>CAMZMU010000047.1:62124798-62724798 GCA_947311845.1 Poa pratensis | reverse complement strand
ATTGTGGCATATGGCATGGGCTGTGAGCATCATGCCATGTCGATGTTGAAATCGTTGTGTCGTTGACTAGACCAGAAACCCATAAAGCGGCCTCCAACTAGGCATGTTAAGATGGTCTCGTGAAGTTCCCTTCTTCGTTGTGACGTGGCCTAGGAGCTCGGTGTATCGCCTCCTCACCATTCTTGGCTAAAGATGGTACCATGCAAGTATGTGTCGTTTGGTTCGTGTGGCTTGTGTTGTAAACCGTGTGGCATCGTGTCTCTCTCTCGTTTGAATTAGCATTACGAAAGCTCTCTCTGAAGACCTAGCCGCCGGCCGTCGCCACCACCTCCATCTCCACCATAGGTCGGTTCCCCTCCTCCGGTCGGCCTCGCCGGTGTCGGGAGGGGTGGGGAACCCGATCTATGAGTGGAGTTTTTAATCAAATTGGTGTTTCCCAATAGATTGGATTAGGGTTTTGGTAGCCATCTTCTTCTTCAATGGAGATGGTTTCGTCTATAATAAGTAATCTTTAGCCCTTCGTTCGGCGACGAGATCTCAGTCCTGGCATCAATGGTGGCGTTGAAAGATTATATTTGTCTAGGTATGGTTCTTCAGATCTTGCTTCGTCAGATCGATTTTGGATTTTTTTTCTCATGGTTGCCGCGAGGAGGATTGTCCTTACAATATCTGTCCCGGCTACTGCGCAACGACGTCGACCAAGTTGTTCGGTTATTTTTCCCTGGAATATCAGTGTTGGTACTCTTGCCGATGTTGGTTGATCAATTTAATGGCTGTGTGCGTGCACAAAGCCTTGGCATTGCGGCGCAAAATTAAAATTATGGGAAAACCTTCGTTGGTATTCACAGGTCTGTGGTTTGGTCTACGGCTGCCTTCAGAAAAGTACAAGATTGTGTCATGTAAGAAGAAAGGGCTTGAAGATCTCGATGATTTGCTCGTCTCTTTTAGTCTTTATTTTGTAATCGATGTAGTGAGCTCATGTATCTCTATCATGTACTATTTGTTGTTGTAATATATATGGTATTAATTGTCAAAAAAAAAAAACGTGTGGCATCGTGTTTTTTTTTAGAGTGAAAGGCACCAGAGGTCACAAAGTTGCGCGAAAAGTAAGGATTGGTCACCAAGTTGAAAAACCTCAAAACGAGGTCACGAAGTTGTGGAGTAGTCAATTTTTGGTCATTCCGTCACGGTGGGCGTCAAGTTGCTGACGTGGCAGTGTGTTTTTTTACAAAAAACACCTTGAACTTTTATATATTCTAATTGTTAGGTCCTTCTCCATATTTATTTTCGTGAAACGCAACAGAGGTCACGAAGTTGCGCAAAAATTAAGTATTGGTCACCAACTTGAAAAAGCTCAAAACCGGGCACGAAGTTGTGAGTTAGCCAATCTTTGGTCACTCCGTCACGACGGACGTTAAGTCGCTGACGTGGCAGACTGTTTTTTTACAAATATCCCCTTAGAATTTTGTTTCTTCCAATTATTAGGTCCTTTTTCGATTTTTTTTTTCTTCTTACAAATACTCCAAATAAACTGGTGCGGCGCGTGGAGCAGTTCATCTCTTCTGTGCATTACATCCGGCGTCCGGCAGCGGCGTCCGGCATCGGCGTCCATGCACGGCTCGCCGAGCAGCACGGGAACGACGCCGCAGTCGTAGCCTGCAGCGCGGCGAGGTTGGGGGCAGCCGACCGCCTCCACGACGGCTCTCTGTCCTGCGCCCGTGCGCCCTTCCTGTCCTGCGCCCGTGCGCCACTATGCTGAGGTCCTTGCCCCGCGCGAACGACGCCACTGCACCGTGCTCGGCGGCTAGAGGGAGCCGGAGGGCGGGAAGGAGACGACGGGCGCGGAGGGCGCGAGCGGGCAGCCATCAGAGGTTAGGTAGGAGGAGGGAGGGAGAGGAGGAGGTCGGAGACCGGGAGATTGGACGCGACGGTGAGGTGACGACGGCGAGCAAAAATAAAATTTGAGACCAAACTGTGTCCAGATTTATCGAGAAGGACCTAGCTATTAGAAGAAACAAAATTCTAAGGGGATATTTGTAAAAAAACAATCCGCCACGTCAGCGACTTAACGTCCATCGTGACGGAGTGACCAAAGATTGGCTAACTCACAACTTCGTGACCCAGTTTTGAGCTTTTTCAAGTTGGTGACCAATCCTTAATTTTTGCGCAACTTCGTGACCTCTGGTGCGTTTCACTCGAAAATAAATATGGAGAAGGACCTAACAATTAGAATATATAAAAGTTCAAGGTGTTTTTTGTAAAAAACACACTGCAACGTCAGCAACTTGACGCCCACCGTGACGGAATGACCAAAAATTGACTACTCCACAACTTCGTGACCTCGTTTTGAGGTTTTTCAACTTGGTGACCAATCCTTACTTTTCGCGCAACTTCGTGACCTCTGGTGCCTTTCACTCTTTTTTTTAACGTGGAGCCTCTTGGTGTTGTACCGGCCGTCTTAACCGCTTCTCGTATGAAATAGGATATACCCTTTTTTACTGAAACTGATGCGCGGGGTAATCTAAAAATGAGGAAGCAGTATGGACCAAGTCTGACTCAGCGGGATACCCTTGCGTGCATCGTTCATCCGCGAAAGGCATCACCATCCGAGATGGTGCAGCGGTAGAGAGATAGCCGTGCAGGGAGCGGTGAGGAGAGACTAGCCTAGGAGGTTACGTGGCTGTTTACTCAGCAGTAAACTAGGGTCAAAGGAAGTCAAGCCCACCTAAAGTAGAAAATGAACAAGATGTAGATCAAGGTTGAAATAGTCACAAACCCGGTAGCTTGCACCCTACAAAACCATTCCTTAATGTGTAGATTCAGTTGTTATTTGTTTTTCCTTATGGTTAGCAAAGGATTATTCTATTTTTATAACCGAACAAAAGAACTTGGTAATCGTTCTTGAATTTGAAACTTCTTCATCTATTCTACTTTCAGTCGAATTCCTAATTGTCTGACTTAATTTGATTGTAATTCAATCATGACAATCATAAGTATTGAGGAAAGTATAAACTATTTTGGATTACATTCATGAACTTGGTCGGCTTGAGAAGGGATAGAGTTCATAAAATAGGAGGCTGAACGAGAAAACAGAACAAAGCCTGGCGTACACGAGAGCTACAAGTACGAGAACGACCAGTGAAAGAACAATCAGGAGTTTGCGGTGGGACTGGAATCAACGTACGTAGCATAAGATTGGTTGAACTTGTTCAAAGAAAGCAGGGACAAAGTGAAAGATAAAGTCCAACAATTCAGCTGAAACTATAGGGCACAAGATGGTACACTGAAAAAACACCAAGGCACAATTAGTGATCAAGAACAGCCTGCCAGCAGCTGATACTGAACAAACCGATAATATTATGCTCATCTTCTAGAGGACAACACATCAAACACATTCAAACGCGATTTATGCAAGTACAAGCATGACACGACCAGTGCACAACAGGTGAGAGCTGTTGAACTCAACCAGATTGACTGGCAACACAGATATCACACAGAACATAGAAGTGCAACATAATTTTGATTACTAGTCTGAACCACATCATACTCTATGTTCTCACGATAACACATCAACAAAACGGACATAGCACAAGTCTCAAAATCCCACAGAAAACTTATGGTGATAGTAGGATAACAGAGAATCGAGGAATCCTTCAGATAAGCTCTCGGTGACAGGACTACTACCCAAAACTTAATCCAGAACATGCTTACTGGGACACACCGAGCCACTTTGAGAAGACATCGAACTCAGTGTAGTCACTATCTGAGATCATGGTTTGATACCATGCCTTGCCAGCAGCCTTGACCTTAGCAGCCTCCTCCTAAAACAGTAACAGCAGAGGTAGATTGTTAGGACAACATCAAAGACAGGATTGGATGACAATAGGAATCTAAATGGATTGTTTGGCAAAAGGATCCAAAGATTGTTTGGCAAAAGGATCCAAAAACCATAAACACTGAAACTGGTTATAAAATAACAGTGAATGGATATGGTATTATAGTTTAACAATAAAACAAGATCTCTGAAACAGAAAACACTAACAAAGGACTAGCAAGGTTCCTTCTATAACTAACATCCTGATATATCATAGCTAACAAACTAAAATGTAAGGCAGTAATATCAATAACTAAACGAATAGCAAAATTAAATCTCAGTCTCTCAGATTCATTTTTGAAAGTTAACAACAATGTAGCATACATTGTAAAGGTCGTAACTAGACACAACAGATTGAGAACTAAACAAAGTAAATGTAACATAAGTAAAGCCACAGTAGCTTTGCTTCTAAAATTGCTTAGTTCAGATGTAAATAGATAAACAAATTTTAACAAGAGAATAATTGATTCATTATGAACATCTAAACATGCTAGCCATAGAATAAATAACTACAAAATATCATGAACATCTAAGGCAAGAGATTATTAACTTAATAACAAATGCTGAACAGCTAACGGTAGCTCTATTTCATAAGCAGACATAATTTGCATGAGAAATGAACAATAGTATGCTTATCATGATAAATGATTTAAGAGCAAGAATCATACCGGGCTAAGCTTTGTCCTCTTGGAAGAAATCTTCTCCTTCCTTGCCTTGACGCGAGCAGCCTCGGCAAGGGTAGCCATCCTGCGGGCAGTGCCGAAGTATGGGTTAAGCTTGAGCACAGCTGCAGCATTCTTGAGCGGGTTCCTCCTCTTCTCCCTGAGCTTGATCTCCTTGTTGATTGGCTTAACAACAGACTGCACCTCATCAGAGTTGATGATCCTGCCAAGGTCAGCGTTGGACATCTTGGGCCTCGGCAGAACAAAGCCCTTCTTCTTCAGTGAAGGCGCATCAAATGTGCCATACACCTCCTCCAACTTCTTGAATGCACTCTCCGTCCAGATCACAAACCGCCCAAGGTGGCCACCAGGAGCCAGGTCAAGCAGGTTGAGGCGCTCAACGTTGGCGACATCCACACCAGTCAGGTTGCGGAAGGCCTTGACGATCTTGGATCCCTCGGTGCCATAGACGATGAGGGGGCCCTTGCGGTTGATATAGCGGCGGTTGCGCATCTTACCCTTGCCTGGGCGGATGCCAACGGAGTCCTTGGCCTTCTCAGCATCAGCGTAGGCGCCGATCTGCTTCAGGATCTTGATGGCCTGGGAGGTCTTCTCGATGGACTCCGCAGAGTCGGAAATGATAAGGGGCATCTCGGGGACGTTCTCGATGCGGTGGCCGCGGGCGAGGACGAGGGCAGGGACAGCGGTGGCTGCCAGGGCGGAGGTGACGGCGACACGGCGGAGGTGGACGCTGACGCGGCGGTGCCACTTGCGCCAGGTCTTGGTGGGAGCGAACATCCGCCCACCACGGCACATGTTGCCGAAGGCTCCCTGGCCAGCCCGGTGGGTTCCGCCTCCGGGGACACGAGGGATACGGGACACGGCACGCCCCGTGCCCCAGGACTCGGCCGAGGTCTGGTGTCCGGCCTTGGGGGAGACGGCGTAGGGCTGGCGCTTGTTGCAGGAGAGCAGCCTGTGGGCGAAGCGGACGATGTCGGGGCGGATCGGCGCGCGGAAGACCTCGGCGAGGGCGAGGCTGGCGGAGTCGGTGGCCATGTCGCCCTCCAGGGCCTTGACGGAGACGAGGGGGCGGGTGTTGGTGGCCATCGCGGCGGCGGCAGCGGCGGCGGCGGCGGCGGCTAGGGTTTGGGGTGGCGCGGCGAAGGAATGGAGGCGGGCGTGAAGGAGAGGGCTTATATAAGTGGGGATCTCTAGGGTTTGGGTACTGGCTTTGCGATGCGAGATCTGAACCGTTGGTTCGGAGTAAGCGTTGGGATTTTGGGGTGGTATAAGTGGGTTGGGCCTAGAGCTTTCTTGTTGGGTTCTGATTGTAGTAGTTTTTACATGAGTTTTCCGGCTGTCTCAAAAACAAAAACATGTTACCCTCAAAAAAAAAAAAAATGTGCTTTCCGTCTGGGTTTACCGTAGAACAGGATATGGAAGCCTTTTTTTTTTCTTTAGGGGAATGAAAGTCTCGTAGTAGTTTCACTTTAGGATGTGAGGCTTATCGTACGAAAATATGTGGTCAGACCGAGCCCATATATTATTCGGAATCAAACTTCTCTATCTTTACTTGTAGATTTTGAGTGCGTGTTGCAAGTTTTTCCCCTAGGCGAAAAAACCTAGGGTTTTCTGTCCTCTGGCGGCGATCGCCGGAGTTCGTGGTTTTTGGCGTGTGATCCTCACGGGGTGATCGCGCGTACCCAATCCTTGATCCTCTACGTCTCGTGGAGGGTCGTTTTTTTCTGATTCCGATTCTATGGCGGCTCCGGAGAGTAGTTCTCGGGCAGGAAGAGCGGAAGATCCGGCGGCGCTGCTTGAGCGCTTACACTTGGAGGAAAAAGAACTAGACAATCTGATCTGGGAAGAAGAGGTTGATGCTCCATTAGAGGGGCCGAAGTGGCTTGCCCTTGCAAGGGTTCTCACAAGTAAATCCTTCGGCCATGGGGCGTTGATGGCGGATATGCGAGCTGCATGGAAACCTGCTCAGAAGGTAATCTGGAGATCGATAAACCCTAACCTTTTTTCAATCCAATTCCACTGTCTCGCAGATTGGAATATGGCGATTCACAAAGGTCCCTGGGAATTTAGAGGTTATGGGGCCCTCATCCTTGCTGAGTACGACGGATTCTCGAACCCAGAATCTGTCAAGTTAGATAAGCTAGAGACATGGAGTCAAATTTATAAATTGCCTGATGCTGTTTTGAAGAACGAGGCCTTTGTGAAGAACATGGCAAGGCGTATTGGGGAGGTCGAAGAGGTTCAGATTACTCTGCCCAGTGGCTTCGTGGGTCAGTTTATACGGGTAAGAGTAAAGTTGGATGTCAATCAAAAACTAACCCGTTTTGTGAGTTTCACTCGAGCAGGGAAGACTGAATACTTCCAAGTCAAATATGAGAAACTGCCCACGTTCTGCAATGCGTGTGGTATACTGGGACATTGGCATGAGGAATGTGGATCTGGGGAATATGACGAGGAGAAACTTGAATGGGGACCTTTTATCCTGGCCCCTAGGAGAGGTCGAGGAGGTGGCCGAAGTTCTGGGCAAAACCGCGAGTTTTGGCGTGGTCAAGAGACACGGGATGGACGTGGTTCCGGCAGAGGTGCCGGCCGTGGTTTCGGTAGAGATGCCGATCGTGATTTTGGCAGCGATGACAATGGTGTAAGGTACAACGATAGGAGAGGAGATACACGAGATGGTGATGGCATCCCACCACAGAGTTGGAGATGGAATAGCACCTTTAACCAGAGTGGGTCTGAAGCGTTGGCTAATCAAAATAATGAACAGCTGCTCCATGAGAAGATGGATGATCAGGACCCTAGTGGGTCTGAGAAGGTTGCCTCGGGAAGAAAACGGCTAGCCTTGGATGGTATAATTGAAAAAGATAGTTCTGCTGTTCCAGCTAGTTCATTAATGTTATGTGCGAAAAGCAATTCTACTCCAGTTTCAGATGATGAACAGGAAGAGATTGCTACAGATTCAGATCCTTTATCTACTCCACAGAAAAGCTTAAACAAGAAGAAACTGAAATCAAATAGTGGAGTTGCTGTGGATGCTAAGGAGAGTGGAGCCATGTCAGATTCTTCGGATATGGTTCTTGAGGATGATCATGTAAGTCAATCATCGAAGGATGGAGCTGACTCCCCTTCATCAGGATCGGCGGGCCCCAGCGAGGGTTCCGTCCGGGCGCAATGAGGATCTTAAGTCTGAACTGTCAGGGCGCGGGTAACAGCCGACAGTTCTAGCGCTTTTGGATATCCAAAGGCGAGTTGACCCCTCGGTAATGTTTTTGTCGGAGACACACCTTGAAAATTACCCGGCTGAGTGTTTACGTAGGAGGCTCAAGATGGACATGAAAATTGTTAGTCCTAGTGATGGTAGAAGTGGTGGGGTTATTCTTCTCTGGAAGAAAGAAATAAGGATTCAACAAATTTTTGCAGCACCGAAATACATTGATGTGGAGGTGACTGAAAACTCAGATAAGGTCTGGAGATTGACAGGTATTTATGGGGAACCACGGTGGGAAGACAAATATAAAACCTGGGACAAATTGAGAGAGTTAAATAGTAATTCAAATCTGCCCTGGATCATTATTGGGGATTTTAACGAGATCCTCTTCTCTCACGAAAAGGAAGGAGGCAATCCGAGGCCTCACTCCTATATGAATGCTTTTAGAGATGCTCTTTCAGATTGTGGACTTGAAGGTTTAGGATTCTTCGGCGAGGCGTTCACTTGGAGAAGAGGCGGTATCCGTGAAAGGCTCGACCGTGCAGTAGCGAATGGGGCATGGAACTTGTTGCATCCAGGAGCTACTCTCCAACACCTGGACTGGACCAGGTCGGACCATCGCCCTCTTCTTCTAGATACTGAGTATCAACCTCCCCTGGCTCATGGTCGAGCAGGTTCTAAAAAATTCGAAGCAAAATGGCTTCAGGAGAAGGAGGTCCAAAGAGCCTGGGAGTTGGCTGCGACTGGTGATGGTGGAGTTCTTGCCAAGCTGGGCCGCATGCATACGGCCTTGCATGCATGGGATAACAATGTTCTGCGGAAGCCGAAACGTCGGCTTAGAAAAGCTCAACGCGAATTACAGGAAGCGTTAGATGGCCCAATGACAGCGGAAAATGAGAGAAAGGCGAAGGAAAACGCAAATCTGATCGAAATTTTGCTAGAACGAGAAGAGGTATATTGGGCTCAACGTTCTAGAGCTTACTGGTTGCAACATGACGATAGAAATACTTCCTTTTTCCACAATTTTGCCTCAGCTCGTCGCAAAAAGAATTTTATTACAAAACTGAAGGATGATGATGGGGACTGGATTGAAGGTATGGAGATGTTAAAACCTTTCGTTCATGATTATTTTCTAATCTGTTTTCCTCTGAAGTCCAGCATTGTGACCCGGCTGTCCTCAATAAAATTCATCCTAAAGTAACACAAGATATGAATGAGAGACTCATGACACCGTTTTCAGCGGAAGAGGTGAGAAAGGCAATGTTTAGTATTGGGGATTTTAAGGCTCCTGGTCCTGATGGTCTTCACGCCATTTTTTATAAAAAGTTTTGGAATGTTTGTGGTGATGAGATCTGTTGAAATATTGCAAGCTCTGAATTCTGGAGTCATACCCGAGGGATGGAACGACACGACAGTGGTACTTATTCCAAAGGTAGATTCGCCGGAGTTGATTACTCAGTTTCGCCCAATCAGCCTATGTAATGTCATTTACAAAATTATCTCTAAGATGTTGGCGACTCGACTCAAGGTAATTCTTCCAGAGGTCATTTCTCCCATGCAAAGTGCTTTTGTTCCGGGCCGTCTTATTACAGATAATGTGTTAGTAGCCTATGAGTGTGTTCATTCCATTAAAAATAAGAGGGCAGGGGCTACGGGTACATGTGCGGTAAAATTGGATATGCATAAAGCCTATGATCGGGTGGAGTGGATTTTCCTGGAAAATATGATGAGAAGATTGGGTTTTGAGGAAAGATGGATTTCTTTGATGATGGCATGTGTTCGGTCTGTTAAGTATCAAGTGAGATTTAATTCTGAGGAGACGGATATGTTTATTCCGACTAGGGGTCTTCGTCAGGGGGACCCTCTCTCACCTTATTTGTTCCTCCTCTGTGCGGAGGGTTTATCTAGTTTGTTGTTGTATGAAGAAGAAGTTGGTGGCATCGATGGGGTAAGGGTGTGCAGGAATGCACCATCAGTTTCACACCTTTTATTTGCTGATGATTCTCTTATTCTCATGAAAGCTGATATGAACAATGCAACTTCCTTGCAACGAGTGCTGGACACCTACTGTGCTAATTCGGGACAATTGGTGAGTCTTCCAAAGTCAAGCATATTTTTCTCCCCCAATACTAATGTTCTTGTGAGAGCAGAAATTTGTGAAGCTCTTCATATTAATACGGAAGCTTTGTCTGATAAGTACCTTGGCCTCCCGGCGCAAGTGGGAGCTGATCGCAGTGATTGCTTTGAACACTTCATTGAAAGAATAATTATGCGAATTAATGGGTGGAAGGAAAAATTGTTATCAATTGGAGGCAAAGAGATTCTATTGAAAGCGGTTGCCCAAGCAATATCCGTCTATGCTATGTCGGTTTTTCTGCTTCCATAGGGGATTTGTAAACGGATGACGGATGCTATAGCTAAATTTTGGTGGGGAGATGATGAAAATAGCAACAAGATGCATTGGTTGGCTTGGTGGAAATTGTGTTATCCAAAAAATGAAGGAGGTATGGGATTCCGTGACTTCCACTCCTTCAACCTAGCTATGCTTGCTAAACAAGTGTGGAGATTGATTACTGTTCCGGACTCTCTATGTGCTCGAGTCCTTAAAGCTAAGTATTACCCCATGGAGATATATTGAATGCTGGACCAAAATCGGGATCTTCTTTCACTTGGCAAAGTATTTTGGCTGGGTTGAGTACCTTCAAAAGGGGTTATATTTGGAGAGTCGGGAATGGTGCGACTATTAATATTTGGAGCGATCCCTGGATTCCGTCAAGCCCAAATAGGATGGTTCTCTCACCTAGAGGTGACACGGTTTATACTTGGGTGGAGGAGCTCATTAATCCGATCACGGGGTCCTGGAATGAGGTACGAATCAGGGAGATTTTTAATCCTGTTGATGTGGGCCGAATTCTTCAGATTCCGATCAATATACATGGGTTTGATGATTTCATTGCTTGGGCGTCTACTTCGCATGGTCGCTATACTGTGCGATCGGGATATTATCTACAGTGGAAGCATAAATTTGGTCCTTCGGCGGGCCAATTGGCATTGCCAGGAGGGTCTATTCATAATCCTGTTTGGAAAGTCTTATGGAAGCTAAAAATCCCGAGCAAAGTGAAATTTTTTGTTTGGAGAACGCTTCATGGGATATTGCCACTGAAAGCAATTTTAGCAAACCGTCATGTTCCTGTGAGTGGGGAGTGTCCTATATGTCATGAGGCGGCAGAGGATGTTCTTCATTTGCTTTTCAAATGTCCTACTACGCAAGAATTATGGAGACTACTAAATCTGCAGGACCTAATTAATGAAGCTTGTCATGTTGATCGAGGAGGTTCGGCGGTTTTGGAGTTTATTCTCCGTCTGGAGGACAACAATGTTCCGGGCCTTGAAACAGTACACTTGAAAGAGTTAATATCCACCACTTGCTGGTATCTTTGGTGGATCAGGCGACGTCGAACACATGGCGAGGATGTACCTCCACTATATAAATGCAAGATGTCTATTCTATCGATTGCAGCAAACTCAGCTCGAGTTAAGAAGCTGGGAGCGGCACCTATTACCCATTGGACACGACCACCACCGAGGCAAGTTAAATTAAATGTTGATGCCTCTTTTCATGAAGATTTACAGGCAGGAGCAACTGGAGCGGTCATCCGTGATCATCGTGGAAAATTTCTAGCGGCATCGTCTGGTTTTCTTCCATATGTTGCTTCAGCGGCCATGGCAGAAGCTCTTGCGTTGAAAGAAGGGCTGTCCCTGGCAAACAGATTTGGAATTTCAGCTCTTTCGGCTGAATCAGACTCAACGGAAACGTGGATGCATGTATCGGGGAAGAGACATGGTGGAACGAGTCGGCGGCAATCCTTGCTGATTGTGTTGATTTAGTAGCTGATATTGGATCGGTCTCCTTTAGACATTGCCCAAGAGAAGCAAACAAAGTAGCCCATGAGTTAGCTAAGCAGTGTTTTTTATCTAAAATTTCTTGTAATTGGGTCGATGAACCCCCGGATTTTCTGCTAGATGCTCTCTTGTACGACGATGTAACGATGTAACTATGTGATTTAAAGGCGGCAAGTTTCAGACGCACTCTTTCCCTAACCAGGGTACCGAAAGGGACTGGCAGGGTTTTAATGAGGCGGCTTGCTGACCTAATATATGGTGGAAAATTCAAAAAGATTTTGAGTGCGTGTTTTCTTCACGCGAGCTACCAATGGTTATGGAGCAATTCGGATTTGATAGAAACGACTGAAAAGAAGATGGCAAGATAACAATGAAGAAGGGGGAATTCATATGTTTAGTGATTTATGATCACTTTAAGTCATGGAGAAGACATATTATTTGTAGGGGTAAGTCAAGTGTGGGTGCTAGACTTAGTACTCTAAATGCCCGACATACCGAGTCGAGAAACACAAGAATATTCCGTTCCTATCTTTGTAATAAGCAAGTAAAAGCTTGGAGTATCTCCACAAGGATTTATGGACTCTAGAAGATGGGAACCCATAATCGCCGAATAAATCGATCCATGAATTTCAATCCTTTGTCTATTCTATGTAATAATAGTGTGCCTCGGTAGGAACTTTCGAGCATGGTTCACACCGTCCAAGTAGAAATAAGAGTCATTGATAGTTTTGATTGAACTTGGCTGAAATAAATCCAGTCTCTGGTCACATAAAGCACCACTCATCCATCCAAGCCAGGAGGCAACAAGGAGGGAGAAGAGGAGCTGAAGGGTGACCTCAAGAACATCAAGCAAGAAGAGAAAGAGGCCATGGAGGTCCCTGAAGGTCAGGAGGAGGAGATAGAAGAAGATCCCCGCTCATACCCTCACGCGACCGTTGCAAGCATCAAGGTGAAGGCGAACCCTTTTTTCATAGAGGTGAGAATAGTTTGAAAACTGGACCAAACCTCAACTGAACCCGCACGGTCACACTTAACGACCCTACCTCAACTGAACCCATTTAATATTCATGTCAGCCAAACCAAAACCAAACTCCCTTTCTTTTCCACCCAAACCGAACTAAATTGTATGTCCATCCGTGGGTTGAAACCATTCACTGAAATGGGTTAAGCAAATGGGTTGACGTGACGTCCTCGCCGCCAGGCGCCATTGCACGCGAAAGCTAGCTACGGTGAGGAACGCAACAAGCAACAGGCCGCTAGCTAGCGAGATGATGCTGCCCCCGGCGAGAGAGCACGTATACGTACATCATGATGATGTCATGTATACGGATCGATTCAACTTGACTATTCCTATAAAGCTTCAAAATATATACGCCCTGTGCCATGTATACACACATCATGATGATGCCATGCTGATGTCACGACGTATGTATACGTTTTGCATACGTGAACACAAACCGCAGACCAGAGCTGCGTAACATCGCACCTCCCTGCGAGTCGTGGCGAACTAATAGAAATAACCGGTTCTAAACCGTAGTTCCTAACTATTATGAACTTAACAGAATAGACACAGACCTGATCATACCCAATTCTTTCCTCTAGAAACCCAAACCAACCAAAACCCGTAACACGCTAGACCCATAATAACCGAAACCAATTCGGCCCACGGCACAAAACCAAACCATTTCACCCGGTTAATCCAAAACCATTCCCAGATTTACCCTTTCATGAAGAGTGCAAGGATCCAGACGGGTGGTAAAGTTCCCCGTGGAGATATAGCTGAGAGGACTCATCCCCCACGTCTTGAAAATCCCTTCCACACTTTACTCCATAGCCACCAACTTCATAATACACCCAAGTCAAAATTGCCTACCTTTTGGGGGGGGGGGGTATGGATCGTTCTGATAGTGCAGGAAAAGGAAGCTTTGCGCCGGAAGTTCAAGGAGAGTGGGGAGACAGCTCTAAGAGTTGGGACTCACCTGTGGATCAGATCATGAGCCGCATTGAAAGCAATACTGAGATGATCCATAATTTTGGTTACAAGCTAGATGATTTGAAAGAGACTAGAGAAGTTCATTGCGGGCACTCGTGCACAACCTAGGGAGTAAAGCTTGGACGTCATTCGTAATGGCAGTCCCACAAGCTAAGGGAGTGCATCGGTATCATCGTCATCTTTTACCTTTTATCTTTTTAGTAGAGTGTCATATCATGAGTAGAGAAGTTATCATATGAGATAGTTTGCAATGTGGAAGTATCGTTCCTTTAGTGTGTTATTTTTGTATCCGTTGGTGTGAGTTCGTCTATGATGGAATATTAATGAGAAGTTTCACCTATTTTTCTGCACCTTTTATTTTAGCATTCCAATCTCTTTCATATGCTGATCTTGGGAGAAGTGTGGATTTACATTGGGTCTAGAAAGTAAATCTTTTTGAGTTGTGGCAAAACTAGCATTGGTCATAGCAACACTACATTTACACTTAAAGTAGAAAAGAAAGATTTGCAGGCGAAATAGTTGTCTAAGATATCTTTTTATGCTTGTTAGCTTTCTAGTTTTGTATTCTTGAAATTTAGAATTTTGATGATTAACTAGGAAAACAATTTACAATGCATGATCTATCTTATTGCTCTTTATATTTGCTTGTATCTCTCAACTCTTATGTTTGCTAAAAGCCTTGCTAGCCTAAAGCCTTGTACTGAGAGGGAATGCTTCTCGTGCATCCAAACCTTGAGCCAAAACCTTCCAAAGTGTCCACCATAACTTCCTATATGTGGTATTTCGCTGCCACTCCAAGTAAATTAGTCATGTGCTACCTTTAAATATTCAAAATACTCTATATTTGTGCCACTATTTTCAACTCATGAGGAAGTAGTAGTTGGGTTTGTTATCTTCCATGCCAAATAAAGTTTAATTTAACTTGCATGCTTCATCTGCTCGTCTCTAAATTTGCACATAGCTGGTTAGACCACTATCAGAAAATAAAAATAGACACTCCTCCATGGATAAGTTGACTGTTGGCAGGCACTCGAGGATTCAGTTAACCATGGTTTGTGTAAGCAAAGGTGGGGAGGAGTGTCAAAGTATATATAGTATAAAGTATGATATCTGGGAACCGCTCTTAAAACTTATTTGGTATGGAAGATGACAAGAACGCTATTGCCATTCGTTGACGTAGAAAAACACCTCTCAAAACAATTTTTACTCTTGTTTACAAAATTCAAAAAGCTCTAGCACATGATTTAATCTCTCCTTCCCTCTGTGAAGGGCCTATCTTTTACTTTTATGTTGAGTCAGTATACCTATCCTTCTATTCTCCACAGGCAAGCATTTAGTGTTGTTGAGATACAATCAATTATATAGCAGCAATATGTTTGATTATGTTCTATTGTAGTTGCATTTTCTTTTGTTGGCATCCTAATTCTAAATTCCAGGTTCATAACTTTAGAGGTTCGCAACGTATGGTAAGGATCTTTGTTAACTAAACATGTGACATTTGCTAAATAATGGCTCTTATATAAAGATTCCTCTTGAAAGATAAAATTTGAAATGTTGATTGTTCTCTGACCAAGAACGTAGTTTCCACAGCTCAAGTAAGTTTTTCTTGATTCACCCTAACACGTAATTGTCTCCTCACTTGTTCAAAGTTGAGTTTTATAAGAAATGTTGCTGTATGGAATGCATGAGTGCTTGTTAATTAAGTTGATGCTTCATGTTCGTATTCTTCATTATCGACACCTCACTCCATAAACATGTGGTCATGTTTACCGAGCTCAGTATTCGCTTGGGGACAAGCGGAGTCTAAGCTTGGGGGAGTTCATACGTCCATTTTGCATCACTATTTTATATCATAATTTACTGTTATTCATTGATATATTTCGTAGGGGCCTGCTTCGGTCCTTCCCCCCTTGCTATAAACGTATAATCGTACAAAGTCCGTATAGCCTATTGATCTGAGATGTTATTTCGAGCCGAGCCGACTCGCACGAACAAGCCGCACGCTCGCTTTTAAACAAGCATGGGAAAAAAAGTCCGTATAGCCTATTGATCTGAGATGTTATTTCGAGCCGAGCCGAATCGCACGAACAAGCCGCACGCTCGCTTTTAAACAAGCATGGGAAAAAGGAAGCAGCAAAATTGGAGCCGTTGGCATTCGAACCTAGGTCTTCCGGGTGGACTGCAAGGAGCGGAACTGCTGTGCTACATCCGTCTTCGTGGTGTAGTAAGCATCTTAGTAAATAATATTGTAATCTTCGTGTCCTTCGGGAGACGGATGAAGCACACACCGTATATAAGGCAGGTAACACACGTCCATGATTTCCATCGTTCTTTGACTCGTTAATCCTAGAAATTGAGTATTAAATTATTCAAATTTAATTCTAGAAAATTAACAGCATGAAATTATAATATAGATAAACCAATTTTCATGAAAAACTTGATGATTATAGCACATTAATAAACATATGAAAATACAAGACACTGTGTGCATCTTACTCTCCTCGCGGGAGCATGGGGAGAGGCGTGACCGGCGACAGGAGCATCCGGTGTTGCCTTTTTCTTGCTATGCTCGCTGACACTCTGCTCTCTCGATGATATCGAAAAGAACATATCGTCTCGCTTCACTCGTATGGAATGTAACCTAATGGGCCGCTCCTCCTCTTGTTGGGCTAGGAAAAAATTTATTTGCAAAAGAAAAAAAAGAGCTTCTCGGGCCGGACCTAGTCGAGCCAGGCTCGGCCCGAGGTCGTTTCAGTCTAGTAAAGGCAGCTCGGCTCGGTCCATCGCTGTAGCGGGCCGAGTGCACCGGGGACCTCAACGAGGGCAGCCGGGTGGCGCCCTGATGTGAGCCAGACGCGCGGGCGAGACCATGGTACGATGACTCCATAGACGTACACTTGCGGCTAGGGCTACAAAACCTAGGTGGAACTCGGACGGGAGCCGGATGAACTGGCTAGTTACAGAGAGGAGCCAGGTGGCGCACGGATGGGAGCCACCCCGTTTGAAATAAACAAAACATGATGGAACCCAGTTAGGGGTTTACAATTATTTTTTACCCTGTTGAAAACATAATCTAGGTGTGGAGCGAAGTTGAGGAGACACTATCCAATCTCCAAATTCACATAATTACTAGTTTGCCATTATCTCACCATTTCAGAAAAATAAGATTTCATTCATCTCTAAATGTGTCCAGCCAGCCCGGAGAAACAAAATGGGGTCATTCCGCAGAAGTCGGAAAAAACACTTGCTTAGAAATGGATGCCAAACGGGTCCATTTGTAAGCAATTGATTTTTTTGACCTGCTCAAAGTTACCCATTATTTATTTTTTCATAATATAGTACGACCAAAGTAGGCATCCTTGACAAGTAGTTTTTTTTTTTGAAAAGTCATACTGTCGGCCCAGTGGAAACCGGGGTACCATGGGCCGGCCTGCTACAACCCTCAAACGCTCCGCAAGAAATTCTGCTAAGGACCAGGCGCACAGCCTGGCGAGCCTCGCGAGGGATTCTCCCTCGCGAGGGTTTTCTTTGCTCGGCAGGGCATTTCTGCTAAGGACCAGACGTTCGGCCTAAGGGGACTCGAGAGGAACTTCTGCCTCAGGAAGGCCTCTCCTAGAAGACCACCAGGTCCTGGCGCGTCTCCGCGCTGCCCTCGCGAGGTTTTTCCTCGCGAGGAGTCAACGGCTACAAAGGCTCGGCGAGGCTCCAGGCCCTCGCGGGGTTCCTTCAAGTGGAAGCAAGCTCCTGCGCACGCTGCAGAGCGCACATGGGCTCTGCGCCCGTCGCAGAGTGACGCGCGGGCCTGCGCGCGATGACGAAGACGCCGCAGTTGCCATTCTCGTGTATAAAGCAGTCAAGAGAGCTGGAGGAGGCAAAGCGGCCTCCAAGACTTGCCAATTTGGTGATAAAGCGGCCGGCCGCCGCTACGCTCCAACTGCGACGTCACCGTGGGGCACGCCACAGAGCTCTGCAGTGCCAGCCCACCGTCCTGGTTGGACGGTGGCTTTTTCTGCCAAGACGACGTGCTCTCTGCCATGGACCGCGTCCATGGACGCCCCCGACGCTGTGCGCTGTGCTCCAACTTGGCGGCATTGTGGTATCCCTTCCCGCCGGAGGTTTTCGGGGAAGAGGACCAAGGCCAGTATATAAGGAGCCAGTGTACGACCTAGGAGGGGGATCCGCATTCACCAACTCGTTCAACACCCAAGCACCTACGTCTGAAGGAGAAGACAGAGCTGATTCCACTATAGTCCACCATAGCCACAACTGTGCCCTCGGCAAGCACCCTTGTACTGTGAACCTCTCCAAGCAGTGCAATACATCTTAGCAGGACGTAGGGCTTTTACACCTCACGGTGGGCCTGAACCTGGGTAGCGGCTCGTGTTCCATCTCTGTCGTGATGTTCCACACCGAGCTCGACGAGCACCGTCGCCGAGGTTGTTGAGGATCTGTTTGACGTTGTGTTCAGCCCCTTACTCGTTTCCTGGCTTTTGTGAGACACCCCTAGTTCCTGGGACTAGTCTCCGACACATACATATTATTTATATTTTTCTCAACAAATGTGCTGAAAAAGGGACATTCTGGCACGTGCAGGGAATCTTGCAACAACGGAGGCTCCATTGTTAGTTCTCGCGTATGGGCTACCCTTATTACACAATCATTGAGCAAAGCCAATTGGTTTACCTATATGACCTACTAAACATTTGAACCCACATGCACCGGCCATAGGGAGCTTGACCAAGAGCTACCATGTGGGTCCCACAACATGCAACATAGCTAGGAGTAATGCATATGTGGGTCCACATGTCAGAAAGGTGATATGAGTAGACCTAACTGGATGAGTGTTGCAAGTAGGTCCACACCTCTTGCCATCTTTACCCCAACAAATCTAGAAGATGTGGACCCACATGCAACACTCTCATAGCCATATCTTACCATGTTTGCGATATGTGGACCCACATGCAACACTCCTAGCTATGTTGTATGTTGCAGGACCCACATGATAGTTCTAGATAAACCTGTCTAGTGCCCGTGCATGTGGTTACAAATGTTTAGTAGGTCATATGTATGTACAGACTTTGAGACATGTGGACCCACATGCAACACCCCTAGCCATCTTAACCTCGGCACATCTAGGACATCTATACCCACATGCGACACTCATAGCCATATCTTTCCAGCTTTGGGACATGTGGACCCACATGCAACACTCCTAGCCATGAAGTTCTAGGTCAAGTTGTCTAGTTCTGGTGCATGTGGTTCCAAATATCTAGTAAGTTATATAGGTATGTATCTACCATCTTTGTGATATGTGGACCCACATGTAACACCCCTAGCCATCTTGACCCCAGCACATTTAGTACATGTTTGAAAAGTAGTAGATATACAACTATATGGCTATGAGTATTATATGTGGGTCCACATGTCCTAAATATGTTACATCAAGATGGCTACGGGTGTTTCATGTGGGTCAACTTGTCTCAAAGGTGGTAGATACATACCTATATGACCTACTAGACATGTAGACCCACATGCACCAGCCCTAAACAGCTTGAGCTAGAACTATCATGTGGATCAAAGAACATGTGAACATTAATAAGATTGTTGCATGTGGGTCCACATGTCCTAAAGGTGGTAAGTATACAACTAGATGGCTACGAGTGTTGCATGTGGGTCCACATGTCACAAATGTGCTAGGTCAAGATGGTTAGGGTTGTTGCATGTGTGTCCACATGTCAGAAAGGTCATACATACATAAACCTATATATGTGACCTAATAGACATCTAGATCCACATGCACTAGCCCTAGACAACTTTATCTACAACTATCATGTGGGTTCCACAACAAGCAACAGGAGTCTAACATGTGGGTCCACATGTCCTGAAGGCTGAAAGTGATAAATATATAACTAGATGGCTATGAGTGTTGCATGTGGGTCCATATCTTCCAGATGTTTTAGGTCAAAATAGCTAGCGATTTTGCAGGTGGGTCCACATGTCACACAGGTGACGGATACATATCTATATGACCTACTAGAGATTTCGAGACACATGCACCAGCCCTAAATAGCTTGACCGACCAGATGATAGTTCTAGGTCAAGATGTATAGGGCTGGTGTTGTATGCCCAAATGTCTAATCATATAGGTATGTATCTATCAACTTTGGGACATGTGGACCCACATGCAACAACCCTAACCATTTTGACCTAGCACATATGAGACATGTTGACCCAATTCAACACTCATAGCAATCTAGTTGTATATCTACCATATTTGTAACATGTGGACGCATATGCAACACTCCTCACTGGTACAGAACGACACATGGGAAATCCCTCTATTGAAACGACACGAGTTAGGCGTCGGAAAATCTCAGTGCAAACAGGTGGACCAGGATCTCTGTAACTGATGATGTCGACCATACGTCAACAAAACTGAGTGAATAACCGTTGCCAAAACCTGTCCTCATCGGTGACGATTATCACCTCCATTACTGATATGGACCTTCACGTAACCTAAAGAAGCTAGAGAACAAATCCCATGGTAAGCAACGAGGTGACGAACACCACGCCTCACGCCAAGCTCGACAACCCTTTACAAATTTAAGGACCTTCTCGCAAACCTATTATAAATCTTGACAAACTCAAGACGCTTCATGCCTCGATTTATTGTAATTAACTATACGAACGTCCGAGATGCCGTCATACACGCCGATTCTATAAGGACGGTGGCAATCTTGAACATAATGTTCTACATAATTTTCAACTCCCCTAATATTGTGTTTTCGTATTATTTATTTGTTTGCACACCAATATTGTTCCGATCCAGAAATAATAGTTGTCACATAGGTGGTTGTGCCCCAGCCCAACAGAGTTCAAACCCTAGGTTTGACACTGGTGTTTCTCATTTAGGCGGAATTATTCTTCAGTGCGAGGCGATGTTCTCATTGATAGCGAAGCGCCCGTGGTGAATTCGTCAATCTCAAGACCTAATCTGCCGGCTCAGTCTCTCGAAGGTGCTCATAGGGGTAGGATGTGCGTGCGTGCGTTCCTAGGGTGAGTGTATGCGCGTGTATGTGAGCGTCTACGTTGTACTGTGTTTCACAAAAAAAAATGGAAACACGAACTCCACGGCTCCAACAAATGCGATCCAGTTTTATTTTGCATTAACTTTCCTTTTTGCAACGGCCACACCATACGAAAGAAACAGATCACTTTTCTTTAAAATAACGTACCAAGACCACACAGCCTTGTCACGTAACAAATTAATTCTAATCCGCTACTTTCCTTTCTTTACTCTGATCCGATTTCTTCTCTAACTGCGTTAGCCAAACAACTCCACACGCGAGTTGCAAAAGGAAATCTTTTCCAATACGTGATTGCCAAGCGGATCTCCAACTTCTCTTTTTGAGGAATTACGGCAGTTGCTCTGCCAAATCAATTAAGAGGATAGAAAAGGTTCTGGTTACAGCTGTTGGGAAACCGACGTACGCACCACGTGCGGGTCCCACCCTTTCTTGGGGTGGGGGTTTTCCCTCTAGATTGGTCCTCAACCCTAGCCCCTCTCCCTCCTATATATACCCATGTATTGTATTGAGAGAGACACACCATTGATAATAAAGATCAGTCCCGCCTATATCTCTGTGTCATTTTACTTTTCGCATCTGTGATTGTGCCGCGTGTACGACTCCTTCGACTACGCTCTCGCTCCACGCCCTTGGACCGGACTCGCCGGCAAAGGTTGTGGAACACGTTATCAGCACGAACTGCTTCAGTACAGGGGGAGGCACCTCCGGCACCCATGGTGGCGCCCGAGATCCTCCCGCCGCCTCCACCTCTGCCTATGGCTGCACCTGCAGCTGCGCCCATGGAGATAGCCCCTACGGTCTCAACGGACGTCGGCGTCTCTATGGAGGTCGATCACTTGGTGCTCCCTTTTGCACCTCGTGTAGGCACTGATGATGATCCGAGGAGCAGTTTGCTCAGTTGGACATTGAGTGTGAAGTGAACAGCGCGTTCTCTATGCCTGTCTAAGCTTCCACTGTTTAACTTATCATGATTCCTTAGGCTATATGAGATACATTTGGTTTGTAAGCTCTATAAGAGCAAGCCATATTCATTATTTCGACGCTTGAATGACATTTGATTATCGTTCATTAATTCCTCTATTTAAATATGATGGCATGTTATGTTCTCAGATATATGCATTTGTTTTGTAATGTCGCTACTTCCTCGCTTCATTATTTTAATTACATGCAAATGTCTTAGAACACGTGTGGCACCCCAATGGAGTAAACATGTCTCGTGGAAAACGATACACAAATACCATCTTCAGGGAGATTATGTGCTGTGAGTCTGATAAAATTCTCGAGGTAGTGTTATGAAAATCGCCGGCTGCGATCCTTATATAGTTGGCTCCGGACGAGCCACTATGATACTACCCATGGGAACAACTTTGATCATAAACGATACATTGTTGTACCCCGAGTCATTCGCACCCCCTTAAGTTTTTAATGGTTTTCACGCTAATAGTCTCCAGCTGAGACCGGTGTTATGAACGGTATGGAATGCCTACTAATCACCGGGCGCGATGAAAATGGTAAACATGTTCTTGGAAAATTTTCCTCCATTGGACAAATGGCTATGCTACATGGTAATTGTAGCACTGCCTGTGTACACTACCTTCCGATGCTCTGAACTATTTTGCCTATGGCATGATAGATTAGGCCACTCAGTCTAAGTATGATGAGGAATATACAACTCAAACGGTCATAATGTTAAAGTGAACAACTTCCCAAATCCTGATGATTTCGTATGCTCCGCATACGCTACGGGGAAGTTAATCATTAGACCGCCCCCCTTAATGGTGAAGGATGAAATCCATCATAAGAGTTGTACTTCGCCAACCAGATGTTGGGGCAAGCTGTGTTACACGCTGCTAAACTCATTAACTTTAGACCGTTGGCCTACAACATCCATTCTCATGTGCAGCTTGTGCAGGGGTCAGCACCGATATTTTCCCACCTTTATAGGTTCGGTTGCCAGGTGTATGTACCGATACCACCACCCCAGCGATCAGCAAAGGGCCCGCTCCGTAAGTCGGGGATATACGTTGGTTATGCGACTGTGTCCATAATCAGGTATTTGGACCCCATGACAAGTGAATGTCATACGGCCCGCTTCGCTGATTGCATTGACAAGGATCTCTTTCCGACTTTAGGGGGAGATAATCAACCCCTTGATGATAAAAGTCGAGAAATCACGTGCCAAGTCACAGAGATCCACGCTCATGACCCACGCACTGCCGAGACAAATAAAGAAGTCCAAAAGAAATTTGATTTGCATGCATTAGCGAATCAACTGCCTGATCACTTTAGTGACTTGTAAACTGTGACAAAGTCGCATATGCCTGCGCGCAATGCACTGGAAAGGGTTGAGATACCGAAGTTAACTATGGTACGCCCGCTCCCGTCCAAAGGCCTAAAAGGACGGGAAATCCGGTTTCTCAACTCCTAAGTACTCGGGGACGCCTGAGGAAGAAGGATAAGAGAGATTTATCACAGACAGTCACCAAAGCCCCTAGTAAGAAAAGGGGGAGCCAATTGAGACCTGGCACAAGTACGGAAAGTCCTGTGCACGGGATTCCGGACTTGAACGTCCCTATTGAGGGAACATCCAGCGGAGATGTGAGTACACACATCGGCGCGAAAAAGCTAAAGGACCTCGCTCCTGTAATGGGAAATACGGTGGAGCAAGAGGTAGCGCCAGATGCGCCCCATGACGAAATGGCCATAAATTATATAAATAAGGGAGAGTCAAGGAACCGAGCAATGGCAATTGTCGACATTAACTTTGCTATAGAATTGCCTCAATCATAGATCCAGGCCCTAGGCCTAACAATCCCGCTGATTGTAAAATAAGGTCGGATTGGAAAGATTGGCAGGAGGCAGTTACCTCACACATGAGGTGGATCGGTACAGAGCAAGGCTCGTCGCTCAAGGGTTCACTCAACGACATATGTCGATATTGAGGAAACTTACTCCCCAGTCATGGCTGGTATAACCTTTAGATACTCGATCTCGATGGCAGTAAATCTGGACTTAACAATGAAATTGTTGGATGTTTCAATGCTTACCTATATGGTAACCTTGATTCGGACTTTTACATGATGGTACCGGAAGGTATCCCCATTCCGAACCAAGAGAGCAAATCGGGTTCTATACAGTGTTCTTCTTTGGAAGTCATTGTACGGACTTAGAGAGTCTGGTAGGCTGTGGTATCATCGCTTAAGCGATCTCCTTCATCAGAAGGGCTACACGAGCAACGAAGATGGATTCTGTATAATCTCGGTGTACGTGGACGATTTGAATATAATTGGTACACCTAGAGATATTGAGGAAGCAAGTTCCTACCTGATGTCGGAATTCGAGATGAAGGATTTGGGTAAAACCAAGTTCTGTCTGTGCTGTAACTTGAACATTCCCCTGCTGGGATTCTAGTGCACCAGTACACCCAGAAGGTGTTAGAGAGATTTGGATTTCATAAGGCATATCCTTCGAAGACCCCAATGATTGGGAGGTCTTTACAGCAAGATAAGGACCCGCTCAGGCCTAAGGAAGAGGGGGAGGAAATTCTGGGACCGGAACTCCCCTACTTGAGTGTCCTTGGAGCACTCATGTACCTCGCGAATTGTACATGGCAGGACATCGCGTTCGCTGTCAATTTGCTTGCTAGGTACAGTTCTGAGCCTACCTAGATATTGGAAAGGCATCAAGACCGTCTTACGATACCTGCAAGGGACCAAATATCTTTGGCTATTTTATTGGAGGAATCAAGACCTATCATTGGTAGGCTATGCTGATGCAGGGTACCTGTCGGACCCGCACACTTCCAAGTTATAGATTGGATATGTTTTCCTTTGTGGTGGAACTGATGTTCCCTGGAAATCGTCTGAGCAAAGTCTTCTATCGACTTGGACGAACCACTCTGAAATCATAGCACTATAAGAAGCATCACAAGAGTGTGCATGGCTTCGACGGATGATTCTCCACATTCCGCAGACGTGTGGGCTGAACACCGTACAAACCCCCACCATTATCTATGAAGATAATGTAGCTTGTGTTGCACAAGTGCAGTCAGGGCATGTGAAGAGTAGTCTCATCAACCCCAAGTTTTTCTATGCGCATGAGCTGTAGAAGACGAACGAGGTAAGGATCTTGCATACTAAGTCGTGTGACAATCTCGCTGATATGTTCACTAAATCATTACCGGCATCATCTTTTGTGAGGTGTGTTCGTGGAATCGGTATGATGAGACTTAGAGATATGCCAGACTCCGGGGGAGATTCTTCACACCCCCATCTGAAAATCTTGATCCGGATGATCAAGTACTCAACCTGATGTTGAGTGGATTGTACTCTTTTTCCCTTATGTGAGTTTTCCCGATGTTTCTCACATTGAGGTTTTTGATGAGGCAATTCGTGCAACATGAGGAGACGTATGCTATGTGCTCTTTCTCCATATTTTTCCCACTGGGTTTTTCGGAGTTTTTGAGACATAGACAATACGGGATGTCGGACCAAGGGGGAGTGTTGGGAAACCGACGTACGCACCACGTGCGGGTCCCACCCTTTCTTGGGGTGGGGGTTTTCCCTCTAGATTGGTCCTCAACCCTAGCCCCTCTCCCTCCTATATATACCCATGTATTGTATTGAGAGAGACACACCATTGATAATAAAGATCAGTCCCGCCTATATCTCTGTGTCATTTTACTTTTCGCATCTGTGATTGTGCCGCGTGTACGACTCCTTCGACTACGCTCTCGCTCCACGCCCTTGGACCGGACTCGCCGGCAAAGGTTGTGGAACAACAGCTAGGGAGAAACTAGCCTCAACAAAGATTAAAAAAAGATAAAAACAGAAAGGAAAGCCGAAGCTAAAGCTAACAAAGCTGACTACTCGCCATCATCGTCCTCAGCATCAGATTCCTCTACAGGCGGCACAACAGCCTGTCCATGAAGGAAAGATCCCACCAGCAAAAGATCATCGCGGATGAAATCCAACAGTTGCGCTTCCGAAGTGACGGCCTGCTGGAACACCCTTCTGCATCTCTCCTTCCAGATGTGCCACGCCCCCATAGATCGCGATAAGAAGCTCATCCTTCCTCAACGAGGACGCCATAAAATGCCACCAGGCAGCAGGATTCTCGAACTGCATAGGCATAACAAGCAGCCCGGGGCAATTGGCCCATTGAGCAAGCAGATGCCAAACTAACGGGCAAAAGGGCAGTTGAGCACCAGGTGGGTCGCCGTCTCTTGCTCCTGATCACACAGAGAACACTTGTCACCATGATCGATACCTCTAAGTTGGAGATTGTCATCAGTGAGAATACGCTGTCGCAGCCAAAGCCAGAAGAACTTTTTCTTCACACTTCTTTCCTTTGCTGCAACGATCGAGACTATCTCAGTCACGAAACTCACGGCCCAAGTTACGGAGCAAGAAAATTTTGATCTGACCGCAATTTGAGTGCTCCTCCGATCAGAAGGAACCGAAACTCGCCGCCTGCAGAAACTCCTACTCGATGAGATGCGACAATTAGCCAACTCGCGCTCTTCCTCTAAATAATTCTAGCATGCAAACTTGCAGATCGATCTTCAACTCGACGAGAAATGTCCCAAGTGCACTCAGATCCAATAAAAATTAACATATTATTTGATAAGATGTGTAATACAACATAGAAGCAAAGCTAGCACAGTGGCTTTGCACCCTGTGTAGCGCCCAGGAGACCCAGGATCGAATCCCCGTGTCGTTCATAAATTTATTTCATTTTTCCCCGGCTCACGATCCAAGCTGGGCTCAAATCTACTCCAGTCTCGGCGAGCCGAGCCAGCCGAGTTAGTTTACGAAAAAACTACTCGAGCCGACTCATACGTATAATTATACCATTATACGTTTAGTGCGAAGGGGTATCGTGCAATCTCAGCCTTTGATGAGTATAAGGGGGAGGACCGAAGCGGAAGTGTATTTCATATTATAATGCAATACTTATGTTATTTTATCTTATTTTGCATGTTTGACGATTATTGAGAATTGATACGTCCAAAACGTATCTATATTTTTTGATTGTTTCATGCCACTTTTATGCTTTTAACACTTATTTTTATATTAAGTTTATGATTTATTTGGACTAACCTATTAATAGTTGCAAAAGTGCACAATGTTCTTGTTTTACACTTTGATGTGTAGGAATCATCTAAAATACAAAAAGGAAATCTTGTTGGAGTCGAATTGGGACTTTCCTGAAATATGTCTGCAAACATTTTTCGGAGATTGTCACGTAACGGGCAGAAGACGACATCAAATGGAAATAGTCTAGTCGCGAAAATTGCGGGGAATTTTCCGTCAATCGATCTAGACATAAAATTCTTCCAATTCCGAGTCCGAACGCCCATATATTCCCGATTTACTGAAAATGGGATGACGAAAATCCGAGAGCTATGTAAAGGGAGAAAACCTAGGTCGTGGGGAGACACCCATACCCACGAATTGCAGCCCAAAGCCACGTTTTTGCTTCCTCCATGGATACCATCTCCATGCGGGAGGGCTCCCTACATCACCAAGAAGCCATGGAGGTAGGAGACTAAGGGGCGGCGCACCCCTTGACCACCAGCGCCACCCGCGTCGCCTCCGCCTTGCCTCTTACTCCATGGCCGCCGTCTTCACCGCCATCTCCATAGCCAATTCCTCCTTATATACAGTGGTTCATCCTACCACACACCTCCGTACCGCTCTATGTAAACATGGTGTTTGATGCTAGAAAGTATTATCCTATGATCTATGTCACGTTTGTTTAGTTCCTTTTGTCCTTTGATTGCATTGTTGAATGTATTTGGTTCATTAGAGTTGTATGTTGATATGTTACAGTCCTATGGTGACCGTTATATTTAAGTGCGCATGGATCATCATCTAGGGTTTGTAGTAAGTGTCGAGGAAGGGGGAAGTTCTGCCGGAGTGATAGAAACCTGAGAACTCGAAGCGGAATTCTACACGTATGGGATTAAGAGGACCATTAACTTAAGGCTATGGTTGGGGAAACCTTAATGAATTGTTAGTATACGCGGATGCTTGCTAACGTTCCAATCATATAGTATGTGTAATCACAAGTAGCTGAGTACATGTATATTTAGCCTCTCCCATATAGAAAACTGCATCAAAGACAATGAACCAAGTATCGTCACCAGTTAATCTTGGGCAATTCCATCACACTTTTCACCACTTTTCTACACTCATGGTTCTGTTAGTTTATGGTTCTTTAGTGTAGTTTATTGCTGTAGCAACTAACTTTTAATTTCGTGTTTTTTATTATCTTGCAAAGCTATCTTTCATACACGTATTGTTGCTCTAGTTTTATTTCCTAGATAGTGCAAACGTTTAGTGTGCGTAGAGTTGTATCAGTGGTTGATAGAACTTGAGAGAATACTTATCCTACCTTTAGCTCCTCGTTGGGTTCGACACTCTTACTTATCGAAAAGGCTACAAACGATCCCGTACACTTGTGGGTTATCAGGAATTAACTGCCGGAGTCTGGAATCTACTGGAAAAACCACCATCAAGATATTATATTTCTGAAACTCCAAAAATTCCGAGAAAATTCAGAAGTTATTATTTTGTCAGAAGACCAGGGAAGCCAAAAGATGGACCTGAGGGGAGCCACGAGGGGCCAGGTGACCCCCAGGCGCGGTCCCGCCCTTGGCCACACCTGGGCCCCACCTGGCTGCCCTGGCCCACCTCAGGCACTCCCTCTCGCGTATATCTTCCCTCTGACCTAAAAATCACGGGAGGCACTTTGAAGAAATATTCCGCCGCCGCGCCTCGGGGCGGAAACCACAGAGAGAGAAAAAGCTCTCTGGCAGGGAGACATCTGTCGGGGAAATTCCTTCCCGGAGGAGAGAAATCGTCGCCATCGTCATCGTCATCGCCACGGGCTTCATCGGGATCATCATCCACACCATCTTCACCGTCAGCACTATCATCTCCGCCGCTCCACTTCATTCCGCTGAGACATCTAGGGTTCCTCCTTGTGTAGTTTGTTGGGATTACTTTTCTGGTGTTGATTACTTGTTTTAGTTGATGCTATTGAGTTTTATTGGTGAATTAATTTTATGTCCAGATTGTTGTTCATCACTTTATCACCTCTGATCATGATCCATATGATGTCTCGTGAGTAGTTCGTTTAGTTCTTGAGGACATGGGAGAAGTCTCGTGGGTAGTAGTGGAATTATGTTGAGTAATATTTAATAGTTTGATATTTAAGTTGTGGTGTTATTGAAGGGGCATCTTTTATATCCCTCATGAGTTTTGTGTGTTAGGCAACAACACTAGGAATACTCTTATATGCTGTCAAATGATGCAGGAGTTATTAGGTAATTTTACATAAAGCATCATGTGTTGGAAAAGGTTTCAGCGTGAAGTTTCAGTTCCAGTGTGCCAGTTTTACTGTGGCCGGTACTACCGGACCACGTCCGGTACTACTGCCTGTGACTTAAGATGGAGGTACCGCACCATGGGTCGCGGTAGTGCTACGTTAGCCGGAGGGGTACTGGTATCTCGCCGTTTTTTCTCGATACTACCGGGCTGGCCCGGTACTACCGGCTGCCCAGAAGTACCGAGTATCCTTGATCGGTACTACCGCCAGTGCATTTCTGAGGGCAGCAGGATCTCGAAGACCAAGTTTGACTGACTGCTGTTTTGGCTGGTCGGTACTACCGGACGGTGTCCGGTACTACCAGACGGCATGTTTTTCCTGGCAACGGTCAGAAAACTGGGAGGGGTATTTATTCCCCTCCACCTACCTCCAGCTCTTTAGCTAGTCCAAAATTGAAGACTCCATTGCTGCAAGCTCGAAACCTCGATTACTCCCAATCCCTCCACCCAAACTCGTTGATCTTTGGAGGATTGAAGGAGAAGGCCCAGATCTACATCTTCACCAAGCAGATTTACATTTCCCCCCTCATTCACTTGAGGGCCCCTTTGCTAGGGTTTCCATTGGGAAAACCTAGCTCATTGTCGTACTTACTTGATTGTCTTTGTGACAGATCGTAGCTGTTCGGGAGCCCCCAATCCAATTGTGGGTTGTGCCCCAGATCGTTGTTGTAAAGGCTCCGGAATCCGGCTTGAAGGTTTTCCGATAGTGGAAGGTGAACCAAACCATTGTGGTGCGGTTCATCGGAGAAGAAGGTGAAGCCTTCGTGGCTGTTGAGTTGACCTTTGTGGTAGCTCACATCTCTCCAACGAGACGTACTCCCCTAAAAAGGAGGAACTCGGGAATACATCCGGGTCTCCGCGTGCTTTCACCTTCGGTTACCTCTATCCTTGTTTACCGTCTTTACTTTATGTATCTTGCTTAGTTGCTAGCTTGTCTTTTGTGTCAAGCCTAATTTGGAAAAGTACTAAAATTGAAATAGCACCTATTCACCCCCCCTCTAGGTGTCATACGATCCTTTCAATTGGTATCAGAGCCAGGTTCTCTTGTTGGGCTTAACCGCCTAAGAGAAGTATGACAGGTGAGGATGATTCCTTGAAGGACCAAGCCACTCCAGCATCCATGGCCGATCTCAAAATGATGGAGACATCATTGAAATCGTCCATGGATACCCAATTTGCTGAGATGCGTGACTTGCTCATGAAACTCACAAGTGGCAAGGTTCCTTCGGAGACCATCCCACTAGAGGACTCCGCTAACTCCAATGACGGTGAAACCGAGGAGGAAAAAGAGAAAAAGAAAGGGGTTGAAAAAACCGAACCTATTAAACCCTCCTCATCCAACACCACCCGAAGGTGGGAAGCCCGGGTACCATGAGGTCCCTCTCTTGTACTCTCCCGACCCACCTATCCCTCATCCTCGCATAAACCCTTTAGGTCCTCCACCTAAGCTTAATGCTTTAGCTTTTACTAGTTGGCAACACTCAATGAGATCTCATGTCAACAGTGCCTCTATCGAGCTTTGGAGGATCATTCAAGCGGGATACAAGGCCGTGGATCCAAACAACTTGACAAGGAGAGAGGTGGTTGATGCTCAACTCAATGCCACCGCTCTACACATGCTTGAACTTGCCGTTGGTGAAAAGGATATTCATCACATTCAACATCTCACCACCGCCAAAGAAGCTTGGGATTGTCTCTCCGAGGCATTCCTTGGAAATGAGAGCATGAAGAGGAATAGATTTGATGCTTTGAACAATGAAGCCGAAGGCTTCTACATGCTTGAGGGTGAAACTCATGAAGAGATGTATGGAAGACTCAAGACCCTTGCCCAAGCCTTTTATAATGTTGGGGCAAAGTATGCGGATGATGCTTGGGTCAAAAGGAAGTATGTGAATGCTCTCATGCCCTTCGAGCCCGTTGACTTGAAGGCCATACAAGGAAGACACAACTACCTTGAAATGACCTCTAATGAAGTTATGCAAGAGATGCAAGCTTCCAAGGTTGCCACCAAAAATGCTCTAGACAACCGTGCTAGGGCCATGGGAATGAAACAAGGTTCTTCACTTGCTTTGAAGGCCAAAGTGGTGTGCCTAGATGATAGTGTGGAAGTTGAAGCTTGCCCAAGCAACATTCTTCCCGATGATCTCGAACAAGCCTACCATGATCACGTGGCTCTTGCCACAAGAACATTTTGGCGTGACCCGGCCAAGGCAAAGGCTCAAGTTGATCTAAGAACAATCCAAGTGGGAAGAAGGAGTTTGCTATAAGGACAAAGACTTGTTACAATTGTCATGACAAGCATCACTTCATCAAAGAGTGTCCTTATGAGAATAGAGAACAACATGGTGGAAGGCTTGTCCCAAAGGATCAATCAAAGGTGATACAAAAGAAGCCTTTTGTCAAGAGGAAGCCATTCTTCAAGAAAGCGCCAAGAATTGTGTTGATGACTCAAGAAGAGTATCCTTCTGATGATTCCGAAGAAGATGAACCCACTCGTGAGGTGGCCGCTTTGGCCATCGTATCAACTCCATCTCCTTCTCTCTTCGAATCCCCCAATGAGAACATCTCCATCAACACCGCTCGTTGCCTCATGGCCCATGTCACCGAGGTATCATCTTCTACTCCCAAGACTATGCATGAAATGGATGATAACTAGTCTTGTGATTAAGAAAGAACTTGTTGCCTTCGATACATTTGTGGCTAACTTGCAAGGTGAAGCTAAGAAGCATGTTGAGGCTCTCATGAGCCAACTTGGTGCCGCCGAAGACCTTCTTGAGGTCAAGGGCAAAATTGAGAGAGAGGACTCTCTTACCATAGCATCCTTGAATGCTTCTCTTGAAGAAGAGAGTGAATATAGAACTACTCTTGAGGAAAGACTTGAGTCCCTTGATGATAAAAATGATGAAATAATTGCTAAAATCATTAAGGATAGAGACCATGTCTTTGCTAAATATAAAGTGATTAAAAAGGAGAAAGCCGAATTTGTGGTTGCTAATGCTAGACTTCTTGAGGATATGGAGAAACTTGACAAGGCTCACAAGGCCTTGGAAAGTACTCACTCTCTTCTAGTCAAGTCTCATGAGCAACTTCAAACTCAACTTTCTAAATCTAACTCACCTAGCACTTCTACTCCTTCATGTGATCATGCAAATGTTATTGAGGAAAATGCTAGGTTGAAGGTTGAGCTTGCCAAGGCCACTAGTGCCAAGACCTCAATTCCCAAAGGTAAAGAAAAGGTTGTTGCTCATGTTGTTGAGCAAAAGCAACACAAAGGGAAGGAGGGTCTTGGTTATGTAGCCAAGGCAAAGAAGAAGAAGAGCAACAACAAGGCCAAGCCCGCACAAACCAAGACTCCCATTGCGAGTGGGAATGCCACTAGGGGCAAGACCACTCGTAGTGACTTTGCGGGAGATGCTAACCCTCACTACATTCTATATGTTGATTATTATGGTGATGTTTATGCAAAATATGTTGGACCTTATGATGGTTATGTTGCTCATGCTATTTGGGTCCCAAAGACTCTTGTTGCTAACCAAAGAGGACCCATTGCAAGATGGGTACCTAAAACCAAGCAATGATTTCTTGTAGGACTATGCTTCCGGTGGGTCTAAATGGGTGGTTGATAGTGGATGCACTAGTCATATGACCGGAAGCAAGGAGATCATGACGGAGTTGGGACCAAATATAAATCAAGCATCCGTCTCCTATGGTGATAAATCAAAAGCGGAGGTAAAGGGCCTCGGCAAGGTGGTAGTTGCAAAGGATATCACCCTTGTAAATGTCATGCTTGTCGAGTCCCTCGGTTACAATCTTATGTCCGTTCGTGCACTTAATAAGATGAACTTTGATGTCCATTTTACTATTGATATGGTGGTACTCTTGAGGAGCAAGACTCTAAAGGTCATGTTCGTTGGGTATGTTGAAAATGAGTTGTTTGTGGTGGACTTTTCGGGGTCAACCAACACTCAAGCAATATGCCTATTCGGAAAGGCCGACGTGGGGTGGTTGTGGCATCGCCGCTTGTCCCATGTCAACATGAGAACTTTGCAAAGTCTTCACAAGGGTGGCCACATTCTTGGACTAAAAGACAATGTTTCTTTTTCTAGAGATCGTCTTTGTAGGGCTTGTGTTGAAGGAAAGATGCATGATTCTCCCCATCCAAGCAAGACCATCATTTCATCAAAGAGGATTTGGAACTTCTTCATGTTGATCTCTTTGGTGCCGTGCCTCAACCTAGTCTTGGTGGGAAGAAATATTGCTTGGTGATTGTTGATGACTATTCAAGATTTACTTGGGTTTATTTCTTCAAGACGAAGGATGAGACCCAACAAGCCGTCATCGACTTTTCCAATGAAGTTCAACGCCAACACAATGTCCCTATATTGGCCATTAGGAGTGACAATGGCTCCGAGTTCAAGAACTACACCCTAAATGAGTTTCTTAGTGAAGAGGGGATTCGTCATCAATATTCCGCTGCATATACCCCTCAACAAAATGGTGTAGCCGAAAGGAAGAACCGGACCCTCATGGATATGGCAAGGTCTATGTTGGCGGAGTTTAAATCTCCACTCTTCTTGTGGGCCGAGGCCATCTCCACGGCGTGTCATTCATCAAACCGGCTATTCTTTCGCAAAGGCAAGAAGTTTACACCTTATGAGATGCTCACCGGCAACAAGCCCAATGTCTCCTACTACCGAGTATTTGGTTGTAAGTGTTTCTATAAGATCAAAGGTGTTCGTTTGTCTAAATTTGAATCTAAAGCTTTAGAGGGTGTTTTTGTTGGGTACGGTGCCGAATCTCACACCTATAGAGTCTATGACAAAACCTCCGGGAAAGTCATAGAATCTTGTGATGTGAGGTTCGATGAGAATGACGGCTCCCAAGTGGCGCAATTTCATGTTTGTGATGTAGATAATGAGGAACCTCAAGATGCAATAAGAAGGATGGGCATTGGCTTCTATCGCCCCATTGAGATTCATTACGAGCCTCCTCAAGCAAGTCCAAGCTCCACTCAAGTGGAGACCTCATCATCACAAGTTGAACCGGCGCCTACCATGGAAGCAAATGATGCACCAACCCAAGAACAAGTTCAAGACCCTCCTCATGTTGACCAAGTTGCTATGCAAGAACCAAGTTCTCCATTTGTTGATGCTAGCCAAGGTCAAGACCAAGATCAACCCTCTCCTTCTATTGTTGAAGATGTGCATAATGATGATCAAGGTCAACATTCCGGTCAAGACGGGGACTCAAATGATCAAGATGATCAAGAGATACCTCCAAGATGCAATAGAGATATCGAAGCCCGTCGTAAAGCAAGAGTTGCAAGAGACTTTGAAATAAAGGGTCACAAGCTAGAAGCAATCCTTGGTGACCTAAGTCGCAATGTTACCACAAGAAGACAATTGGCAAGCTTTAGTGAACATCAAGCTCACATTTCCATGGTGGAACCAAAGAAAGTGTTTGAAGCTCTTGAAGATCCGGATTGGTTGGAAGCTATGCATGATGAACTCAATAACTTCAAGCGCAACAAAGTGTGGAATTTAGTTGAGAAGCCAAAGGATTGCCGCAATGTTATAGGCACTAAGTGGATATTCAAGAACAAGCAAGATGAGCATGGAATGGTTGTGAGGAACAAGGCAAGATTGGTTGCACAAGGATACTCTCAAGTTGAAGGCATTGATTTTGGAGAGACTTATGCACCCGTGGCTCGCCTTGAGTCCATCCGTATCCTTCTTGCATATGCATCACATCATAACTTTAAATTGCAACAAATGGATGTGAAAAGTGCCTTTCTTAATGGTCCTTTAAAGGAGTTGGTATATGTTAAGCAACCACCGGGTTTCGAGGACCCAAGTTCCCTAACCATGTCTACAAACTCGATAAGGCGCTCTATGGACTTAAGCAAGCTCCACGTGCGTGGTATGAGCGCCTTAGAGAGCTTCTAGTAGACCATGGATTTGAGGTTGGGAAAATCGATCCCACTCTCTTTACTAAGAGGGTTAAAAGGGAGCTTTTCATATGGCAACTTTATGTTGATGATATTATATTGGGCTTTCTATTCCTGTGCCCCTGGATCCTTAGCACTCCTCAGCCATCCCCACCGAATTTAGTTGTGCTCAGTTTTCCCCACTGGCTTGTCCGAAACCCTCAGAAAAGCCCAAACAGACGGTTTGCCGTCGAGTGAAGGTTTGACCGTTAGCTCTGACGTGTGGGCCCATGTTTGGAGGAGTGGACCTGACAGATGGGGCCGCGGAGTATGGTGGCGCTGGTTGGACCGTTGGGCCATGGTTGTGTGGACTGTTGGGCCGCTGTATTTAAATGCGACGTGGCCGTTGTCTGCATGCATGCACTCGACGTAGACTGGCATGCAGCCATGCACGCGCCACGACGGACGCCGCTCCCTAGCTGGACTCGCTCACGACGGACACCGCTCCCTAGCACGGACCGGCATCGTTTCGGCGGCGACGGTAGGCCGGCATGGATGCGCGCGACGCCAAGGTGCAGCACGGACCGGCATGGATGCGCGCGATGGCAGGGGTGCAGCATGGACCGGCATGCAGGCGCGCCACCACGGTAGACGGCCTAGCTCGCCTAGGTCGCACGCGTCTCCCGTCTCGCGTCTATCCTCGATTCAGAGCGGCAGCGCAGCGAAGCCATAGGGTGCAGCCACGGACGCAGGCGCGCCGGCACGGACGCGGAGCTAGTTCGCACGCGCGCGTTGCATCTTCTCGATACAGAGCGGCGTTCGTTTCAGCTTTCTCGATCTGATCATGCCGATTCAGTGGCCCATGTGGACGTGGATTGGTGAATTAAATCGGAGGCCATACCGATCGACTAGCTAGCCTCGTTTGACCTACGCGCTATCGAGCCCATCTATTTAAACCACCCAAACCCTCCGTCTCTTCTCCACACCTTCCATCTCTGCGCCGCCCCTTCTCTTCTTCCACCCATCTCCAAACCACTCTCGAAGCGAAGCGTAGCTAGGCGAGGATGTAGTACTACGGCCCCACCTTCCGCTATCCACCCACCGTGCCGGAGAGGCGGTACCCAGCCGGAGTCGTCGTGGAGAACTCTCTCCGCGTGTGGGCAATCTCGCCATGGAGGGGTGCTCGTGAACTTGCGGAGGGGTTCCTCCGTGTGGGCTTTCACCACCTCCCGGCGGGCTCGGAGAGGATGTTCCGCCTCGAGGAACTGCGTCCCTACGCCGGCGCGACGACGACAGGCTACCGCGCCATCTTCACCAACCGCTTCGATGCCTACTACCTGCTCGGCCAGGTGTTTTCTGTGGGAAGAGTTCATCGCGTTCACGACGTACAACTTCTTCACCGACGTCTCTTCCCCAGCGCAACATCCATAGCCTCCCGCACTATCTCGGAGAGAACGGCCCGGAGGAGGAGCAGTGAAGACGGCGGTTTCGTGAAGATGGTGTTGGTGTTGCCCTAGTGTGTTAGGGCTTTTTATCTTTTTATTTCTACTACTATGTTGTGTGGTTTGTTAAGTTGTCTTGTGAATGAACTATGTATGGCTTGTCGTGTTATATGTACGAACTTTATTTATATATCTATGTTATGCTTGTGTTTTATTTATACTCCTATATCTATGTCGTGTTGTACCGTGAAGATGGTGTTGCCCTTTTGTGTTAGGGCTAGAAGTTAATAAATCGTGTTTTACTATAGATGGTTTTGCCCAAGTGTGTTGCCCTACCGTGAAGATGGTGTCGCCCTAGTGTGTGGGCTAGATCGTGTTGTAGTACTATAATTCTACCTTTTATTCATGTTGTGTTATTTTTGGATTTTATTAGTTCGAAGTTAATGAAGATACAAAAGCTACAAAAGAGCAAACAAGAGCTAACATTTTGAAAAAGAGCAAAAGCCCAAAGATCTAAGACATAAATCAAATATGTCAAAAAAAGATACAAAAGAATCAAATATGTCAAAAATCAAAACATATTTTTCATTTTTCAATTTTTAATAGTTTTTATTATGGTTTTCTATTAAAGCATATTTTTAAGCAAAAAAATTAGAAATATGAATTTTAATTCATTAAATATTTAGACTTCGAATTGACACTCTATAGATTGAAGAGGTCTTACCAAAAAAGTTTTGGCGTGTTTAGACAAGGTCGAAAAAAAAGTTGGCTACAAATGGGGCTGTTTACCCTAGCTTTGAAGCTCATTTCTAACACATTTGTCATTGCTACGAGTTTCACCACGGAAAAGAAACTTTACCTCATATTTTGGTTCATAAAACATAGCAACATCATACCACAAAGCAATGGACTTCAAATATTGGTTCAGATTCAAATATTGGTTCAGATTCAAATTTTGGTTCAAATTAAAATTTTGGTTCAAATTCAAATTTTGCCCTAGTGTGTTAGGGCTCGAACGTAAAAAAGAGCAATCAAATAAATGAAGCTTGGTTTGTATTTGAGCCCAACACCTTGCACGGCCCAACAAAAGCTTGGTTTAGGTTTCAGACCAACATCTTAGGTTCTGAAGAAACTGAAAGTGTCGAAAACTAACAAAGACATTCAGAGATAACAGAAGATAACACTGTCGAAAACTAACACATCACAACAATTAAGAGATTCAGAGACAGAGATTCAGACACATTAAGCATAAGGTTACACCACAGTAATAACATGTCTTAACGAGAGATGACAAGCAAGTAAGCAAGTCCTAGAGCAACTATAAGAAAATAAAATCCTAAAGCTATGAGATTGGCCTGCTTCTTCAATTCAATCATCTGCTTCAAATTCTTGTTAATCTTCTTTAATTCCGCCTTCAGATCCGAATCCTCCACTGTCGGAGCAACCCTCTCCCGAATTGCTGCGGCCTCTTCAGATTTGTCTGACGGCAGATTGACCTCCCGAGCTGCGGCCACATTGCCATCAAGCAAGCCCAGCCGCTGAAGCCTCTGAACGTACTGATCTATCCATTCAAAATGGGTGCATTTGTCCACGATCTGAAACAAAATCATGAACCCTAGATCTCAATTCAGAGGGAAAAGGAAAAGGGCAAGAATTCAGAGCAAGAATGAAAGGGAAGGAAATCAGAGCGAAATCATCAGATCTAACCTTTCCCTCTGGCTTGCTTTCACATTTGACGAAGTCGCGCCCCAAGTTGCCATTTTTTTCCTCCTTCGAGGTCCACCGTCTCAATGGCGCGATGCGTCGCAGTCAGGACATGGCAGCAGGGGCACTGGACCAAACACGGGCCACGAGGAGTGGGAGGCTGAAGTTGAGCTGCACATCTCTCGTCGCCGGAGAAGAAGAAGCAGATGAGTGGTGGTCTCGTCGTGGGAGAAGGAGCAGAAGGAAGGGGAAGCAATGGTGGGCAGAGTGGCTGCTCTATCTCTGCAGGGGGAGAAGGAGGTGCTCGGAGCCCCACATGTCAGTGGCCAACGTTTGTGGCCAATCAGACTGCAGAACCAAGGTCTCGCGGATCGCCATCGGATCGAACGGATTTCTTCTAGAAGAACCCATCGGACGGGTCTAATTTGGCGCTAGTGTACGATCGGACGGCTGTAGTAACGATCGGACGAATCCCTTCTAGAAGAACCAGTCAATGAAGTTATCTTACGTTTGACCAACGATAACTAATTCAAAAAAAATCGAAAATTTATGAAACCTTCGCGGTTCGTCGTATTATAAGACATAGTAACTATAAAAAATTATAAACTTGGTATACGGATAATTTTACGAAAAATTATTTTTTGAATTTAGGTACCACAATAAAATAAAAATGGGCATAAGTAATTCAAAAAAAATCGAAATATTGAAAAACCTTCGCACAATGACGTGTTATGTGACATGTCTTACACAAAAAATAAAAACTTGGTTTAAGGACATTTGAGTGAAAACACCTTCACACAAATGAGCTATCACCTACAACGATGTTTAGAGTTCGAGAATGAGAGTGAGAGAGGTTTAGTTTCCCAAAAATTCAAAAAAAATCGAAAAATGATGAAACCTTCGTGGTTCGTCGTATTATAAGACATAGTAACTATAAAAAAATATAAACTTGGTATTCTGACATTTGAGTGAAAACACCTTCACAAAAATGAGCTATCACCTACAACGATGTTTAGAGTTCGAGGATGAGAGTGAGAGAGGTTTAGTTTCCCAAAATTCAAAAAAATCAGAAAAATCAGCAAAGCTTCATCTTTGAGTGAATAAGAAGGATATGAACTTATTTTTTCATTTTTCAATTTTTTAACAGTTTTATTATGGTTTTCTATTAAAGCATATTTTTAAACAAAAAAATTAAAAATATGAATTTTAATTCAGTAAGTATTTAGACTTCGAATTGACACTCTATAGATTGAAGAGGTCTTACCAAAAAAGTTTTGGCGCGTTTAGACAAGGTCGAAAAAAATGTTGGCTTCAAATGGGGCTGTTTACCCTAGCTTTGAAGCTCATTTCTAACACATTTGTCATTGCTACGAGTTTCACCACGGAAAAGAAACTTTACCTCATATTTTGGTTCAGAAAACATAGCAACATCATACCACAAAGCAATATTACACATCATCATAGAAATAGCATTATTACACATTCAAGTTTCCACAGTAGTTCAAATTGACAAACAGAAGTTCAAATTGACATCACACCACTAGCATTCAAAGTTCAAATTCATATTTTCGACTTGCTCCTCGTGTTAGAGGATGGCTTCACCGCCTTGCTCCTGGTTTCCCTAAGTGGGATATGCTTCAGCTTCTTGTTCCTTTTGGTCTTCACTTGGGGTGGTGGGGGTGGAGGAGTGATGACTATTTGTCGGTCATCTACAGGCTCAACAATCCTGAAAGGAACTGGAGCTTCACTGTCTTCCTCGTCCCGTAAGGCTTCAAAACCTTCATAAGCCATGGCTTCAAATTCAGATGTTGCTTGAACCGGAGCTTCTTCCTCTCTAGGCCTTTTCTTTCCTTTGCTTCTTCTTTCTATCTCAGAGCTGGGTCAAACAGAAATAATATTACACACACAATAATAAACAGAAATAATAAAAAAAGGGCAAGTGAAGGGTGCACACATACCAAGCTGCTGCTTCATTTGCCACTGCATTCTCCTCTCCTGCTGCTCCAATTGCTGCAATTTCTGCATTTGCTGCAATTTCTGCATTTGCATATTTTCTGCATTTGCTATTTTCAGCTGCATTTGCTGCTGCCCATCGTTCCTCTTCTCCAAATGATGCATCCACTGCATTGGTACAAAGCCTAGCAATGTGCCCTAGGGTTCCACATTTTTTGCACTTACGCTGTCTTTTAACACGACCCTCTTCACCCGTTCTGTACCTGTTCTTCCTTGGTCTTCCTGGTGGTCTAGTCATTACAGGAGCATTGAGCTTAAACCCTGGATCTACTATGTTCCATTGGTCTTTTCCCAATAGTGAAGGCACATTGGAAGCATAAGCAGCCCTAAATTTGGCAACAGAGAAATATTCAGATATGTACTGATCAACTTCACCCTCTTCACCCCCAATAACAGTCATCAGATGTAGGGCATGTATGCATGGCTTCCCACGGATCTGCCATTGCCTACAACTGCATTCCCTAGTTGTTAGGTTCAGTGGATACCTCCATTCCCTGTCTTTACTGTCAGTGTATGTCACCTCTCCCTCGTATGTGTCTGATCGAATGCATTTCATCCTGAGTCCTCTTGCCTTGGCATGCAATGCCTTAACAAGAGATGGCAGCATCACATGGCCAACATATTGGGTTTCTGCAATTCTTTTGCGAAGAGCCATCTTTACCATGATCATCTGCCTCATCTTATCAAATGCTTGCCACAACATAAGCCCTTTCACTGACTTGAACTTTGCATTGAAGCACTCTGCCAAATTATTGGTCACATAATCTACTTTGCAGATTTCATTGAATTTGCTTCTAGACCACAGCTTTCCATGATGTGCATCCATGTACTCCTTCACCAAAGGATTGTGAGCATACAGAACTCTCAAATGGTGCTCATGCTTCCTCTCACTGCATGTGTATGATGCTGGCCATATATTCTCATCATAGATTTTGCCTTTGAATTTCTTTCTGAAATTCTGAGCTAGGTGGCGCATACATTCCCTATGCTCAACTCCAGGGAATACAATTTCGACCGCACTCTCCAAACCCTTGCAAGCATCTGTGTGTATAGCTAAACCTGGGGGTGTACCTATAACGTTGCGCAACTGCTGCAGAAACCAGACCCAACTTTCCTCCGACTCTGCCTCCACCACACCAAATGCAACTGGGAATAGCCAGTTGTGTCCATCAACTGCAGAAGCTGCTACTAGCTGTCCTCTCCATCTTCCAGTCAAATGGGTAGCATCTATAGCCAAATAAGGCCTGCAACCATCCAGAAACCCCTTCCAACAAGCCTTGAAACAAACAAATGCCCTCCTGAAGCACTCCTTCTCAAATGACTTCCCTTTTATTTTGTATTTAACTGTATGCTTGTCAATCTCTACAACACTCCCTGGACTAGCAGCTTCCACTTCAGCTTTAAATGTATAAAGCAACTGAAAGCTTTCATTCCATGAACCATTAATCCTGTCAAGAGCTAATTCCTTAGCATAAAAAATCCTCATGTAAGGAATATCAATCTTGTACTTCTCAAATAGCTTTCCATGGAGTGCTGTTGGACCAAGTGTTGGTGTTTCTCTCAACCAATCCAAGATTGCATCTGCCACCCACCTAGTCTTTGCTAGCTTTGTTTTAGCCTTTCCCCCTCCCCCTCCAGGTGGACATGTGTGTTGGTGTGGGTTCTTTTTTATCTGAAACAAAATAAAAAATGATGTCAAGTACAATTAAGAAAACATTACACAATTATCTGAAAATAGAATGAATCAATCCCTAAACTAAAATACACAAACCTGAATCAACTTGCTCCTCAACATATTTGATGCATGCAACCTCCATCTACACCTTGGGTATGGGCATTTAACAGTGAACCTTGTTGGCTCACTCCTGAGAACCACATACTCATTTTCAGTGAGAATGCAGAATGTTGTCACTGCATTACGACAGTCCACCATCGACTGGAATACGGTGCCGACAGCAAGCTGAGGATCTTCCCTGTTCCACTCAATTGTTGGCATGTCCTCACCATCATATTCATCACAAACTAAGCTGTCAATGTTCTCCTCCCTCTCTTCATCGTCAGTGTCATCAAATCTAGCACCGGTGATGGGTTGCTCCTGATATTCATCCTCCATTGCTTCTTGGCTGACTATATCTACAAGATCAGGGTACATCTTCTCATCCTCATCATCAAATCGAGGCACTTCCTCGTCTGGCTGTGCATCTTCTTCCACATTGGCTGCAGAAGCGACAGGAGAATTGGCACAAGAAGAGGCAGCAGGCATATTGTGACTTTCAGAACCACTAGCTCTGCTTGGTCTCGACCTACAAGGAGTGTCGGGGCGCTCGCTATTAGCAGAGACAGAAGATTTCCCAACACCCTTCCCCTTGTCCCGTTCATTGACCCGTGGCTGAAGCACCTCGATAAGAATTTTACCGAAGCGCCTTTCAGCATTCAAAGTGAAGAGCAATCCCAGATGCTCGTCGCAAGTTAGTGGGACAAATTTTTGCTCGCTACTGCTGAAATATTTCAGTTCAACAGCATCGGCATCAGTCCACCCGTATGGAGGAGAGCTTAATGCATCCCGCAAAGCTTTGAACGAAATGTTGGTTTCTACCACCTTCGGATAGAAAAATCGCTGTATCAAATGCGGTTTTCTACCACGTAGCACACTAACATCCATTTTAACCGCCAGCCGGAAAGCAAGCACAGGATCAATCCTAATTGATTAACAAAATAAAGGTTCGAGTTAGGCCAGCAAAATTGGAAAGATTCACGACCACCGGTCAAATACGACCCAACTAACGAATCAGCGCATCAATTAGAGAGGAAATTATGCTTACCCAGATCCAATCCATGAATTATCCGCCTCCGATTCGACCCAATCCTCTCCTAGGTCGATGGGCCGGAGGGGGCGCTCCCCCGACATCGCTGCTTAATCCAGATGGGGGTGGGGGTAGACGGTGCAGGAGGGCACGACGGCGGCGGAGGTGGGGGTTAGACGGTACAGTGCACGACGGCGGCGGAGGCGACACGACGGCGGCGGAGTGGCTCGAGCTCGATTCAGGTTTCAGTTGCAGACAAGCTGGTCCGACGTGTCTCCTTGCAGCCCCACACGTCAGGTCCAACGGTCAAAGAAGGTCCAGCGTTAACGGTCAAAGCTTGACTCCACGGCAAACGCCCAGTTTGGGCTTTTGTGAGGGTTTCGGACAGGCGAGTGGGGAAAACTGAGCTAAATTTTAGAGCGTGGGGTTCAGTGAGCAAGTCTAAGGAACCAGGGGCACAGATTTAAAAAACCCTATTATATTTGGCTCATCTAACAAAGCTTATGACCGATAGGTTTGAGATGTCAATGATGGGTGAATTGAAGTTCTTCCTTGCGTTTGAGATCAAGCAATTGAATGAAGGGACTTTCATCTCTCAAGCCAAATATACCCAAGACATGCTCAAGGGGTTCAATATGCAAAATGCTAAAGAGAAGCGGTCCCCTATGGACACCAAATGCCATCTTGAACTTAACCCAAAGGGTATTGATGTTGATCAAAAACTTTATCGCTCTATGATTGGTTCTTTGCTTTATCTTTGTGCATCTAGACCCGATATTGTGTTGAGTGTAGGGTGTGTGCAAGGTATCATGCCGCTCCTAAACAAAGCCACTTGAAGGCGGTCAATAAAATCCTTTGATATTTGGTTCATACCCCAAGGTTTGGTTTGTGGTATCCAAAGGGCTCTAATTTCTGTCTTGCCGGGTACTCAGACTCGGATTGGGCGGGTTGTAAGGATGATAGGAAATCAACTTCCGGGGCATGCCAATTCCTTGGTAGATCCTTGGTGAGTTGGTCTTCTAAGAAGCAAAATTGCATATCTCTCTCAACCACCGAAGCTGAGTATGTGGCGGCCGCTAGTGCATGCACTCAATTGTTATGGATGAGGCAAACTTTAAAGGAATACGGTGTCCATTGTGACAAAGTGCCTCTTTTGTGTGACAATGAAAGTGCAATCAAGATTGGCCACAACCTGGTGCAACACTCAAGAACGATCCTTATTGAGATTCGTCATCATTTTATTAGAGATCATATTGCCCGTGGTGATATTGAGCTTGGATATATTCCAACCAAAGACCAACTTGCCGATATCTTCACGAAGCCACTTGATGAAGCAAGATTCACTTATTTGAGCCATGAGCTAAATATCGTGGATTCAAGGAGCTTGACTTGACTATCTTGCATACACACCTATATTTTGACTATCTTTTTGGTTTAGGTGTAGGCATGGACATAGGGGAGTGCGGTCCTAATACATTGGACTATCCCTCCTCCCATTATGCCGTTAGTAAAACCTCATTTGTCTCTCTACTTTCATTTGTTGAAATTGTGAGCTTAAAATGACGAGTGTTGGTTGTGAACCCAAGATATATCTTCGCGGTGTCACGCCATAAACTCATACATGGTGGCCTAGGCCACCGCCCTCTTCTTTATGAAGAGTTGGATTTATTGGATTTATTTGGGTTTTCTAGACCTCTAGCTCTCTTTTGGGAGAAACACTTGGAATTGGCTTTTATTTTTGCATCTTGCAATTCCCAAGTATGTATCCCTCTTATACAGTGTCTTTGTCTATCCTAAGCCATGATCTTACCCCATAAAACCTTCATCTATCTTGCACAAGTTCTAAACCTTTTTTTCTTTGAGCTGAGATGGAGGCCCAGGCAGTATTACCGGGCTAGGGCCGGTACTACCGCCTGTACAGTCGAAGCAGTTTTCAAAAAACTGCTAAAATTGTACGTGCGGTACTACCGCCCAGTAGCCCACGGTACTACCGGGCGTGCGGTCCTCGTTCCACTAAAGTCAACCGTGCGGGGTGAGGGGTTATTCCCCATCCCGCACGCGAGACACTTCTCCCCACCGCCACCTCCTCTTTCCTCCACCCTCGCCGCCGCCGCCGGCCGGCAAGGATCCGCCGCCTCCGGCAGATCTGCTCCATGGAGACGTTCCCCAAGTCGACCTCCTCCAATGGCCTCCGGTATTTGCCTCGTTTTTGCTCCTCTTGGTCTCATTTTTTGAAACCTAGATGTAATTGTGCAAATCACTGGTAGCTCCATGTTCCTATGCTTAAACCTTGGTAGGATGGTCATCTTTGGCTAGGGAATGTGTCCTCTAGTTGCCCCTTGTACGCATTTGGTTGATTTCCTCATCGATTTGAGCCTCTCTCGGGTGCGCTCAATTTGCACGTCTGGTACTACCGCATGTAGGGAATTTTGACCCTTTGTTTACAGATTGCAACTAAGTTTGTTGTTCACTCCTTTTAGCTTGTGCACTTATCTTTTCCCCACCCTATCTACATGCTATTCACAGGTTCCCGTGGTGGTGGTTCAGACAAGGATGTCGTGTACACCCGCTCTAGCAAGAAGGGAAAGTTTATCGACAATGAGATTGAGGAGGATTTCATGGAAGAAGCTGAGGTACTGCCAAGACCAACCACAGCTAGGACTCGTGGAGGAGGTTCTAGGGGCAGAATAATCAAGCCAAAGAAAACAGCTCGTAAGCCACTTCATCTTTGGAAGCCGGATGATTATCAAAAACTGCGTGAAGAAAATCCATATGATTCCGAGAGGTCCATTGCAGCCTCTTCTCACTTCTACACCAAAGATCAAGAGTCTATTTTCAATGAAATATTCATTCACAAGGACTACAAGGTCACTCCTCAACACTCCCTTGATCTTGAGTACATGCGGCTGCCCGTGCATGACGGGTACTTTGATGAGACCTTAGCCATGTGTGAGGAGTTTGGTCTGTTGGAAATCATGAAGTTCAATCAACCTTATATTGACTACTACATCACACAATTCTTTGCCACTGTTTATTTCCATGAAGATGATGCTAGGACCATGACTTGGATGACCAAGGACAAAAAGTTTTCTGCTACCTTGAAGGAGTTCGGGGAACTGTTGGAATATGAAGACAAGGGAGAATTGATCCCTAGCGGTTGGAGAAGCCATGGGGCTGATCTATCAAGTCATCGGGATGTACTTGGACCAATCACAATGGAAAGAGGTACACTTGGCAAAACTGCTCACCTTTGTCGACCATTTGAAATTCTGCACCATGTCTACCGTGAGACTGTCGCTCCTCGGGTGGGCAATTGGGATGAAGTGCATGGGTTCATGATTGACATGCTCAAGAACTCTGCTGAGAAGCAAGGCAAGGGAGAGAAGATGGATGTGATGGATGTGATCCATCATGAACTTTGGAATACTGTGATTGATAGACGGGTTCCCATCTTTGGCCTATACCTTATGAAGCTCATTCGCAACAAATGGTGGAAAGCAACCAAGGAAGACATCATGAAAGATGGCAGCCGTATTGTCAAACACAATGTAAAGAAGCTTCTCATCAAGGAACATGTGGTCAAGGATCCAGGAACCACTTCCACAGATGCTCCCACAGAGGCGCCCGTCTCTCGTGTGGGAAGGAGGGCTAGTGGCAAAGCAATTGCCTCTCAAATGGAAGAACCAACTTGGGCTCAAAAGCTGAAAATCAAGGTGAAGAGAGCATTTTGTCTCAAACTTGATATTGAGGACCTCATGTATGAGGCTCATGTCTTTCACAAGAAGGCTGCCAAGCGTCAAAAGGACATGATGAGGAAGATGGAGATACTTGTGTCACCCTCTAGGTCTGAAGAAGCTATCACTCCCAAGCATGAATGGGTCTCCAAGCATGGCTATTGGAGTGATGAAGATGCTCCTCCGGGTGGTTCTCGCTTCATGGCTCCTTCTTCGTCGTCCCACCACGGCATGGGTGGAGTTTGATGCTCCTTGGGACGCTTTAGCATCGCACTTCTCCCTTTTTGGCATTTCGATGACAAAGGGGGAGAATGTGTTCTATTAGGATGTCGTGGGATTTGCATGGGTTGGACACAAGCATGTGCTTTTATCATTTTTTGAGAGCTTGTGTCCCTTTATCTTGTGTTTTGTTGAACCCTCTTCTTATTTGCTATTTGTGAGTGAGACTATGTTGTCTATGTTGTTCAATTATGGATGTGAGACATATGGATTATGGATATTTGTGTTATCTATGGTTGAGAGTTCTATTATTGTTGTGCAAATGGTTTATCTCTACATTATTATGCACAAGGTATGATTCCATATACACATCTCAACCTACTTTTGTGCTATGTCTCTTGGTTATGCAAACTTATCATGTTTCAATATTCCTTGTGAGTTGTCCTCTTTCTACTTGTGTACATTTGTATTCCAATACAAATCACCTATATGCACACATGTAGGGGGAGCCTCTTAACCTTTGTGAAACATGTCAAGTTTTGTTTGTGCTCCATTGCGAATCCTAGTGTTGTCATCTAACACCAAAAAGGGGGAGATTGAAAGGGCATCTTTTATATCCCTCACGAGTTTTGTGTGTTAGGCAACAACACTAGGAATACTCTTATATGCTGTCAAATGATGCAAGAGTTATTAGGTAATTTTACATAAAGCATCATGTGTTGGAAAAGGTTTCAGCGCGAAGTTTCAGTTCCAGTGTGCCAGTTTTACTCTGGCCGGTACTACCGCCTGTGACTCAAGACGGAGGTACCGCACCATGGGTCGCGTAGTGCTACGTTAGCCGGAGGGGTACTGGTATCTCGCTGTTTTTTCTCGGTACTACCGGGCTGGCCCGGTACTACCGGCTGCCCAGAAGTACCGAGTATCCTTGATCGGTACTACCGCCAGTGCATTTCTGAGGGCAGCAGGATCTCGAAGACCAAGTTTGACTGACTGTTGTTTTGGCTGGTCGGTACTACCGGATGGTGTCCGGTACTACCAGACGGCATGTTTTTCCTGGCAACGGTCAGAAAACTAGGAGGGTATTTATTCCCCTCCACCTACCTCCAGCTCTTTAGCTAGCCCAAAATTGAAGACTCCATTGCTGCAAGCTCAAAACCTCGATTACTCCCAATCCCTCCACCCAAACTCGTTGATCTTTGGACGATTGAAGGAGAAGGCCCAGATCTACATCTTCACCAAGCAGATTTACATTTCCCCCTCATTCACTTGAGGGCCCCTTTGCTAGGGTTTCCATTGGGAAAACCTAGCTCATTGTTGTACTTACTTGATTGTCTTTGTGACAGATCGTAGTTGTTGGGAGCCCCCAATCCAATTGTGGGTTGTGCCCCAGATCGTTGATGTAAAGGCTCCGGAATCCGCCTTGAAGGTTTCCGATAGTGGAAGGTGAACCAAACCTTTGTGGTGCGGTTCATCGGAGAAGAAGGTGAAGCCTTTGTGGCTGTTGAGTTGACCTTTGTGGTAGCTCACACCTCTCCAACGAGACGTACTCCCCTCAAAAGGAGGAACTCTGGAATACATCCGTGTCTCCGCGTGCTTTCACCGTCGGTTAACTCTATCCTTGTTTACCGTCTTTACTTTGTGTATCTTACTTAGTTGCTAGCTTGTCATATAGGTAAATTCATCGTAGTTGCATATCTAGAGAATTTACCATTTGTGTCAAGCCTAACTAGCTGGGTGGCCCGCGCATTTGCGCGGCTAGCATTGATATAAAAATGTCTAATTTATCATTTTTCTTATGGATACTACTCCTTCCAATTCTGAATTATTAAGACATTTTATATTTTTCTATATGGTATGTATGTAAAAAATCGACCTGAACATTTGTGCATAAGATTTTACTAAAATTGTATTGGCACATAGATTAAAAAACCCTTATCCAAATGGATCCGACTCGAGCAAAAATGAAGACCAGTTTAGTGATTTCGAGGCCTCAAGCATCTAAGCCATTTTTTTAAGCTAAGGCCGCAAGCTTCGTGCAATCTTTTGTTTGTGCTGGTTATTTTTCAACTTTTCTAGCATAATTCTCTTTCTTTCACCCGTACACTAACATTGACATATTGTTTTTAAGGGTTACGTCCACACACCATATGATTGGATCCTGGATAAACATCTTGGTGAGGTGTATTAGGTCCTTACTCCTTAGTAAAAATAAGAAAGCTCAAGCTTTATGCCAATAAAACACATAATAATGTTTCTCCTTTTCTGTTCTTCCAATTTGCATTTCCCAATGCAAATATTTCCATTAATTAGTTTGAAGCACCAGTTCACTAAGAACTGAACATTGGACGCTTATGACGAAATCTTGTACATGTCGTCTTCGTGGATCCACATTAAAATATATCGAGTTGCCATTGTTTTTTATTAGTGAAATGTGATGCTTCTAGATGCTTTTGCATAACCTAATATTACACGAACTGATGTACGGCAATGTAATTTCTATGTATCCATTCTAGTATATCTTACTAATATGAAAAAAATATAATCAAATTTTCCCCAAAAACTATTAATAAGACAAATTCAGGTTTGTAGGATTGACTATGGCGCGAGAAGGAACTTAGATGTTCGTTCATACTTCTTTTTGAGGTGGTATATTTTTTTTGTTAAAGAAAAAAGTTTCTATGAACAGCACTGGTGCATCTGACAGAACTGGCAGCACAAAAAAAAAAGCTTTTTAGAATATACTTTACAGGCATGGACACAAACTGTTTCACAAAGAAGAAGAAGAGAGTTCACCTCATAACCAATATGTTGCTGGTGGTTCCTTCTGATCCTGAGTGATATATGTACTGGCCTGGTGCGAGCGAAAAGAAAACCATGGAGAATAAGAAAGATCTTTCAATTGATCAGACATCAAAAGGAAAATATAATTTTTCCTTCTTTTCTCCACGTACATCGCATCAATGGAAAAACCCTTGTTTTTGTTTTCTCTGGTAAATCCTAGAATATACTTTACAGGCATGGACACAAACTGTTTCACAAAGAAGAAGAAGAGAGTTCACCTCATAACCAATATGTTGCTGGTGGTTCCTTCTGATCCTGAGTGATATATGTACTGGCCTAGTGCGAGCGAAAAGAAAACCATGGAGAATAAGAAAGATCTTTCAATTGATCAGACATCAAAAGGAAAATATAATTTTTCCTTCTTTTCTCCACGTACATCGCATCAATGGAAAAGCCCTTGTTTTTGTTTTCTCTGGTAAATCCTAGAATATACTTTACAGGCATGGACACAAACTGTTTCACAAAGAAGAAGAAGAGAGTTCACCTCATAACCAATATGTTGCTGGTGGTTCCTTCTGATCCTGAGTGATATATGTACTGGCCTGGTGCGAGCGAAAAGAAAACCATGGAGAATAAGAAAGATCTTTCAATTGATCAGACATCAAAAGGAAAATATAATTTTTCCTTCTTTTCTCCACGTACATCGCATCAATGGAAAAGCCCTTGTTTTTGTTTTCTCTGGTAAATCCTAGGTAAAACATCTAGTGCTCATAGCGTCAGCTTGTTTGAGCTTCCATTTCATTTTGCCCATTTGAGTATGACTGTAGCATCACCAAGTGCTATTCTGCACATATGATTGGCAAGAAGAATGCAATGAGAGCTTCATGTAAGCAAATGCAGTAAAAAACTAAATGATCGCACCGTGACATCAATAATTTATGTGCACCTGTTAGATAGCAGGATGTTTTGACTTCTCCATAGAATTTTCAGTTTTAAGGGGATATGAGTGCATGTTATGAACAAACACACTTCACTCGTTTGGTTTATGAAAATCCTTGTCAGATTAATTTTTCAATCACAGTTCCGCGAGAGAACAATAAAAAATTGTGTGAATCCTTATAATCAAGGTGTTCTCTACACAAAGTGGACTGTTAACTGAATCTGAAAATTGATACAGTTTGTGCTAATTACCTCTGTAATGTTCTTGAGAGAATATTCCCATGAACCCGACGAACATTGTCTCGCCCTCGAGATCTTTCTTTAAGAAAACATCTGATTCGATATGTTTCCAATATAATCTTTCTTTCAGCATGAGCATAAAAAATACTTTTTTTTCCTGCAACCGAATTTAATCAATAGTCTTAGATTTCTTTTTCGTTATCTACAATTTTAGCTCTGGCGCATCAAAAGGATTAGTAACATGGCCATAAGCATTTGATAGCCCATCCCCGGTTCAACGTAGCTTCTGTACATATTTTCGAAAAAAAAAAAAATCAGTAGGGAATAATCTGTGTGTAAAAAGATACATGGTACTTAACATAACATTCCTCTGAACCTGATGAATCGTATATATTTTTCCTAAGATCGTGTCTTTTACACTTATAACCGAGATGAATAGTTGTCAAATGAGTTATATTTTCTTCAAAAAACAAATTTACGTGTTGCCTGTCTCTCCTGAAAGTACTGCTTTTTAGACTACATGACAATGTACTAACTTCTTGAAATAGAAAGAGAGTGTAAGAATTAAGCACAGGCATCATACTAAATTTTCGAGTAGCCCCACACATCTACACCAGCTAATATAAAATCCACATTTTATTTCGCCCGTTGCATACTTTGAGGATATTTTCTTTATTCTTGATGAAAGGATTTGACAGTGTCATCGGAATTGAGTAACTTCAGTATATGGTTCAGTTGTTCTCAAATAAACACCAATGCTAGAATATGATATACGTAGCAAAAAAGAGGAGATGTACTGTGTTGAAGGGTCTCTTGCAGGCTGCAGCTTCGTGAGATGATCGAACCCCCCAAACTACATCTAAGTGAAGCATCAACATAACCTGGATCAATCAGCTTGGTAATTAGTCTCTTTTATTTCAAACGATGCATGTACAGGCTGTTGAGACAACTTCTTACTGGGAGTATGTAGAACCACAATGCATCCACCGCATGCTAGTTCAAGAAAATGACATGACCTATTGGAACCGACATAAATACCTGATGGATTGAGCCGACAGTTTGAGGGTTGTTTCCCACGGAAATCTGGACTGTGGATTCAGAAAAATACTACAGGCGGTGATAGCTACTCCCTCCGTTTTTTAATATAAGATGTTTTAGATGTTGTACATGTTGTCTAGATACATATTAAAGTGAGTGAACATGCACACTTAAACATGTCTACATACATTTGTGTACACATGCATGTGGACAAATGCTAAAACATCTTATATTAAAAAACGGAGGGAGTACCAACCATGAAGTATGCTCCTACAAATAAATCTGCCTGTAATCACAAACAAATAACAAACAAATAAATCTGTGAGATAATAGGTAGGCCTATAACTGAAATAACCCTGCAACAATACAGATTAAACATTGGTAGCAAACATGAGCGTAGCGGAGTAACCATCATCCAGCTTTCAGGCCTAAATCTGAACAATATACAACTAAATATCAGTAAACATAGAGCAAATTAGTACTAACAGAACTCTGACCATAAGTATTACTGAAAGAGACAAATATCTCGATGAGGTGACGCTGCTGTCGGCCTCGTATAGTCCCTTTAGTCGCCGGCCACTGGACATCCAGCGGGCATATCCTCCATAATGTTCAACTCTCTATCCTGCCTTTCCTCTCTCGATGTGGTTGTAGCCGTATTCGTTGTTCCCAGAAAATAGATTCGACTCCAGCAGCACGTGTGTGCATAGACATATGATGATTCCCCGCCCGGAAACGCAACAGAAGATAGCAGCGGCCGGCCACAACAGTAAGTTGAGGAGAACGCGATGGCCTGTTGCAGCAACCTCAAGTCTTGGTTGACATGTAAACCAAACTCTTTCGTGGAGCGGAGTGCATACCCTGGCTAGCGGAGGGGCCTGCCCGCGCATTGAACAGCTCTCATGGCCATCATCAGCTCCTCTTTTATGCTTTTCTGCAGCACGTCGACAGACATTACAATGATGACCGACCACGATCCTCTAGACTGGCAGCACGACGCGGTCTTCTCCGATCGTAACAACGCCATTGGCCACGATGCATGGTGTGGTGAATACCCAGAGTTTTGTGGGTTCTTACTTCTTTCTTGACGCGTGGACCTGGAAGCCATAGCCGGCAGCCGGATAAAATCGCCCCGTCCGTCTCCATGTCCTTCGAAATTCCAATCGATTCGCCTCCTCCGGTATCCTCTACCTTGCCGGAGGCTTCCGCAGAGATCGCGCCTGGGCAGGCCCCTGGCGGCGGAGCTCAATGCCGCGTCTCATCCTGCATCATCTCCCTCGCCGGCTCGCCGGATGCTTGCGATCCGGCTTGTATTGGATACTTTTGTCCTCACGATTCGTCGGGCGCCGAAAAACTTCGTTGGCGCTTATGGATGTGTTGCCATTGTTTCGATAGCCGATCGTCCATGGATACATGCCCTCATCCTGCTCCGCTTGGTTATGCGCATTGTTGCCGTAATTATTATGGAAATCCATCAAACATGATCAATTATGTCATACCTACGTGCATGTGGATCTGGATTTGATTGGCAGCTTACCTATCGTGTATTTCCAAAACTTTAGCATCTTTCTTTTCTTTTCAGATTCATGTACGTGCACGTTCTATCCACGCAGTTCCTAGCTGCCGTGCCATGTACTTCCGATTAAATCTCCACCGTTTAATTTTTTTATTTTTACGGTGGTAAATCTCAAGCGTTGGTTAACCTGTGTTTTAATTATATAATAGATTTGGAAAAGTACTAAAATTGAAATAGCACCTATTCACCCCCCCCCCCCCCTCTAGGTGTCATACGATCCTTTCAGTTATTCTTCTAGTGGTGTCATGTGTAAGAGCATATTTGCTCTAGATATCTTTTGGAGTCTAATGACAACACATCAACTTGTCTAATGTATGCTTGACAAATGCAGATAATGTTGGGGATCGTAGACAGAAAACAAAAAAATTCCTACAGACGATAACCATAAACTAGCCAGGATCTATACTATGCACATATACTAATACGGAGGAGATCAGAATACATACCCTTGTAGACCGGAAGCAGGATTACGTTCCCGCACAAACGTTGTCGGTGGAGACGATGGCGCTGACCTCAGGGTCGTGTAGTGGAAGAAGACAGCTCCCAGCACCAAACAATGGTGCCTCGCGGTTCCACACACGTACGGTGTGGATGACGACCTCCGGGCTCCAGATCCAGCAGAGCAGCGGAAGTGGAAGAGTGGATCTAGCAGCACGGCGGTGTGCATATAGTAGAGAGACTTCCCTCCCCGTACGCAGCTCCAGAAACGGAACCACGCTCAAGATAGGAGAGAAGAAGAGGGAGAATTGGTGTGAATTTCCAACGCATGGGGTCCCCTATTTAAAGGAGGAGGAGGGAGACCATCTCCCTTGGCTAGGCCATGTGGGACTAAACCCCACATGGCCATGCGCCGGCCAAGGAGGCAGCCGGCCACCTAGGTGGGCCCCATTCGGCCCACCTAGGGCGGCTGGCCCTCCTCCCTTTTTTTTCCCTTTTTCCTTTTTGGGATTTCCCCTAATGGGCCTCTAATGCCCATTTAGGTGTAATGCCTTTTAAAATTCGAATTTAATTAAATAAAAAATATATTTAATCATTAATAACACTTATTAACATTAAATACATATTATTTAATTCATTCGGGCTCCGAAACATATTTCGTTGCCTCCGATCAACATCAGACAAGTCCCGGAACACTTTTGGAGTTCCCGCTTTCTTTTCTCTCTAAATCCAATCTAATCGTTACCCACCCTTAAGTGTGTTACCCCACGGTTCGGGATCACTCCAGACATGATCGAGACACGCTCTCCGATCAATGACTAATAGCGGGATCTGGATACCCATGATAGCCCCTGTGCGTCCACGAATGTCTTTTATCGTTTGAACCTTTAGACGTGCAGTCTTATCCTCTTGCCTAGCGATACTTAGATTGTCCGAGCGTCGTTCTTCGGTATCACGATTACCAAGCATGACCTCGCCATAGACAAATCTATCTTAACTCGTCTGTGATATTACATCCCCGTGACCTAGTCACATGCTTGCAAGCTCATTGATGTAATCTCACCGAGTGGGTCCAGAGTATCTATCCTGCTATGTGGATTGGCAATTCCCGCTCTTGATCACTCGCTTCTACTGCTTCCTTCCGATACCCGAAAGTGTCACCTTTATTGTCACGCTATATAAGTCATGCCGTTTGATGCGATCAGCCGTATCTTTCAGAAGCAGAGATTTGATATGATCTCACGGCCGAAGGTATGAACACTACGTTTCTATATTTTGGGTATGTCCATCAAATCATTCACCTAATGATATGACTCCGTTGTTAACCGACGCCATTGTCCATGATTAGGAAACCTTGATCATCTGTTACCCAACGAACTAGTTAATTAGAGGCTACTAGGGTCCTGGTAGTTTACATACCACACGTGTATTAATGTTTCCGCGTAATACAGTTATAGCATGGTATTAAATGTATTATGAACAATTGAGATATGACAAATAAAATCACTTTATTAATTGCGAAGTGTCAAGTCAGGAAGCGAGAGGCACTGGAAATCTGTTCAGCACAGCTCTACTGTGTCTGGCGGTAGTACCGCTGGTGCATCGGTAGTACCGCTCCGCCTGGAGCGGGACTCTTGCAGCACGGCTGGTACTCCTCCTGGCGGTGGTACCGCGTGTCTCAGCCAGCGGTACTACCGCTGGTGGTACCGCCAGGGGTACCGCTAGACAATATTTGCTCTCTGTTCTCCCAACGGTACCCGGCGGTAGCTGCCTCGTACTACCGCTGGGTTCCTTAATTTTATTTCGAAGGGTTCCAGCGGTACTACCGGCAGCGCCGCGGTAGTACCGCCAGGCCTGGCAGCTCCTGTACCTCTGAGAGGTACCGCTGCAGTTGGCTGGTGCAGTGCACGAGGTACCGCTGGGAGACCAGGAACGGTAGTACCGCTGTGCAGATTTTCTGCACATAACGGTTCGTTTTTCAGGGGGGCCCTATTTAAAGACTGCTTCTTCTCCAAGAAGACTAGCTCGTCCAAACTTGAAGACACCATTTTGCAAGCTCAAGAATCACTAGATCTCCCAATCCCTCCACCCAAACTTGTTGATCTTTGGAGGATTGAAGGAGAAGGCCCCGATCTACATCTTCACCGAGCCGTTTTTCATTTCCCCTCATTCACTTGAGGGACCATTTGCTATGGTTTCCCTTTGAAAAAACTATCCCCTTGTTGTACTTACTTGTTGTGTTTGTGACAGATTGTAGCCGTTCGGGAGCCCCAATCTAGTTGTGGGTTGTGCCCCGGATTGTTGTTGTAAAGGCTCCGGACTCTGCCTTGATGGTTTCTGATAGTTGAAGGTGAACCAAACCTTTCTGGTGCGGTTCATCGGAGAAGAAGGTGAAGCCTTTGTGGTTGTTGAGTCATTGTGTTGACTCACACCTCTCCAACGAGACGTACTTTCCTAAAAAGGAGGAATTCGGGAATACATCCTTGTCTCCGCGTGCTTTCACTTCGGTTACCTCTATCCTTGTTATAGTTTTTACTTCGTGTACCTTGCTTACTCGCTAGCTTGTCATATAGGTAAATTCACCATAGTTGCATATCTAGAGAATTTACCTTTTGTGTCAAGCCTAATTTGAAAAAGTACTAAAATTTGAAGTAGCACCTATTCACCCCCTCTAGGTGTCATACGATCCTTTCATCATGTGAACATCGACTACATGGTACTTCACCTTTATGGGCCTAGGGAAATGCATTGTGTATTTAGTTTACTTGTTCCGGTGGTCGTGGAGCGACAGAAACCTAAACCCCCGCCGGTAAGCTAATGCACAAGGGAGTGGAGGATCTCAGAGTTTAAAGCTGTGGCTAGTTAATTCTTAAATACTTTCTTGCATTTGCGGATGCTTGGAAGAAGGTTTAATCACAAGTATGTACTGGTCGAAGTAAGTGAAAGGAGAAGGATGTCGCCTAGAGGGGGGGGGGTTGAATAGGCGATTAAAACTTTTTCGGTTTAGGCTTGATAATTGCGGAATAAAACTATGTGTTTAAATTAACAAGCCAACAACCTAAATAAACTAGGCTCACCTATGTGCACCAACAACTTATGCTAAGCAAGACAAGCAACAAGGTGATAGCAATATAGAATACTTCAAGCACGAAGGCTATCACAATGTAAAGTGCATAAGTAAAAAGCTCGGGTATAGAAATAACCGAGGCACGCGGAGACGAGGATGTATTTCCGAGTTCCTCCTTGTTAAGGGAGTACGTCTCGTTGGAGAGGTGTGAACCAACACAATGGTTCAACAACCACAAAGGTTTCACCTTCTTCTCCGATGAACCGCACCACAAAGGTTTGGTTCACCTTCCACTATCGGAATCCTTTGAGGCGGAAATCCGGAGCCTTTCAACAACGATCCGGGGCCCAACCCACAACGGGATTGGGGGCTCCCGAACAGCTACAAGTGACCACACAAGGGTCTCAACCACCACACGGGCGTCTAGGGTCCAAAGACCCAAGAGTAACAAGTTCACAAGCTTTCAACTTCCACGAATCTTCGTGGAGAGCACAAACCGATGCAATGAAGCAATGGCAAGAGCACAAGGCTCAAATCCTTCACTCTCGAATCCCACCACAAGCAACAAATTCTTATGGGGGAGAAGAGAGGAAGAACAAGGTAGGAGAAACACCAAGAACTCCAAGATCAAGATCTACTAGGTTCCCCTCACTTAGAGGAGAGATGGATTGGTGGAAATGTAGATCTAGATCTCCTCTCTCAAATCGCTCAAAGATATGCAAGAATCATGGGAGGAATTGGGAGAGGGGCAAGCTTTCCAAGGTCAACAATGGAGGAGAGAGAGGGGGAAAAACGTGCTTGGAAGAGCTAAATGGCTGAAGGTAGGTGGAGGGGTATTTATACCCCTCCTAGAAAAAGAGTCGTTGCAGTCCACTTAGTCCGGAGTTTCCGGTCTGGGAGACCGGAGACTCCGGCCCAGGCGGAGACTCCGGACCAAAAGGGCGGAGACTCCGGACGCAGAAAGTCAGGAAAAAGCCGATGCAGAAAAAACTCATACCGGAGACTCCGGACCACGAAGGCCGGAGACTCCGGCCGGCCGGAGACTCCGGGGATACTCCGGACCAACTCCGGACGCTATACCGCAAGTGCCATCCGCGGGGCACTTCGCTCCAAAACCAGGGAGGCCGGAAACTCCGGCCCTGAGCACCCCTGAGGCCGGAGACTCCGGACAGGAAAAGCAACACAGAACAGCAAAGCCTGAAATGTAATAACTTTTGCAAGGAAGCTCCAAACGAGATGAAACCAACGAGGTTGGAAAGGTAGCGACAAGAGCTTTCTTACAAATATTTCCAACACCGAGAACGCAACAAGTTTTCCATCCGGACTCCGTTTTCAATGATCTTGGGCTTGCTCCGAAGATAATCACAAGCACAACAAGATCATGCATATACACATCATAGTCCATCATGTGAGGAGGATAACACAAGAGGAGAGTTTGACCTCTCTACAAGAGACGAACCGGAAAAACCTCCAACATCAAAAACACCACTAGATATCCAAATGAAATCCGTTTTTGATGAACTAGAGCTTGGTATGGAGATGAACACAAGCTCTAAATTCTCACATGGATAAAAGCCAAATAAGAACCAAGAAAGATGATATGCCAAATATGCAAAGGTTTGAGCTCTCCACAAAGATGCGATCAAGTTACTCACTTGAGAGCCCCTCTTGATAGTACGCCATATATCCTATAACTCGGTCTCCAAACTAACAACATGAGACCGGTAAAATAGAAACCCTATCAAGATCATACATTTGCCTTGCGCAATCCACCTGAGCTAGATGATGACGATCTTGACTCTCTCAAGTTGGAACACCTTTCTTGATTGTGCTTGCTAGCACATGCTTGATGAAGACTTCCCCAAATGCTCCCCCATACTCCATTATGGTAGAGCCTCGCTAAGCTCTGTCTTCATGTAACCACTTGCGCTTCATATTCTTCTCTTGATATAGATGATGGCTTGGAGATAAACATGAAGTTCACTCAATCTTCTTTTCCAAGCCAAGCTTGCAATAAGCTCAACTCTACACATGACCATTCTTCATATAAACCCTTGGATGGAACCTTGGTCATCATGTAATCTTCTAGAGTCCAACACATGAACTCCAATCTTCTTCATGGACAAAATCTATAAAGATATCTCAATGCAAACATTAGTCCATAAGGATTGTCATTAATTACCAAAACCACGCATGGGGCAACGGGCAACACATGCCCTTTCAGTAAGGGCGGTGCATTAGCATAGGTTCACCCACACAACACTTATCAAAATATTAAAGATTAAGCAACGGTATGAAGCGAAAGTAACTTGACGAAATCACCGTGTGTCCTCAAGAACGTTTTAGCCATCATAAGTAACACCACTAGCTTGTCCTTTGTGCTAAAAAAGGATTGGGCCACTTGCTGCAATTATTACTGCTCTCTTTTATTTACTCACACTTTATTTATTTGTTGTTACAAAAACCCATAAAAACTTGTTTGTTAGTATTTGCAGTGAAACCTTGCGCGAAACCACTTGTCAACACCTTCTCCTCCTCGTTGGGTTCGACACTTATTTATTGAAAGTACTACGATAGATCCCCTATACTTGTGGGTCATCAGGCACCTCGGTGTGGATGTAGAGTCCCACCAAGGATCTAAACTTTGGAAATAAAACTAGCAAGGTATCTGTCACCAATGCTAAGCTCATACCGATGAAGTAGAGACTAGTGAAAGATCGGTATGATCGACTAGGGGGAGGGGGGGTTGAATAGGCGACTGATGACTCCCAAGTGCAGGAGATCAATTGTAGTACCTTTCGAATAGAAAAGGTTGTCGAACCCACGAGGAGCTGAAGGTATTGGTTAGTAAGAATGATAAATTGACAATAAAAGATGCAAGTGTTTTTGGTGTTTTCGGTTGTATAATTGCAAGACAGTAAAAATGCAGCAGACAAATAGTAGCAGGTGACAGCTCTCAAAGAGAGAAAAGCCCAATCCTCTATGCAGCAAGAGGACAAGCTCAAGTGTGTATTTCTTATAAGTGGAGAACGTTCCCAAGGGCTACCTAGACTTCATGGCATAAATATTTCTAGAACAACAAAGTAGCATTTTGTCAAGTTTTAATCTTCTTAGGACGGAGCCATTATTAGGTATAGCTAAATAAATATACTAAACCTCTTATGATGGATCTTGTGGCCAAGTAAATGACTGCACAAGAGTTATTAAGATATAAAATCCCACCATAGCATTACACTCTAAGGTCCCCGATATTAATCCCCTCATAAAGTAACTTCATAATTCGGTCTCAGGTTTACATGTCCTCCCAAGTCTCCCTCACTCCATTACACTACGGTGTTCTCCTATGAGCCCATCTAGGTGAAGTGATGTGCAGTCGACGTTCGCACAACACCATCATAGAATTACATAAAAAGATAAACACTAGACAAAATACCAACACATGTTATATATAGATCATTGCCAATCCATCCTATGCCCCCAGGAACATGAGAGAACTACTCACAACGTGAAGACATGATGTGATTCAGTGGTATAAATGATACAACACAATCTGAAAATATAGTCTCACCACAAAACAATGACAAGTAGCTAATCATACACAGGTAGAATAGCACTTAAACAATAGCTAGGGTTCAACAATCTCAAACTATGAGGGGGATGAAGTGGATCACGAAGATGGTGATGGAGATGGTGCTGGTCTTGACGTTGGTGTTGATGGAGACTCCGGAGGGGGGATGGAGGAGCCTTCCGGAGGTGATTCCGGCAGCGTTTCCCCCCTCCGATCTTCTCCGGCGGCAGCCTTCTGTCTTCTGTTTCGTGTGTTTCGTGTTTCTCCGCCGCCTCCTCGCGAAACTCCTCGGGGGACTCTTTTTATAGTTGGTTTTAGGTCAAGACGAAGCCACGGAGACGAAAACGGACGGCATCGGAGCCACGAGGGGGAAAAGAGGTGGTCCCACGCGGCCAGGGAATCTGACCGCGTGGGACCCTCTAGTTTCCAGCTGGCTGGGCTGCTGGTCTTCATTTTAGGCCCATTGCGTTCGTCTCGAAAATTCTGAACCGTGCTCTTTGGCCTTGCCCTTTTTGGAGTCCCGAAGCTCCCGGAAAGTCCGAAACCCTAAAAAAGACGTTTTCTGGAAAACAGAGTTAGAACCAAAAGAGGGGGGATTGTTTAGAAAATCCCCGAAATCATTATAAAACATGAATATAACATCATATAAGTTGCAAATAAGTTGGAATATCAAGTAATAAAATGTAAAGTTCATGTATGCATTTTACATGCATCAACATCCCCAAGCTTAACCAATACTCGTCCTCGAGTATGAAGGTGATAAAACTAACATGGACTTTGCATTTTAATACTATCAATGGATATCAAAGATGATTATTATTGCTACATAGAGTCAAATGATTCATTCTTCAAAGGAGTAGCAATATACAAGATAGATTATGAAGTGATATCAAATATTCAATGTAAGGATGTTCAATGATAATTCACAAAGTGTAACATAGAAGAAAGTACTATGGTCCAAATGTATGCATAATGAAAAGTAAAAACATCCTATAATGGTCATAGAGTATTCTTGCAAATCTGAATATAAAAGGTGGACACATTGGAAAGATATATAAATAAGTAGAGGTAAAGCATGAATAAGTTTCATCTAACTTCCAAACACTTCTACTTAAGTTAATGCTTGCAATGTGGTAGTCATTGGTGTGGAGCTCTCATTACCCCTATCATAGCATCTTGAATGATTAATGTTTAAAGTGAAAGCAAATATGAGTGGTGTGCTTGACAATGTATTGGTTGAATGTCTCATGTCCCTTGAATACAAGTACCTACACCATGTGTTACTCACTTTGGTCCACAAAGTAAATTCAAATAAAGGTCATTGCAAGTAATAATAGTATCATCAAGAACTGCACTGGGGTACCTCTTGCCCCTTGACATGAACAAGCCCATGTCAAAACAACAAGACAAACAGACAATGAACAATCTCAGCACTCTTTTATTTACTATGGGTATAGCTTTTTATTATGAGGTGCATCACTGAATGAACATTATGGTTATGCTGTAAATTTCCACCATGAATGATGCATGGCTTAGATTAGCGGCCCAGGCATTTCTCTAACCATTTATACAAACTCTTTGAACTTACTAAGTATCCACATTCATTTCACCCATGATAGGCATCCATAAACAAAAGTACATGACATCAACTAAATATAAATAAGTGCAATGTTGAAAGCTTGCCATGTGACAGCACATATGGGCTAACTCCCAACCAAAACTATTGTCAAGCCCACAACTTCATAATTTTAATCACAATGGTTCATGCTTATTAAGTGCAATAAAAGTAAAGTGTGCATCAAGTTCGTGAGAGCTTTTTAACCAACTTTTCCCATAACAATCAATAACATAAGCATTTTAATTCAGAAGTATAGATAATACAATATAACATGATAAACATACTCGGAATAGCATAAAGCTAATAGGTAGATATGGTGGACTCACTAGAAAAACTTTGGTTGAAGGTGTTGGAAAACAAGTTTTTACTTGTTGGAATTTTTGGGCTAGCAAGAGGGAGAAAGTTGACCGTCTAAATGCATGCATAAGTGTCCATAGAACTAATCAATCCATGTTAAACAAAGTAAAGTAACATTCAGCATCGAAACATGAATAAAAGATAGCTCTTGATAAAACACTTGCAAATTAATACTCATTAAAAAGCACATGAATCATGCAACTATATGTATCTTTTTGAATCAACTCAAACATCCCTATCCCAATATTTTTAATAGCATCCAACTAATTCAACCCAATTTTCCAGTAGCACTCTCATAACATAAATGAAAAGTGGTGGTCTCAAGAAAATAAACAAAAATCAAACCGAAATAAAAAGCAAATAAAAGACGCTCCAAGTTTATGCGATAAAGTGCATTGATCGAAAAACAGAAGTTAGACGTGTGCAAACCGAGAGTGTGTTGGTCCAGTGGGGTTGTCTTCACATCCCCAAGCTTATGGTCTTCACCATCCTTGGATAGCTCTTGGTGCATCTCCTCTAATCCCTGTGAAAAAACTTCAAAACACCGTTTCTCCCATTTCTTTTCTGTGGGGTGACATTAGTAGTGATAGACAAATGAATTGCTTGCTGCATAAAATCCTTAAACAAAAATTCATATGAATGTCCAGAAAGTGTATAATGTTGTATGCCTACTTATAAACTCAATTGGATCAAAAAGATTCAAGTTAAAAGTTCAAAGAATGCATCAAACAAAATGGGACAGAATCTGTCCAGAAAAACAGCAGCAGCAAAACGCATTTTTCTACCCTACTTAAATATGTCGAAAAATTCTGAAAAAATTCATGATTACAGAGGATGAAAAGTTGCAACTACAGTTAAAATATCAGCTCATTCGGAGTTACAGAATAGAAATGAAAAATCATACCGTGCACAGATTCGTGCTGGAATAAAATCTCCGAATACAAATAGCAACTTTTTCAAACCAAAACGGGTAAAACTTGGCACTTTATTAAAAATTCCAGAAACAAAACTAAAAACTAAGTCTCTTGTTACAGCAAGAGGACACAAAGAAAATCAAAAATAAAACAACCGGGTTGCCTCCCGTAAAGCGCTTTCTTTATAGCCATATAGCTAGGCTTACTTACTTGGTATCAAGATGGTTGGAGTGAGGTGGCTTGGCATCCCCAAGCTTGAGTTCTTGTACTTATTTGATACATGTAGGGTGAGCCTAGGGGTAACATCCCCAAGCTTGAGTGTTTGTCCCTCTTGATCTTTGTTCATCACCCTCAACTCTTCCACTTGACAATTCTCTTCACACAAAACTCATCATAAAACTTGATTAGAGGGGTTAGTGTCTCCATAAATTAAATCCACATAGGTACAGCAAAGACATATCATGATTTGATTCTAAACATTAACTATTGTTACTATGGTTGTGTATTGTTCATTGATCAAAAGAACCACACAAAACACAAGTAATGAGGCTAATGCAAAATAAAGACAGAATCTGTCAAAAACTGGACAGCCCGTAAAGAGTGAATTTTCAGAGTCACTTACGTTGCTCAAATCAGAAAACTTTTAACTAATGAAATGCGTAATAATAACTGAAGATTGCTGTCGTAAAATTTCAGGTCAAAATTCCTTTTCTGTGATTTTTAACATTTTCCGCAGTGAAGCTAAGGAATCTGTTTTCTGGACAGCAAATCACTATTGTCTGATCCCACCTCTCAAAAGAGGTTATTCTTGCCATAAAGATGAAAAATAAGATACAAAGGTGATGTTACAGTAGTAAACAAGCACCTTGACTCAAAAACCAAAACTGAAACTGAAGATAAAAATCAAAAAGAAGCAAAAAGAACCAAGAAAGAATTCAAGAGAAACAAACAAGGAAGAAAGAAAATATTTTTGTTGTTTTTGATTTAGCACAAAGGCAAAAGAAGAAGCAAATATATACAACATAAACACTCTTTTTATTTGGTTTTAGCTTTGGGAAAAGTTTTAATGATAGAGACTTTGCAATGGTTCCATTGGCATGAACAACACATGTTCAAGGTCGACCCCAACATCTCCATTACTCATCCTTCTCATTTACTTTCCCAAATTTTATATAAAGTGAAAATCTTAAACTAGCAATTAGATAACAGTAGGTAAAGTTGTTTCACATGTTTTCATGATATAAAGGTGTGCCCAAACTGAATAGGAAATGAAAGCATAAGGAGCACACCACAAAACATTAAACCATTAACTTTTAAGTCTAACCCACTTCCTATGCATTGGCATTTTATATATGAATAAATAGCAGCAATTTTGTGGTAACCAATGCATGTGGTGATCAGTAGGTTGCATTTTAAATAACATAGAAACATAAAGACAAGTCTTTCTTCCTCTCTCATAATAGTTACAAGTAGTGGAAGCAAATTTGATAAAAGAACTATTAGATTGGTGCAACTTTGCAAACTTAGGAACATATAGAGGATTATTAAAACTATTATGTGAGCTATTAGTGTGTTTTCCTCTCTCAAAATAATTGCAAGAAGCACTATAAACATGATGGTTATGGGTGAAATGGTTATTGTGTAAGATAATTTCAGCCCACATAAGTACTTTTCAACATAAAAGCTTCTCCTCCACGGTGTGAATAGGAGAGTTCAAAAATAAAGTAGGACTCTCATAAGTAAGAGTATTTTTACCAACAGCAAGTATATCATTTTTATCCTCACATGAAGTAGTAACAAGTTCTAAACATGGAGAATTATCAATAGGCATAGGACCATCATCTAAAGCATTATCATATAGCATGTCTAAACCATACTCCTCATCATTTTTAAAATTATTATCAATAATGTTCTCATTAGGCATAGGTTGATAGTCCTCCTCATCATCAGAATCATAAAAGCAAAGTTTATCATCAACAAGATTTTGAGTGTTACCCTCATCCATAGGTGGTGAAGGTGGATGTTTCTTCTCTTCATTCTCTAGTTGTTCATCATTTTCATCATCTCCTTGGGGTTGCACGGGCATCCCCAAGCTTAGGTTTTTATCCTCCTCTTCCTGCAAAATATTAGTACTTTCGTGGCAGCAATAATTCTTTCTTTAGGAGTAAAATATTTAAGAAAAACCTTCCTCAAACTACTCCATACAATAGTAACTTCTTCATCCAAAGACTTGAACCAAATACGAGCATTACCAGATAAAGACAAATATAATAGCTTCCTTTTTATCTGATCATCAGAAATACCAGGAAGCCTAAATAAACCACATATGTCTTCAATTGTCTCCACGTGTTCACGTGCAGACTTAGTTCCATCTCCTGTAAATAGATTTTTCATAACTCTTTTAACATGATCAACGGGAATTTTAATTCCCACTTTAGGTACCTCAGACACAGTAGTTTCAGGAGCATTAGCATAAGCACTTTCATATAAAGCAAGATGCAGCGAAGCACGATTCATAAATGCCATAGTAGCGATGAGACAAAACAGTAAATAAAATTCACCTTTCAAGTTTCCTTACCAAACTTCTTACCAATAGCGCTACGCTCCCCGGCAACGGCGCCAGAAAAGTATCTTGATGACTCCCAAGTGCAGGAGATCAATTGTAGTACCTTTCGAATAGAAAAGGTTGTCGAACCCACGAGGAGCTGAAGGTATTGGTTAGTAAGAATGATAAATTGACAATAAAAGATGCAAGTGTTTTTGGTGTTTTCGGTTGTATAATTGCAAGACAGTAAAAATGCAGCAGACAAATAGTAGCAGGTGACAGCTCTCAAAGAGAGAAAAGCCCAATCCTCTATGCAGCAAGAGGACAAGCTCAAGTGTGTATTTCTTATAAGTGGAGAACGTTCCCAAGGGCTACCTAGACTTCATGGCATAAATATTTCTAGAACAACAAAGTAGCATTTTGTCAAGTTTTAATCTTCTTAGGACGGAGCCATTATTAGGTATAGCTAAATAAATATACTAAACCTCTTATGATGGATCTTGTGGCCAAGTAAATGACTGCACAAGAGTTATTAAGATATAAAATCCCACCATAGCATTACACTCTAAGGTCCCCGATATTAATCCCCTCATAAAGTAACTTCATAATTCGGTCTCAGGTTTACATGTCCTCCCAAGTCTCCCTCACTCCATTACACTACGGTGTTCTCCTATGAGCCCATCTAGGTGAAGTGATGTGCAGTCGACGTTCGCACAACACCATCATAGAATTACATAAAAAGATAAACACTAGACAAAATACCAACACATGTTATATATAGATCATTGCCAATCCATCCTATGCCCCCAGGAACATGAGAGAACTACTCACAACGTGAAGACATGATGTGATTCAGTGGTATAAATGATACAACACAATCTGAAAATATAGTCTCACCACAAAACAATGACAAGTAGCTAATCATACACAGGTAGAATAGCACTTAAACAATAGCTAGGGTTCAACAATCTCAAACTATGAGGGGGATGAAGTGGATCACGAAGATGGTGATGGAGATGGTGCTGGTCTTGACGTTGGTGTTGATGGAGACTCCGGAGGGGGGATGGAGGAGCCTTCCGGAGGTGATTCCGGCAGCGTTTCCCCCCTCCGATCTTCTCCGGCGGCAGCCTTCTGTCTTCTGTTTCGTGTGTTTCGTGTTTCTCCGCCGCCTCCTCGCGAAACTCCTCGGGGGACTCTTTTTATAGTTGGTTTTAGGTCAAGACGAAGCCACGGAGACGAAAACGGACGGCATCGGAGCCACGAGGGGGAAAAGAGGTGGTCCCACGCGGCCAGGGAATCTGACCGTGTGGGACCCTCTAGTTTCCAGCTGGCTGGGCTGCTGGTCTTCATTTTAGGCCCATTGCGTTCGTCTCGAAAATTCTGAACCGTGCTCTTTGGCCTTGCCCTTTTTGGAGTCCCGAAGCTCCCGGAAAGTCCGAAACCCTAAAAAAGACGTTTTCTGGAAAACAGAGTTAGAACCAAAAGAGGGGGATTGTTTAGAAAATCCCCGAAATCATTATAAAACATGAATATAACATCATATAAGTTGCAAATAAGTTGGAATATCAAGTAATAAAATGTAAAGTTCATGTATGCATTTTACATCATCAGCGACTTGCAATTTTAGCCTTTTATTTTTAATTAAGGCTATCAAGGTATGACAAAATTGTCTAGATGTGCGACTAGATGAAACAACCTATGTGATACGATACAAGAAGTAATATGCAACGGAGGATAAGTAGAAAAAGATAGAAGTAACCGCAATGGTCGACACGAGGATATGTTTCCCGTTGTTCCTTCCAAAGGGAAGTATGTCTACATTGGAGAGGTGTGGGGCCACCTTGGCACTTCAATAGCGCGGATGTGCTCACTCTATTCTCTGTGAGCTCCTCCCATGAGGGATTTGCTCGTTTCATGATGAGGTCGTGCGTTGACCAAACCTTTACAACAATATTTCCACAACTCAATTGGAGGCTCCCAACAACGCCCCAAAGCTTCTCACACAAAGATGAAGCTCCAAAACCCAATCTGCTGTCTAGGGTTACAAGAAACCCAAGAGGTAACAAGTTCCACAAGGAAATGAGGGGGGAATCAATTTCTGGCTCGGTGAAAGGGTAGATATAGGTCTTCTCCACCAAATCCTTGAAGGACATCAAGTTTGGGTGGGTGAGGAAGTAGATCTAGGCATTTAAAACTTGGATGTAGTGGAGGGAGAGAGGATTAGACGAGCAAATTGCTCCAAGGAAAAATATAGGTATTTATAGGGCCTCTCGAAACATGACCATTACGGTTGTCGATGGCCGGAAATTTCCGGAACTTCTGGCCTCCAGCACCAGAACTTCCGCCCCTGACCAGAGAGCAAAGCCAATTGGGCACTGCCTCTCGTGGCCAGGGAAAAATCCAGGCCGGAAATATCCGAGGTTTAGGAGCCGGGACGACCTGGCTTGCGCACCAGAACTTCCGAACCTGTCTCAACCTGTTGCAACGAGCAGGTTGGGTTCTCTCCTCCAAGACACTCTGATGGTTGGTGTGTGCATCTAGGTTATGCGTATGAGCAAAAGCTGTCCCACACCTTTCCATCGTCCAACCCCCTCTTCATTCCGGATGGCACCCGTCGGGTTCGGGTGCGGGTTTGGCACCCCCATACCCGCACCCGCCCCTTCTCCCCGCCCCCGCTACCCGCCCCCATTGTAACAGCCCAAAGTTCGGAAACCTAAAAACCCGAATAAAATTTTCGCTTTTGTGTTGCATTGCATCATGGCATCCATATGAAGTTGCTAAACAACACACAAATTGGGTTTGACAACATTGGAAAACAAAATGCTAAACTTGTTTAAACAAAATCTCAAATCAAGGAAGGCACTCAACTTGTAAAACAAAATTACTTTGACATGTTATATTTGTCAAGGAAGTTCCTAGAGTTCAGAAAATATATTTTGCAATTGCTCTAAAATTTCTAAAGGAGCAACATTTCTGAAAATTAACAAATGCCCTATTTTTAACTCTATGAACAAATGTTGTCCAAAACTTTTTATTTCAACTTGCCAATTTTTGTGGGGCTTCTACTTGTTAGTGGGAGGCTACATGAATTTTCCCAGATTTTTATAAATTGTTTAAGTACCCTATTAAAATCAAATACAGCTGCTGGATTTTGTAAAAGAAATATCCAGGGACCAATCTGTGATAGAAGTTTTTCTGCCAGGGGGTTATCCGCAAGGTCGTCATCTTCCTCGTCGCTGTAGCGACCGAGCTGATGCTCGCGTCGCACCCGGTCGCCGTGCCCCGCGCCACTGCGCCCCGCGGCCTCTCTGCCTCCACACGCAAGGAGAGGAAGGCCCCACCGTGCGCTGCTCCCCTTTCCCCACACTTGCCCTCTGCCCTCGCTCTCCCAGTGCTCCCCACCGAGCCGCCATGGACGCCGAGCCCGCTGTGCTCGCCGCCGTCGTGTGAGAGCTCCCCGAGCAAATCGAGCCCTACCATCAACTCCGCCGCGACGTGCTGCTCCTCCTCGCGGGAGGAATCGACCGGAGAAGCCGCCGTTTCCCGCGCCACCGTGATCTTCCCCGCTGTCGACCGAGCTCCGCCGCGCTCGAATTCGGCGCCGTCGGGCCACCTCCGCGTCCCCGACCTCTTCCCCGTGCTCGTGGTGAGCCCTGGCCCGTGCTGGCCCTTCCCCTCTTCTCTCCCGCCGTAGCCTCGCCGTGATGCTCGCCGTAGCCGCCGTCGCCGCAATCTTCCGTCGTCGTCGCGCGCCGCCCGGCCGTGCGACCGGCCTAGGCCGGGTGGAGGGCCGATGCTCTCTGGCCCATGGCCGGCCTGTCAGCCGGCCCAGGCTGGGTGGAGGGCCGGAGGCCTCTGTTGCTAGGCCGGCCTGCCAGCCGGCCCAGACCGGGCTGGAGGCCGGGAGTACTGTTTTTTTTGGGGTTCCTTTTCTATTTCCTCTCCGATAGCATATGTTTCGCCGCTACTCCCTCGCAACGTAGGGACGTCGACTCCGATGATTCCTACTAGCTCATCCCTCCCTCTCGAGTCGAGTAAATGAAATATCTATCGTTGGATTTAAATTAATCAAAAGTAGATAATTAAAAAGAGGAATTATAAAATTAATAACTTTTGATCGGGGCCTCCGAAAAATGTGTTCGATATACCGAAATGCTCAGAAAAACATGAGTGATCCAGAATCATCATCATCATGCATATTTGATCACAATTACAATAATGTGCTCTAGTAGTAATTATAATCACTAAGTTGAAATATGGGGCTTATTCCAAATAATGCAATAAATATAATGGGGACCCCATTTAACCTGTGGGTCATGTTCAATTCTTCTAGGGTGCATTTAAAATGTCATATCATCATTTTTGTATGCATTGCACATTTGCCATGTGTTTATTGTTGTTTTTGCTTTCCGGTGTTGTTTGCTCTCCGGTAGATCACGAGTTCGGAGTTGAGCATCATTACTCCGACGAGCAGTTTGACTCCTCCGCTCAACAAGGCAAGCGTAATCCCCCCTCTGAGCATATCTTATCCTATTTTCCGCAAATATTTTCTCCACTATAATATTGCATGCGGTTTCAAATGTCAATTTGCTTGGATTAGAGTATCCTATAATTGCATTAAGATTCCGATGCCAATTACCTGTTTCCCCTCCGATTATCCATAGGATTGTATTGTTGGCCTGAATACTTCACTATGCTATGTTGTTGCTTAGCCATGCTTAGTTAAATGCTTGGCCGTCCGATGGATGGTTCGTGTTGGAAACAGGTGATGAGGTAAATGGTTGATGGTGGAGAATTGTGGTAACAGGTAATAAGATGCTAAAAGGTGGGGATGAGAGGCCACTGTGGTTGTGGTGCTTTGTCTCGTTCTCACCGCCTAGGTGCGAGTTCTTTACCTCCCGAACCAAGACTGAGCGTGCAACCATGCGTGAGGCCTATGCAATTGCAGGAACCCTCATAGACTAAATAACTCGGGCGGGCTAGCCAGGGTCCTCTAGTTCGGGCTTCCATTTGCGCGTGCGTGATGATGGTGGGATGAACTGAGATGAGGATGGTGGTGTTAGGAAAATGAGTGGCCGTGGGGCGGGTGTTGCAGGCACTGGCTGCCCTGCCGCCACTGATGATCCTGGAAAGTCCTTAACGAGGGAGAAATCGACACCGCTCCCACCCAGCCGGCTTTCCAAGGAAGAGAGCTAATTGTACAGGTAATGGGCCGGACGGTACGCGTGGCAAACATTGTACACCCCTGCAGGGTAAATCTTTTCGAAAAGCCGTGTCCACGGTTATGGACGACTTGGGAAAGGACGATAAGATCATAGAATAACTTGAACGGAATGATTAAAAACTGGGTACAAGAGGTACCACTCAAGAATGCCAGGTTGACTTCCTCGAGGGTGGTTCGGGGAGGTGTCTTTGATGAACAGGTACAGTGGTTGATGGTGGTTGATGGTGAGAAAAGTGATCAAAGAAAAGAGTTACTTCTTACCCCCTTTTTAAAATACTCTGAATAGTCGATGCCACTGAGTTATGTTTTCATAAATAAAATCAGCTTTATGCAAAACAGCCATAAAACCTTGAAAGCCTCATCGAGCTAAAGCTCTATATATAATCTTGCGAGTTCGTCGAACTCAACGTCGTTTGTTTTGTTTCAGAGGAGGACTTCACCGACCCCGAAGGTGGGTTCTTTGTGGACGTCTACGAGTAGTCTGGGGTTCCCAGGTGGCAGCTTGGGACATCCCGGAACAGCTGGCGCTGGATGTTTATCTGTAGGCCTCTTAGGCCATAATTTGGTTCTTGTTGTTTAGAACAACCTAATTTGCTTCCGCTTGTTGTAATGTTGAGTCTGTGACCTCTGGTTGTCATTTGCTATCTTTCTCTATTATAAGAGTTGAGCTATATGATTTGTGTCGTAGAGTCTGTGATGTGCCAGTTGTTCCACAAGTCTTGATCCCTCTATTATGCTTTGATAGTTGAGCCTGTGTTAAGGCTTCAATCGGGGTGTTGCGTTGCCGGTTATTCCGAGCAACGCCTGCCAAAGGTTTTGGCCAGGGATTGGTAAACCCGTAACCTCCGGTTGTATCGCTTAACCGGTGACACTCAGCATCACAGTATAGCAGTCGGGTCAGGGCGCCACAAGTTGGTATCAGAGCTGTACTGCCTGTAGGAAACCCTTCTACTGGTCGACGTTGAGTCTAGTGTTTGTGAAAATATTTTAACCTAAAAATGAGTTGTGAAAACCATCTTAGGATTCTTTTTACTCCTTATCTGGTTAACCTCTAATCTCGGAGCAATCTTACCTCGATTTGAGTTCGAGGGTTTTACTCCTCGTCTATTACTTCAAAATGATTGGAAACGTGGGTGGGTTCTAACGTTAGTGTTATGTGTCCAGTTGCTCCGCTGCGTTACAATCCGAAATCAACTCAGATGTTTCTACCGAGTCTAATCAATTGCTCATTTGCCGGGTTTTAACCCAAGGACTTGAACATAAGGTCCCGGATTGTGCCGGATAGTGTGGGTTGAATCAAGTGGTTTCTTAGCCATTTGAATCTCACGCTACTGGTACATGATGCTGATCTTCGACCCAAGTCCCATCCTGTTGGTTCTTTGTTCGTTGTTGCACAAAGTATTATCGTCCCTAGTCTAAGTACTGGAGTACGCTAATGCTAATGTCTCAACCATACCGAGGTGGATACTAACTGCGTCCTTGTCAAATCTACAGAATGGCACAACGTCCTCCGCTCCATCAAATCGAAGCCACCCCAGGGACCCACTCGACACCCTTTGATCGGGAGAAATCCCATACATCTAAAGTTTTGCCCAAGAAAGCTATAGACAAACGCAGGTGTTACACTTGTAAGGAGCGTGGACATCCGTCCTGGAAGTGCCCCCTTAAGTACCCCAAAAAGTGGGGACTACCACAAGGAAAGGCATGTAGTCAGTGCGGAAGGGGTGGACATCAGGCGAGTCAATGCCCCGGCAGTTGCCCGCATTGTTCCAACAAGCATCCACTCGGCAAGTGCCCAACCGCTAGCTCCACTTGCTACCTATGCGAAGGAAATGATCATTTTCCGGCTAATTGTTCTATGGAGTTCATAGTAGACGCAGTAAAGGATGCCCAAGAGAAGATTGCTCAGCACGCCACCACGTGCCCCACTACTTCAACCTTTGGGTCGAGCGGAAGTGGGTATCCTCCTCCGCTACCTGCTCCACCTGGACTTATCTGCTACACCTGTGGTCAGGCTGGCCACTACTTCAGGGAGTGCCCTCAGAAGGCACCTCTCACAGGAACTCCTGCACGCGCCCCCGCCCCGCCAGCTGGCAAGGCTGGACCTATTGTGCGTCGTCGCCTGAACCACGTCTCTGCTGAAGAAGCTAAAGAGGACCCCGGCGTCCTTATGGGTGAGCTACGAATCAACAATAATCTTGCTACAGTCTTGCTTGACTCTGCTACATCTCTCCTTTTGGGCTTGATTAGCACAATAGAGTAATAACTGGTGTATCTTCAACATCTCAGAATTTTCTCCTAGGCTTGTCCCTTTCTGTTTAGCCGCCCGACGATCCTGTCAGTCGGTGGGCAGTTGAGTGGTAATCGTTCATTAGGTGTTCCGATGCAAGTCACCCTATTGATCCGTCAAGACTTTCCAATTCGTCTTGTTAGGAGAAACAAACTCCAGTACCTTGTCCACTTCTCGGGCTAGGTCAAAGTTTTGTAGTCCACAGAATAAGAGGTTTATTAGTCTCTGTTTCTGTTCCATCTTAGAGTAGCACGGTATCTTGGTATAAAGAGTGTGCACTCGTGTTAAGTATCATGATCCTCTTGATGAAGTGATGCTCTTACTCCTCGTTACTCTCCGTGTTCCGAGTGACTTGTTACTCGAGAAGGATAAGTCGTGAGCAATGATGTGGCTATCCGATATTCTTAGCAGTTCTTACTGTGCGGAAATCCAAGGATATCCATTGTCCTTCTTATCATGATTGGTTAGCCGATCAATAAGTTGAGTTGGACTGTGTTCCCAAGTTCGTTTTCTCTGGTGCCCTTCCTCGGTCAAAGAGCTAGGTTCGTGCCGAAGCTCCCAAGACCACCTCGTTGTGCCTTGAAAGGCATGATCCACTCTTGAACTCAAGATCCACCGGTATGTCGTGATATCCTATATGTGGATCGTGATATTCTGGAGGTCTTCCCAGAAGTATCGCCAGGTTGTCACCTGACCGTGATGTTGAGCTTATGAGTAAGCTGGTTCTCTGAACAACTTCCTTCTCCAAGAAAATAATGCTGGATGCCCTGCATTATTCAGTTGAGCTTAAACCACTTGGAGAGTCAAAAGACAAAAGCTCTAGCCGACATAGTTCATTCTCAAAGGGATGTCTAGTCTGTTCGTGTTGAAGCCAGGAAGTATCTCCTTTGTGGGTATGCTATCCTACAAATCTTTTGATTTGAATTGGGCTATCGTCAAATCAAACTCAGACCTACCGCCCTGAATGTGTTAGTCTGACCAATACTCATGCCCCGTTCTGGTGAAATATGAGCCTACACCTTGGAGTATCTGGATAAGTTGTTGTTGAGCCCATCAACTACCTTCCTATCTTCTCCATGTTTGAGGAGACTTATATTGGATAGAGGGCGTGAGCATTGGAAACTTGTTGGAACGAACTTTGTGTCGTCACAAGGTATGTGTTCTGGAGTTAAAAGTGACTTTTCTCTGGTTCACGTGCAATTGCTGAAAGATGTCGCCGTGGATCTGAGTAAATTGTCTAGTTCCCTTGGAATCATCTCCAGTCAATCTTGCATATGCGGAAGATTCCTAGAATGGTGTGTTGTTACCTCCATTCGATGAGAATTTCATCTATGCATCCAAGCCACTGATTGAATTGTTCCAGCAAGAGAGGGAGTCGGGGAGCTCCTTTGGTCTTCACTGGTGTTTCCCCAGCGAGACTCAATGGTGTATTGCCGCAAGTAATTCAAGTAGGTGCTGATGCCCTCTGACAAGTTGCTAATACGCGAGTTCTGCAATCTCGTTCCTCCTTTGGAGATAGACCTTGTAGTCTAACTCTTGGGGTTCTAGCAATTGTAACCCGTTGGTATGCGTTGCAAAGATTACCTATTCCTACATGTGGAGTCTGAAGTATCTCTACACTAACCAGATCTGAATCTCAATCAGAAACGATGGTTGGTGATCCTCAAGAAGTGTTCCCAATACTAACGTTTGCGGAGTTTCTGAAGTTCTCGCGATCTAGCTTTCCGATCCTTCTCCAGTGATCTGAAATGCTCCTCCATGAGGAAAGTTCTACTCAAGCCGACTAGTGCCAGTTACCTCTTCATCTGTTGGAACCTGGTTTCAACAATCTTCCTCAGGAATTCAAGGCCTTGTGCAAAGTTCATATTCTGAATCTTTGAGAAACAGTTGTCTACCAACTGGAAACTCTTATCAATATCCCGTCACCTGCTTGTGTCTCATAACTGTCAACTCAAGGGATGCTTGAAGTCTCATCCTAAGTTCTACTAGGAGGTACTCGGTCGTTGTATCTCCACCAAGATCCATCCCTCCGGTGAGGTTTTCCTTCTTTCCTATGGAGTACGTGATAGTGACCTCGAGGTGAAGCCGATGAAGATCTTCATGATGCGCTCAGCCAACCTCTTCAAGAAAGAAGCCACCTGAAGCGAGAAGAACGTGTAATACCGTTGTAACCCGTTCCCTCTTTCCTACTCTAAGAATCTCGGGACGAGATTCCTGTAAGGAGGGTAGATTTGTAACAGCCCAAAGTTCGGAAACCTAAAAACCCGAATAAAATTTTCGCTTTTGTGTTGCATTGCATCATGGCATCCATATGAAGTTGCTAAACAACACACAAATTGGGTTTGACAACATTGGAAAACAAAATGCTAAACTTGTTTAAACAAAATCTCAAATCAAGGAAGGCACTCAACTTGTAAAACAAAATTACTTTCACATGTTATATTTGTCAAGGAAGTTCCTAGAGTTCAGAAAATATATTTTGCAATTGCTCTAAAATTTCTAAAGGAGCAACATTTCTGAAAATTAACAAATGCCCTATTTTTAACTCTATGAACAAATGTTGTCCAAAACTTTTTATTTCAACTTGACAATTTTTGTGGTGCTTCTACTTGTTAGTGGGAGGCTACATGAATTTTCCCAGATTTTTATAAATTGTTTAAGTACCCTATTAAAATCAAATACAGCTACTGGATTTTGTAAAAGAAATAGCCAGGGACCAATCTGTGATAGAAGTTTTTCTGCCAGGGGGTTATCCGCAAGGTCGTCATCTTCCTCGTCGCTGTAGCGACCGAGCTGATGCTCGCGTCGCACCCGGTCGCCGTGCCCCGCGCCACTGCGCCCCGCGGCCTCTCTGCCTCCACACGCGAGGAGAGGAAGGCCCCACCGTGCGCTGCTCCCCTTTCCCCACACTTGCCCTCTGCCCTCGCTCTCCCAGTGCTCCCCACCGAGCCGCCATGGACGCCGAGCCCGCCGTGCTTGCCGCCGTCAAATATTTTCTCCACTATAATATTGCATGCGGTTCCAAATGTCAATTTGCTTGGATTAGAGTATCCTATAATTGCATTAAGATTCCGATGCCAATTACCTGTTTCCCCTCCGATTATCCATAGGATTGTATTGTTGGCCTGAATACTTCACTATGCTATGTTGTTGCTTAGCCATGCTTAGTTAAATGCTTGGCCGTCCGATGGATGGTTCGTGTTGGAAACAGGTGATGAGGTAAATGGTTGATGGTGGAGAATTGTGGTAACAGGTAATAAGATGCTAAAAGGTGGGGATGAGAGGCCACTGTGGTTGTGGTGCTTTGTCTCGTTCTCGCCGCCTAGGTGCGAGTTCTTTACCTCCCGAACCAAGACTGAGCGTGCAACCATGCGTGAGGCCTACGCAATTGCAGGAACCCTCATAGACTAAATAACTCGGGCGGGGCTAGCCAGGGTCCTCTAGTTCGGGCTTCCAGTTGCGCGTGTGTGATGATGGTGGGATGAACTGAGATGAGGATGGTGGTGTTAGGAAAATGAGTGGCCGTGGGGCGGGTGTTGCAGGCACTGGCTGCCCTGCCGCCACTGATGATCCTGGAAAGTCCTTAACGAGGGAGAAGTCGACACCGCTCCCACCCAGCCGGCTTTCCAAGGAAGAGAGCTAATTGTACAGGTAATGGACCGGACGGTACGCGTGGCAAACATTGTACACCCCTGCAGGGTAAATCTTTTCGAAAAGCCGTGTCCACGGTTATGGACGACTTGGGAAAGGACGATAAGATCATAGAATAACTTGAACGGAATGATTAAAAACTGGGTACAAGAGGTACCACTCAAGAATGCCAGGTTGACTTCCTCGAGGGTGGTTCGGGGAGGTGCCTTTGATGAACAGGTACAGTGGTTGATGGTGGTTGATGGTGAGAAAAGTGATCAAAGAAAAGAGTTACTTCTTACCCCCTTTTTAAAATACTCTGAATAGTCGATGCCACTGAGTTATGTTTTCATAAATAAAATCAGCTTTATGCAAAACAGCCATAAAACCTTGAAAGCCTCATCGAGCTAAAGCTCTATATATAATCTTGCGAGTTCGTCGAACTCAACGTCGTTTGTTTTGTTTCAGAGGAGGACTTCACCGACCCCGAAGGTGGGTTCTTTGTGGACGTCGACGAGTAGTCTGGTGTTCCCAGGTGGCAGGTTGGGACATCCCGGAACAGCTGGAGCTGGATGTTTATCTGTAGACCTCTTAGGCCATAATTTGGTTCTTGTTGTTTAGAACAACCTAATTTGCTTCCGCTTGTTGTAATGTTGGGTCTGTGACCTCTGGTTGTCATTTGCTATCTTTCTCTATTATAAGAGTTGAGCTATATGATTTGTGTCGTAGAGTCTGTGATGTGCCAGTTGTTCCACAAGTCTTGATCTCTCTATTATGCTTTGATAGTTGAGCCTGTGTTAAGGCATCAATCGGGGTGTTGCGTTGCCGGTTATTCCGAGCAACGCCTGCCAAAGGTTTTGGCCGGGGATTGGTAAACCCGTAACCTCCGGTTGTATCGCTTAACCGGTGACACTCAGCATCACAGTATAACAGTCAGGTCAGGGCGCCACACCCATACCCGCCGCCGGGTAAAGATTTTCACCATACCCGACACCCGCCGGGTACGGTGGACCCGATGGGTACCCGCGAGGTCACGAAGATGCACGACGAGCTCGTATTCCATGGCTCTCGGGAGCGACTGCGGAGGAGCTCCGGCGCGGGAGAGGCGCAGGAGGGGAGGCGGAGGCACAGGAGGAGCAACGCCGGAGGGGAGGCGGAGGCGCAGGAGGGGTGGCGGCACAGGAGGGGTAGCGGAGGACGGGAGGAGCAGGAGCAGCGCAAGAGGGGCGACGGCTCAACGTCCGGCGCTCTGCCCAGCGGCTCCCCGGCCGCAGCGGCAGCCGGCGCACCAGCCCGGAGGCCATCCATCGGCAGTTCAGCACCCTGCTGGCCTTCTCCGCTCGATTTGCAATTCACGGAGAGAGAGAGACTAGAAGTGGAGACTTATCCTTTTGGATAGTTTGCGTTTTAGTCCTTCCACTTACAGTTGCTTACAGATAAGGCTGTGTGATTCTCTTTTCGGCCCTCATGCTTATTACACTATGCTGTAGAACACTCGTATTACTCAGATTTTGCATCCAGGTCCAACAACTACTACTGTGTTAAGATATGTTAACCGGGTATGCAGGTTAGAGGGTACGGGTTTGGCACCCCCATAACCGCCTCCGCTAGACCCGACGGGTTTTAATTTTCCCCGCTAAGCACACCCGCGGGTTTTTTTCTACACCATACCCTCCCCATTTAAGGCGGGTACCCGTCGGGTTTGCGGGTATCGGGTACCCATTGCCATCCGGACTCTTGATAGTATGATTTTCCTATTTACAACAAAGATAAACACCGAAAAACCATCTTCGATCTTTTCACTTTTGTGGAGGTTGACAACCGTCATGCAAACTAATGAATCCACCTAGAAGCACTTAGCACACGGAGCACTATTTGTGTTGTCATTATCACCAAAAACATCTTAGATCAGAAATGCTCTTTCAACTAGGATAGCTACTAGGCACAATGCTTTGTGCAAGAGACTAAAATCTCATAACGGTTTCACTGATTGAGTTTTCTCTCAATTGCCTCAATGTTATGTGATCTCGAAGTATGTTGTGCTCTCCTATTTTGTCATTATCTTTATCATGTTAAAATATGTCATTGATTTAGGCTTTTCTAGCTATGACCCTATGATGCCATTTTTTTTTGACATTATACCTATTATTTAATCATTTGTTTGTTCATTTAGCTGCATTGTCACCTGATTCATGGTAACTCGTGTTTACTATGTAGCGGAGAACAGACGTTGTACTAGTTCTCAATGAACAGAGAGTCTTGCTATTCTTATGTTTACTTTTCGATGTGTTTCATTGGGGCATCTACATTGCATAGACTTAGACTAGGCCTAGGCGACGCTACTTCTCGCATCGGGTGCTTGTACTCTTTTTTTATGCACGCGAGGGATTGACAGCGGCGGGTGCTAGCCCAGGAGCTAAAGAAATATTAGAGTTCTGTAGCCTTGCAAACACTAAGAAAATAAGGTTCAGGTAGATCGACTCGAGCGTCTCGGGTTGGAAAGGCGAGACGCTAGCTATTGTTTTATTATTATTTTTTAAACCCTCATCGTTGCTAGGTAGGACGCTTAACTCCAATCAGATTGTAGTAATTATTTTATTTCTCTTTAGCGCATATCTTAGCCTTGCCCTTAGAATTCCAATAAGATCTACTCCCTCCGTTTGGAAAAGGATGTCTTGGATATATCTAGATTTGGATGTATGTGTACACTAAAATATGTCCACATACATTCAAATTTTGATATATCTAAGACATCCTTTTCCGAACGGAGGGAGTACTACATTTTTTCCAAACTATAAGATGTTTTAGATATTTCAGCATAGACTATATTCGAATTGAAATGATTGAATCTACAGACACAGAAACACGCCTAGCTACATCTATTTCTGAATATAATAAAAAGGTGAAATATCGGATATTTCGGAACGAAGGTAGAACGTGTTTTGTATGTGTGAGATTTGATGTCCCTCTAGTTCGAGTGATGACAATTACTGTATTTACGGAGGGCGAATTCACCATGCTTGGACTCATAACCCCTGTTATTTCCTCCCCAACCAGACCCCATTGAGAGTCGTTCTCGAGTGTTCCTCCTGCCCGGCCCGAGCCCGGATCATCTCTGTCGGCGACGCCGGCCGGAGACGTGATGGGGGAGGCGCTTGTGGCTCTGTAAATAGTAGGGATAGTTCCTCCGTTAGGGAGTTCGGCCTTGTGCTGGTGTTTGGCCTCGTGCTGGTGTTTGGCTTTATGCCGTTGGGGCGTACGCCGCCGGCGAGTTCGAGCAGCGCCGGGTGGCTAGCGGCGGCGATCTGGGTGGCGGCAGTGGTCTTCCATCTGCAGCTTCGTGGATCTCCTCCGGTGCGCCCCCAAATAAGCTCGATCTGGAGGATGGTGCTGGATCTTCTTGGCCGGATCTGGTGCTGTCTGCGAATCCTCGATGCGGGGCTCCGGTGGTCGGAGCCAAAGGCATGGAAGCGAGGAACTGCGGGCTACTCCACAAATAAGGCCTTCTTCAGCTGTGTATGCGTGGATGCGGGTAAAGCTCCTCCCTCTTCTGGGTGCCATGGTGGCGAACGGACGGGGAGATGGGCAGAGCTGTGTGGCCTCGTCATTGACAGCTATGGAGTGGGGATGCCGCTGAACACTGATGAAGACCCTCGGCGCCCTTGGTCATGGCGGCCGACTATGTGGACCAACTGGTGGTCACAACTGAAGCCGGCGATGATTGCCAGTGCTTCTTCAACCTCCAGGTGGAGGCCTTTCTTCGAGCTTGCGGCTGCTCAACACGTCCTTCTAGCGCCAAGTGGTTTCGTCCCCGGCGCCGGCAAGGGCGGCTGCTGTTTGAGCTCGTTCTTCTCCGGCGAGTGCAGAGGACCGGATAGAGTTTTCCTTTTTTATTTTAAGGTCTTCTATGTAAATACCAGGGACTTGGTTGTAATTTTTCTCTTTAATGTGGTCCCTGTTGTAATCTGTACCTGCACCGCTTTTAATGGCATCTAGGCCCTTCTGGGCCGCTCCTTGTAAAAAAAAAAAAAAAAAAAACTGTATTTACGGAGGCCGTGTCTGGTAGGTGGGGCATGTCCCATCACATTCAACCTCGTCCCCGAACCCCACTCAAACTCAACTAAAAACCCCTGAGACAGCAACGGTGTCCAATCCCACACCCCTCGGCTCGGACCACCCCCGTTGCGATGGATCAGCCGGCTGCTCGCTCCCACCGCCGTCCCGCCGCCCCGACGCCTCCTCCTCGTCCCTCCCCTCTCCTCCTCCGCCACTGCACCACCGCCTCCCCCTCCCCCTCCCCGACGCTCGACCCCCTCCGCCGCCGCCTCCGTCGCTACCGCTGCCGTCGGCGCTGCTGCCCCCAAGAAGCGCCGCTTCCTCAGCCCGCCCCGCAAGGCCGCCACCCCGATACCCCCGCCGCCGCCGCCGCCTCCACCGCAACTGTACGCGCCCGCGACCCCCGTTCCCTCCGCGGAGACCCTAGCGCTCCTCGCCCCGACCCCGCCGCCTCCGGTCGCTGGCTCGGGGCTCTTGCCGCCGCCGCCTGTGTCCGAGGAGGACGCGGCACCATCCGCGCGGCCGATTACGGCTGACGACCCTAACCAACCGTCCACGCCGCCGCCTGCTCCCGATGCGGCTGCGAAGCCGGCGCCCACGCGGAGGGTACGGAAGGTTGTACGGAAGGTCATCGTCAAGAAATTCGTCCCCAAGGGCACGTTCGCAGCTCGCAAGGCCGCGGCGGCGGCTGCTTCCGATAAAGCAGCGAATTTGACGGGACAAAGCACACCCGACAAGCCAGTAAATGATCACAACGTTGCCACTGACGACCCAGTGGGCAAGGAGCAGAGCAAGATTGTACTTCAGAGGCCTGTCAGGAATTGCCATGCCTTCACTGCGCCTGCTGAGGGGGCATCGGAATCGGGGGTAGAGACTCCAAACGACAAACCAAAGAATGATCAACGTGCCACCACAGACGATTCAGTGGACAAGGAGCAGGATGCAGATGAAACAGTAGTTGGGAAGTTAGCCACCGATTGTAGTGCTGTTGCTGCGCAGGCTGCTGCTGGACCAGAAACCCCAACTGATAAACTAACAAATGATGATCAAGACATTCCGGCAGCCAAGTCAGTGGGCAAAGAGCAGGATGCGAATGAAACCATAGTTGTGAAGCCGGCCACCAATTGCAATGCTGTTGCTATGAGGGAAGAAGCATCCTGTAAGGAGACGGCGGTGGAAAGTTCGACTAAACAAAGCTTAGCTACGAAGCCAGCAATTGATTGTAATGCTCGAGTAGGGGAGGAGGTTGGGATCTCTGAGAGACAGAGGACAAGTATGATGGAGGTGTTTGTTGGTGGGCTTGACAGGGATGCCAAGGAGGAGGACGTGAGGGCAGTGTTCCGGAAGGCGGGGGAGATCACACAGGTGCGGATGATAATGGACGCCCATACACGGAAGAATAAGGGGTACTGTTTTGTGCGGTACCGCGAGGCTGCGCAGGCAAAGGATGCCATTGCAAAGTTTGGCAAAGTGAAGGTAGTGACAGTCCACTTGGATAAACTTGTTATCACAGTTCACACATATGAAATCATTTTCTGTATGGGCTATGCGCTAATAGAATCATTGAATAGAAAGTGCTGAAGCTAAACTATGCAGAAATGCACAACAGATAGTCCTATCATAAATACTAAAACAAATTTGCATTTAATTTTCTCAATGAGTAATAACCAAGTAATCTCATAACTTGTAAAGACCACAAAGATCACAACAGATCAGATTTTGCATGTAATCATTACATGGAGTAGATACGTAAGCTCACTACCCGTTCTTCCTTTTTTTGGCACTGATAAATAGACGATTGACCTATCCGTTGTGTGCCAAGATTTGTTTTTATCGAGTCGGGTCGGTTTAGTTGATCGCCATCGCCTAATGAACTATGTGACCATGTCCTTACATTACCCTTTTAGGTGCGAAAACATTTTTATTCTGATCGACACGTCATAACACAAAGTCACAGACTTTTACTTGCTATCTCTAATTACTTCATTTTCTCTTTACTGGCTACTTCATGTGACCGAAAAGGCCGTTTCTTGTGAAAAGTAATTACCCTGTTGATTTTTGGTTGCAAGTAACACTTTTGCGAGATAGCTTGTATGATATAAGTCAACTAAGCTCACTGTACCATTTCTGGATTAACTCCTTTTGGCGACATGAGGATGAAAACACGAGCGGGGTTCTATGCATGCGCGCCCTGTTCCACCCGTCTGACTGGGCTTTGAAAGAATTTTAGGCCTAGGGTGCTACAAAATACAAATGGCACCAGGGCTTCAACCCTCACTGCACAGGCTGTGTTTTCTTGCAACAGTGAGCTAAATGTTACGGTGGGGAGGTGGGGCGAATGTAGCATTCCAGCCCTTAGGTGGGCCTTGCCAGTTTACATTGACTTAAACTAGCATACAATGCCTGTTTACCCAAATTGTGGCACTAACAGGTTAACCTTTTTGTCAAAACAAGGACGGAATCCGAAGTAAGGTGCTACACATGCGTTCCGTTCCACATGGGGTTGGATTTGAATGAATTGTGCCTAGGCTGTTGTTACAGTTCACCATGCATTGGATGTCTGGTGTGGTGCCAGCACTTGGCATTTACAGGAGTCATGTTGAGGTGGCATAGGGTTTGTGGGTCATGTCACGACTGTGCTGTGAAGTACCGTTCTATTCTTACTTTACGGAGTTGACTTTGAGAGTAACACTGGCATTATCATTGACTGAGCACTTTTAATATGGTAAATCACCGTGAACATATCTACAATTTACATTATAAACTATAGAAATACTAGTACAGAAAAGTTCAAGGTACTGGGAACATTTTAAGTTCTTAAATGATACATATATAGTTTTCGTGCAATGAGAACCAGGGTTTTCTGTTAAGTTTGGTCTATTTCACAAAAAAACACTTTGACCTAAGCTCTATCTAATCACCAAGTAGAGATTGCCTTTTCTCACCTTTTACTCTCATGAATGCCTATTGCAATTTGCCTTTCTCATCTCTTTTACCATACTGATTATCATCTTGTTTATTGAAACCCACCACAAGATCTGTGGGAAGTTTTGTCGAACTGCAGCTCCTGTTGGGAATGATAGCATTTCTCCTGGAAATATAAGCAAGAAATGGGAGAAAGAAGATGTGAGTAGCATTCTTCTTGTTTCTTGAATGGCTTGGTCGAATATTGCCTTATCTTAAGCAACCTGATGCCATCTTTGTTCCGTTTAGGTTAAATCAATTTTTGTGGAAGGGGTACCATCTTCCTGGGGTCAAGCCAAACTGACAGAGATCTTCAAGAATTATGGGAAAATTGAACACATCTTCCTATCACGCAATGTGCAATCATCTAAAAAGAGGGGCTGTGCATGCATTAAATATATGGCTCATGAGGCTGCAATGCTGTGTCTTGAATCTTTTTACAAGGAAGAATTGACTGAGAATGGCTCAAAGGTCTTCTCTCATACTTAACTTAGGTTAGATCAGATTTTTTGGTTTACACATGTTTTCACAACTTTAGTTGGTGTTTCCCAGGTGAATATTAAAGTCTCGATGGCTAAATCTGTCCAAAAGAGCAAGCAGAACAAAGAACATACATTTAGTTTCAGTGAGAATGACAAAGCAGTAGGAAAAGGTGTGTTTATGCCCTTCAAAATTATAGTTCTGATTATTTGACGCATCTAATATTTCCCAAATCACCACTGTCTAGTACTGTATATTTTTGCAAAAAAGCAAAAAAAGAATTAACTGTTTAGTTTGTTTCCTTTTGCCTTCTTGGTGTCCTTTGTCACAATCTATCTGGTTTAGACTTGCAGCTGTGATGATATTTAGTGTTTTTAGTAATTTCCATGTTATTATTGGCTGCAGTTGTCTTTTCTTTCAAAGGTTCACTACTTCTCTAGTTTTCAATTGTGCCTGACCCACACACACATCAAACCCTGCTGCCACTTTCTCGAGTTCCCATGATATTGCAAAACTTCCTTTACATTTTATTCTGTCAGCTTCTGAATGATCAATATTAATATTATTCTCTGGATTTTACGCCGTCCTTCTGTGTTTGTTTTTTCCCTCTGATTTGATGATGGTTTATTCTCGTTAGTCTCATTCAAAATTTGCCATTTACAGAAAGACCTAACTTTGAGTACATATTCGTATATTGACTACCAATGTACCGCTGGAATTTAAGAAGTCATGCCATATAAGTATTCATTTCATGAAAGTAATCAGGTTTCAGTGTGGTCACTTGCCATTTGTTTGTTGACCAATAATGAGATCTTAATAGTACCTGCTTGTGATGTTTAACTTCTGGAGGCAAATCTTCAGTTTTGTTTCACTGTGTCAAAATGCTAGCAGGTGATAAGGACGGTTGAGTTCTAAGATATTGGATTGTCGGTGTTTATTAACGTAGGCCATAATATTTTTTATGTCTTGAGTTGCTGTTGTATTGGCGTCATGTCAACTCTTAGTTGTTTCTGCCTATCTGAGTCATAGGAGGTCTTAAAGATCTGAAGATGCCTTGAGTTTTTCACATATTGCCTGCCCCAAATTAAGCCAGTGATAACATATATTTTGATTTTTGTTTTTTAATTGTTTTGTCCAATTGACAGTCTATAAAAGTACTGTTGGTAGTATCTGAACTTGCCCATTTATTTCATTAGGTGACACATTTCAGACCACTGGGAATAAGAAGTCATCCACAAGTCACGACATGTGTCATGTTCCGAGGAAGCGGGCTACCTGGAGACATGGGCACACTCTTCCTGGTAAGTTTTGATTGTCCAGTTTGAATTTTCGTACAAAATCGCATCATGATAATATAAATTATCAAGTGCATGATTAACTTTTTTTTTGAGATTAGTGCATGATTAACTGATAAGCAACATTGAACGAGTACATGCAAGGTTGCGTGAACTTTTCAGATTTATTCAATGTCATGTTGCAAAGCAACAGGTTTTGCCATGTCTTGATGCATTGCAATTTGATCATTGCATTGTTTGGCATAAATGATCTCTCCGATAATTATTTCATTTTTGTGGAAAATTATAGTGCTTTCATTTATAATTTAATTTCCTCTGACATAGTTAATTATCTGAGAATGTGAAGCCCCATGAGAAGTCCGAGGCTATAAATTCTGCTAGGTGTCGTCATTGTGTGCGTTATTGTTATGTCATGCATGCCAGCATTGTTTTACCGATTTTTCATAATTATATTGGCATTGAATTTTTCCAACCTTTAGATCACCAATGTCTGACGTTTTTGCACCCCTAACAGCACGTATTCAAGAGCACCGTGTCAGATATTCTGGAGAGAAGCGGCCCTGTCCAACACTGGTATGCTAAAACATATAGGCCTGAAATAGCTACTCCCACATCTTATTATCACCATAGTTTTAAATATTTAATCATACTCACTTCAGGACGATTGTTCTTCTGGTCTCATGAGAAGCCATTCTCGTCCTCGTCATGGTAGTAGTACCTCTACCACGTCAACTCTGAGGTTATCTATAATTCTAAACTGTCCACACAGTTCACAGTATATGTTATGGCAGAATCGAGTAACTAATTCTCCCTCACGTTTCATCATATCTCAGCTATAATGTGATGCCCCCTGCTACCACCAGATCTCCTCTACCATCTTCTCATGAAAACAGTAGCCCGGAAGGCCTAGGTATGATATGATTTTAAAGACGTGTCTTGTGCTAATAGAGCTGTTTACCATTTCCGTCCTAATGTATATGATTGTCCTATCAGCTTCTTATTATGGAGGAAAAAGATCATCAATCAGTAGTCAGGTATTTTATCTCGTTTAGTGTACTAATACATATGTATATGATAATGCCTCGGAGCTTCTTATTATGGAGTAACTTGATCACTGGCTTAACTCTTTGTTCAGATAAGGAAAGTAGGGGCTCACCAGCTAGTGCATTCCTATGGAAGCATCCAAGGGTGGCACATATAAATCAAAGATGATACATGACCTCCAAACAGATTGACTTCACATCTAAAGATGATACATTTTCAACTGGGGTCCCACCCTTTTGTGGATTCCCTATGTGGTGCTGGTGCGTTTCAGAGTCCCGTAGTGAACCGTGGAAGAAGTCTGAACAGTTTCAAGTTTTTAGACATGGCAATATTTGTATTGTAAGTTTGGCGATGCCATTCCGGGGAAACTTCCATGGCTCGTTTGGAACGGATGAATTTTACTCAAAAAAGGGTATAATTCATGCCTTCCAACTGGAGCCTATCTGAGGTGGCTCATTTTTTGTTCCAAAAGAAAAATTGAGCCTTATAGATTTCCTTCTTAGCACAAAGTGCGATGCTCGTTCTGAGGTGGTATGTAATGGTTGAACAGAGACTTGTACAAATGAAATCTGGAAAGTGCTTTTAGGGATCAAACTAACAGCCAGAAGGAGGCCTGGAAGTATTTGTCATGCCTTGTTATTTTTCTTTTGAGAGATATACTATGAAATACCATGGTCTAGTTTTTTCATGCTTAGAACAAGCTATTGACTTGCACGAAGCCAGAAACTCCGCTGCCTCGACCAGTCAACCTACTTGCTGCATGGCCACTTGCTTGCCCAACCATTGCGTACAAATGAAGAAAAAAATGCAGTTTTGAACCCCAATCTTCAGTTTTTTGTAAGCACGTTGCACATCTAACTCAGTGACAACTTTTTCACACTTTAGTGCGAAAGAAGTCAACCATGACAGTCACTGTTAGAGTTTTTCGCTAACGCAACTGAATCATCTTCAACTATAAGACGGGTAAAGTAAAAAACGTTCTCGGGCTATCTGCAGGTCCAGTTTACTGCCTAGTGGATCGAAATGGGCAGCCTGATCAGTTTGGGGCTGTACTATGCGGCTATAATAATCCTTACAACTTTGTATAAAGGAAAGGAGTATGTGAGACTAGAGTGTGAGGACATCTTTGGTGGGGTAATCCACTCACAACTGCTAGCTTCCTTGAACCCATCATTGGTGAAGGCCACGCCTCTAGGGTTGCCCGATCTTCACGGATTGACGAACGAGTGGACGAACTCACGCAAGAACACGAGGAGGAACACGAAGAACGCAAGAACACGAGAACATAACACGATACAAAGACATGTTTCCCTCACCGGTCGGTCCAAGCCGGTCCAATAGAATCCCAAAGGGAGAGATTGACAAGTAGATACAAGGAGGGATCTTGAATGGTTGTTTCTCCAACGGTCAACCAAACCGATTCAATAGAGTCATCCTAAGATGAAAGAATGGCAAGTAGTCAAACTACAAGTAGAGGTCTTGAATCCACAAGAGGGATCTTCTCCACAAGGGGAGGAATCATCTCCACAAGGGGAGGCAACACCACAAGGGGTGGGTAAGGAGCCTATGCTCAACTCTATCTCATCATAGACTCTCCCCTCTCTAGAAGGGAAGGGAGTCCTATATATAGCCTTAGTACAAAAGGGGGTGCAGGATCCGAGTGGCCGGCCTGGGAGCCGGCCTGGCCGGGCTGGAGACCGGCTGGTTCTGCTGGGGGGCCGGCCTGGGAGCCGGCCTGGCCAGCCTGGAGGCCGGCTGTCTCTAGCATGTGGTCTGCCTGGGAGCCGGCCTAGGCCGGGCTGGAGGCCGGCCAGACTGGCTCCGCAACCTCCTTCTTCATCTTCATCTTGACGCTTTCTCCTCCTCTTCCATGCGTACGCCTTGGATGGTCTTGAGGCTTGGGCTTCCTCGGCATCTTCCCGGATGTTCGTACTCGTCATGTGGTACCTAGCATAGCAAAGGGGTAGATGCTCAAGTAGTATACCATCCAATGGTGCACAAAATGGGTTCTCGTAGAGGAAGGAGTTCACCTTTAATGTCCATGGTGACTTGTGATGTATTGGAGTGCTTGACATGATGATGGGCATAGGTTGGGCTACATCATCTCCCCCCGCTTCAAAAAGAGTCGTCCTCGACTCTAGCTCATCATCATGGCAAGGAGATAGATGTGTAGACCTTGTCGTGTGGTTCACCACGTAGTCGTGCTTGATGGAAATGATGTGGCACTTCTTCAATGCCCCTTCGCCTTTCAAGTAACCTATAAAACTCACAAGGAAGAGAAAACAACACTCAAAGAGTAGCCAATTCTTGAAGGTCATCGCATGAGCGCTTATGTAGAAGGAAGTCACCTTAGAAAGATGCCGATGTTTCTGTCTTGCAAGATCTTCCGTCATAGGAATGCGAAGTCGTAACCATTCATGGTAGCTCATCCAAAGGTAGGACCTACACAACAAAGACCAAGCAACCCATGTGTGTGCAAGATAGAGGAGCATATCATCAATGACATGTCATTCATGTTCAATACACCATTAGCACAACACAAATATGGTAAAGCGAAAGCATATGCAAGATCAATGTGCAAGCAATCTCTCGAAACATCCTCAAAATGTGGTAACACAAAAACTCCATAAACATTTGAGAAGGCTATGGTAGCTATCTCATTTTGAACCTTATGATCATTATTGCACACAAGGCATTGAAAAGAACAATTTGTTATCATCCTTGATGCAATAAGAGAAGAGTTGGGCAAAAACACACAATGAAGAATGTCCAAAATATCATCATGGGTGCAAACAAACCGTATGAAAGAGCAAGTTTTCGCAATATTTGTTGCAACACCAAAGCATGCATGACAAGACATGTTCAAAATGTCATTATGATTGCAAACAAGCCATCTCAAAGAACGATTGGTCATCATATTAGTTGCAACACATAAATCATTTATATGAAAAATCAATGAAACATTCTTGCCATAGGGAAGACAAAAACACCATCATGATTGCAAACAAACCATAAGAAAGAGAAATTGTTCAACGTGTTTGATGCAAAACATGAGAACGATTTTAGAGTTGGATTCCATCCACAACTCAAATGTATGCTCTCAAGAGCTCTTTTTGTCAACTCATGCTCAAGAGAGGTTGACAATATAGCATGAGGCCTAATGCACACGAAAAACCAAATGAAAAAGTTGTGTGCATGGTATATGAACACATCATCCATCATGAAGTGTCTCTTCATTTGCATATCACCAACCACATCAAAATCAATGGGAACATATGACATATGTGGATAGTTACCATGCAAAGTGAAGGATGGAACAAGGTCCATAAGAGAGAATGTAAAATATCCAAAATGTGAGAGAGCTATGGGGGAAATCTTATTATCAAGCATTTCAACATTATTGCATGCAACACACGTGAAAGAAAAATTGTTCAACATGTTATATGCCACAATGGGAGAAAAATGGAAACATTCATAACAAGGCATGTCTATGGTAGAAACATCACAAATGGTTAACTCCACATGATCAACATTGGTTTCAAACAAAGTATCACAAGGAAATAAGAATGTATCATATGATGGGGCAAGAGAATCATCCATAGCATGCAAGAAATCATAGTTCATCATGTTCACTAACGGAATCATGGTCACATCAACACCCATACCTTTGTAGTCCCGCTCATGAGAAGTAGGTGTTGAATTAGTAGGGGCTTCCGTGTAGCCGACTTTTTCATCGCGAAGTAGACATGGGGTGGCATCATCATCATCATCCACCATGTACATCCGCTCCATTTCAATCATCGTCGTGTCAAGGGATGGCGTCTCATCATCCATGGAACCTAGCACACAATGAGATAACACACTAGTGGTAGAGATTAAGTTGTTAGAAATCAAAATGGCCTCACAAGACCTATCAACTACCTCTCTCAACTCATGTGGTGTATCACTCATTCCCTCAAAGTGGTAGCACTCAAACTCACATATGGTGGAGGCACTCAACTCACTCTCACTCTCAATCAAGTGGGCTAAGTGGCTCTCATTCTCACATGGGATTGGTACCATCTCATAACTCAAGCTCATAGGGATGGGCTCGGATTCCTCAACTCCATACGCCACCATGGTTGAAGGGAAAATCCCATGCTCAACCTTCTCGACCTCGTCGCCTCCAAAGATGCATGCCATAAGAGGGGCATCATCACTTGACTCCATTGCCGAAGGGAACATCCCATGCTCGGCATCATCATCACTTGACCCATGGTCATAGGTGATAGCATACTCCATGCACGCCTCCTTGGTCGAAGGGAAAGTCCCATGCTCGACCATCTTGTCATCTCCTTGGTCACCGTCTTGTTCACCAACTTGGCATTCCCACATCAAGTGACCATTTCCATTGCATAGTGGGCACAAGAGCTTGGGGCATTCTCGCGGATCATGTCCTTGGCCTTGGCAATTGTCGCATAGGAGGTCTTCATCTTCCCATATGGGGGCCATTGTGGTGGTGGCACTTGGTGTAGAGGTCATATCATGAGAAGTGCTTGAGAAGAATTCCAATGTTGTGGTGGCACTTGAAGAAGACACCATAGAGTGTGTACTCGCCGCCATCTTGGATGTAGAGGTTCTTGTCTTCTTCTCATGTCGACGTTGATGCTCTTGAGTGGAGGGATGTCGTCGAAAGTCATTAGGATGCCTTGGTGACCTTGGCTTGGAGCGTCCACTAGAGCTTGGTGACATGTTCCGAAGTTTGGCGAGTGTGTCGATGTCGGCTTCAAGCTTGTCCATGTCATGATCCATCGTAGCCTTGCTCTTGTGGCGCGTTCTCGAGCGTGATGAAGAATGTAGGCTTTTGGCAAGCTTGTCAATGGCGTCCTTGAGATTTTGGCACACCCGGTTAGTGTCGTCGAACTTGTCCAAGGGTGCATTAAGCAAGTTCACTTGGTCATCCATTGCTTTGGCATCTTTCTTGTGGCGCCGTGATGAGCTAGATGGGCCTTGGTTTGGGTTAGCCTTGTCAATGCACTTCTTGGGGCGCCGTCTTGTTGTTGATGTAGAATGTAGATGCTTGGCGCTCTTGGAGATGTCCTTGTCATTGTGCTTATTTAAGGTAGATGGAGCGTCATTGGATGAATGCATGGTGGTCTTGTCGATGCACCGTCTTGAGCTTGAACCATAGTAGGTTGTGCCATGACGCTTGGTGGTGCCGCTCTTGAACATGGTGGTGATGGGGTTCATCTCCTCTTGCATGTTGTCGAAGGTGTAGTCGATGTCGTCACACATGCATGAAGAGTGGTAGTCGTAGACGTTCTCCACCATGTCATCGTAGTTGTAGTCATAGTAGTGGCGCTCCACCATGTTGTTGTAGTCGAAGTCGGTACCATATGATGAGGCATATGAGGACACTTGCGCCTCATTGTCGTTGGAGCTTGTGTAGTCGGAGTCGTGGTACCGCTCCGTGTCATCGATTCGTGTGTACTTGGAGTCGATACTATATGATGAAGGTTGCTCGAAGTCGTGGTACCGCTCCATGTCGTGGACGCTTGAATAGTCGGAGTCGTAGCGGAAGTCTTGGTGATGATCCATCATGTCATGGGGGTCATAGTCGGTGTACCCTTCCCCCATGTCCTCAATGCTTGGGGCATCATAGTCCATGTGACTCATCGTGTACTCGTTATCATCTTGGCCTCCATAGTAGCATTCGCTCTCCCTAGACATGTTAACTTACAAGACAAGTGTATATATGTGGAGTGGAAAGGAACTAGAACACAAACTCTCACCTTTGTAGATAGTATTGGACGTTGTGGACAACCAAAGGGAAACGATCACAAAGTAAAATGCTTGTGTTCAAGTATCCAAAGCAAACTCCAAAACACACACGGCTTAAAAGTTGGTAGGTAGGTATGGTAGGTTGGAAAGCAAATTGAACCAACCGGAAACCAAGATATTGTCAAAGCAAGTAGAGAACCACGATGATCACAAAGCAAAAACAAGTCAATCTCCAAAGATCTGAGCAAAGCTCACGGAAACACACACGTGGAGAGATAAATGGGACTTATGCAACCAATAATTGAGCTAAAGAACCATATGATCCTAGCGAAGACTATAAGCTCGTGTTGCACAAGTATAAGGAGAGCCACTAGCTCGATTGCAAAATTATTGGTGGGCTACTATATTTGCACAAAATGTACCACCTAATAGATGTTCATCGAGCTTGCGCGCTTTCTACAAGAAATAGCAAATGGTGTTTCTTTCTTTTCTTTTCTTGCTCTTTTTGCTTTTTGCTCTTTGCTCTTTTGATTCTTTCTCTTTTGCACACCCACTTCTTTTTGATGCCAACTACAAGATATAAGATGCCTGCTATATCACAGGTACCTTATTTCTCTTACATATTTCACATTATCGAACGTATAGACTGCAGGGTGATTTACATATCGTGTTTAAGGATCGAATCACCTGCACTGCCATGTTTCGATCGATAGTCATAGGTATCTGGGTGTGCTGTTACGTAGGTCGTCAATTTCCGGACAAAGCAATTGATCTTGTTGATGCCGCGTGCACCACCGCAGCCAGAAGGATAATGCAGATTCACAAACAAGAGATGAACACCGTCCATAGCAGCTCTACAGTTACAATGAAGGGACCTACTGTTGGTCCGGATCATGTTGCACAGGTGAGCACTCTCTTCCTAGTGATATTTGTTTCCATTGTTTCGATCAATGTCACATGTATGTCATGCATGTTCTAACGTCATATTTTGAAGGTTGTGAGTCGATGGGCTGGAATTCCTATAACCACGCTTGATCAAAAGGAAAAGGATAAGCTAATACATCTAGCGGACAGATTGCATGAACGAGTTGTTGGCCAAGATGAAGCGGTCAATTTAGTTGCGCAAGCGGTCGTACGCTCTAGAGCCGGTCTTGATCATCCTGGCCAACCGATAGGCTCCTTCCTCTTTTTAGGCTCGACCGGTGTCGGAAAGACGGAGCTTGCAAAAGCTCTTGCAGAGCAACTATTTGATAGTGACAAGATGTTGCTTCGTTTTGACATGTCGGAATATGCCAGCCAGGGATGTGCATTACGTCTTGTTGGAGCACCTCCAAGGTTTGTATATGATATGTTGTTTCTAATTTTGAATGTTATCATACTTTTACTCGTTAACTACTTTGACTGATCTGAATGCTTGGTTTTATCACATATGAAAGCTTCATTGGGCACGAAGATGGCGGGCAATTGATGGAGAAAGTCAAGAGGCGGCCATACAGTGTCATCCTTTTCAATGAAGTGGAGAAGGCAGATCCATCGGTGTCTAACATTTTTCTTCAACTCCTTGATGACGGTGTATTGACTGATGACAAAGGTCGGACCGTAGATTTCAAAAATACTATCATCGTTATGACCTCAAATCTAGGATGTGAGGTTCTGGCAACCAGCATGGATGGAAAAATACAAAAAATTCACGAGCCCATCTCATGAAACAGGTTTGAGAATCCTAAATTCATATGTAAATGCTACAATGATGCCTACTCTTTCTCATATATGTATCCTTGTTTGTGCAGGTTAAAGAACACTTTAGACCTGAGCTTATCAACAGACTGAGTGAGATTGTGATATTTGATCCACTTTCACGTGACCAACTGAGAGAAGTTGTGAGAATCCAAATTAAGAACATTGTTGCCATATTAGCTGGCAAGGGTATTTCTTTGTCTGCAAGTGATGACGTGCCGGACGTCATCTTATTGGAGTCATACAGCCCAGTAAGTTAAAATATCTTCTCAAGATCACCATACAACATTGTCAGTTTTTTTAATTAACCAAGTTTGGTTTCGTGTAGATGTACGGTGCCAGACCCATAAGGAGGTGGGTACAGAAGAATGTGTGATGACAACTCTCTCCAATATGATCATCAATGGAGAAATATGTGAAGGATCGGTGGTTTACATTGATGCTATAAACGACAAGAAAGGGTTAAAGTACAAAGTTGAAAAGAAGGTGGAAAACCCATAGAGGCTAGCCGTGGAAGATACATTTCATTGACAAATGAAGAGATGCTGACATTAACTTCCTACATCTTATACCTCAAACAGAAAAAACAAGTGTGTACACTGTACAGACATACCCCTTTCTTGCGCAAATATCTTTGGAAGCTTACAGTTCCTTTAAAGATAATTTTTTCATGTGGTTCCTTCAACGAAAAGTCATTGGACAATCTGATTAAAAGGAGTTGGACTGGCTGTAAAAAATGTGCTTTTTGCCCGGCAGATGAGTCGGTGGAGCACTTGTTTATCTCCTGCCCGTTTGTAAAGCACATATGGAGACGTATTCATTTCACTTTTAGTATCACTCCACCTACTAGTGTAGCAAATTTGTTTGGTCATTGGCTTGGTGGAGTTGATAAGAAAACTAAAACACGTATTCGCATTGGTGTTTGTGCTTTTTTATGGGCTGTTTGGAATTGTAGGAATGATGTGGTGTTTAACAAAATTAGAGTTGCTCATTTTTTGCAGGTTGTGCATTGCGCCATCTACTTGATTCAGCTTTGATCCTATCTCCTACCAATAGAGCAACGAGCTCTTATGGATACTGGATGCTCCCATCTCATGTCGGTCGTCCGAGTTTTCTGCTCCCAGCATGGATGGCAACATACTAGAAGACTTCAACATGTCTAGTCTTTTTTTGTTGGCCTTTTTTCCGATAGTTAATCCATGTAGCCATTTTAGCTGATCATTGAGATGTAATAACGTATTGATACTACTTTGATACTTTTTAGGTTTTAATATAAAAAGTTGTGTGCATCATCATGATGCAGAGGCTGGGGCTTTTCTCCCATTCCGAAAAAAATATTATAGTAATATGCAAAAGTTGGCCACATACAGTAGAATTGAAATCCATGCTAGCCTCTTTAGAAAAATGGTTAGTCCGGGTTGATGTTTTGTGCCTATTTAACTTCAAATGAACCAGTTTAAAGTGAACACAGGACCGAGTACCAGTGATGATAATGTGTCGCACCAGGCGACTTGGACCGCTATCCTCTCCCCCGACTACAGTGCATGAGAGAGGCGATTTGTGAGCGTCCCCGTCTCCCACCTCGCTCGCCGGGGATCCGTGGATCCCTCCGCCTCCGACGGCCGCTCCGCCGGCGGCGGGAGGCTGGAGAATCCACGGATCCCGGCTTGTATATAGTGTAGGGGTTGGTAGGGAGTCAGACGGCGGCGCCATGGAGGTGGAGGCGTCGGTGGTGTTGTGTTTGGTGTCGATCTGTTCCTCCTCCGGCGGCGGCGCTCTCCGGAGCTCCGGTGTGTGCGGATCGACTTCCCCGAGCTCTTCGTTCTTCGGATCCGTCGAGCTCGTCAGGCCCCATCCGGTTCCGGCCAGTCGGTGGTGCCGGTTTCAAGTTTCAGGAGGTGAAGTTGTGTTTGGCCAAGATGGCGTCGCCGCCCGTGGTGCAGGGTGGAGGCGTTCTGCCGAGGAGTGTCGATTTCCTGGTTGCCGAGGGTGCCTCCGAGTCCAAGCGTGCGGAGGAGTGGCGGCAGGTTTCGCCGGCGCAGCGGTCTGCTCCTTGGAGACGATGCCACAGTTCAGGAAGGGCTTATCTGTAATTTCTTTGTTTTCCTGGACTGTTCTGTAAGAATCTTGGCTTAATGCAATATGACCCTTCTTCGCAAAAAAAAGAGTACCAGTGATGATAACACATTATTCTCAAACTTGGTATTTTCAGAAGAACCATGCATTAAGCAAGTTGTGAAGTGCGCATGAAACCTTCATCGAAATGACAGGTTGATATTTCTTGTTGTATAAAAACCAGATTGATTATTTGTCAGATGTATGGATAAGATAACATGGTGTATAAGCCTGCCTAAACAAAGAGTTTGTCTTCGCTGAAATTTGTCTTTCATGCAAGACTAGCAATTGGCAAGTTTAGCGAAGAAGAGCCCCTGCAAATACAAAGAATGAGACTACTGGATGGTATTTAAAGTCTTTGCCTGAACAAGACATAACCCAAACTAGGGGATTAGGCACGGGCTCCGCCGCGCCCGTGGGCTGAAATTTGGAATTATTAAATCGTACAATTGTTGGAATTTAAAAATTGTTTAGGTTGAGAAGTTGTTCAAATTTTTGAAATAGTCAAATTGGAAAGATATTGGCAAAGGAAAATTCAAACGGATAACTGAGTGCGACGAATTTCACAAAATTTGTTTTTTTTTTTTGCGAGTTTGTATCCAAAATTAAGGAGGTAGATTTGACCAAACTCGAAACCGATCATGGGAATGAAACCTTCTCATCGACGCGCATATATTTCATTTACATATTATCGTGAAGAGGAGAACGAATCGTAATTTTTGGTAAATGCGAGGGTCTTTCCGCAGAAGTGCCGCGCGGGCCGTCGGATATGGATCGGACGGCACGGAGGCGTGTGTACTGTAGACCGGAGGACCGTTTCATTTTTGTTGGAAAACGCATGGGTTTATGGCTGAGCTGAAGGCGTTAGAAGCAGCCATCAACTTGGCTTTCAGGTCTGGGAGCGATCAGAGCTCAAAATAGACTGATGCACAACTTCTGATGTTTGCAATGAACAATTCTGCAGCTGATCTATCCCATGCAGCTTCTATCGTGGAAGATATCAAGCAACAGTGCAAAACTTGGTTCTCCAAATGCTCTATAATTAGTTGTAAAAGGGGAGCAAATGGTGTTGCACATGCTTTAGGTAAAATTGGTTCGTCTTGTGAACCTGGCGTCCTGGCCTGATGAATGTGTTGGAAACAGATGTCCCAGCGAATATCGCTGTCCTTGTAATGGGCGATTTGCCTAACAGTTAGTCGTAATAAAAGCTATGCTTTACATGTAAAAAAAGTTATGTGCTACTGTAACTAAACCATAATGTTGTGCAACACGATGAGCAGCACAGCAAAGATACAAAGTTGGAAAATGCTGGAATTTGTATTCATGCAGTTGACGATGATGCATAAATTTTGTATATCCAATTCCATCCGCAAAACTGTTGTAAAAGAGAACAAAGTGATTATACAGCAACAGAAGATTAAAAAAGAGTTATGCAATGACAATAAATATACAAAGCGATGCCAGATTAAACTGGACTAACAAAAATAGTATAGTACAGTTTTACGTGAATATGACTTGCAACAGCAATCATCCTAGAAACTGCAATTGACAGAATAAATAAAAATAACTTCAACATATTTAAAGTTCGTTACCGTTTAACTGTATATCAATTATATATCATCTATAATATGATATTTTCGTGTGAGAATTCAAGCTGGTTAATCCAGTTCGTGCAAATACCACTAAAGTATGTATATATGAATTGTAAGAAGAACTTAAAATAGTTGAATACCTGTATTCAGGTAGATTTCTATGCTTGGTGCACAGATATGTGATACTGTAGCACCGACATAGTTTATTGTTAGATATTCGTGTATAAAGTGGTGTTCGACATGCAATAGCACTTGATTTTAGAACTGTCCCAATCTGTGCAGGTGCACACTGAAGTGCTGGTTTCTGCTAAAGTTGGGAAGTGCCAGGGTGTACTCTTCACAGCGAAAAACAGATTATGGTCGGAAGTGGAAATAAGAAACAAAAGAAAAAAGGTTCTAGGCATAAAGAAAGCCAAAATATTAATTGAATGCTCTTAAATTGCATACTGGTTTCGTTTTAATCTACTACCCACGGAAAACTGAAAAATCTATCATCCACAGAAAATTGAAAATAAAGGAAAGGAGCCATGTATTGTTATGAAGCTGGCAGTTCGAAGGAATGTTCAGCTGCAATTGAAGGAGCTCTTCTCCATTACCTCATTGAGATGTTAAGATTTTCAGATTAAGATCATAGTAAAAATATCATTTGATATTTTGTTTATTTGTTCCGATTGCATACGATAGTTTGCAAGTATCAGTAGTGGTTTAGATCTGTATTAATACATTTAGCTGTATAGCTAATTGGACTTACAGCGGGAAGTAAAATGCAGTCAAAGCTCTACTGTCGACGTCGCTGAAGAGTGGCTTAGTCCTGAAGGTGTTGTGAATCCCCAATTCACCAGAGATCCTATCACGGAGCTGCGAAATTCATTACACGAAGCAATATCAGCCAGCCGTCTACTCACTCACCAGCAACGGAGATGTGTACACTGAAGTTATGGCAGTGCCAAGTCCAGTTACTGTTAGTCTTGCTTACCTGTCTGTACATACTACATCTGTACAGTACAGTGTCACCATGCAACTTCTTGAGCTCTCAACAACATACAGAGAGGAGCCAAGCTACAACACCTGGGATGAAACATAACAGCACAACAGATTTTAGCACCTGATCACCAATGGTTTCCATGTCTTACATAGTGTACTGAAAAAATGGTGCCGCTTGTCGAGTTTTACCTCGGCGCAGACCAAGAATGGCGTGGGGTTGTCGTATTGTTGCAGTTGTGTGTTACTTTGAGCTGAAAGATCACACGACACATCATTTTTAGTTCCTTCGAAACTTGTGGTATGTTGTAAATTAATCAAAATCTCTACAATGTGAAGATGGAGAAGCTTGTCCTAACCTTGCTATGCACCTTATGAACCTTGAATTCCGACGGTGTCGCGGAGCTTTCCATCTTGTCAAGCAAATCTTTAGGTGTAAGTCCTGATCTTCCGTTGGGCGAATTCGTACAATCAGTTGAACGATACTACATGAGTTGTCTTGAGAAGCTATGGCAAATCATTAATTTTCTTGTCACACTTACATATCAAAATATTCAGATTAATGCAACGAAGATACATGGGTAATTTACAGAACTCAGAAGTGAGTGAGAGAGGACATTTGTACGGAACACAACAAACTGGAATGTGTTTTGGACACAAAATTTCTAACCAGGAAGCTTCCCCTAGTTAAATTCGGCGCGGCGACACGCCGCGCTCTTGGTGAGATTTTTTGCGCATTACCCTTTTAATGTTTATCCGTAAGGGATAGCAGAGCTAGCCAAAACCATCACTACTTCCTATCTCTGAATTATTTTCTGCATGGAGAGAAGGTTAACCTACATCCATGTTTGAAACTGTACCAAAAGCTAAGTGATGTTTATCCTATACAACAAACAAAGTGCAGATGCGCAATCCATAAACCAAATAAACAAATTTCATAACTTAACCTTTCACATCTTTCCTTCTGTGGTATGTGGCCCGATTTTCTCTAGCTTATAACCTACCATTGGACTGTGGGTCATCGCCATAGGGAGCCTCAGGGTTGGCGCTGTGTGAGGCACCTCTTATGGACCCTCTTCCATGGGAGGCTAATGCTGCAACTTCCGAAAGAGCCAATAACCGCGACACTACCTGCAATCTTGCAGGGATCTTACACTTATTAAATTGCACTTTGTGTGATTTGTTCTTTACATATATATTCAATCGTGCAAAGTAGACTGATTTTGTACCTAAAATTCCTCAGACAGTTATATAGCTATGTTTAAGAGATCTAAAAGAAAAAGAGAGAAGAAATATGCACCTCCAAACCAAAAGGAATAATTGCAACTGTATGTAGTAACGGTTTGAAATATTTCAACATGAACATAGAAGTCTAGATGAATAATGAAGCGAAACAAATACATAAATGCCGCAACAACAATCAACAAATCAGGGCCTGTGCTTATCTTTAGAAAAGAGTTTTTTTTTAGATAAAGATTTTAGAAAAGAGTTAAAAGTAGATAAGTATGATCCATTTGTATAAATCAAACTGAAGTGTACGTATACACTATGATGCCGAGATAGTAATCAGTACATAGTGTTGTTGAATAAAATCAGATCCTAGGATGATGTAAGTGTATTTTAACATTTCCTCAAGTGTACGTATACACTATGTCCTGGTTATGGACGCCCCATAGTTGGATTTTAACATTTCCTATATTCAAGCGGCCCTACTACATTGCTACAAAATTAACTATACTACTCTTTATCATCAGATAAATTTACCGTGTGTGTGGGTGGCTAAAGAATAGTTCCGAAATTATTGTGTAAAACTCACTTCAGGCCCTAAACTTGAAGATAATGTGGGACATCAGATTTCTTTTTCGGGGGTATAGTTCCCCAACTTACAACACTATGTTTATGATTAATGTCTGCTTACAGAAATCTTGAGTATTCACCTTTGTGCAGTCTACAGTAAGATGTTGGTTTTAAGAGTCATCCCCTGTTCTAAATAGTTATACTCTCTGTATGGTGCAGAAGCAAGGCAAACATTTAAGGATTCTAGTTCAGTTGAGGTTCACAGTACCCAAGCTTGTATTCCAAAAGACAATACTGTACTTTGGAATCCTGAGTTCGTGAAAGCAGAGGAGCTTTTCAACCAGCCATCTCAAAGAGAATTGTTTGAAAGATAATAGGTATTGGTCAACTTCGCTTGCTTTCCCCCCAAATAATTTGTAGACATTAAATAGTATGGATCGACTGTTTGAGAGGCAAGGGGAATATGTTGTAGAGACAAAACACGTCGGTTGACTGAATAGTAGTACTGTCTGAAGCATATTTCTGTTCGAGTTGTTCGGAATCATGTCAGTGCTTATCTCAGTACGTCTTTCATATAGGTAGTGAGTTTATCAATCCATCAAAAGGTATCCTATATTGTTCAGGAAAATCTTTATTTGAAAATTGGCTGTATTGGAGACTTATCGTGTTAGTCATTGCAAACTCTAACACAGATGGTCCACCGTCAAACATTGCTTAACTGAATTTTCAGCCGAACAAAGTAGAGCAGGTATTTAAAAATTTCAGCTAAGTTGTATTTGCTCCCTTTTTTCAATTCCTCATACTGTAGGTGTCCGAAATATTACAAATGCAGTGTGATGTTGACCTACAGGTAAGATCACCGATGGGAACCCAATTACTCATTGTAGATAGAAAATGAGGTGTCTCGCCTTTGTGGTAGCAGGTTCGTAGATGGTAATATGACTCGGGTATTATACATGTATATCTTTTTTATTATTCAGTTTTCCTTCAAAAAGGATGAAGCAAATATTTTCTTAATTTCTGAACTTAGTATGATTGCTTTTGAATCACTATTTAATTTAGTGTTAAGATGACATGCCAAGTGAAGCAGCATATGAGGTGTATGTCGATTCCAGAAGCTAAAACAACCTCACGTGTATTGTGAGCTATGGCGAACGAATCAGACATATCCTGTTATGAAACCTACTTCATCATCACTCAACATTTGAAAATTGAAAAGTAAATATGAGAAGTTAAGTGACAGGTCAACCTAGGAACAGAGTGGAAGGGATGAATGAAATCTAAACAATAGAGAGACAGGGCAGTCAACATGGCGCTCACCAGATTTTCCGTTGTCGATTCGTAGATCATGTAGCGCAACAAAAGAGATATCAAAAAAATATGGAGAGAATAATGGTGGGCTCTAGAGATTAGGAACTGCAACCCCTGTTTTCACAACACATCAACTATTGGTCAGTATTTTAAAGCTGAAAAGTAAATTATTAGAATTAAGAGGCAATTCAACCTAGGAACAGAGTAGAAGGGATGGATGAAAAGCTTGTTAGATTTTGGGCCCATTTTGGGCAGCCCAATAAAATTCCTGAAAATCTCAAATTGGCCCATGTGCATGGCAGAATTTTGGAGGTGCAAAGTGGTGCTAAAGTTTAGTCCCACATTGCTAGTTGGAGGAGACAAACACCACCTTATAAGGTGGAGTGTTGTACCACTTGGTAAGCTTGTGAGAACAAGAGGCTCTCTCGTGCGCACTCCTCCTCCTCCGCCGCCGCTCGCACGCACCGCACCGCCCCGCCCGTCACGACGCGCGCGGGTTGCGGGAATCTCGCCGAGCCGAGCTTTATTTTTGCAGTCCGGGAAAACGGTTTGGACGGACGCGTCACAGTTAGTCGGTTCGGGTCGCTCCCGGATCGTGGGCTACTGTAACCGACCTAAAACGTGCGCGACGTGGACTTGGCCCACGTTGTACCCGTTAGGGTTTTCCCGAGCCGCACTATATAAAGTCGTGCGCTGCAACAACCGAACCAATCTAGGTTTTGCCAATCTCGTGCCTTGCGCCGCCACCGTAGTCTACTCCATCCCGTGCGCCGGCGTGCACCGGCGAACGGGACAGCAGGTCTCCGGAACCGCTCGTCCTTGTGATCCTGTACGGGAGAGGGCGAATAAGGTTTTTGGGAAGCGCTCCGCGCGACTGCTTTCAAGTTCTTCATCACGGCTCGACTTCCTGGACGATCTCCGGGTCCGCGGGCGACTCGTCTCCAACGTCGTCTCCTTCGAGCTGCTACCGTCGCCGCTCAAGCTGCTGCCGTCGCTGCTCCAACGACTACTTCCTCTACAACCGTTCGGTACGTGCGGCGTGTTCTGAACTGTTTTGCTATGGATCTGTTGGCGTATGTGTTGCTGCTGTTCATGTTGATTAGTACATCTAGTATGTTCGTATTCTACATGTTAGTAGCTGGTGTAGTTATGTTTAATATTCTGGAATTAATCATGGAATTATTGCCTAATTATCCAACAATCCAAAAACCTTATATGTGTTATAGGCAATTTCCTGAGTTAAACATGGGACATCTATCTGATGCGCTGAGGCCGGACAAGTTTACCGGTGTGGACTTTAAGAGATGGCAGTACAAGACCACACTGTGGTTGCGATCTCTGAAAGTGTTCGAGGCTAGTGAGGGTTTACCTGAAGGAACTATATCTGACGAGGATCAGAACAAGTTCAAGGAAACCAATACTGCCTTTGTGGGACTCGTTCTGAGTGCTCTTAGCAACAAGCTGTTTGATGTGTACATGCACATTACAGATGCCAAAGAGCTCTGGGAGGCACTGAACGCTAAGTTCGGTGTAGCAGATGCTGGCAGTGAACTGTACATCATGGAGAGCTTCCATGACTTCAGGATGGCTAACAACCGTTCTGTAGTCGAACAGGCTCATGAGATACAGTGCATTGCTAAGGAGCTTGAGCACGCTAAGTGTGCCTTACCTGACAAGTTTGTGGCTGGATGCATTATTGCAAAGTTGCCCTCTTCATGGAGGAACTTCGCCACAACTCTCAAACACAAGAGACAGGAGATTTCGGTTGAAAACCTGATAGCGTCTCTTGATGTTGAGGAGAAGGCTCGGGCTAAGGACACTGCTGAGAGAGGTGGTGAAGGTCAGTCTAGCGCCAACATGGTGCAGAAGAACTTTCACCATGGCAAGAGCAAGGCAAAGAGCAAGTCTTCCTTCAACATGCCTACCAAGACTACTTCTTTCAAGAAGAAGAAGATGCTGAACAAATCTGAGCTAAAGTGCTACACTTGTGGAGAGCCCGGACACTTCTCTGTGGACTGCCCAGATCGTGCAGACAAGAAAGGGAAGAAGCATGTCAACGTCGTGACCGCTAGCAATGCTGATGGGTACGGTAATTTACCGACTGTGCTTTCAGTATTTCAATCTCCATGTTGGTGGATTGATACGGGTGCTAATGTTCATGTATGTGCTGACATCTCTATGTTCACTTCTTATCAGGTCGCAGATTCAAGCGTCTTAATGGGGAATGGATCACATGCTTCTGTTCGTGGTGTTGGCACGGTAGATCTGAAGTTTACTTCGGGGAAGATCGTGCAGCTGAGGAACGTGCAGCATGTCCCTACTATGAACAAGAATCTTGTTAGCGGCTCCCTTCTATGCAGAGATGGGTTTAAATTAGTCTTGGAGTCCAATAAAGTAGTTGTGTCAAAGTTTGGACAATTTATTGGTAAAGGGTATGAGTGCGGAGGCTTGTTCCGCTTTTCATTATCGGATTTTTGTAATAAGTCAGTAAACCATATTTGTGGCAGTGTGGATTCGGATGCTAATGTTTGGCACTCTCGTTTATGTCATGTTAATTTTGGTTTAATGAGTAGACTTTCCAGTTTGAGTTTAATTCCTACTTTCACCATTGCCAAAGGTTCTAAGTGCCATAGCTGTGTGCAATCTAAGCAACCTCGAAAGCCTCACAAGGCGGCCGAGGAGAGAAACTTGGCACCTCTAGAACTCGTACATTCGGATCTATGTGAGATGAATGGCGTGTTGACAAAAGGTGATAAGAGATATTTCATGACTTTAATCGATGACGCTACTAGGTTCTGTTATGTATATTTGTTGCACACTAAAGATGAAGCTTTAGACTACTTTAAAATTTATAAAGCTGAAGTTGAAAATCAATTAGAGAGAAAGATCAAACGTCTTAGGTCAGATCGTGGTGGCGAGTATTTCTCCAACGTATTTGATGAATTCTGTGAGGAACATGGTATTATTCATGAGAGGACGCCTCCCTATTCGCCCCAATCAAACGGGGTTGCCGAGAGGAAAAACCGCACGCTGACCGACTTGGTGAACGCCATGTTGGACACTGCTGGTTTATCTAAGGCATGGTGGGGGGAGGCTTTGTTGACTTCGTGTCATGTCCTGAATAGAGTTCCTAACAAGGATAAAGAGAAGACACCTTACGAGGAGTGGTCTGGGAGAAAACCATCACTTTCTTATTTTCGTACTTGGGGATGTTTGGCGAAAGTCAATGTTCCAATTCCTAAGAAACGAAAACTTGGACCGAAGACAGTGGATTGTGTCTTTCTAGGTTATGCTCAGCGGAGCATTTGCTATAGATTTTTAGTGGTTAAATCTGAGATACCTGATATGCATGTTGATACTATTTTGGAATCTCGTGATGCAACATTTTTTGAGAACATGTTTCCTATGAAGGATATGCATAGCATTGCTAGAATTTCTTCTGAGATATTTGCTGAACCTAGTACATCTGTTGATCATTCTGAACAACCACTTGTTGAGGAAGTCCTTGAGAAGGATGACAATGAATCAGCTCCCAAGAGGAGCAAGAGACAGAGGACTGAAAAATCCTTTGGTGATGATTTCATTGTGTACCTTGTGGACAATACTCCCACGTCCATTGCAGAGGCATTTGCATCTCCTGATGCTGATGACTGGAAAGAAGCTGTCCATAATGAGATGGACTCGATTCTTTCTAATGGAACTTGGGAATTATCTGAACGACCCTACGGCTGCAAACCTGTGGGTTGTAAGTGGGTGTTCAAGAAGAAGCTAAGGCCTGATGGTACTATTGAGAAGTACAAGGCACGGCTTGTAGCCAAGGGCTACACCCAGCGCGAAGGCGAAGATTACTTTGACACCTATTCACCTGTTGCTAGACTCACCACCATTCGAGTACTACTTTCCCTGGCTGCCTCCTATGGTCTTATCGTTCATCAAATGGACGTAAAGACAGCTTTCCTTAACGGAGAGTTGGAAGAGGAAATCTATATGGATCAGCCTGATGGGTTTGTAGTAAAAGGTGAAGAGAGAAAGGTGTGCAAATTGTTAAAATCTTTGTATGGGCTGAAGCAAGCACCTAAGCAATGGCATGAGAAGTTTGACAGAACTTTAACTTCTGCAGGCTTTGCCATCAATGAGGCTGATAGGTGTGTATATTATCGCCATGGTGGGGGCGATAGTGTTATATTATGCTTGTATGTTGATGACATACTGATTTTCGGTACAAGCATGATAGTGATAAATGAGGTCAAGTCTTTCCTGTCAAAGAGCTTTGATATGAAAGATCTGGGACAAGCTGATGTGATCCTGAACATTAAGCTGATTAGGGATGAGAGTGGGATTACGTTAACGCAATCACACTATGTTGAGAAGGTCTTGAGCCGCTTTGGTTATATAGACAGCAAGCCTTCTCCAACACCCTATGATCCCAGTGTGACACTCAGAAAGAACAAAAAGGAAACGAGAGATCAATTAAGATATTCTCAAGTGATCGGTTCACTCATGTACCTTGCGAGCGCGACAAGACCTGATATCTCTTTTGCTGTGAGCAAGTTGAGCAGGTTCATGTCTAACCCGGGTATTGATCATTGGCATGCACTTGAAAGGGTCATGCGCTATCTGAACGGTACAATGAGTTATGGGATTCACTATTCAGGGCACCCTGCGGTGCTTGAGGGATATTGTGATGCGAACTGGATCTCAGATGTTGATGAGCTCTACGCCACAAGTGGATATGCATTTATTCTTGGAGGTGGCGCAGTGTCATGGAGGTCTTGCAAACAGACCATTTTGACGAGGTCAACCATGGAAGCAGAACTTGCTGCTTTAGATACAGCTTCTGTTGAGGCAGAATGGCTGCGTGAGCTCTTGATGGACTTGCCGGTGGTTGAGAAACCATTACCGGCCATCCTTATGAACTGTGACAACCAAACGGTTATTACGAAAGTGAACAGTGCTAAGGATAATGCGAAGTCATCAAGACACGTCAAGAGACGCTTGAAGTCTGTCAGGAAAATGAGAAACTCCGGAGTAATAACTGTTAGTTATATTCAAACAGACAAAAACCTGGCAGATCCCTTTACGAAGGGACTATCACGTAATGTGATAGATAGTGCATCGAGGGAGATGGGGTTGAGACCCGTGAGTGTTACACCATAGTGGTAACCCAACCTATGTGATCGGAGATCCCGTGAATTAGGACCTGGGAAGAACAAGCTAGTGGTTTAACTGAGGAGAGTTATTTTATAACCCTCTCCGTGGGAAGATGCATAACTCTCACATTCTGTAAGGCAGGTTGGCAATATGCCTTAATGTGTTTTTGTTGGCTATTCGTAGCAAAGGTGCTGTCCTACAGAGCGACCTTGAAAGAACACACCTATATGAGTCCGACTGTTAAACGTCGCAGTCTATGAGATTTGGGTGATCTCTAGTAAGCTCATGAAGAGACCAGGGAGTATGACGCATATGCTCCACCCGCGGGGTAGGCTACTGGCAGCCACGTACTGGTTATGACTTTGAGTGAAGTCTATTGGCACCAAACTTGCAATTCAAGGTTCGTCCATTGTTCAAGTTGCTGGTAGATGTAGCTTGAAGCTCTAGGCGGAAGTTCAACTTAACAGTCTCTGCTGAAACACTGGTATATAAACAAGAAACGAGGTTTGGCAAAATCTCTAAATGGGAATTTGAGATCTGGTGGGGGATTGTTAGATTTTGGGCCCATTTGGGCAGCCCAATAAAATTCCTGAAAATCTCAAATTGGCCCATGTGCATGGCAGAATTTTGGAGGTGCAAAGTGGTGCTAAAGTTTAGTCCCACATTGCTAGTTGGAGGAGACAAACACCACCTTATAAGGTGGAGTGTTGTACCACTTGGTAAGCTTGTGAGAACAAGAGGCTCTCTCGTGCGCACTCCTCCTCCTCCTCCGCCGCCGCTCGCACGCACGCACCGCACCGCCCGCCCGTCTCGTCACGACGCGCCGCGGGTTGCGGGAATCTCGCCGAGCCGAGCTTTATTTTTGCAGTCCGGGAAAACGGTTTGGACGGACGCGTCACAGTTAGTCGGTTCGGGTCGCTCCCGGATCGTGGGCTACTGTAACCGACCTAAAACGTGCGCGACGTGGACTTGGCCCACGTTGTACCCGTTAGGGTTTTCCCGAGCCGCACTATATAAAGTCGTGCGCTGCAACAACCGAACCAATCTAGGTTTTGCCAATCTCGTGCCTTGCGCCGCCACCGTAGTCTACTCCATCCCGTGCGCCGGCGTGCACCGGCGAACGGGACAGCAGGTCTCCGGAACCGCTCGTCCTTGTGATCCTGTACGGGAGAGGGCGAATAAGGTTTTTGGGAAGCGCTCCGCGCGACTGCTTTCAAGTTCTTCATCACGGCTCGACTTCCTGGACGATCTCCGGGTCCGCGGGCGACTCGTCTCCAACGTCGTCTCCTTCGAGCTGCTACCGTCGCCGCTCAAGCTGCTGCCGTCGCTGCTCCAACGACTACTTCCTCTACAACCGTTCGGTACGTGCGGCGTGTTCTGAACTGTTTTGCTATGGATCTGTTGGCGTATGTGTTGCTGTTCATGTTGATTAGTACATCTAGTATGTTCGTATTCTACATGTTAGTAGCTGGTGTAGTTATGTTTAATATTCTGGAAGTAATCATGAAATTATTGCCTAATTATCCAACAAAGCTAAATAGCAATGACTGAAAAAAATGTACCTAACAATGGGGATGTGGAGATCGTGAATACAGCAATCTGGAGCAGCCAAGAACACTGGACGAACAATTGAACACCCAAGAAGACATCTATATAAAGGACATGGAAATCAAAAGTCATGAGTAATCATGGATTTAATTTGGGGAGCTCCACGACTTACTCAGGGGCAACAAATTGCGCACCGAAGAGGACTCGCCGCGATCATCACAGCGCTGCTGCCAGGAGCCTCCATCACCGGCACCGTCCCGCCGGATCCGTGTTCCTCGATTTCCATCGATAGCCGGCCTATGTATCTCTTCTTCCCTCCTACTTAATCACTGCTCCGTGCAACCCCAAGAAGGCAAGAACAGTATCAGAAATATTCAGCTCCTAGAATAACTAATCAATGTTTCGTAATCAGCAAAACAATTAAACCTTCTCTGAATACTGAGAAATGTGAGAAAATTTGTAGGGGAGGGTGACACGGATATGCTGTTCCATATGGTGAAAAGAAAGATAAGTAATAACATGTCATGAATTCATGATGAGTAAGAGAAAATCGTGAAGAACTTGGCAGAAGGACTCGTTGATCGATGGCGCGTACCTCTGAGCAGTGAAGTGAGTATTCTCATGTTGCGCGGGCGGACCTCTCCTGGTGCGCCGTCGGCAACACCCCACGTTGCCGCCGACCATCTAGCTGGCGGCGAAGATGTTGCTCCTCGTGCTGCTGGAGGAGGGGAACCGGGAGGCGGCAGTGGAGACGGGCACGCTGGCGGAGCTGCTGTGCACGGCGGCCGGCATAGCCGCTGCGATGAGGATGGAGGCGCTGGAGGCGCCGCTGCTCGCCGTGGACTTGAAGGAAGGGGATGTGCAGACCAAAGCTCGAGGAGCCGAGGTCGCCGACGGCCGTGACTGCGGCCGACGGAGAAGAATACACGGACGGCGTGGTCTATCCATTGGCCGCAACCGGGCAGCACAGCAGCGGCAGGAGCCGACGAATATCGGCTCGATCTGCTCGATTGCGAGCTTTTCGGGACGCCAAAACCGTGCAGGAGGTAGAAGAGATGGTGGCGGACCTTGCTATGGCCTTCGATCTGTCCGGGGCAGGCGGGGTTGCTGGCTAGATAGCAGGCGAGCGGCGGCCGGTCGCGGGAGACCTCCGGCTCGTGCGGGAGAGAGGAAGGAGGAGGGGTGATTGTGCATTTGTGCGGGATGATTTTGCATAAAAGTCCACGAGGTTTGGCAGAATTGCAGACGGGTCCCTCCACGCGGTAAAATCTGGACTGCGAGTCGCGGGATCGATCTGCCAGCGGGTTTTCTGCAAAAGAGCCACGGTTACCGGCGAAACCGAGCGCGACCGGCTGGCGACCGGAGCGGCGTGGCGGCCTCTGATTGGTTATAAATCGAGATGAACAGTGTTTCTGCGGGTTGGGGGCGACGTGGCTGAATCACGACCGTCCGTCGCGCGGATCGGACGGACGTGGTTTGGAGGCGACGTGGAGGCATATTCCAGGGATCTCTGTTTCCCTTGATGTAAGGTTGTGGCAAGTGTTTTTAGCATTGCGATCGTGACATTCCACGTTCCAAATTGTTTCCTCGCTCTCAGCCTTGGCATCCTCTTTTATGAACACTCGACCATCCGGAAAAAAAAAACACTACATTATGTTGGCCACGATAGTATTTAGCGTAAACTGCGTTTGTGTCATTACTTCTCAGCGAAATTCAGACCGTGTCACTAGCTTTCACATAATTGGTTTCAAGCCACTAACTACAGCGACTTCGTTATTTCTGCACCACTCGACGGATTTGACTTCGTTATTTCCTTGTGTTGCCATTTGTTTTACTTGTTTTTATGACATGTGGGACCCACATATTTCCACATCGGCAAAGATCAAACAAATGGTTTAAACAACTTTACTTACATGCGGGTCCCACCACTTTGCCCTGTAAGCAGCGACGAAAAACGGTCAACCAAATGTGTCAGAGAACTCGATACTCCTGCACGGTGACGCTTACGAGGTCAACATCGCGAGATAACATGGGCCTAAACACGGTGACGCTTATATCGCTGCTAAGACAAAGCGTTGACCAGTCCTAAACACGGTGACGCTGGTCTATGAGTCATCACCTTGTTGGCAACGGCCGGAGTACCGAGTACAGGTGGCGCTGACATAGCCAAGTTTAGTGCCGAAATGACAAGCAAAAGGACCTTATTCAGTTGAAGTTTCGGATTAGGATTTTTTTACCGAACTTTCAGCACAATGTCAATTTGTTTCACTGGTCAGGAGCTTGTTGTCCCTGAGAGTTACCCATGACCTTAGTTAGGCGTCTGGTTCACGCAATGCACATCTCGAAAAATTTATACATAACTACCTACCTGATTAGACTTGTATCCCAATTTTGAGCCATATGGCCCATGTTATCTCCCGATGTTGGCATTGTCTTCTCCTTATCGATGGTTCGCGGAGAGCTTTTGAATGCCATCTTAATCGATATTGTATTTATTTATGTTGTTAGAAAGTTTATCTTGTTTCTATTTGGTACTCCCTCTGTTTTTTAATATAAGTTGTTTTAGCTAGCTCACATGTTGGCTAAGTGCAAACACAAATGAGTGTACATACATATTTAAACATGTCCACATACATCTAGATACATATGAATATGGACAAAAGCTAAAACATCTTATATTTATAAACGGAGGGAGTAGTACTTAAGTCCGTGAGTTCTATGACGTGATGTGTCGCTAAACAATATTATATTATGCTTACATACTTAAAAGGCTACCATCCACGTATCTATAATGGACTTAGGCATGTGGATAATATCATGTCTGGTTCAAAGTAATTTCATATGATTCTTGGAGGATTTTATTTCTTTCTAATATTTCCTTTAGTCCTTCGGTTTGTAGGATTTGAATCCATGGGAATTTATCGTATGGTTTAACTGCATGCAATTCTATAGATTTTTTTCCATAGATCTTACCTCATGAAAATTTCCATCGTTTTAGGACATACACACAATTCTTGAAAAAATCATGTGTTTTTCCTGCAATACAATCAAACGAAATGTGTTGCAGATTAAATCTAACATGCCAGGGCATTCTATTCCAATGATTTTCCTATTTCTGTATTTTGAAAAATCCTGCGAACCAAACAACTTCTAAGGGCTCTTGGTTGGTTTAAAGGAAAAGATGGTGGAACATCATAGAAATAGTAACTTTTTACAATGGCACTATTTATCTATTTGGTTCAAAGATTGGAGCAAAGGAAAACACATGAAAAAATTCTTTGATCTAAGTTTCAAAGGACAACGCAATAATTTACAATTCAGTTGAACATCCTTTATAAATTCCTATGCGCGAGAACGAGGATGAGGTATTTAGTGGCATAATAACTTACTAATTATACTTTTCATGACTTTAATATGTTATACACGACAAGCAATAAACGATGCGGAAAGTAAGATCAAACACAGGGGACACTATTTTAACGTGGAAAAACCTCCTAGGAGAAAGGAAAAAACCACGGGTGCAAGCCAGCAAAATTTCACTATTTCGAGAGAGGTTACAAATGCCGAGATTTACAACTTGCGACTTCCCGTGCGGCGGCTTACAAATGCTATATAAAAAGGTGGTGACGTAGGTCGACTTTGATACCGCGAGGGGGGGGGGGGGGGGGGGGGCGTCCCTCGCAAAGGGTCGCGTGATGGGCTAACTTCAGTTTCCGCTTGGTACCCAAGCCTCCGCCGACGGGCCTCCTGAAAGTGCATGTGTTGCCCCATGCGTGTTTTTGGTAATTAATGACAATTCTTATGAACTAATGTTTGCATTGAGATATACTTGTAGATCTTGTCCATAGGAAAAGATTGGAGTTCATATGTTGGACTCTAGAAGATTACATGATGACCAAGATTCCTTCCAAGGGTTTATATGAAGAATGGTCATGTGTAGAGTTGAGCATATTGCAAGTATGTCTTGAAGGATTCAAGACATCATCTTCATGAAGACGGAGCTAAGCGAGTCTCTCCCATAATGGTGTATGGTGGAGTATTTGGAGAAGTCTTCATCAAGCATGTGCTAGAAAGCGCAATCAAGAAAGGTGGTCCACTTGAAGAGATAAAGTTCGTCATCATCTAGCTCAAGTGGAATGCGCAGGGCAAAGGTATGATCTTGATAGGGTTTCTATTTTACCGGTCTCGTGGTGTTAGTGGGAGACCGGGCTATAGGATAGACGGCGTACTATCAAGAGGGGCTCTCAAGTGAGTAACTTGATCGCATCTTTGTGGAGAGCTCAAACCTTTGCATATTTGGCATATCATCTTTCTTGGTTCTTATTTGGCTTTTATCCATGTGAGAATTTAGAGGTTGTGTTCTACCAAGCTCTAGTTCATCAAAAACGGATTTTATTTGAATATCTTGTGGTCTTTTTGATGTTGGAGGTTTTACCGGTTCGCCTCTTGTAGAGAGGTCAAACTCTCCCCTTGTGTTATCCTCCTCACATGATGGACTATGATGTGTATATGCATGATCTTGTTGTGCTTGTGATTATCTTCGGAGCAAGCCCAAGATCATAGAAAACGGAGTCCGGATGGAAAACTTGTTGCGTTTTTGTAGGGAAGCTTTGATCTTTACCTTTCCAACCTCGTTGGTTTCATCTCGTTTGGAGCTTCCTTGCAAAAGTTATCGCAGTTCAGGTTTCAGGCTGATTTCCTGCCAGCGGTAGTACCGCCGGAACGGGCGGTAGTACCGCTGGCCCTGGGCTGGGAAGCCACAGCAGCAGTACCGCTCCCAGTACCGCCGAAATACCTCTTCGGACGCAATGTGCGGTACTGGCAGCGGCACTGCCAGCGGTAGTACCGCCCTGGGATTCCTGCGCAGCCCGAAGCGGCGGTAGTGCCGCCCGCACTACCGCTCCAGACACGCCTCGGAGGCTATGTGCGGTACCGGCCGCGGTACTACGGGCGGTAGTACCGCCGGCGCGGGATGAGGCTACGGCTGAACGTCGACCCTGCGGCTGCGTGAAGCGCGCTGGGGGTAGTACCGCCCTTTTCAGCGGTAGTACCGCTCTGGCGGTAGTACCGCCTCTTCCAGCGGTAGTACCGCCCGTTCGCGAATCTGTCTCCAACGGCTCGTTTTTCTGGGGGGGGGGGGGGGGCTTTTTAAGGCCCCCTTCTTCCCCAAGGGTAAGCTTCTTCCAAGCAAGTTCCATTTGTTGAGTTTTTCTTTGTTCTTCCTCTCTTCTCCCCCCACAGGCATTAGTTGCTTTTGGTGGGATTTGAGAGTGAAGGATTTGAGCACTTGTGCTCTTGCCATTGCTTTGTGCATCGGTTTGTGCTCTCCACGAGGATTCGTGGAAGTTGAAAGCTTGTGAACTTGTTACTCTTGGGTCTTTGGATCCTAGACGCCTTTGTGGTGGTTGAGACCCTAGTGGTCACTTGTAGCTGTTCGGGAGCCCCCAACCCAATTGTGGGTTGTGCCCCGGATCGTTGTTGTAAAGGCTCTGGAACCCGCCTTGAAGGTTTCCGATAGTGGAAGGTGAACCAAACCTTTGTGGTGCGGTTCATCAGAGAAGAAGGTGAAACCTTTGTGGTTGTTGAACCATTGTGTTGGTTCACACCTCTTCAACGAGACGTACTCCCTTCAGAGGAGGAACTCGGGAATACATCCTCGTCTCCGCGTGCCTCGGTTATTTCTATACCCGAGCTCTTTACTTATGCACATTACATTGTGATAGCCTTCGTGCTTGAAGTATTCTTTTTTGCTATCACCTTGTTGCTTGTCTTGCTTAGCATAAGTTGTTGGTGCTCATAGGTGAACCTAGTTTATTTAGGTTGTTGGCTTGTTAATTTAAACACCAAGTTTTATTCCGCAATTATCAAGCCTAAAGCGGAAATGTTTTAATCGCCTATTCACCCCCCCCCCCCTCTAGGCGACATCCTTGTCCTTTCACCTCCGCTTCGCTCCGACAGAAGTTAGCCTTGTATCTGCATAGACTTCGTATAAACTTGGATCACAATTAAACAACATGATCTTACCATCTTTGTTAGGATTTGTGTGTTGTTCCTATCGTGCGTTGTTGAAGAAACCCTGCCACGTTTAACAAGACAAACTTAGGTACGTCAGTCATGGAATGCCATCAAGACATTGTAATTCGGTCACGATGTGGCTATCCAAACTTGCAAAAAACAATTCAAGCAGTTAAAGACGTCGGAGAATGGGGCGGTGGATGAGTTTGTGTAGAATTATGAGATTGACGGAATATGATGGATGTATTATTGAGCCTCATGGGCGAGTATATATAGGAGTACAAGGGACCGACTTGGAGTACAAGACAAGAAACAAATCCTATCTCTACCATATCTTTCCGTATCACAAATATACTCTAACATCCCCCCGCAGTCGTAGCGGTAGCGTCGTGAACAACTGGAACGTCGCAGACGGTCAGACTGGAGAGAAACCGAAGTAGAATCCAGTGGGATGACATCCCCCTGCAGTAGGAGCGGGAATGTCATGGACGGTGTCGCGGCGCCGATGCTTGGACTGTAGAGGAAGATGATAAGGAGCTCAAGCGAGGTGATAGCCCTTTGTGCCGATGTCGAGGGAGCCGAGAGCGTTGGGCGGTGCAGCCTTGGTCGGGGTAGCCATGCGAGGGGTCGCCGTGGTCGATGTCGTGGTCGGGTTGCCGGTGTCGAGGTAGACGCACATGAAGCCGCGGGCACATAGTGCGCGTGAAGAGGACGCAGACGTGTCGAGGCAGTCGTCGAGGATGGCGATGCCGGAGACGACGAAGTACGAACCGTCGAGGACGAGGTGCAGCCATAGTTTTGCCAGAACAAGGCGCACGTCGGGGACGAAGGCATACTCCGGCTTCGCCAGAGCCGAGTACGCATAGAAGAACTCGGTGACGTAGTTGAGGCAGTCGTGGAGGAGGGAGTCGATGCTGAAGACGTTGTCGAACCGATGTAGACGAGGCGCCATCCCGGGTTTGCCAGACTCGGGGACACGTCGGGGACGAAGGCACACACCGGTGTTGCCAGTACCGTGCGTGCGGGGGCAGGGACCACCATAAACCATACGCCAGTTTCGGAGGGACTAGCAGAGGAGGACTCGACGACGGTTGCGACGCCAATCGGCGTGGGGTAGAAGGTGCCGATGTTGTCTGCGGTTGTCGGAGTAGACATAGTCGGGGACGAGAAGATGACGCTGGCGACAAGGTCGTGGTGGACAAAGACGTAGAAGGCGGCAGCCTGGAGTGGCCATGCTGGACACCTGGACAGGAGTGGTCGGCGGGACTTGCGATAGCCTGAAGTAGCCGTGCAGGTTACCTGTGGAGGTGCGGCGGCGATACTCGAAGTAGGCTAGGAAGAACCCGGCGGCGTGACGAAGACCATGCGCGGACGGTGGCGTTTCCGCGCCAAGGGAAGCGACGCGGCGCATACCACGTGGAAGTCGACGCGTGGGGACGGCGGAGTGGACGGCGTGCCGCGGTGCTATGGCCCGAAGGGTCGACGCAGCAGCAGCAGCAGCGCGCGGGTTGGGGCGACGGCGGGTGCCGCCGGCGGCGTACACACCTGGGAAGGCGCGTTGGCAGACGGCAACATTGACCAAAGGCGGCGGCGGCGCGGCCCGAAGGGGCGACGTGGCGGCAGCCTGCAGCTCGATCGGTGGTAAGCGCATGCTCGGGGACGTCCTTGGCGTAGACAGGCGCGTGATAGGTTGATCAGACCGACGCGGCGCGGTACGCGCCATGGCGGCGACGATGACGCGCAGATCGGAGTCGATGGCAAAGTTGTCGGTGAAGTCCCAGTCGATGACGACGAAGATGAACCGGCGATGGAGACCGTGCAGGCGAGGGAAGCCGGCTGCGACGCATGGAGGCGTCCCTAGGACGGTGCGTCCGGCCTTACTGCGCGGTCGATGAAGACGAGCCGGTCGGTGCAGAGTCGGCGCTGGCGAGTCGGCCGCGATAGCCGGCTTGAAGGAGCCGGCCGGTGCGGAGTCGACGCCGGCGAGTCGGCCGCGATAGCCGGCTGTCGAGGAGCGGGCCAATGCAGGTCGATGCCGTTGTTGGAGTAGAGGCGCGAGAAGACGACGGACGGTGGGCGACGCAATCCGATCTATGATCGGCAAACCAAAAAAGAAAACGTGGGTCGAGCGACCGGCGGAGAAAAAAAACGATATATAGATCGAAAAAAAGGACTCTAGGGCAGCCGATCAACCGACAGGCGGACGAACCCTAGGTATGGGCGGCGCGGCCCCCGGCGGAGATCATGAAGATCGACCTCCCCGGGGGCGACGCGGTGCGGAAGCGACGACGGCTAGGTCAAGGATCGTGCCGCTCTGATACCATGTAGAATTATGAGATTGACGAAATATGATGGATGTATTATTGAGCCTCATGGGCGAGTATATATAGGAGTACAAGGGACCGACTTAGAGTACAAGACAAGAAACAAATCCTATCTCTACCATATCTTTCCGTATCACAAATATACTCTAACAGTTTGCTAAGCGGGCCAATACACACATGAGTGGCATTCGCTACTAGCTAGTGATTGTACTTTAGTTTAGCCAGGATAAAGATTTAGGATTTACAATGTCATTTTTTAAAATGAGGGTTTGACCCCAGCATCTGCATCGTGACGATGCACAAAACTTTTATATTAATAACAAAAAGTATCCAAGTATAAAACGTCAAACTTATTACAATTCAAGGATCGGCCAGAGTAGCCACATGAATCAACCATCAAAAGCAACTAAGACTATACATATTGGAGTCTTCTAGAATGCATCCAACCAGACTGGCTGAAGATAGCTCGCACCGCCGCCATAAGGCGGGAGTATCCGGTATCCATAAGTGCCCGTTGTTACAATGGCAGTAGGAACGATCACTTCTGGATCCAATAAGTGGCTCGGTGAACAACCTGTAAAAAATGAGCATCTGTATGATTGTTAAAAACCACATCATTTCGGCAATTTCAAAGAGCCCACATAAAAGCACAACCACCAATGCGAATACATGTTTTAGTTCTTCTATCCACCCCATCTAATCAATGCCCAAACATATTAGCCACACTAGTTGGGGGTAAAATACTAAATGTAAAATGAATCAATCTCCAAATGTGTCTAGTGAGTGAACATGATATAAACAAGTGATCTATCGTCTCATCAGACCAACAAAAAACACATTTTTTACACCCTGTCCATTGTCTCTTAATTAAATTATCTTTAGTTAATAGAACCTTCTGATGAAGAAACCACATAAATATTTTGATTTTTAGAGTGACTTTTATTCCCATAGATACTCATGTAAGGAGGGGGGGGGGGGGGGGGGGGTATGACCAAGCATAATATCAACATACATAGACTTCACCGTTCACCAAGCCGTCCAATTATTACCTATCAAGTTTCTCCTAAAGGCAACGTTTATGTCTAGAGCCTTCGCTAGACCCCATTCTCTAAATTGGGGTACCTATCAAACCATATGTCATATTAGGACAAATTATCCTTTTGCAAGAGGGCAACGTTTATGTCAATAGCGAGACGTTAGCGATGTCTTATTAATCACAAAACTGCACGACTCCGGTTCGTTGTGTAATTCGTATGTGTGATGGGGGGTATGTTTGTGGCATTGTTTTTTCTGACACACACATAAATACAATGGTAATGCTAGATATTTGTGCTGAAAAAAACTTAAATGTTTACTCGGGTTATCAAAATTCCAGACCCTAACCAGAGGTCAAGAGAAGAACATGACTCATGAGACAGAAAGATCTAGACACATGTGTGAGTCAAAGTCAATCTGGGCCCTCAGTCAAGCACAAGGATGAGAAGCCGTACGTGTTCCTGCGGGGAAAAAAGGTCGAGGAGAGAAAGGAAAAAGTAAAAACAAGAAAAGAAATGATCGCTGCCCCCGTCACCGGCGACATCCCGGCCGGTGCGCCGCCTTCGCCTGCTCCGCTGGAGGAGGACTCTCCGTCGTACGGCTCGGTGGTCCTCGGCGGCACCTTCGACCGCCTCCACGACGGCCACCGGCGCCTCCTCAAGGTGACCGCTGCAGGACATAGAAATCAGCTGGATTTTCTTTTTCTGTTTTCCTTCCGATTAAATATTTCCTTTCGGGTTTTGGGTATTGTTGGGCGGCAGGCCTCGGCAGATTTGGCGAGGGATCGGATCGTTGTGGGCGTCTGCACGGGCCCCATGCTTGCCAAGAAGGAGGTGTGAAATCTCGCCTTTATCCCCCCAAAAGTGCTCTTCATTTTCCACCCTTGTTCATCAGTTGTTGGAGTTCTGATGCTTCTTGGTCCCGTATGTAGTACGCTGAGCTTATCGAGCCCGTGGAGAAGCGCATCAAGGCCGTGGAGGATTACATCAAGGTTTGTGATGATCTTGTCCCCTTGTTCTCTGTAATTTCTGGTAGGAGAGGCATAAAAATGATTGGGCGGATAACTAGTAATGAGCTCGATTTGGTCGGGTAACTAGATCAGTGTGTTGCTTTTCTTTGAATATGATTTGGTTGCCGAAAAGGTGCAAGGTGCTAGTAATTATTTGTTGTTTTGGTCTGTGGAGTGGAGATCTGCAGTCATAGAGAGAACTTTGTACCTGTGAACAAGTTTTTGTTCTTGCGCCTCCTAAAGCTTTCGATGCGCATTTAGAAGTTATACAGTGAGTTACTTGAAATGAAGTTCTGTGGCATTTGAAGACAGACTTGTTATGATTTGTGCGTGCTGTTCTACTTGCGAGTGTTATTTAGTTTTATGGTTAATAGAGAATCTCCTTGTACCACTAAAGAGCTCTTCGTAGTTATCTGATACTTCTCTTTAGTATGGAAACGCTTAATATGTGGAACAGTTTATAGAAAAGAAGTTAGCTTGTACAGAGTACTTAATTTTGGATACGAGTGGTTTTTAAGCGTTGTGAACAGGTGCTTATGGACTCTGAACTTTAAGGGTTATCATTTGTTAGTTTCACGTCGAAAGTGCTATTTGATATAATGATTGTAGCTCCGTGTGGGGTACCAGGAGGAGTACCAAAAAAGTAAAAATGCTCATGTGTTTGTTGTGTTTTATCCAGTTATCTGGTATAACATTTTGCAAAAGCTCATGATTGGTTTGTTGTAAAATGCAGTCTATTAAACCAGAACTGATAGTACAAGTGGAGCCTATTGAGGATCCATATGGCCCATCCATTATTGATGATAGGTTGGATGCCATAATTGTCAGGTATGTACATTTGAATAATCGCTTTTGTGGCATTTAGCTATTGATAACTATGCCATTTGTGTCCATTCATGCATGTTATATTGCCAAAAGGTAAAATTCATCCTTCCACTAACTTAATTTTTTTTTACTAAAAACACCTGAAATATATCGATGTTGAACTTACATATTTACAGTTCAATATTGGACTTCAATATATGATGTGTCGTAATCATGTAAAGTAGTCATTGTTTAATTTAAGCTTTGTTTGTTGTGCCTTATTTGACGTGACACTGTCGTTTATGTTTAGTAAGGAGACAATAAATGGTGGACTTTCTGTAAATCAGAAAAGAGAAGAGAAAGAACTACTACTTTTGAAGGTGTGATCATGTGTTCTATACATAGTATCTTTTTATATATATATGAACCTCCTAGTGGGTGGAGCATAACCGAACTGATGAACTGGGTTGCAGGTTGAGGTTGTTGATCTTTTATCTGGAGATACCGAGGGAGAAAAATTGAGCTCATCTGCTTTAAGGAAGCTCGAGGCAGAGCAGTCTCACCAACTGAAAGCAACAATAGCTAATCAGGAAGGTGTTTAGAGAGGAAATCATACTGGAACCCTGTTAGGTGCATACAAAAATCTGAAGTGGTCCGCCTTAAGCCTGTTATGAACAAAAAATAATCAGAAATAGCATTGTGGTTACCTTTTTCATTGAATGGTCTTCAAACATCGCTCTATGGTCCTGTAACAGTATATTACTCCACTCTGGATGGCTGACCTTACAAACTCGATGTTGGTAAACTGGACTAACCAAATGTACACATTTTTTGTCCTGGCGTTGCCATCTGAATGTAAAGTCACCTCGAGGTCATTTGGAACAATGGAACAACTAAAAATTAATTTGGTGTCTCTTATGAGACATATTCATGTGATATGTGCTTCCTAAGAACTCATGCAATATACTGTCGCAGTTGCTTCATTTTGCTCTAGTGTTGTTCTTGGGCCTCTTGGCAGAAACAAGGTACGCACAGTTTACTTAAGTAGTTAAGTTGGTTCTGAATTAACAAGAGTAATTATTCTCATGGGGCTCATGGGTCATTGTGGTTAATATGTACCCACTTCTAATTTAGGAACATCAAATTATTATTTTAGGGAAAGAGTAGTTTTTTTTCCCTTAGGACTGATAACTGTGTCCGATGCAAATGGTAAAAAAATCTTATTCACGCTTTATGTAGAATTTATCCGGCAATAAAGTATAATATTTGGATGGCAAGACCAAGCAGGAGATCTGGTGGCTAATGCACAACCATAGATTCACAACCCCCTTGTCCACATCAATGGAGGGAGAACAGACAAAACCATCAAAATCCTGAAGAATTAGAAACGTCAAAACTTTTGTTGCAGCACGCAAGAAAGTTCTCACGCAGCACACACACAAATATTGCACACATGTCTGCTGGTAGTTCTCATGTTTCTATGGCCTGAAGTTGTGCTGGACTTTGGAAATGAGGTGACCAAGGCGAATAACTTGTCTCTATTGCCACCTCACAACTCACAAGAGCAGTGGTATGTGACCTCTATATATTTTCCTTACCAGTGTATGGAAGAACTCACTAAGATTTGTGTAGGAGTTAACTAATTCTTTTCCCACTGTAGGGTTTTGTTTGAGTCCAGCATTTTCTTGCCCCTAGGAACTAACCCCCGTATGTTTTGATCCAACTTTGCATACAGAGATCAAGAAATGGCTTGTTCATCCACATTTAGAGTTCCCAGTGGGTTAGGGTTCTTGGGGCCTTCCAAGATTGGTCTGAATCCTTTGAGAAGCAAAGCTGGTGTGCGGTCAGGAGCAAAGTATGTGGCACCAATGTGTGCAATCTCCTCTGCTAGGCCAGCATCACAGCCTAGATTTATACAGCACAAGAAGGAGGCCTTCTGGTTCTACAGGTTTCTTTCCATAGTGTATGACCATGTCATAAACCCAGGGCACTGGACCGAGGACATGAGGGATGATGCGTTGGAACCCGCTGACCTCTACGGCAATGAACTCAAGGTTGTTGATGTTGGCGGTGGAACTGGGTTCACCACACTGGGGATTGTGAAGCATGTGGAGGGCGATGCTGAGGACCTCCCCTTTCCAACTGATACATTTGACCGCTACGTGTCTGCTGGAAGGTGATTGCTCTGACCACTTGTAAGGATATCTTGTACTACCCCTTTGTATGTCCTGATCTAGGTTTGGTATTTTCTTAACCTTTTTCATCAACTATGCTATATCCTTTTTTCATCAACCATGCTTACAAACGGTTTTGCTCTCCAGCATTGAGTATTGGCCTGACCCGCAGCAAGGAATCAAGGAAACTTACAGGGTCGTGAAGCCTGGTGGGCTTGCCTGTTTGATCGGGCCAGTCCACCCAACATTTTGGTTATCTCGCTTCTTCGCCGACATGTGGATGCTCTTCCCCACGGAAGAAGAGTACATAGAGTGGTTCACCAAGGTAGGGTTCGAGGATGTTAAGCTCAAAAGGATCGGGCCCAAGTGGTACCGTGGTGTTCGTCGGCACGGCCTGATCATGGGATGCTCCGTGATAGGGGAAGAGCAGCGAACTACACCACCGCGGAGGACATATTGATATGCCAAGCTTACAAGCGGGTCGGTCTTGACGCGTCCGTGGGTGTGGAGCAACCAAAGGAAGCATATTGGCTGCGGATGTGGGAGTACTTTGTTCCTCGCAACAAGAGTGGCATTGACCGGAACATGGGTTCCATTCGTCATCGATGGAATATCATCAATGCCGATTGCGAAAAGTGGGCGGCTTGTTTGGCGAATGTGGATCGTTTGAACCCAAGTGGCACCAATAGTGAGGACCGAGTAAGTTGTTGATCTCCATTCTTGTTTGTTGCTTCATTTGACATTGCTTTATTGCATTTGTTCTAACCCATTGCATTTCTTGTCATTTGTAGAACTCCATTGCCCAAAATATGCTCAAGGAGAGGATCAAGAAGGGCAACAAGGACAAGAAAGGCAAAGACTTATGTTCATGGACACAAGCAAGATGGATGAGAAGCAAAAGCAATATGTGGAACTTTGTCGTGATCAATTGATAGCGAAGAAACAAATGGCCTACATGAGTGCAATGATTGCTATAGGAGGCATGGGAACATCCATGAGCTACATGAGATTCATGGGGGCGGCAATGGGAGGTGGTGGTGGGATGGGAGGTGGCGGCGGCTTCGGTGGAGGCATGGTAGGTGGTGGTGGGATGGGAGGTGTCGGCGGCTTCGGTGGTGCCATGGGATGTGGTGGTGGCATAGCTGGGTTTGATCATATCTTCATTTTTATCTCTCAAATAACACAAAAAAGAAGAGGAGTGGCATCTGTGGGAGAGGAGGTGTCCTAAAATGGGGCATGTGGTAAAGCAGAAAAAAAATTGGTACCCTAAAACGATAAAATAGCTGCCCTATAACCAAAAAGTGGTGGCTAAAATAGGGCATCTGTTAGAGATGCTCTCAGTGAGTGAAATGGCATGCATAACATACTGAATATTTCATTGGTTTGTTAGGTTTGACTCGGAAGTCTCTCTGAATATTTCAAGTGAATACATAAAACATGACATCAGTGTTTCGTGGCCCTTTCTGATCAGCGTGCTTCGGCAGCGTGGGTTCGGACCAAGATGTATTATTGGGTGGATTATTCTGCTGCTCAGCTCGGCGTCCACACGCGTCCTGGCCAATGGCAGTCCGGGACCAGTTCGCCCATGGCCGCGGTCTGCGCCAAGGAGATCCGATCTCCCCGCTCTTGTTCATCTATGTTCAAATCGGCAGAGGAGCGGGGATTGTTGGAGAAACCTCCAGCAGTATGGGATCAGGCACCGTGTCTCGCTATACGCGGACGATGTCGTTGTGTTCGCACGGCCAAGGCGGACAGAGCTGCAGGTGGTACACGGCGTCCTGGATTGCTTCGGACAGGCGTCAGGTGCACGCAACGCAACCCATCCTCGACGAGGTTGCGCCGGTGTTGGCGTGTCAGCTAGGCCAGTTCCCATGTCGCTACTTGGGGCTACCACTGTCCATCACAAGATTGCGGAAGACGTCCAGACATTCATCGACAAACTAGCGAACAAGCTCCCGTTCTGGAGAGAAAGATAATAAAGTGAATGCTTTCCTCTCTACCTGTGAGTGAAATGGCATGCATAACATGCTGAATATTTCATTGGCTTGTTAGGTTTGACTCGGGAAGTCTCTGTGAATATTTCAAGTGAATACACAAAACATCTCTTGCAGCAAACCAAAGAGTGACATCACATCGATAAAACTTACTGAGTCGTGTGAATACACAAAACATATCTTGCAGAAACTAAAGAGTGAATACACAAAACCTCTCTTGCAGCAAAATAAGAGTAACATCATATCGATAAAACTTACTGACATCCAGTGAATACAGAAAACATCTCTTGCCGAAAGCAATGAAGTCGGTACATCAGATCCGGTGGACCATTACAAAGGAAAAGTAGAGCAGCTACATGATTCAGTATATCATGATACAGGTGCCCTAGGGATGGTGAGCTTGCATGAAACCTGATTATCCAGTTCCTGATATCACATCTCAGTACGAAACCAGGCCGCCTTTACTTCCCGAGGGGCTACTTGATCTCGAGCTGCTGCTGCGCCTGCGGCTGTACTTTGAGCTTACCCTTTTGGCTGGGGCGGCATCAGGAGACCTAGACCTCGAGGCATCACGGCTCTTGGACCTGGATCTTGACCTTCCTCTATTGGCAGAGGGCTGCTACCACAGTGACCAGAGCCGCCACCGCCACCACGACCTGATCGAGGCCTGTAGGTCACATCTCGTTTCTGTTGTTCTACAGGGCTACGGCCACGTCTTGGGCTGGGGCGGCGATGTCCTCCACCGTCACGGCGTCTCACTGGACTGCGTGACCTGCTTCTGCTTCGGTCTCTCCTTGTGTACCTGCCATCATGGACGTCTCTCCTTGTGTACCTGCCATCATGGACGTTGGTTAAAACTTCTGTGATGTTTTGAATCAGTCATTAGTCATTGAAAAAGTAACATGGATAGATGCACAAGGAAATGGGGCAAGTAATTCAGTATATTATGACGATGATAAAGCTGCTTGACCTAAGCAAAAGTATACAATGTCATGATATGTTATTTGACTTCAGCAAAGACATGTACCAGAGACTAATAAATGGCAGGAAACGTAAGCAACTGTTTTTGTTGAGATTGCTAAAGGACTTGGGTACTTAATCAAACCAATTGAACACTTAAGAGCTACTCCCTCCATTCCATATTAGCTGACTCACCTATATGTAGATACGGATGTATCTAGACGTGTTTAGATACATCCGTATCTACATATAAGTGAGTCAGATATGGGCACACAGGGTATGTGGCGCCTCCTCAGATCCTGTGTGTGCCAGCATACACAGGAACAGAAGCAACTACGGAAAGATGAGGGGCACCGCAGCCACGGGCGAGCAAGAAGCTGCAGGCAGAGCCATGGACACTGGAGTGGATGCTGCAGCACGTCCTTGAGGTCGAATGAGTCGAGCGCTAATTGGGCCTGTGGTCCTCCTGCCTGTGCCTGGATCCCCTTATCTCGGGTATGTATTGGGCCTTTACTGGGATGAACGCGTTACCCACTGTATGCCTATTTATTTATCTATTTCAAAGTCAGAAAAGAAGATACATGTAATACCACACAGGGTACGGCTGACCCAGCCATATCGGTGCTTCCACATAACAGTGCTAAGCTAACAGAGCAAACTATTTTACCACTAATCACTAAACAACAAACAGCTTTGATCACACGTTCTCATGTCAAGGAAGAGGACAACTTAAACTTCGAAGGAATACCACATTCATCAAGAATGGATATGATAAAATGTAATTATTGATGGCACTCTTGTTACCCATGAAAGAATCCTAAATGAACCATTAGCAGCCCACATGCCCGATAGAGAATTTAAGGCCTTAAAGCGCTGCAACTACTCCCTCCGTCAGGAATATAAGGATTACGCGTGCAGTCAGCGTCTTGAAACTATGACCAGTATTTGCTGAAGTATATGCATTGGGCATGCAAGAATAACGTCCTTGTATTTGTCTTGCCAAATTCTTGTATGGTCTATTTCTTCTATTACTTTTTAGGCATATTACACGTGAAAAACATAGTCAAAGTTCTGGGTTGGAGGCTGAGAAATGACAACCACGCCATGCACTGCACAATGGAGTTCCCAGCACTCAACATAGACACTGTTAAACTAGCACAAAAGTAGAACACCAGCTGGTAGGCAGAAAATGCCGTCAGTCCGCGAAATTAGACAAGTTCTTCAAGGGAATCTACATTTTTAGTGAAAAGGAAATACCAACCTTGGTGGGCTACTGGCTCTTGGGGAGCCATGGTATCTCCTTACTGGTGATCGTGCACCATAAGAACCATTTCTTCCATACCTGAACATGATGGGATTCCAATATTAATATTGAATATGTGAAAATGTGGTAAATCAATCATCAAATATACATACCTATTAAAGTTACCCCATCTATCGTTTCTTCCTCCATTGTAGTGAGAACGAACAGGTGAACGCTCTGGGGACGGTGTTCGGTATTTGCGTGCAAATGCATACTGCTGCGTAAAACCACGCCCTTTCCTGACACGTCCATCCGTTGTAGAGCTCTTAGCTAAATCTTTACCATTGGTGGGTGCTGGTTCATTGCTTGAGGGGTTCGGCTGTGTACCAGCTTCAGATATGCCAGTCCCTGCAGCATCAGCAGTTCTGTTGCCATCTGGCCTTGACAAAGTTGCATCAGCCCTGATGGGGTTGGTATCATCCCTGCAATTATAAAGAGGCCATGTTATGCTCTCGCTCCATAGTAAAGGGACCCAGACAAGAAGTTTACAGAAATCAAACCTGAATTTACTAGATCTATCTTCAGAATTTTGGTTTCCAACTCTGATTCCTGTCCCATTTTCATCTTCGTGTAATGGTTTGCTTCCTGCAACCGTTTCTTTGCCTTTATCTGCATGTTCTAAGGTTTTGCCTTTCTCCAAAATTATTACTTTGGTATTTTCTTTGTCTGCTATAAGTATATTAACAAAGATGATTGTTAGTTCAAAATTGTACACAAGAACTTTTAAGCATGGCCATCTCAGTAGTCGGTACATTCCAAGAGAGTGACCGAACACAAAATATCAAGGTCACATAAATAATATCTTATATCACACATAGCAGGTTGTTGAAAATTACAAAGAAAGAAAAAATACAGGAACAGTATTATAAATCTTGAAGTGTTATGCTATAATCTTTCTACTCTATGGTTATCTAATGTAATACCAAGCAAAGGCTTCTGGAATAATTTTTTGAATCAAGATATGTCCTGTGAATAGCGATGACAGACATAAATATAAACAAGTTAGACAATCAAAATATTTACCATTCCATTAATGCTGATTTTTATTATTATTCCACGTATGTTGACCAAATCAAACACGAGAATGTGATGCCCATGAATTTGCAAGCGAAAGCACAAATACGGAATGCCTTTGGGATCACAGAAAAGTGCTCAAAACTGTTCACAGAACAGAAATATAAGCATCTAAATTCAAACAGCAAGCAGCATACCAGAGTACGTTGATAGAAAATGGTTAACATGAATAGAAAACTGAATGGAAGTTCGCTCTCTTACCTTTCTTCAATGAATGCTTGGTATGGCGCCCTGCACTTTCATTGTCAGAACTGCTGCTTGAGCTTTTCGAATCATCACTTGAGCTCCCATAGCTCCTAAAAACAGCACCAACAGGGAGTCATTCAGCTAGTATTAATTCTGAGTGAACATAAAGTATACGGGTTATAAAGGTCAACATTTACCGCTTGGATTTTCTTTTTGTCCCTCTACTCTTGCTCTTACTCTTCTTATGGCTGCTCTTCCTCTTTGTAGACTTCCGTTTAACCTTCTTAGAACCTTTTCTTCTCTTGTGCCTATGATCACTAGATGAGCTGGTATCCAATGATGCTGAAGAGTACGATTCTGACCCCGAACTACTATCTGAGGAATAGGACTGTGAGTCAGAAGTTTCTGAGCTATATGAATCAGAAGAGTAGTGCTTTCTCTTTTTCTTTCGTTTATTCTCGCTAGGTGTTTTTTTGGTTTTGACCCTCCCTTCAGAATCAGAATTATCTTCTACTGTCTTCTTAAGCTTCTTTTCTGCAAAAACAAGTACTGAGAAAGCTTAGCGGAGATAACATGTGAACACTTTGGAGATCTCCATATTAATTGCTACTTGCCTTTCTCTCCATGTAGCTGGTTCTGAGTATCTATGTTAGAGGCTTCACCACAGTCTACGATTTTCACTGGGCATTTAGGCTTTCCAGAATCAGAACCCAGTGCTTCAAGCTTCTTTAGCAAAGCTTTTCCATCGAGCACCTTCCCAAAGACCACATGTTTGCTACAAAAAGTTATAATGTGGGCTCGTTAAATGTTGATAGACCATGGAGGCAGTGATAAAATGTCTTCTTCTCCATAGGGAAGAATCAAATATACACTAATATTGCTGTGGATAATATACCACTGGTGATGGGTCTATCACCAACTCTCAGTCATTACTTGTCATAATTTCATCACAAAATATTGAACTTTAGCTACGGAAAGGAACAAAAAGTACAGCTCAAACTATAAATGCAAAATAACTAAAGGAAAGAAGTAATACCCATTAAGGTGTGGTGTAGCCTTGAATGTTATAAAAAATTGGGATCCATTGGTGTTTTCTCCAGAGTTTGCCATGGACAGAATACCAGGCTGATCATGCTTTAACTTGAAGTTTTCATCTGTAGAACACAAGACAGTAATACAGTTTTTTTAACAGAAGGGATACTATGATAGCACAGTTATCATGGGACTTTAACCTTAAGTAGCTAACTGACAAAATCTGTATTAGCCAAAAAAAATGATATAGCTATACCTGGAAATTTTCCACCATATATGCTCTCCCCACCACGTCCTGGAAATAGCATGCAACGTTGAGCTTATAGAGTACACTACATCAATAAGTCAGTTGAAAGAAGAAGCCTGGGCTAATGAAGCAATACCATCTCCTGTGGAAAAATCACCACCCTGCAGTTAAGAAATCTGATCAGTCCACTTTAGTTCGGACAAAATGGATGGTAAAATAAAATAGAGAGCACAGATTCAATCATATCCATAATCTCTAAAGCTCATTTTTGCAATCCACATAAAAAAGGAAACATGCTGTCACTAGCTACAATAAAAATATGCAGCAATCACATCAGTTGCAATATTTTGGTACCTGAGCCATAAATCCTGGGATAATGCGATGGATGGGTGTTCCTTTAAAATAAAGTGGCTTCTTTGTTGATTCTCCGAGGCCTCTCTCACCTACATGTTGACCAAAAGTAAGGCCTTAAAACAATAAAAGGTAATACATACAGCCAACAAGTACATGCTAACATATCATTTATATTGGACTTTCATATAACCCAGAGTCTTACAATAAACTTGATAAAATGAAACACCAATTAGTTGTGAAGAAGGAAAAGTGAAATATCTTATATTTATACCAGAGAACATCATGTAAAAGCAGTGCTTCCACTGTTCTACTGTTAAAGATATAATAATCTACCAGGACAAGAAAGGTGTGGACAGAAAAGAACAACAGATTTACAAATATCTCCCCAACGGATAACAGTCATAAGATTTAGTTAAACCGGATTCTACAAGACTACACCTGAAAGAGAGAAGACAATAATACAGCATCTATACAGCTGAAACTTGAAAATCATGCATACCCATAAGTGATGATAATAATAAGGAGAGAAAAACAACTATACTAGAATACACCGCAGCAAGTCTCTAGTTCACCTCCCCCTTATTCAACCATTCTACTTAATATTATGTCATGTCATTACCAAGCATGCATCAAACATATAAGTTCAACTAAATCCATGCCTAGCATTGTGGTCTGGATTCAATACTGCCGTGTGAGTACTCGCTAGGTTCAGCAAACACGGCTCTTGTGAACATAGACCATATCCATATGCTTCCTAGCATTTAGGTGAACTCTTGGACATCCTCAACATCAAGCATGCTAAACTTAAGAACTTGCATGTTTCATCCAATAACTCCATCGTCACAAACACACACAGTAACACCATTTCACAGGAAGGGGTCTGAATTGTACCAGTACAAAGCGCTCGGAAGTTCTCTGCCGTCCTCGGAACTACATCGGCAAAGAGCTGCAAAACCAAAGTAGGAAGCTAATCAGGCGCACGCCACCTACGTTCTCAAAGGAGAAACAAACATCACTTTAAAACAATGATATCAAGCACGCCTCAAGGTACAAGCTATAGAACCTCAAACGTGATTCTCTCGGCAGCTCGTCCATCAATGGATATGTCCATGAAGATCTGAGGGTTCGGATCCTTCTTGAACTTCGGCATGATTTCCCCCCTTACTGTTTACCTGCATGCGTGTGCAACCATGAGAACGTCGTCGGCAACAAACATCCAAGGGTTTAACAACAAATCAGTGGATGGCGAAAAGCGCGTACCTCCGGAACCAGTGTCAGAGGTTGCGGACGGGGTGGAGACGGCAGGGATTCGGCGATGGAGATGGAGATGGCGATGGCAGCGCGCTTACGAGGCTAAGGAGGTTGGGGGTGAGGCGTCGGCGGTGACGCCACAGCTACGGCACGGCGGGGCGGCAGCTCTAGGTCAGGACTGAGGAGTCCGGAGGAGAGGAGAGGAAGAGGAAAGAAAAGTATTGGAGGGGACGATGCTGTAGTGATCCATAAACCATGGCCCGAAAGGCCCAGCAACCGGTTTCCTGCCGATAAATGGGCCCATAAGCTGTGTGCTTCGCCGCTTACGCAATAGAGGTATTGAATCCTCAAAAAACAAAGGCAATGGGGGTATTGTTCAAAAAAAAAAGGACAAGCTATCCACATCACCTACTATTTTAGCCAATCAAATTCAAAAATACTATTTTAGCCAATCAATTTTCTTTTCATTCCCACTAATATTTATTAATGATTGTATATATTTACATGTAACATATCCAAATCATCTATTGTCTTAAGCCATACAATTGCCCAACATCACCAAAAAAATTAACACACCCCATGTTTATTCATTCATAATGAAATCTACATCATCAACCAAGAGAGGTACTATGTTTGGAATTGATTGTCGCCAAATACACAACAATTGCACGTCAATTAAATTTAGCCTCTCAATTACAACTCAATCACTCATATTTATGTCAACAACTTTGAATTCACATTTCATGAGTCTTATCATTTTTATTTACACAATAATTTTTAAAGAGACCCCCGCTGCAACGCGTGGGGTAGCCAATCAAATGCCATGTCATCCCACTAACATTCGTTACAGACAATATTTTCTTGCATGCAACATATCCACGTCATCTACTTTTCATTGATACAATTGTCCCGTCACCAATTTTTAATCATCAAATACAAAAAACACGTTCAATTAAATGTAGCCTTTCGACAATTGTGATCAATTGAATCTTCCATATTTCTATAAACAATTTCACATTTCAAGGGTATATATACCTTTATTTACACAATAAAATTCTTTAAGAGATTTCGGCCGCAACGGCAGGGTATCTTTCTAGTTTAAAAAAAACAATGAATGTTTTCTTTCTTCGGGTCAGCTAGGAGGAGAGAGCGGCTTCGGGCATGTAGCGCACTTTGGTTAGTTTCCCTAACGCCACCGACAGAGAATAGTGATGGTATGACAGTTTTGTTTATTATTTTGTAGCAATCTGATGTAAATTCGAGGACATAGCATGTTACCACTATTATTTCTCTTTTTATTAATTGTTGTGCCACATCAACCTTTGCCAACATGATACTAGTTATGTTATTCCCATTATGGACGGTCTAACGAAGCATCACGGCCATCACTGCAAGTCTACAACGCACCATTGTTATTTTTGCTATCAGAACAAACAACCACTCATACAAATAAAGTTGTGAATTTTTTAACTAATATGTTTCATTCATCATGTACTTATGTAAATTTAGTGAAAAGATATAATGCGTCGAACATGAAAGAAGCTACATCAATTTTGTCAAGTGTATATACTTGCTTTGGTTGAACGTGATTAACTTCGGAACTTAGGTGGATTGAGACGACAGAGAACATAGGGTGCTGAACTCTTGAGTGAAAAAAATCACTTTATAGGAGATGTGAGTTCGTAAAGGTGTTGAACAGATAAAAACATTGAACAAGTGAACTAAACAGTAAACAAGTAACTATATCCAGGGGCGTAGACAGGCCAGGCCACACTGGCCTTGGCCCGGGGGCGTGAGCCTGAAAGCTAAGCTTGTTTGTTGCTACAGTCGTGTACAATAGCATATTGTAGCTACAGTCCACTGAAGGTGGCCTGGGGCATGCTCCCGTCCTGCCTACGGTACTGACTATCTCCGAATTGATCTCTTCTTTTTCACAACTCTTATTCTACGAGGACCATTGTCGAGGGTCAGGCTCGGCAAATCCCATGGTTAGGCACCTAGGGTTGTTTCGGGAGAGAGATTTGGTGGAGCTAGTAGTTCCTACGGCTGACAAGCAAGGTTTACCCAGGTTCAGGGCCCTCGTGTGGAGGTAACACCCCTACGTCCTGCTTGTCTGTTTATTGATGGATGCGAACAATGGAGTTACAAGGATCCCGGCGAGATGTCAATCTCGCTAGGGTTTGATGGCTAAGGTATTGCGTGTCCTTGATCAGCGACCCTCCCAGCCTTTATATGGGAGGCTGGGTCTCGGGAAATCATAACCGACTAGGATTACATGTATGGAAAGTCTAAACCGACCTATGCTACGCTAGACTTGGAGAGCACTCCTTCCTTCGTGGGCTCTCGAGATAGACGTCGGTCTTGATCCCTTGGTGGGCCTTTACTCGAGTCCTTACCCTGTACGTGCACCAGGTATCTTCATAGTGGGGTATCCGGAGGGTAGGCCCACATCAGTAGCCCCCGAGTGCCTGGTTGACTCGAAGATTCAGGCAGGGACTCCTCTGCCAGTGCACGTCTTAAATCAACCACCAATACTCATAGTCAGTCGATATCTTTTCGAGTGGTGATAACACTTTTAGGAGTCGGTAATAAGTCGACTGGCGTTTCACCAGCAGTTTTGTCATTTGTGATAGTTATGTTAGGGATAATGGCATAGTAGGCCTGGTACACTCGACGGATCGGGACCAGTTAACTGCTCTTGGGCAAAACCTTACTAGCCTACATCAGACTCGAGTCCCCAGACTCGAATCCGGAACAGACTGGTCAGGTTTAACTCAGGCCGCGGAGGTCTTACAGAATCAACCTGCAGTATAGTTTTGCGGGTACCTAACGCGTCCGCTAGGATTTTCTTCATGCCGTCGGACATGGTAAATTACAGATCAGCGTAGTAAGTACGAGTCCCGGCCCACTCGACGGATCGGCGGGTCTTACCTATGCACTACGCGTACAGCTTCCAAGGATCGAAGATACATCTTGGGAAAATTTTGAGTGACTTTCTTTATGCTGTCAGCTAAGCAGCTGGATCAATAGAATTTCGAGTGCGCAATACACGCTTTACTTATGTCAACATTTTATCGGGTGCGCGACAGCGCTCCCGATGGGAGTAGCCCCCGAGATTGTGCTAAATTGCTTGCAGTTGAGGATAATCTCAAATCTTTTGCACTTTATGCGACAGTCGACGAAATTTGCGACCTGCTCCCGATGGGAGTGAATGCGCTTTTGTTCTTTGGATCAGTCGAATGTTTTGTGGCTTGTTTTCAACGCCTCTTCAAATGACGTCAGGGATGACGTTTTATGGCAACTGTGCCACCTGACCGGCGATGACACGCTTCTGCGCTCTTTGATGGGACATGACCTGTGGGCCCCACTCTGCAGTGTTTGACCAATGACGGTGCCGCTCAGACTGAAATTGACCGCTCTAGCGCGGTTTTCACGGCGTGCGTGATGATGGCCTCCTTGTTTCCCGTGCGTATGGGCGGAGTGGCCGGCGACGGTTGCTCTCTGATGCTGCCACATGTACGGACAGATTTGCAGTGCTTTGCACGATCTGCCTTTAACGGACGGGATTGGATGTGCATTTGCTGATAAATAAGGGAATGGCAGGGTTAATTTATTTACTTGCTATTTCTCCCCGCCGCTGCTTCCTTTCTCCATCCCCTTCCTCGCGCTCTTCCATTGCTCCGCTTCCAGTTTGCTCTTTTGCTCGCGCTTTTTTAGGTGCCATGGCCAAGGGGACAAGAGAAAGAAAGCCGCCGCCGGTGCCGCCAGCTGCGGCGGAAGGTGCGCCCAACACGAGCACTGCGGCGCCGCTGGTGAAAAGGGCCGGTGACTGGACGAGGTCCAACATCACCACGTCGAGACTCGACGGATACCGGCGGGACGGCTTGCTCCCGCCCGCTGATGTGCTGCCAACGCGCGTCCCCGACGACGAGGTTAGTCCTCAACCTCGGAAGAACGAGCGCGTTGCTTCCATGACTTCGTGGTTAGGGGCTTCTCTTTCCCTATCCACGATTTTCTGCGCGCCTTGATGTATGCCTACAAGGTGCAACTGCACGATTTCTCCCCCAACTCCCTTATGCACGTCTCCGTTTTCGTCGTGCTATGCGAGTGCTTCTTGGGCGTGCACCCACATTGGGGTCTTTGGAAGAAGATCTTCAATGTGAAGAGGAATCGGCTCCGCCGGAGTTTATGATGTTGGCGGTTTCAACATCTAGGCTCGCAAGGAGGTCGAGTACTTCGACATCCAGCAAGTCGAGTCCGCGCAGAACTGGCGCAAGAAGTGGTTCTACTTCACCACCCAGCAAGAAGGACTGCCGGATTTTGATGCCCATGCACCTCTGGTGAAGACCCGAGCTTGGCTACACCAGACTTCTGCTGCTGAGGAAGCTGAGGCGAAGCCTCTGATGAAGAAGATTGAGGAGCTGATGAAAACCAAGGGCCGCGTGGTGAGCGGCTTACACTTGATCTCCACCTTCATCAAGAGGGGCGTGCAACCGCTACGGGTGCGAGCGCACCCTATGTGGGAGTTTCAAGGAGCACTCGACCCGACGCGCTTGGCGGGTCAAGAGCCTTTACCATCTTCAGGGGCTGTGAGACACGGGTGCGAGGGATCACAAAGCTGACGAAGAACGACCCGTGCCCTCTCGACTGCCCAGTTGCTGCATACGACAGCGAGCACCCGCTGCCCGAGGTATGTACTACCTTATGCTTGTTGCCTTGCGAGTTTTCGCGATTTTGTAGCTTGTAATTGACTGGCTTGTTATATGTAGGGTCATCCTTCCTTCGTCTGCCTGCCTCCCCTTCCTGAAGGTGAAGAAACTTTGGAGGTGGAGATTTTGTCGGCGAGCCTGACACGGAGGAAGTTTCCCTTGCTTCTGCTCATACTCCCCCTGACGAAACAGCGGAGTCCGAGTCAGAGGAGGATGAGGAAGAAGTGCGAGGGCGCAAGAAGAGTCGACTGAGGAAGGCCACGTCGACTGCGCCAGCACTCGTACTGAACAGCAGTCCACCGAGCTTGCTGACTCAGGCTCGTTGTCTCCGGTGTGAATGAGCCTGTGGCGGTGACTCCGCTACGGTCGGCTCTCCCCGAAGATGCTCCTGGGTTCAGCACGCTCATGGACTTTGAGAATCTTGTGGGCGACGACAACGACAGGTAAACACATTTGTAGTTTTGCTGTGCCTCTCTCTGTTTTTCCATTTTGATGTGTTGTGAATTTCGTTGTGCAGCCCTGTGATGGAGGAGCCTCCGACAGCTGAAATCCCTTCGACTGTTCCTGAGGTGACTCCGTCATCATCGACTGGCGAGGCAGCCCGGGCAGAGACGCATTCGGTTGCTGCTGCTGCGCGCGCACCACCGAACCCTCCAGAGTGCCCGCCTGCTGCCTCGGGTGCCGCTCCCTCTGCGCCTCAGGATCACGTAAGTTTGCATCATCATCCTTTGTTTTATCGGGTGGCGACAGCGCTCCCGATGGGAGTATCCCCCGAGGCTGTGGGTAACTAGAATAGTTGGGCATAGACTTGATTTGCATTTGACACCTCCTCTGTCTTTTTGCTTTTTTTTTGGCAGCCTACTTACCGCCTGTTGGTGGAAGCGGCTACCTCGTTCGTGCAGATAGAGCAGGAGCGAGACCAGCTTCGAGCTAGGGCGGAGCAGGCGGAGAGTATGAACTTTTGTTTTGTACTTTCTTTTTGTTTAGCCTATAACTTGTTACTCGAAATGAATGCTTTGCCTTGTCGTGCAGAGGAGCAGAAGGCCGCGTACACTCGCGTGGGAGAGCTCGAAAAGGAGCTTAACCTTCTGCGAGCAGAGCTGAAGCGAGTGAAGGATGCCGAGAGTATGCAAGTGCATCGGCTTCATGCTTTGGCCGATGTTGTTGAAGGTAACCTTTGCTATTTTTGGATAAAAGTAGAGGGTGACAACCTCTACATTTTGCTAATACTGCTTCTCAGGTGTTCTTGGCTTGGATCCTGCTGGTGAAGGGAAGGAAGACTCGCTCGAGCACGATGTTGGCGCTTTCGACTTGCTGTGCGCTCGGGCGAAGGATTCTCTCGACAAATCCAAGGCTGCCTTTGCTGCCTTGCACAAAAGCATCTTCCCGCGAGGCACCCCTCCTGCTTCAATAGAAGAATTTGCCAATCCCTTTGGCCCCGGCTCGTCAACTCTGGAGGACTTCGCCCGCGCACAAACGGTATGTGGCTCGGAGGCTGTCTTCATGCTGATGCTGATGCATGGAGTAGATTGCGACTACTCGAAGGTTGTGGCGGGCTTTCCAAAGAAGTCGAGATGCCGACGGTTCCGCTGAGTGCCATTAGGGAGCAAGCAGCGCAACTAGCCAGGGACTCGGTGGCCATGATGGAGAAGCGCGCTGCCAAAGCTGCCGAGCGCGCAGCTCGTGCTTTTAGGTCTAGGTCTGAGTCGACCTCTTAGGTAGTGAGGTCGACTCCCTTTTGCACCTTTTGCGTTGTAATGGATCCTAATGCCGTATTTGGATGTTTGCAAATATTTACCCTTTACTTTTGCATGCTCTGAGCTGTGAGTGCTTCTTTGAATCGACCAGCCCCCGGGTCTGTTTAAATGCGGGTTGGTGTCTTCTATGGCGATCTTATGTTTGTGTTACTTTCTGTAGTCTGGAGCACCTGGTGGATCAGCCAATCCTTCAACAGGGAGCACTGCTTCTCGAACGAACAGGCGAAGCCCTAACGACCAGAAGATCATCGACTTCCTTCAACTAAAGCTTTCCAAGATGGAGCAAGAGCAGAAGGATATGAAGGGTGCACTGGCAGATCTTTAGTCGAGGCCCTCACCGGCTACTGAGCGAGAGACCTTTTTACTTGCAGAGTTGGAGAGTGTGAACCATCAGCTGGAATGTAAGTTTAACCCGAAGTGATCCACAGGCTTGCTGTGCTTTGCTTGTTCTGACAATTTTGCATGCATCTGTGTAGGTGTCAGTTTTGATGAGCCAGCGGAGGAAGTACGGTTGCGCGATCGACTGGATGGTTATGCTGCTAGCCCCCAGTATTCCACCCACCCCTTCTGGTCAGATAGGGTGAGAGGTCTCGTGCTAGCCAAGCTCCTGGATCGTTCCTGGCACGCAGCTATTTTGACTCGAGTGCATCGTTCTTTGTTCCCATTGAACGAGCAACCCCAGAGCCTGGCAGAGCTGTTGAAGAGGTTCCGCGTGGGCAAGGCTATCAAGAAATTTGTGCGAGAGCAACTTATTGGCGGGGCCAATATTGCACTTGGATTTGTTCGGTCCCATCGCCCACACCTGGACTTGAAGAAAATTGCGCTAGGCCCGCCACCAGTGCCTGGCGGCGGACCCGTGCCCATGCAGGAACACTACGACGTGACCCGGGCGGACGCGCTCGTTATGATCCATCAAGTTTTGAAAGAAGAAGAAAACTATGTGGAGCCGAAGGAGGAAACAGATGAGTAGGTCAGAGCATGGCGTTTGTATAAAGTTGAGTTGTGGTGTATTTCCATCTGCAGCATGTGTATGTTTGTACAATTTTCTTTGTTCGCACGGGGGCGCGCCCCCGAGCGTTCAAATGCTCTTAAATTTTTGACATAGCGCAGCCCCGAGTCTTCGAGTGCGGCCAAGTTTTTGTTTTTGATTTAACTTGTACGGCGCAGCCCCCGAGTGTTCGAGTGCGGCCAAGTTTTTGTTTATGATTTAACTTGTATGGCGCAGCCCCCGAGTGTTTGAGTGCGGCCAAGTTTTTGTTTATGATTTAACTTGTACGGCGCAGCCCCCGAGTGTTCGAGTGTGGCTAAAGAGATTGTCTTTGCATTATGAAAAACAAATGAGAGGAACATCAGTTTGTATTCCACTTTTTTGTAAGTTAAGCTGCAGGCCGCCTCATGAAAAACCTTCCAGCCCCCTTAGGTACCCTGGTAAGGAAAAGAGCGCGTCTGAAACCTGCAACTATCCGACATATCGCCTATTACATTTGGTGACTGAGCAATCTAAGCATAGAAACGGCGCAGGTGTGCAACGTTCCAGGGATTATGGGAGAGCTCTCCCGTCTTCGCGTGCTTCAGTCGATATGCCCCGCCATCAATGACCTCGGTGATGATGAAGGGTCCCTCCTAGGGGGAGGCGAGCTTGTGCACCTTCTTCTGCTTCAGTCGAAGGACCAGGTCTCCCACCATAAAGGAGCTGGTGCGCAGTCGACGACTATGGTAGTTGCGGAGGTTCTGTTGATAAACAGCTGTTCGAGCGAGCGCGATGTTGCGTGCTTCTCTGCTTCGTCTTCTTCATAGGCAGTGACCCTGGGTGCGTCGAACTGGATGTCGAATGGAAGGACTGCTTCTGCACCGTACACCATGAAGAACGGTGTGTATTGAGTCGACCTATTAGGAGTAGTACGCAGGCTCCAGAGGACGGATGGCAATTCTTCGACCCACGCTCCTGCTGCTCTCTTGAGCGGGACCAAGAGTCATTTCTTGAGTCCGCTGCATACGAGCCTGTTTGCCTTCTCGACCTGACCGTTGGACTGCGGGTGCGCAACCGACGCATAGTTGAGCTTGATGCCCTGGTCTTTGCAGTAGTCGCGGAACTCCTCCGCTGTGAAGTTTGTCCCGTTGTCGGTGATGATGCTATGAGGGACCCCGAAGCGGTAGATGATCGACCTGATGAAATTGACTGCCGTTGCGGCAGTCGAGCTTGTGATGGGTACTGCCTCAATCCACTTGGTGAATTTGTCGACCACTACCAAGAGGTGAGTGTGTCCTCCCTTAGAGGATTTCTTGAGTGGCCCCACCATGTCGAGTCCCCATTGGGCAAAGGGCCAAGCTAGGGGAATCGTCTTCAGTTCAGATGCAGGTGCGTGCGGCTTTGTTGCGAATTTTTGGCAGCCGATGCACTTTTTCACTATGTCCTCTGCGTCTCTTAGGGCCGTAGGCCAATAGAACCCTGCTCGAAAAGCTTTGGCAACGAGGGCTCGGTTGCTTGCATGGTGTCCACATGTTCCTGCATGGATATCCCGAAGTATAGCCTCGCCATCTTCGGGTGCTATGCATCTCTGGAGGATCCCTGATATGTTGCGCTTGTATAACTCGCCATTGATTATGGTGTATGCCTTGGCGCGTCGCGTGACTCGACGTGCTTCTGCCACGTCCTCTGGGAGCTCGTCGTGCTTTAAGTAGGCTAGGAAGCGATGTGTCCATGTTGGTTCGATGAGAAGAACTTCGACTGGCGGATCCTCTGTGCTGGGTGCGAGGTTCTTTGCTTCGTCTGGAGCGGTCGGAGTTGAGGGCATAGCCTTTTGTTTGGTTTTGATGGACCGGTGCTCGATTTTCTCCAGGAAGACACCAGCTGGCACCTGTGCTTTTGTTGAGCCAAGGTTGGCGAGTATGTCTGCTTCTTCATTGCTTTCGCGCCCGATGTGGCGCAGCTCGCACCCGTCGAAGTTTCCTTCCATGGTGTTATACAGCTCGCGATATGCTATCATGTTGTCCGCTGTAGTGTCGCAAGTCTTCATAGTTTGCTGCACCACCAAGTTCGAGTCGCCGTAGATCATGAACCGATTGCAGCCACATGCTTTTGCCATCCGCATGCCGTGCATCAAAGCTTCGTATTCGGCCTCATTGTTGGAGGGTTTGGGGAAGTCCATCTGCAGGACGTACTTGAGTTTGTCACCTTTAGGCGAGATGAGGATGACTCCTGCACCTGCACCCTCGTTCTTCTTCGAGCCGTCGAAGTACATGGTCCATGAGTTGGATGTGTCTGGGACACCGGGCAGTTGAGCCTCGGTCCACTCTGTTGTGAAGTCAGGTAGGACTTGTGCTTTGATTGCTTTTGGGTGTTCATACCTGATGTCTCGAGGTCCCAGCTGATGACCCACTTGGCGACTCTTCCTGTTGCATCCGGGTTAGTGAGAATGTCACTTAGCCCGGCTGCGCTTACCACAGTTATTGGGTGTTCTGAGAAATAGTGGGCGACTTTGCGTGAAGACATGAACACGACGTAAGCCAGTTTTTGATAGTGTGGGTACCGCTGTTTTGATGTAGAGAGCACCTCGCTGAGGTAGTATACTGGTCTTTGCACGAGGTGGGCGCGCCCTTCTTCCATGCGCTCGACGACGAGAACGGTGCTGACGACCCGATTAGTGGCGGCGACGTATAAGTACAGCGGCTCGCGCTCATGTGGTGCCACCAAGATCGGGGGGTTCGTTAGCACACGTTTGAGGTCATCAAAGGCTGCATGCGCTTCTGCGTCCACTCGAAGGTGTCTGATTTCTTCATCAGTTTATAGAACGGGAGCGCCTTTTCTCCGAGTTTGCTAATAAAGCGGCTAAGTGTCGCGACTCGACCCGCCAGTTGTTGTATCTCTCGAAGTTTTTGTCGGAGGCTGCATGGTCAAGATTGCTTGTATTTTCTCCGGGTCTGCCTCTATGCCTCGAGCTGAGACAAGGTATCCCAAGAGTTGTCCGGCTGGCACGCCGAAGACACACTTCTTAGGGTTGAGCTTGATCTTGTATTTGTTGAGGCTGGCGAATGTTTCGCGCAGGTCGTCGAGGAGTGTGCTCTCCTTTTTTGTTTTGATGACGATGTCGTCTATGTAGACTAGGACATTGCGTCAGATTTGCTTTTTAAGGCAATTTTGCATCATACGCTGGTATGTAGCACCCGCGTTCTTGAGCCCGAAGGGCATAGTTGTGTAGCAGTAGACACCGTAAGGTGTGATGAAGGCAGTCTTGTCTTCGTCTTCTTCTCTCATCCTTATTTGGTTGTAGCATGAGTAGGCATCCAAAAAGGATAATCGCTCGCAACCTGCCATTGAGTCGACAATCTGGTCGATTCGCGGCAAGGGGAAGTGGTCCTTGGGGCAGCATTTGTTAATTGCCGTGAAGTCGACGCACATCCGAAGGATCTTCGAGTTCTTCTTTGGAACTAGTACGGGATTTGCCACCCATTCTGATTTTTTGATTTCTCGTATGAATTTTGCTTCCAGTAGTCTGTCGACCTCTTCTCCGATAGCATCGCGTTTCGGCTCGGAGAAACGGCGCATTGTTTGCTTAACAGGTTTTGCATCTGGAAAGAGTTGAAGAGAGTGCTCGGCGAATTCCCTGGGAATACCAGGCATGTCAGCTGGACACCAGGCGAAGATCTCCCAGTTCTCACGGAGGAATTCGACAAGCGCGCCTTCCTATGCGTGAGTTAGGCTTGATGACACGTTGACCGTTTTAGACGGGTCAGTTGGGTGCACTGGGTGCGACCTTGTGTCGTTTGTGGCACTGAAAGCGGCGTCGGGTGCATGTTTCTTGGCTTCAGGGAACAGGGTGCGATCATTGTTGATGGAGAGTTCCTGCAGTTGCTCGCTCATCTCGAACATCTCTGAGATTTTGCTGAAGTCTCGGTCGTAGCTGTCGGAGCGCTGGAAGTTGCCTTTCACGGTGATGACTCCCCTGGGAACTGGCATCTTCATCATGAGGTAGGCGTAGTGCGGGACCGCCATGAACCGAGCAAATGTCGGGCGCCCCAGGATGGCGTGATACTGCGACTTCCAGTCCAAGACCTCGAAATCGATCTTCTCCGTGCGAAAGTTGCTTGGCTCGCCGAAGACTACTGGAAGTTGCACTGTGCCGAGAGGTAAAACTGCTTCGCCTGGGATGATCCCGTGGAAGGTGGTGTCTGACTCGGGCAAGTTTTCGACTGAGCGATTCATTTTGCGTAGCGTATCGGCGAATATGATGTTGATTCCGCTTCCACCATCCATGAAGACCTTGGTCATAGCGTAGCCACCGATTTGAGCTTCGAGTACAAGGGCGGCGTGCCCCGGACGGACCACCGCTGGAGGATGATCTGCACGGGAAAACGTGATGCTGGTTTCTGACCTTTAAGATATTCGGGTACGGCCGGGGGTGCCATGACGGCCATGTTTACTTGGCGCGTGATCAGCTTTTGCTCTCTGTTGGACGGACGTCCCTTCTGTATCATGTGCATCTGGCCGTGAGGCTGGGGGTAGCGATCTTCTGGGCTCGCCGGAGCATCTAAGCGTGCTTGGTGATGTATCGCACCCGCCATGGTTGGACCTGTTGGTGGAGCGGGCTGGGGAGGCACAGGAAATGGTTGCTGTTGAGCTCCTCTGTTTGCGGCTATCCCCTTACTCAGTTGCAAGCGTTTTATGTACGCGTTTGTCATCCTTGTGAATTTTCTGCAGTCTTTGACGAAGTGGCTGGAGTGGAGTTTACCGTCTTGGCCTTTGAACATGTGGAATCTGCACTCCTCCTCCAAATCTTGGTCACCCGAACCTTCGGGTGAGTCATCACGGCGCTTGCGCCACTCTTGTTTGCGATACCCTTCTCTGCGCTGTCCAAAGTCGCGGCGATCATCCTGGAGGCCTCTACCGCGATCGTCCTGACGACCTGAGCTGCGGCTGCCCCCGTCGCGATCGCGGGTGTCAACATAGCCAGTCGCCACAAGATCGACTCCGTCTTAGTCGTCGTAGTGGTGAGATTTGCGTTTGCGTCTTCTGTCACGGCTATCTCTTTGGTTCCAGCTGCCGTGTTCGCCGTTGCCACGTGGTGACTCGTGGTGTTCTCGCACTAGGTCTTCTCCGTCCGCCCACTCATTGGCTATCTTCATGAGCTGCGCGATGGATTTTGGTTTCTCGCACCCTAATGATTCCCGTAAGTCGCGCCTGGCGACTCCGCGAGTGAACGCGTCGATTGCTCTGTCCTCCGATACTACACCCACGGAGTTTCGCATGGTTGTCCATCGTCTGATGTAATCTCGTAGCGACTTGTCTGATCGCTGTTTGCAGGCTTGCAGCTCTGTGAACGTCGCCGGGCGGTCACATGTTGCGAGGAAATTTTTGATGAAGTCCTCTTGGAATCTTTCACAGGAGTCGTACGAGCCTTCGGGTAAGCTTTTCAGCCAGTCTCGCGCAGTCCCGGATAGCATGAGCTGGATGTACTGCATTGCCGTTGTCGTGGAGCCTCGCTGACAGGAGACTGCCGTTTTGTAATCCTCCAGCCAGGACGATGGCTCTTGGCTGCCGTCGAACTTGGGTGTTTCAGATGTCAGCCTGAATCTTTTGGGCATCTTGGACTCGCGGATTCGTCGGGTGAAGCAAAGTGACCCGACGGGCTCCCACTCCTCGTCGGAGTATGAGTCGCTGCTTGGGGATCGCGTGGAACGCCTGTTCCCTCTTTTGCTGGCTTGACATTGTGTGTTGCGAAGGTCACCGCTTGAATCGTACTGTCGAGTGTTGTGCCGATCGCGCCCTGACCGGTCTCGGTCTTCATGGATGGTCACCAAGCGCTCGCGGGATCTGCTTCCTCCACGGCGATCGTCGACTGCGAGAAGGGCTCCACCCGCTAGGTTGAGCGATCTGATTTGTTGTCGGTGTAGTGCTGATGCATGTAAAATGCATACATGAACTTTACATTTTATTACTTGATATTCCAACTTATTTGCATCATATATGGGTTATATTTATGTTTTATAATGATTTTAGGGGATAATTCACAGTTTCCCCATTTATTTGGAATTAACCCTGCACTGGCAGAAAACCCTATTTTCTATATTTTTATGTTTCAGGGACCCAAACGACGTCCAAATGACCTAATATTTTACGGGCGTCAGTTTTTGGAAGGAACGAAGCGTAGGAGCGAAGGAAGCGAACAAACGGAGATCCGAGGGCCAAAAGAGGTGGGCCCACGCGGCCAGATTCCTTGGCCGCGTGGGACCCCCATCTTGGGCCTCGTGGCTCCGATGCCGTCCGTTTTCGTCTCCGTGGCTTCGTCTTGACCTAAAACCGACTATAAAAATAGTCCCCCGAGGAGTTTCGCGAAGGAGGCGGCGGAGAAACACAAAACCAAGAAACAGGAGACAGAAGGCTGCCGCCGGAGAAGATCGGAGGGGGAAACGCCGCCGGAATCACCTCCGGAAGGCTCCTCCATCCCCCCTCCGGAGTCTCCATCAACACCACCGTCAAGACCAGCACCATCTCCATCACCATCTTCGTGATCCACTTCATCCCCCTCATAGTTTGAGATTGTTCGAACCCTAGCTATTGTTTAAGTGCTATTCTACTGTGTATGATTGGCTACTTGTCATTGTTTGGGGTGAGATTATATTTTCAGATTGTGTTGTATCACTTATACCATTGAATCATATCATGTCTTTGCGTTGTGAGTAGTTCTCTCATGTTCCTGGGGGCATAGGATGGATTGGCAATGATTATATATAACATGTGTTGGTATTTTGTCTAGTTTTTATCTTTTATGTAATTCTATGATGGTGTTGTGCGAACGTCGACTGCACATCACTTCACCTATATGGGCTCATAGGAGAACACCGTAGTGTAATGGAGTGAGGGAGACTTGGGAGGACATGTAAACCTGAGACCGAGTCATGAAGTTGCATTATGAGGGTATTAGTATCGGGGACCTTAGAGTGTAATGCTATGGTGGGACTTATGTCTTAATAATCTTGTGCAGTCATTTACTTGGCCACAAGATCCATCATAAGGGGTTTAGTTTATTTATTTAGCTATACCTAATAATGGCTCCGTCCAAAGAAGATTAAAACTTGACAAAATGTTTACCTTGTTGTTCTAGAAATATTTATGCCATGAAGTCTAGGTAGCCCTTGGGAACGTTTTCCACTTATAAGAAACACACACTTGAGCTTGTCCTCTTGCTGCATAGAGGATTGGGCTTTCTCTCTTTGAGAGCTTTCACTTGTCATATTTTATTTTCAGCTTTTTACTTTATTGCAAACTCTACACCAAAAACCCAAAAACACTTGCATCATTTTACTTTGTCTAGTGCATAGATAATAAGAAAGTGACACTCTTATTTGAAGGATAAACACTTATACCTTCTACTCCTCGTGGGATCGATACTAATACTTACACATGAAGATTTCAACGATCCCCTATACTTGTGGGTATCAAGACATTTTCTGGCGCCGTTGCCGGGGAGTGTAGCGCTTAAGTTTTTATTCTTGTTTGCACTAGATATCTATTTTCAGTTTTGCATTTAGTTTAGTTTTACTTTCAGTTATATATATCAAAACCCAAAAAAATTAGAAAATGGAAAATACCATAAAAACTCTTCCGGAGATAATGAATCTTTACTATGGATACATGAAAGCTTCTAAAATTGCTGAGGAATTTAGAGAGTCAACAGAACGGAAAATACTAAAAGATTTCATGGAAAGTTTAAATTATATTGCTGGAGAGTGGCTTTTATTCCATGATAATAAAACTTGTTGCTTTAAACATACTGATAGACACTTTGAATTTCAATGTAAGTTCCATGAAGAACGTGTCATAGCATCTTACCATACTTATGATTACACTCATTTAGGGATGGAACAAGTAGAGGAATTTGTTACTTATTATGCATCTAATGAATTGCACACCTTTGCTAATGAAAATAAAACTTGCCCTAGAGTTAAGAGATTCGAAGGAAAGGTCACTTCTATTCTTGAATATTGCATAGCCAAGTTCTCTCAAAATATTTATGTTGTTGACTATAATGAGAGGGGCAAGGTTCCCCAAGAAAGTACTGATGTTTTGCAGGAAGAAGATGATGAAAACATAAGCTTGGAAGAGGAAGAATGTGAAGAAGAGGATAAAAACCTAAGCTTGGGGATGCCCGTGCAACCCCAAGAAGATGATGAAAATGATGAACAACTAGAGAATGAAGAGAGGAAACTTCCACCTTCACCACCATGGATGAGGGTAACACTCAAGATTTTATTGATGATAAACTTTGTTCTTATGATTCTGATGATGAAGAGGAATATCAACCTATGTCTAATGAGAACATTATTGATAATAATTTTAAAAATGATGAGGAGTATGGTTTAGACATGTTTTATGATAGTACTCTAGATGATGGTCCTATTTTGCTTGATAATCCTCCATGTTTAGAACTTGTTACTAAATTATGTAGGGATAAAGATGATATACTTGCTGTTTGTGACAATACTCTCACTCATGAGAGTCCTACTTTGTCTTTGAATTCTCCTGATTACACTATAGAGGAGAAAAATTATTTTGATGATACTATGTCTCCCATTTATGACGATTACAATGATGAATGTGATATTTTCAGTCCACCTACTATTGAGGATAAAGTTTATTATGATTATGACATGCCTCCTATATATGATGATTACAATGATGATTATGAATGTTTTACTCCCACTATCACTAATAAGAAGGATTTTACTTATGTGGAGAGTATTAATACTTTTATGATTGTAGATAATGAAAGACATGCTTTATGTCATAATTATATTGTTGAATTCATTCATGATGCTACTGAAAGTTATTATGAGAGGGGAAAACATGGTTCTAAACATTTCAATATTATTACGTTTCCTCTCTTTAAGTTCAAAGTCTTGAAATTGCTCTTGTTTTATCTTCCTATGCTACTTGCTTTGTGTTTCAATGATTTATTTTCTTACAAGATCCCAATGCATAGGAAGTGGGTTAGACTTAAATGTGTTTCATATTTTTCTCTTGATGCTCTCTTTTGCATTTCAATTCTTATTCCTATGTGAGCATCATTAAAACTATCATGTCTAGCTAAAAGACGTTAAAGAAAAGCGCTTGTGGGAGACAACCCATGATTTTTTATATTCAGTTTAATTTTTGGTTTTTGAGTCAAGGTGCTTGATTACTACTGTAACAACACCTTTGTATCTTATTTTTCATCTTTATGGCAAGAATAACCTCTTTTGAGAGGTAGGATTAAACACAGATTCCTGAGCTTAACTGCGAAAAATGTATAAAATCACAGAAGAGGAATTTTGAGCTGAGATTTTACGACAGCAATATTCAGTTACTAATACACATTTCATTAGTTCAAAATTTTCTGATTTGAGCAACGTAAGTGCCTCTGAAAATTCACTCTTTACGGGCTGTCCAGTTTTTGACAGATTCTGTCTTTATTTTGCATTACTCTCATTACTTGTGTTTTGTGTAGTTCTATTGATCAAAGAGCAATACACAACCATAGTAACAGTAGCTAATGTTTAGAATCAACTCATGATATGTCTTTGCTGTACCTATGAGGATTTAATTTATGGAGACACTAACCCCTCTAATCAAGTTTTATGTTGAGTTTTGTGTAAAGAGAATTTTCAAGTGGAAGAGTTGAGGGTGATGCACAAAGATCAAGAGGGACAACCACTCAAGCTTGGGGATGTTACCCCTAGACTCACCCAACATATATCAAATAAGTACAAGAATTCAAGCTTGGGGATGCCAAGCCACCTCACTCCAACCATCTTGATACCAAGTAAGTAAGCCTAGCTATATGGCTATAAAGAAAGCGCTTTACGGGAGGCAACCCGGTTGTTTTTGCTTTTGGTTTTCTTTGTGTCCTCTTGCTGTAACAAGAGACTTAGTTTTTAGTTTTGTTTCTGGAATTTTTAATAAAGTGCCAAGTTTTACCCATTTTGGGTTGAAAAAGTTGCTTATTGTATTCGGAGATTTTATTCCAGCACGAATCTGTGCACGGTATGATTTTTAATTCCTATTTGTAACTCCGAATGAGCTGATATTTGAACTGTAGTTGCAACTTTTCATCCTCTGTAAGCATGTTTTTTCAGAATTTTTCGACATATTTAAGTAGGGTAGAAAAATGCGTTTTGCTGCTGCTGTTTTTCTGGACAGATTCTGTCCCATTTTGTTTGATGCATTCTTTGAACTTTTAACTTGAATCTTTTTGATCCAATTGAGTTTATAAGTAGGCATACAACATTATACACTTTCTGGACATTCATATGAATTTTTGTTTAAGGATTTTATGCAGCAAGCAATTCATTTGTCTATCACTACTAATGTCACCCCACAGAAAAGAAATGGGAGAAACGGTGTTTTGAAGTTTTTTCACAGGGATTAGAGGAGATGCACCAAGAGCTATCCAAGGATGGTGAAGACCATAAGCTTGGGGATGTGAAGACAACCCCACTGGACCAACACACTCTCGGTTTGCACACGTCTAACTTCTGTTTTTCGATCAATGCACTTTATCGCATAAACTTGGAGCGTCTTTATTTGCTTTTTATTTCGGTTTGATTTTTTTTTCTTGAGACCACCACTATCATTTATGTTATGAGAGAGCTACTGGAATTTGGGTTGAATTAAGTTGGATGCTATTAAAAAGATTGGGAAAGGGATGTTTGAGTTGATTCAAAAAGATACATATAGTTGCATGATTCATGTGCTTTTTAATGAGTATTAATTTGCAAGTGTTTTATCAAGAGCTATCTTTATTCATGTTTTGATGCTGAATGTTACTTTACTTTGTTTAACATGGATTGGTTAGTTCTATGGACACTTATGCATGCATTTAGACGGTCAACTTTCTCCCTCTTGCTAGCCCAAAAATTCCAACAAGTAAAAACTTGTTTTCCAACACCTTCAACCAAAGTTTTTCCAGTGAGTCCACCATATCTACCTATTAGCTTTATGCTATTCCGAGTATGTTTATCATGTTATTTTGTATTATCTATACTTCTGAATTAAAATGCTTATGTTATTGATTGTTATGGGAAAAGTTGGTTAAAGAGCTCTCACGAACTTGATGCACACTTACTTTTATTGCACTTAATAAACATGACCATTGTGATTAAAATTATGAAGTTGTGAGCTTGACAAGAGTCTTGGTTGGGAGTTAGCTCATATGTGCTGTCACATGGCAAGCTTTCAACGTGCTCTTAATTATATTTAGTTGATATCATGTACTTTTGTTTATGGATGCTTATCATGGTGCCAAATAAATGCGGAAACTTAGTAAGTTTAATGAGTTTGTATAAATGGCTAGAGAGACGCCTGGGCCGCTAATCTAAGCCATGCATCATTCATGGTGGAAATTTACTTACATGCTATGGTGAACCTTCAGTGATGCACCTCACAATAAAAAGCTATACCAATAGTAAATAAAAAGGGTGTTGAGATTGTTCATTTTGTTTGTTTGTCTTGTCATTTTGACATGGGCTTGTTCCATGTCCTGGGACAAGAGGTACCCCAGTTGACGCTCTTGATGACGCTATTATATTACTTACAATGACTTTAACTTGAACTTGCTTTGTGGCCCGAGTTGAGTAACACCGTGGTGTAGGTACTCGTATTCACGGGGCATGAGGCATTCAACCCATACTTTGTCAAGCACATTACTCATATTTGCTTTCACTTTAAACTTAACCATTCAAGATGCTATGATAGGGGTAATGAGAGCTCCACACCAATGGATACCACATTGCAAACATTAACTTAAGTAGAAGCATTTGGAAGCTAGATGAAACTTTTGCATGTTTTACCTCTACTTATTTATCTATCTTTCCAAAGTGTCCACTTTTATATTCAGATTTTACAAGAATACTCTATGACCATTATAGGATGTTTTTACTTTTCATTATGCATACATTTGTTCCATAGTGCTTTCTTCTATGTTACACTTTGTGAATTATCATTGAACATCCTTTCATTGAATATTTGATATCACTTTATAATCTATCTTGTATATTGCTACTCCTTTGAGAATGAATCATTTGACTTTATGTAGCAATAGTAATCATCTTTGATATCCATTGATAGTATTAAAATGCAAAGTCCATGTTAGTTTTATCACCTTCATACTCGAGGACGAGTATTGGTTAAGCTTGGGGATGTTGATGCATGTAAAATGCATACATGAACTTTACATTTTATTACTTGATATTCCAACTTATTTGCATCATATATGGGTTATATTTATGTTTTATAATGATTTTAGGGATAATTCACAGTTTCCCCATTTATTTGGAATTAACCCTGCACTGGCAGAAAACCCTATTTTCTATATTTTTATGTTTCAGGGACCCAAACGACGTCCAAATGACCTAATATTTTACGGGCGTCAGTTTTTGGAAGGAACGAAGCGTAGGAGCGAAGGAAGCGAACAAACGGAGATCCGAGGGCCAAAAGAGGTGGGCCCACGCGGCCAGATTCCTTGGCCGCGTGGGACCCCCATCTTGGGCCTCGTGGCTCCGATGCCGTCCGTTTTCGTCTCCGTGGCTTCGTCTTGACCTAAAACCGACTATAAAAATAGTCCCCCGAGGAGTTTCGCGAAGGAGGCGGCGGAGAAACACAAAACCAAGAAACAGGAGACAGAAGGCTGCCGCCGGAGAAGATCGGAGGGGGAAACGCCGCCGGAATCACCTCCGGAAGGCTCCTCCATCCCCCCTCCGGAGTCTCCATCAACACCACCGTCAAGACCAGCACCATCTCCATCACCATCTTCGTGATCCACTTCATCCCCCTCATAGTTTGAGATTGTTCGAACCCTAGCTATTGTTTAAGTGCTATTCTACTGTGTATGATTGCTACTTGTCATTGTTTGGGGTGAGATTATATTTTCAGATTGTGTTGTATCACTTATACCATTGAATCATATCATGTCTTTGCGTTGTGAGTAGTTCTCTCATGTTCCTGGGGGCATAGGATGGATTGGCAATGATTTATATATGACATGTGTTGGTATTTTGTCTAGTTTTTATCTTTTATGTAATTCTATGATGGTGTTGTGCGAACGTCGACTGCACATCACTTCACCTATATGGGCTCATAGGAGAACACCGTAGTGTAATGGAGTGAGGGAGACTTGGGAGGACATGTAAACCTGAGACCGAGTCATGAAGTTGCATTATGAGGGTATTAGTATCGGGGACCTTAGAGTTTAAGGCTATGGTGGGACTTATGTCTTAATAACTCTTGTGCAGTCATTTACTTGGCCATAAGAACCATCATAAGGGGTTTAGTTTATTTATTTAGCTATACCTAATATGGCTCCGTCCAAAGAAGATTAAAACTTGACAAAATGTTTACCTTGTTGTTCTAGAAATATTTATGCCATGAAGTCTAGGTAGCCCTTGGGAACGTTTCCACTTATAAGAAACACACACTTGAGCTTGTCCTCTTGCTGCATAGAGGATTGGGCTTTCTCTCTTTGAGAGCTTTCACTTGTCATATTTTATTTTCAGCTTTTTACTTTATTGCAAACTCTACACCAAAAACCCAAAAACACTTGCATCATTTTACTTTGTCTAGTGCATAGATAATAAGAATAGTGACACTCTTATTTGAAAGGATAAACACTTATACCTTCTACTCCTCGTGGGATCGATACTAATACTTACACATCGAAGATTTCAACGATCCCCTATACTTGTGGGTATCAAGTGCCGCGTTAGGGTCGCCCTCCGGCGGTTGTGTTGCCTTTAAGTATGCGGCTACCGATGTGAGAGCTCCCTGAGCTGTTTTGGGGATGGGGATCCCGTTTTTGTCATGCGTCATGAACGATACGTCCAGGTTCTTGGTCAGTGCTGCTCTGTCAGCTTCTGTCAAGCGTGTCAGCCTAGACCGCGAGTGGTGCTCTGTTCTTCCTGTTGAATGGGCGTTTGACAACGCAGCTCGCCATGCACTCGACGCGCTAGCCGCCTTCTTGCGTTCGTCGAGAGATGCCCTCAGGCTTTTCAGCCTCAGTGTCTCCTGCCAGAAGATGTACTTGTGCGCCGCGAGTTCTTCGGGTGTTGAGTTATCTGGCATCATTGTACAGTCGTGGATAGCTTTGATTGCCTTGATCGCTTGCTCCTTTGTGATGTCGATCGTGCTGCCGTCTGGCATGGTGACCGTCATCGGATAGTTTCTCGTGTCGGGACGAGTTTCGCCACTCGCCGAAGTTTCGGGTGCTCTGCCATCATTGCTTGATAGGAGCACCATGCAGACCTGGAGCGGATCGTCGCTCGAAATTTTGCTTTTTTCGCCGCCGTCGTTGTCGTCGATGAAGGTGGCGGCGGGGTTGAAGTAACAATCCATCTCGGCCTCGTCTGAGGAGTCGAGGCACGTGGACATTGCGCCTGGAGTTTTCGCCAACATAGATTCATCACTCGCGAGGAAGGCGAGCGTGAGGCGCTCAGTTGTTGGAGACGCGGGTGTTGACGAAAGTGCAGACGACGATCTTGCGGGTGACGATGTCGCCATTGGAGCAGATCCGGTTGATGGAGATGCGTGTATCATAGATCGGGGCGATCCCGACGAGCAAAACATCCCAGATTGGTTAGCATTAAGATCTGAAGAACTGAGATTCATGTTGTTACCAGATTGTGGTTTCGAGTCCACCGGTTGCAGAACCGGCGAGTTTGGGTTGAAGTCGAAGGAGCCGAAGCGGATCGCTCCCGTCATGGTCACCGACGGGCTGCCAATTGCAGATGCAGATGAAGCCGGAGAAACCTTGGATCCAGCACCACTCATTCCCACAGACGGCGCCAATTGTCGAGGGTCAGCCTCGGCAAATCCCATGGTTAGGCACCTAGGGTTGTTTCGGGAGAGAGATTTGGTGGAGCTAGTAGTTCCTACGGCTGACAAGCAAGGTTTACCCAGGTTCAGGGCCCTTGTGTGGAGGTAACACCCCTACGTCCTGCTTGTCTGTTTATTGATGGATGCGAACAATGGAGTTACAAGGATCCCGGTGAGATGTCAATCTCGCTAGGGTTTGATGGCTAAGGTATTGTGTGTCCTTGATCGGCGACCCTCCCAGCCTTTATATGGGAGGCTAGGTCTCGGGAAATCATAACTGACTAGGATTACATGTATGGAAAGTCTAAACCGACCTATGCTACGCTAGACTTGGAGAGCACTCCTTCCTTCGTGGGCTCTCAAGATAGACGTCGGTCTTGATCCCTTGGTGGGCCTTTACTCGAGTCCTTGCCCTGTACGTGCACCAGCTATCTTCATAGTGGGGTATCCGGAGGGTAGGCCCACATCAACCATTGTGAATGTTAACCGGTAACTTCTTGACAAACATTTTGGTCAAAGAATCATGTTTTCCATGTGGAGAAACTTGCTTGTTGACAAGGACTTTTGGGCCGGTCGATCATGAATTTCCGCATCTATGTGGAGTAATTGACTAATTGCGTGTTGATATGTCTCAAACATATCTATAATTTTTGATGTTCCATGCTTGTTTTATATCAAATGCTACATCTTTCTACTATAGTTTTATATATCATTTTAGAGCATTTTCTGGACTAACCTATTAACCCGGTGCCCAGTGCCAGTTTCTGTTTATCATGTATGTGCATTGCAGAAAATGTCCAAAAATGAAAGTGCTCAGAAAAATCTGCAAAAATTACAGAAATTCTATTTCACCAGAAGACCTCGGGAGCCAGAAGGACAATCCTGGGGGAGACCCACAGCCCCCAGACGGCACCTGGCCGCGGCCTAGGGGGTGACCGCGCACAGGTGGTGTCTGACCACCTCGTGCACCGCCTTACACCGCCTCTTCACCTATAAAGTCCGTCCTGTCCTAAAACTCGCGACCCCCGAAGGATTTTCCCAAATACGACTCCGAGCTCCGCCGTCATCCAAAACCCTAATTCGGGGGACATAAGTTCATGTTTCCGCACCCTGCCAGGACGGGGAATTGCCCCCGGAGCCATCTTCATCGCCGTTGCTGCTTCCCATGATGTGCCGGGAGTAGTCCTTCATCGGGGCTGAGGGCTCATGCCTGTAGCTATGTGGTTATCTCTCTCTCCCATGGTGTGATCATGAGCATTGTTAGTGTAGCTAAATTCATATGATGTTTCCCCCTCATTATATAATGGATATGTTGCTCAAGTGGTTTTACCTAGTATAATTTCCAGAGTCATTATTGACAACACGGTACCAAGGATCACAGTGTGGGTATTTGTGTGTGGCTCTATGGATAATAGATTAGACAGGGATATTTATCATGAGTTGTTCTTTGTGTTGGATGGCATTATGGGATTGCGGTGTTCGGACTTTAAGGTGTGCTTTTGTAGCCCTACGCAGTAATTGTGGTGTTTGGACTTTAAGGTGTGCTTTTGCAACCCTAAGTGATGGTCATCTTGTTTCTTATCTAGCAGAAAGAATAATCTCCGAGCAACGTCTATGTTACATACCGTTAGAGGAAGTATCTTACGTGTTTAATTATGTTAACATTGTTGAGAGTGATCACTAGTGAAAGTATGATCCCTAGGCCTTGTTTTCAAGCATTGAAACACCGTTTACTTCAAGTTTTGTTGCATTTTGATTGCTGCCATTTTATTACAGATTACAAATACTACTTGTAATCATCCATATCACTTGCATTTTACCATCTCTTCGCCGAACTAGTGCACCTATACATCTGACAACTGTATTGGGTGTGTTGGGGACACAAGAAACTTCTTGTATCTTAATGGCAGGGTTGCTTGTGAGGGATACATTCAACCTCTACCTCCTTGAGTTTGATAAACCTTGGGTTACTCACTTAAGGGAAATTTGCTGTTGTCCTACAAACCTCTGCACTTGGAGGCCCAATACTGTTTACAAGAATAGAAACGCGTAGTAGACATCACGTGTTTAAGTATATCGGTTGCCTCCGCCATCAACCAAGGCAGAGAAGTTGATACATGTGACATCCTGGCCCATGACTTAATAGAATTGGTAGGATACTTATTCATACATCTTTTTTTGGAAGCTCATCTCCTCAATGAATGAACCTCGAGGTTAAGCATGTTTGGCCTAGGGTATTTGAACGAGTGACCAATCGGGGAGTTCTTCCCGGGTGCGCAAGAGTAAGGACAAAGTGTGCAGAAAAGACTAGCGTTGATTTGTTGGGTAGTCTAAAGATTCTATAGAGCTGACACGAGTAATGATCGTCGGCCTCACGGTGGTTGGGGTGTTACATTTGGTAGCAAATTTCGGGTAGAAGCAAAACTGATTGACTCCTCCTTTTGGTATTGTGAGAGTTAAGCACGAGTTTTTCGCTAGAGGGTCTTTCCAAATAAGAAATGACTGCGCACGAGGTTTGGGGAGGACACTTGGTTAGGGGACTATAATGATTGCCCGTCGCTATATAACATAATACAACAAAAATAAGTTTTAGTGGCTAATGTTATGGATGAAATCTCTGCAAGTTTAGCTTTTATAAGGGTCCTAACTGTAACTAAATGGTCAAGATGTTTTCATTTAGTTCAATGGTTAATGGATAATGAGATTTCGATAACCCGAATAGTTTTATTTGGAGATTAACTATGGCTGGTGGTTTTATGGTCAAATCTATGTACCTAGACTTATTAAATGGACACACTAGGTTATTTGTAAGTATATTTGGAAAAATGAAGGTGCCACTGAAAATTAAGATATGCATGTGGTTTCTTCATAAAAAAGTGATTCGAATAAAAGATAACTTGGCAAGATAATTAAAAAATATTGTTTGTGATCAAGAGAAAACAATACAACCTTTATTCATTTCATGCCCCTTCTCTATGATAATTTGGCACATCATCCATGTGATGTTTAACTTATCACCCCAATTTTAAAAAAATTGGTTGAGGGACGTAGCTAAGAAAGATAAAGTTTAAATCTGCGTGGATGTTTCTACTTTACTTTGGGCTATATGAAATGCACACATTGATTTTGTACTTAACAAAGCTGGAGTTCCATCTTTTTTCATAGGTTATTCTTTGTTCATGGATCTGTACATTGTCCTATCTCCAGCCGACGAGCACATGCAGGGCCTGGATACTAGGTGCAACCGTTTGAAAAATGGTTTCACGGGACATAAACAACCAGTTCGCCCAAAGGCCTAATAATAGAATCACATGTTGATGTGACGACATTACATCCATGTCTCAACCTTATGTGATTCTTGAATTGTACTTTTGTATGGCCAAACTTCAAATAAAGTAATAAAATGGCCACATGTATCCATCGATATAAAGGTCAAGGCTAACCCCTTTTCGAAAAAGTATCTGTAATGGGAACCAGAACGAGTTGAGCATGAAGCTTGTTACTATTGGGTTATTTGGACCCTAAAGGATTGGAGTTATTGCAGAGCTCAATCATTTTGGTGTAAATTTTTGGGCAAGTTTAAGAGCCTCCAATTAAGTTGTGTAGATTGCATCGAGCAATTTGTAAAGGTTTGGTCACCACCCTCAATGGTCCCATAGTGAATTTAGGAACTTCACTTTGTGCGAAGGCTCGAGGAGATTAAGATGAGCATTTTGTGGTGTCTGGTACGTCTCGAACGTATCTATAATTTTTGATTGTTTTATACTTGTTTTATGTCAATGTTACATGTTTTTATTATAGTTTTATATCATTTTGGTGCATTTTCTAGGACTAACATATTAACAAGATGCCTAGTGTCAGTTCCTGTTTTCTGATGTCTTTTTGTTTCAGAAAAGTTATTAAGGAAATGTTCTTCGAAAGACCTGAAAATTTACGAGGATTATTTTTATGAACGAATAAAGGCATCGACCAAAAATTAGCTGGAGGTGGGGCCCACGGCCTCCAGGCGACCCCTGGGCGCGACCAGGGGTTGGGCCGCGCCCTAAGGCCGTCGGGAGCCTCTGGGGGTCCTCTGACGCTGTCTCTTCGCCTATAAATTCCCCTCGTCTAGAAAACCCTAAAACACCCTAGAAATTCCACGAAAGATATCCGAGGCCACCGTCAACTCAAAACCCTATCCGGGAGGGTTCTGAAGCTCTACCCGGCACCCTGCCGGAGAGCGAGATCGTCATCGGAGGCATCTACATCGCCATGCCTGCCTACGGAGTGATGCGTGAGTAGTGCATCTTTGGATTACGGGTCCATAACAGTAGCTAGATGGTTGTCTCTTCTCCTTATGCTACCATGTTTAGATCTTGTGAGCTGTCTAACATGATCAAGATCATCTTTATGTAATGCTACATGTTGTGTTTGCTGGGATCCGATGAATTGTGAAATTATGATCAGTTTGTTCATCTACTTGGTATCATATTTATGTTCTATTTAAGATCTTGCATGCTCTCCGATCCTTTTGATTACTCTGGTCAAGTAGTTGCTTGTATCTCCAAGAGGGAGTATCTATTATATAATTAAAACACAGGACAATAAACGGTGGAGATTAGCTAGACATGATCAAATCTGAAACAACGGCTAAGATTTGTATTTCGTAACATCTGGCCGGTGCGGTGTCCATGTTCTCCACGTCTAAAATCAATGGAAAGTCACCGTGGAAATAAGAGAGTCCTTATCCAATCACAAAAGGAGAGGAAAACTATTAATAGCCAGGGCCACACGCGATAGGCATCTGACTGAAATTGCTGCGTCACGACTAATCGACACCAAGGATTTTCCGCCGGCCCTCCGCTGCGAGACGAAGCCTTTGGCTGCCTCAGTGCCTCGCCCAGCAAGATCGCCGGCGTTCTCGACTCTATGTCAACTGAGGCATCGTGTGATACACGTTCAAAAACAGGGACCTGCTCGATGTCCGGCTGCCGGATGCGTAGTCCCTCATACTTCGGAGCGACATGTAGTCGAGGACTCGAGGCATCGCCGGTTGAAGAAGCCAGCAATCACCACGTACGCCATGCGGAGGCAAAAACCTAATGAAGCAACGGTGAGATATCAATACTAAGTCTTTAATCTTGGGCTTTCTTTCATCAACGTAGCAGTGAATATTCGTACATAGATTCTTCTGTTTGATGTTTCACCTGAACAATCCAATTGACGCTGCCACCCATGTGAACTGGTACCAATCCGCGGAAGTCTGGAGGGCGACGACACGGCAGAACAACACGACGATGAAACAGGCCAGGAGCATAATGGACGAGAATAATCATCCTCTTACAGCAACCTGTCCGCGACGAACTCCAGCAATGCGGTTCTGGCCGACATAACATAGATGCAGTACACGCATCACCAGGATTTCTCCTACAGGAGCATGTAGCCGCCTATTCCGCTTCTTGAATTCAGGAATTACTTCACATGCGTGGCCATGGAGAACATCTGCTTGGGTAGCAGGCGGACACCACAAAGGCGTTCGTTATAGGGCTCTATTCACGCATGGTGGTGCTCCAAGGTGTTTGGATTTGTTGTTTAATTAGTTCATGGATTCATGGATTGAAACTTTTCTGTATTTGTCTTTTAGGCTCAGGTCGAAACTCCACAAGAACAGGAGGCAAGATTTGGACCATTGAAGAAAAGAGATCGTGGCATTTGTTTTTTTCGTCTTTACTTTGAACTGAACGAAAACACAAATGAGACGGCCATGCACATACTACTGTGCTGTCTACTGTGTATTATTTTTGTCCCAAATATATATGAAGCAATATTGATTGAAGGTATAACCTGAGTTCAGGTTTCAGGTAAACTGAGCTTACGGCCAGGTACTTTTACTCGGTACACTGACATAATCTTATAATTGATTAGTGAATGTCCATGGCCAGCTCTAACTGAATTTATTTTTTAGTTGGTTTTGCAGGCAAGAATAAGCTAGGGAGGTGCTTAACTACACATGTCGCAACAAGCATTTTTCATTTTTTTGTTTCTTTCCAAATATGCATGAAGCAACATTGATTGGAAGTATAACAATAGTTTAGGCAAGCAATGCATACTCAATCCTGTAGTCCTGTTTCAGACCCGAGTGCTCCTCTCTTGACCTGGAAAAGGTTGCATCGTAGTAATACAATAATTCTAAGGTATCTTCTAATCAACCATTCATGGAACCGGTTCAGGTTTTAGGTAAACTGAGCTTACGGCCAAGTACTTTTACTCGGTACACTCACATAATCTTATAATTGATTAGTGAATGTCCATGGCCAGCTCTAACTGAATTTATTTTTTAGTTGGTTTTGCAGGCAAGAATAAGCTAGGGAGGTGCTTAGCTACACATGTCGCAACAAACATTTTTCATTTTTTTTTTGTATCTTTCCAAATATGCATGAAGCAACATTGATTGGAAGTATAACAATAGTTTAGGCAAGCAATGTATACTTAATCCTGTAGTCCTGTTTCAGATCCGAGTGCTCCTCTTGACCTGGAAAAGGATGCATTGTAGTAATACAGTAGTTTTAAGGTATCTTCTAATCAACCATTCATGGAACCGGTTCTTTGGTTTACAGGTGGTATGGCTTCTAGATCAGTTTAGTACATTGCATAATTATTTGTGATGGTTAATTCCTTTCTAACGGCTGGACTCATCATCCACGACGTACTTCCCTTTAGGAGTTGATTGCATGGAGTTGTGTTCTCATGTTTTACTCTTACTAGTACACGTGTACGTGCAACGCACGTCGTCATATGTTGCGACGGGACAGAAAAAGATTTCCCTACCTACCTTCTTCCCTGATATTGCATCACCGGCCGCTCAAAACTATAATATGCATGATTTTCACAATATATACAACCCTTCTTCAGGAGCATAAAAACTTACGCTTGGGCTTGGGGTGGTTGGAGATGCTCGTGATGCTGCATCGACATAGAAACTTACGCTTGGGCTTGGGCTCACCACGTCCGGAGAGGCGCGGTGAATTTGTTGCCTCAATCATTTTTTTTGAGAGAACATCGCACTTTATTGATTAAATCACAACATTACAAAGTTCAGCCCGAATCAGGTCCGGAATAACACCAAATGAAAAATTTCACAACATTACAGAGTTCAGCCCGAATCAGGTCCGGAATAACACCAAATGAAAAATTACAGGTAGAGCGCACAGACGCGCGAGCCAAACGATGAGCAGCGAAGTTCAAACGACGGCTAACATGCTTGAAAGAACAAGAAACTAAATCCTTCACCAAGTTCTTCACATCAGACACCACTGTGCCAAGTGCACTTCTGAATGCCTTGCTCTTTTAACACTGTTGCCTCAAACTTTGAAGACGTGAGGTGAATTGATTTGTATAGCTATGGCCGGCGAAACATGTCTACACCGAAAATCGATTGCCCTTCTGGTAGATGGTTCTTTTACAATCAGGACTCTTGAATCTTGATGGAGAGTTGGTTAAAAATCTTTCAGCTTACTACCGTGAAGACATACCGGATTGTACTCCTATCGGTGGAGTCCAACACGCAAGAAGGAAAAATAGAAATTGGTGGAGTCCATCACCAAATAGAAAACGGCAACAACCAGCAACAGGTCAAAGCGGAAAAGAACGACACACTCTTTTCTACAGGCAGAATATTCCTTTTCTGATCGTGTTGGATCAGGTTTGCTACCCTGTAGCTTGTGCTCTCGAAAGATCAAACATAAGGATGGAAAAAACGGTTTGACTGGTCAAATTTGTTTGGTGCTCGACATCGAAACAATCTGGATCGTTGATTGAAAAATAAACGGACAAGATTTAAAGTGTTTGCTGCTCGACATCGGGACAATCTGGATCGTTAATCGAAAATTAGACGGACAAGATTTAAAGTATCCCAACATGTTTGCTCTTTTAATAGTAGTATAGATTTGTTTCTTTAGGTGCTCGATGAAATACCTAGCAAAAAAATTCTTCTTATGTTGTACCAGAGATGTAAGGTGGATTTACATGAGAATTTAGGCACCTGCATTGCATCCTTTACGTTGCAGAAATTAGAGGAGCCCACTGATTCCTAATGATGTCTTTCAGATATAGAACCGTGTGAAATCAGAAGAAACAGCATGTGAGCATCAAATTGAGGAATGGCAAGCATATGTGATATGTATTTCTGTGCATGCACTGATCGCTAAGGTTCATAATTTGTTATTGAAAAATAGAAAAAAAACTATGATTTTTAGATGCAGTATGTACCTTTCAGATTTCAGGAGCTGTTATTGACATGAATTTTTTTATTGATTGAGAGGCTGGTGCCAAATTTGCATTAAAAGAAGTGCAAGTTAACGATTGAGGTGGTGCGCTCTTTCTTATCAGTTTCTATAGTATGCTGATATATACATGCAAACCATTATTCCATCTATTGACACTTATAATCGATTGATTAGCACATGAAAATGATATAAGAGATTAACTCAACAGGTTTATGGGCTGAACATTCTTTCGGAAGGTTATGTCTATGTTTTCATTCTGAAATTGTTATCAAGATAGGCATTGTTACGATGAGATATAGAGTAAGAGTAAAACATGAGAACACAACTCCATGCAATCAACTCCTAAAGGGAAGTACGTCGTGGATGATGAGTCCAGCCGTTAGAAAGGAATTAACCATCACAAATAATTATGCAATGTACTAAACTGATCTAGAAGCCATACCACCTGTAAACCAAAGAACCGGTTCCATGAATGGTTGATTAGAAGATACCTTAAAACTACTGTATTACTACAATGCATCCTTTTCCAGGTCAAGAGGAGCACTCGGATCTGAAACAGGACTACAGGATTAAGTATACATTGCTTGCCTAAACTATTGTTATACTTCCAATCAATGTTGCTTCATGCATATTTGGAAAGATACAAAAAAAAAATGAAAAATGTTTGTTGCGACATGTGTAGCTAAGCACCTCCCTAGCTTATTCTTGCCTGCAAAACCAACTAAAAAATAAATTCAGTTAGAGCTGGCCATGGACATTCACTAATCAATTATAAGATTATGTGAGTGTACCGAGTAAAAGTACTTGGCCGTAAGCTCAGTTTACCTAAAACCTGAACCGGTTCCATGAATGGTTGATTAGAAGATACCTTAGAATTATTGTATTACTACGATGCAACCTTTTCCAGGTCAAGAGAGGAGCACTCGGGTCTGAAACAGGACTACAGGATTGAGTATGCATTGCTTGCCTAAACTATTGTTATACTTCCAATCAATGTTGCTTCATGCATATTTGGAAAGAAACAAAAAAATGAAAAATGCTTGTTGCGACATGTGTAGTTAAGCACCTCCCTAGCTTATTCTTGCCTGCAAAACCAACTAAAAAATAAATTCAGTTAGAGCTGGCCATGGACATTCACTAATCAATTATAAGATTATGTCAGTGTACCGAGTAAAAGTACCTGGCCGTAAGCTCAGTTTACCTGAAACCTGAACTCAGGTTATACCTTCAATCAATATTGCTTCATATATATTTGGGACAAAAATAATACACAGTAGACAGCACAGTAGTATGTGCATGGCCGTCTCATTTGTGTTTTCGTTCAGTTCAAAGTAAAGACGAAAAAAACAAATGCCACGATCTCTTTTCTTCAATGGTCCAAATCTTGCCTCCTGTTCTTGTGGAGTTTCGACCTGAGCCTAAAAGACAAATACAGAAAAGTTTCAATCCATGAATCCATGAACTAATTAAACAATGCATGATTTTCACAATATATACAACCCTTCTTCAGGAGCATAAAAACTTACGCTTGGGCTTGGGGTGGTTGGAGATGCTCGTGATGCTGCATCGACATAGAAACTTACGCTTGGGCTTGGGCTCACCACGTCCGGAGAGGCGCGGTGAATTTGTTGCCTCAATCATTTTTTTTGAGAGAACATCGCACTTTATTGATTAAATCACAACATTACAAAGTTCAGCCCGAATCAGGTCCGGAATAACACCAAATGAAAAATTTCACAACATTACAGAGTTCAGCCCGAATCAGGTCCGGAATAACACCAAATGAAAAATTACAGGTAGAGCGCACAGACGCGCGAGCCAAACGATGAGCAGCGAAGTTCAAACGACGGCTAACATGCTTGAAAGAACAAGAAACTAAATCCTTCACCAAGTTCTTCACATCAGACACCACTGTGCCAAGTGCACTTCTGAATGCCTTGCTCTTTTAACACTGTTGCCTCAAACTTTGAAGACGTGAGGTGAATTGATTTGTATAGCTATGGCCGGCGAAACATGTCTACACCGAAAATCGATTGCCCTTCTGGTAGATGGTTCTTTTACAATCAGGACTCTTGAATCTTGATGGAGAGTTGGTTAAAAATCTTTCAGCTTACTACCGTGAAGACATACCGGATTGTACTCCTATCGGTGGAGTCCAACACGCAAGAAGGAAAAATAGAAATTGGTGGAGTCCATCACCAAATAGAAAACGGCAACAACCAGCAACAGGTCAAAGCGGAAAAGAACGACACACTCTTTTCTACAGGCAGAATATTCCTTTTCTGATCGTGTTGGATCAGGTTTGCTACCCTGTAGCTTGTGCTCTCGAAAGATCAAACATAAGGATGGAAAAAACGGTTTGACTGGTCAAATTTGTTTGGTGCTCGACATCGAAACAATCTGGATCGTTGATTGAAAATAAACGGACAAGATTTAAAGTGTTTGCTGCTCGACATCGGGACAATCTGGATCGTTAATCGAAAATTAGACGGACAAGATTTAAAGTATCCCAACATGTTTGCTCTTTTAATAGTAGTATAGATTTGTTTCTTTAGGTGCTCGATGAAATACCTAGCAAAAAAATTCTTCTTATGTTGTACCAGAGATGTAAGGTGGATTTACATGAGAATTTAGGCACCTGCATTGCATCCTTTACGTTGCAGAAATTAGAGGAGCCCACTGATTCCTAATGATGTCTTTCAGATATAGAACCGTGTGAAATCAGAAGAAACAGCATGTGAGCATCAAATTGAGGAATGGCAAGCATATGTGATATGTATTTCTGTGCATGCACTGATCGCTAAGGTTCATAATTTGTTATTGAAAAATAGAAAAAAAAACTATGATTTTTAGATGCAGTATGTACCTTTCAGATTTCAGGAGCTGTTATTGACATGAATTTTTTTATTGATTGAGAGGCTGGTGCCAAATTTGCATTAAAAGAAGTGCAAGTTAACGATTGAGGTGGTGCGCTCTTTCTTATCAGTTTCTATAGTATGCTGATATATACATGCAAACCATTATTCCATCTATTGACACTTATAATCGATTGATTAGCACATGAAAATGATATAAGAGATTAACTCAACAGGTTTATGGGCTGAACATTCTTTCGGAAGGTTATGTCTATGTTTTCATTCTGAAATTGTTATCAAGATAGGCATTGTTACGATGAGATATAGAGTAGGAGGAAGTTATAAATAGTTGGACCCCGAGTTATAAGAGCATGCAGCCTATAATTTTCCCTTGATTTGTTAATATGATCAACACTTGGATGCCAGCAAATGCAGCAAATAGCAAACACAGAAAACCTGATGTTTTCTCCCCATCAATGAATTTTTTAAATCGTATTTAATTAGGATGACTGCGCAGTGGGGACTCTACAAGAATGAGGTCATCTCTGTTCCATGGTGCACATTCTCACGTAGGAATTAATTTTGTAGGGAAGAAGGTTGCATTTTTTTTACTTCCAGCTCTGATTTTCAGCTGAAGGCTTAAGCCCTTGGTCAGCAATCGGTTGTAAATAAAAGGTAATATACATAATTTATAGAATAGTGTAAGTCTGCAATTTTTATGTTGCATTCGTGGAGTAAAGCTCACTACGCAGCTTGATTTTGCAGGTTAGTGGTTACTAAAAATGTATGCTCTAGATGTACATTTTTTGTTATTATTGATATGATGTCCCATTGTTATAAGAAGTGAAGTTAATTCTGGAATTATTTCACATCTTATTTTGAAATTGTGGAGTTGTAAGATGTCTCAATTTTCATCGCATATGCTAATTATTCACATTTTATTTTCAAATTTCAGAAACATATTTGCATCTTGCCTCTTAGGAATCTGTCCTCTTTGTTACATACACTTCTGTTTTCTTTGAAACTGAAAGAAGCTTTGGAAAGTGCCTCAGCATAGTAATTTGACCAATACATGATCGCATTATTCATGATATCTTATCCCATATGCACTTTATTTGATTATGTACACTTACAGAATATTTTTCTTATGATTTTAAATTTCTTCATTTCTATCAAAAAATTAGATGTAGGTGTTAGCATGACCTGAAATACAGGAGAAATGGGATTCTCTTTGGTTCGGTCATTGGATTGGGTACAGTCCTGGTAGAGAAGAGAAAGAGGATTTTACTTTCATGCTCCACTTTTTTTATTACTGGAAATGCTGCGTATTTGTTAGGATTGTGGAACGTGATGTACAAACGCTAAATGGATAGATCAAATACAACTAACTTAATGAAAAATTGGAAAAAGACGTATTTCAGAAAATGTCAATTCAACAAATAGGCTACAGGTGACTTAAACAAAAAAAAATTCTAAATTCTCAATTGTAAAGAAAAGAGGAGGAGTGAGAAAAACTTAAAACATGCAACGTTAAATATATTGTTGGACCTAATGACATAATAAAAACAAAACAAAGTGAAACTATAAGCCATGGCTAACTTATGTGAATTTGAGAAAAAAAACGAAGAAAAAATTCTATACGACATATTGAAACTTGAAATTAGCTTACTGTTTGAAAACTTATGAAATGTTCTTGAAGTTTTAAATTTGTATATATCGGATAATATTTTCTAAATTTAAAATAATGTGATAGCAAAGACATAAAATCAAATAGATATGCTAGCCGCGCAAATGCGCGGGCCACCCAGCTAGTTTATACTAGATAGTAGGTTCATGCCTCCTGTGAGTCTGGGCTCGAGATGACAGAAACTACTAAGACCGAGGATGTGTTGTTACTACTAGGGGTAAAACAGCGATGTTTATTGTTATATGTTTATATCCATTGCTTACATTATGCACTTTGCTTATTGCAATTATTTGTTGCTTGCAACTTAATACTTTCAGGTGACATGCTGGATAGCAATCCCGGGTGGATTATTAGTCATAGATGCAGCAGGATAGCGGTCTATGTATTTTGCTGTGATGCCCAATTAAATATTACAATGAACATTCTTGTCATAATAGCATTGTCATGCCCTCAAAATTTGTCAATTGCCTAGCGGTAATTTATTCACCCAACATGTTTACTATTTTATGGAGCGACACCACTAGTAAAACTATGGCCGCCGGTCCATTCTTTTACATTGATTGCAACTCGTTTCCTACGCTCTACATTATTGCTAGCTCGATATTCATTTTTTACTTTTATCATTGTTTTCAACATCATACGTTTAATCCCTTGTTTTCAGCAAGACGAGAAGCTTGACAACCTTCCTGAATTCGTTGGGACAAAGTTTAGTGTTTGTGTCGTGTGCAGCTCCATGCCGGAAGCTCTTTTCTAGAACCGTGTTGAAGCCTTCTCCAAGTTCTACTGGTTCGATAAACCTTGGTTTTACAACTAAGAGAAACTCGCTACTACGCTGCTTCATACCTTCCTTTTGGGGTTCCCAACGGACGGTTGTACGCCGCATCAATGTCCGTGAGTGGTGTGCCCCCGCATCTTGAGGTGAATACTTCGTGGCACTTAATGCGCATTTTTAACCACACCTCAAGGTGAACCATGGTGGATTTAGGGGGAGCATTACACCTCTGCACCTAATGGAGATTAGCTTATTTTGAAAAGTGAATTTCAGGATACATCTTCATCTCCGCACGCTTCGGTCTCTTACGTGAACTTCACTACTTATGCATTTATCTTGTGATAACTTTCATGCATAAGTTGTAGCCTAGCATATATATTGATATCACATAGTTGTTTACATCTTGTCTAGCATAAGTTGTAGCCTAGCATATATATAGGTTTTGTGCTTCATAAAATAAACGACTAGTTTATTTCCGGATTTACTCATGTCAAACCATAATTGTTTTAAATCGCCAATTTAGCCCCTCTGGGCGACATTTAGATCCTTTCCGTGGCTTCGGGGCTGCCGTATGGCGTTGTGTGTCGTATCGGTTTTCGGCTAGTTTTTCTTATAAACTAGCCAACTATATTATTCTTTATCAATGAAATGATAATTTTCTACGCTATTTGAAAAAAGTGAAGTTAAAAATTTGTATTCAACACTATGACCACATACACAATGCCAACTACAACACAAATTATCTAATTCATTAATTCAAATGGCACACATATCGATATGGTTTCTTGTGACCAAGAGTATTTTACTTGAAACATATGGGCATCAAAGTCAAACGAATGATCAATTAACCCTTTATTAGTATATAAATCTATGATATTGGAACGGGAAACCAGAAAGATAGTATACAATTGTACAGTAATCAGATTTTATTGAGACTAGTCTGGATCTTGGTCTGATTGTCATAAGGTTTAGTTTTTGAAAATGCACTGAATTTTGTTTAAGAACTGATCATGGCTTTTCAGATGACTCACTGCTGAGTTTTATGCACCAAACAGTTCACGCAGCAAAGCTAGATAATTAGAGCAAGGTGTGGGCAACACATAATTCAACACCATGTGCTCTTCCAACGCTATATGATGTGAGATTGCTGAATCGTGAATGTTTTATTTATATCGTTGTTGGATCTCAAACTCATGCATGACCTGTTGCATGCATGTTGTCTCTCGCGCCTTATCAAGTTTTATGCACTAACCGATTCACTCGAAAGCCTGATCTAGTGGGAAAACAGAACTAACATTTAACATATATACTTCAACAATCACAAGATTACAAGAGGACAGCAAAAGCTGGAGAATGCACATATAGTGTAGCAGTGGGACTCAAAAGCTGTCCCATGCATGGATTAAATATGATCTTAGATGGATACCGGGACACATGCATAGAGCTAATTATTAAGGTGGCCACTATTATTTGTGTATGCACATCTACAAGCAATATATTTCAGAAGCCCTAACGGAAAGGTGGTGGTTCGGGTGTTTGACAGTGACAACAATGTATTGCAACAGGGACCACCACACATTAGTTAGTTGTCACATCAATCTAGCTAGAGCTAGCCAATCACACGATTTCTATATAAGCCCATCCTCTCACACCTTCTTCTTCCCCCACCTTTGATCTCTCTCTCAAGCTCTCATTTTCTCTCTGCCCCTCTCTGGAGGTGTTCAATTGCTTTGGTGCATCTTCTAGGGGCTGAAGCTGCCAGCATGATCTGATGAGCGCCTGGTCTGACACCAGTGCCTAACTGTTTGTCAAAACTAGTGATCAGATCATGCTGTGCAGTTTCATCTGCTTGTGGATCCACAAGAGATACTAGCTTATCGTGCAATTTTTTTATTTCTTGCGGTACAATCTGACATGAGTTTAATTTCTCTTTGGGTTTCTGGCTCACAAGGTCAATCAAATCTTGGGAGTATTCGTGCGGACAAGACATCGATCGATCCGATCGAGCACCGAGTTAAGGAGAAAGGGAAGAACTAAGCCGCGTGGAGCTGGTAGTATCATCGCCAGCATGCATGATTAGCTCGAACGTCCCAGCTATTTTTCCTGTTTATTACTCCTGTAATCTATATAATCATATACTTTCAGGTGCTGAACTGGTTCACCAGAAGTGCTTTATATACCATATTCTGCGCAAGCTTCTGTGTACATGATTTTCTGGACAAGCTATACACATGACGAAGATGACGAGGGGCAAATGCAAAGCTCCCCCGGTCTCAGGCCATAGGAGTATCTTTTAACTTACCTTAACATTGGCTTAGTTTGTGTAGTTGAAGTCTTCTGAGATATACAAACCACTATGTAAGATGAGTGCTACTGTGCTAGCTAGCTTGTGCATGCATGCACTCTTTTTGTTTGTGATTCCATGGCTCCTGAACAGCAGCTGCTCTCTTACCTTTTGCTTTGGGGTTAATTGCATCACTAATTTGTGGCCGTAATGCCATATAATTAGATTATCTGCAGATGTATTTTTTCTGAATTGTATAGAGGAGGTAATTAATTATCGGCTGATTGATCGGTTAGTCGTTTGATTGGTTGGTGTGCACAACATTAGATTCTCTGTCCCTGTCCACTACAGCCGAAAGTTGATAATTCCACGCTATGCCACTCCAGCCGTCCTGATCGGTGGCATGTGGAGAAGATCCGTGTGAGATGCGCTGCATCAATAAACCAAAACAAATTATAGAGAAATGAATAAATTAACTATAAAGAAAGGACAAAGGGAGAAAACCAAAAGGAGGAAAAATTGTGGCACCTCACGTCATACGAAGGGCTGGTAATTGAGAACCAGCCATTGTTCGGATGGTTAAAACTTAAAAGGGTGGCCATACCTTTAGTCCACTAGGAATTGTTCGTGTGTGTGTGTTAAGTTTCTACATTGTGCTTGGTATTTCTCAAAAGAAAAGGAACGCCGTTATAACAACTACTCCCTCCATTCCGGTTTATAGAATGTATTCCCAAAATCAGGTTTTTCCAAGAATAAGATGCAATTTAGGCAATTAATAAGTAATTAGGAGAGAGGAAATGGAAGGTAACCAATGCATACAAACCAATTTGATCAATTAATGAGTAATTAGGAGAGATAAAAGGAAGGCAACCAATGCATGTCAGCAATTGTGCTATTCAAGGCACCAATAGTTAGCCACCTAGGTTGTAGAGAATTACCAAAGGCATCCTATAAACCGGAATGGAGGGAGTACTTAAGATTGCTATTTAAAAAAAACTACTTAAGATTGCTAGAAGCAGGCTAGGATTGTCTTATTTCATTAAACTACGATATTTGTGTGTGTTTCACTAATTGTAATAACAGTAAGCAATACCCCCAAAAAATTCCTCTGGAGAAAACTTGAGGAAAATATACTTTTCTGGTCTAAACCATAAAAGGTGAAATATGAGAGGACGTAATTTAAATCTCACTAACCTAACAAATTCCTTTCGCAGCGGACTTTAAGCAAATAACATATATAAACGTGATAATTTGAAGTTGCAAAATTGATGCTATCAGTGCAAAAAAAAGTAGCACGTGTACATGTCCACGTGTTCCGTGTACATAAATTTGCATAAATGCCGTTAACAAAACAAATATGATGCTCCAAACATTATTTCTAGAGGACTAGTTTTTGGTCTTTTTGTCCATGGCACGCCTTTTCTTCATGAAAGTTGACACACATATATGAATGTTGATTAAGTACATAAAAATTGGAAGTTTTCAAATAATAAAACATGTTTTGGAGAATTCAACACGGCAGTATCCAAGCCGGTGAGACTCACAAACCACAAGGAACAACAGAATCCTATGCACTGCAGTTGATTAAGTACATCATAAAAATTTGAAGTTTTCAAATAATAAAACATGTTTTGGAGAATTCAACACGGCAGTATCCAAGCCGGTGAGACTCACAACCACAAGGAACAACAGAATCCTATGCACTGCGAAGAGTTTTTGTCTTGTAGCTTTGGGTTGGGACACAATAATATATCCGCTCTATCTTCTCAAGCTGATGGTTTTAAGTAATTCAGTTTTGTTAAATCTCATACGAGATTTTTCTAAGTCTCAATCACCTAAAAAAGTGCAACCACAATTCAGAGAAAATTGCAACTCGCACCCAGTTGCACTTTTCTAGAAAATGTAACCGAGTTAGAAAAGTTCAAGTTACACTTTTCTCTTAACTCTAGTTGCACTTTTCGCCATGACTGAGATTTAAGAAAATCTAAGGGGGGTTGAGACTTTCAGCTACATGCTTTTGATGTTTCTCTCGGTTCTCTGTGATACAAAAGAAGTCCAAAAGGTTAAAATGCCGACGATGCATGCTTGACCTGTTTGCTCTCTACGGAAACCCAACTAATTAACCTCAGCGCGGAACTTCCATGAACCTTCAGTGAGTGGAGATAATTTTATACGGCATGAAGCCCCATTAGTCAAGGAAGAAACAATGGTTCTTGATTACTTAATCAAAAGGTTTCATCTTTGCGGCAATTAGGTAGGACTATTTTGGTCACAGTTTGCCCAAAAGACTGATGCTAAGAACAAAATGGGCAAAGCTGGTCCGTAATGGTCAGTTGATTAATTTATGCATCTCCCTAATTCACAAGTCAGAGACTTCACACGTAACTGCCATTTCAGAAATGTGGTGATCTCTTTGACACTGAGCGTTCTTCAACGTGCTGCATTCAACCTGAGATTACAGAGATGTTACCAATGCACAATGAAGGTTACCCCAAAAGAAGAAGATACAACTAAAAGATAGAGATATATAGTGTTAGCTTTTGTTCGCTGTATGATAGCAACCTTGCAGCGGCGTACTGATCATATCTAATCTTCTCGGCAATGTTAAGAACCAAATAAATCTTCTCGACCAATCTGCATCAAATATGATACACATGGCCCCATCATGCATGCTTCCAGAGCTACAATTGTTGAGTGACGTGCATCCAGCCAAACTAAGCAGTACAAGAATGTGAGCGCTGTAGGTAGTCAAACTATGTTGTAGGTGAAACTGAAACTTGTCATATCTCTATTTCATAAAAAAAATTGAGAATTATTTCATAACAGTTGCATCCACATCGATACACTGGGCCGAAGTGAAACCTTCCTAGTAACAACTGAGTGTAGAGTTCCCCTGACAGTCTCCTTTTCTCTTCAGAAGATCTCTCGAAGTTTCTGAAACACGGCACTATCCCTAGCTATTTGCAACTTCCAACCCCAATTACCTGGATAAACATCAAGTTAGCACAGTTGGACCTAGTGTACAATGCCACCACCTGAGGATTTGATTCCTCTTTGACTCAAATTTGTGAGCTTAACTTCTTCCACGCATAAAATATGTCTAATTCCTCATAGGTATTCTCATTTTCTTTACAAAAAAAGCCTGCTTTTCAATCTAGTACATGTTCACTTTTCCCTGAACTCTAAAACCGTTTGGACTGCAATCTCGACCAATTGAAATGGTCCACTTTTCACCCTATGTGGTACCAGTACCACCAGTGCTTTTGGGTGCCATGAACAAACCAGCACTACAAAAGCAAATATCTATTTCAAACTACACCCTTTGGATAACTGAACTACACACAAAAAATACTAGATATGGAAGGAAAGTTGGTATGATCATATAACAAAATGGAACTTGATGACAAGGCAGCAACCCAGCAGTTTGGTGGACGCACATAGCATCCATGTCAGCAAACACGACTTTGAGGGTAAAATGTGGGGACTGTTTTGAGAGTTCAAGGTTGAACCCGAAACAGTTTTAGAGTTCATGGTTTGAAAGTGAACTTCTTCCAGAGTTCAAAGTTGAAAAAATGGACTTTTATGTATTCTTATCCATACTATCTATATTTGTCCAAGTCAACAAGGTCCCACAACAGCATATACTACCACATGTCTACATTCACCAACAACTAACACTGGGTTGCCCATACCCGCAAAATTATTGGTGATTTGGTGGCAATCAAGAGGGATGTACACAAACATACATCCACAGCAATGAATCGGCATCAACATGCGTCAATGGTTATACATAACACTATATGCCAACAGCTACACCCATGTCCAGCTTGCAGAATAGGCGGCCAAGTGAAAAGCGCACTGCAAAATGAAGGCAACATATATTTTTTTCCATTTATAAATCAGTGTAGCCAAGCATATAAGTTTCTGCAGCAGCAGTGGCATGTGAATTGGTCCAACCACTTGCAGTATAGTTACAGAAACCTGAGACATATCCATCTACAGAATAAATATATCGTTCATTGATCGAAAAGCCTGGTTACATGTAATGCCGAGTTAGTGACTTCCTACAATTAATCTCTCAAAGTTCCACGGAAACAAAAAGCTATCTAACTGTCAAAGAAGTGCTAAGATTCTGAAGAGTAAGTTATGGGTTTGTCAGAGTCTTCTGAACGAAGTCTTTGACTCGGATTGGGGGACTTCCTTTATTAGGTCAGAGAGAGTTCTTCAACTGCAGCAAGGTTATTTGGTTGGGCTGGTACCCCTTTGTTGAACACCGTGGAACAATATTAGAAACAAAATGATGTTTGAGCAAGAGTTGTTGGTTCATCCTTCTGATTTCAAGATAACATTCTTCATGCAGAAATGGAAAATTTAGCGGGTAAACATGACAAATATTGAGGAAGTGACCAGGCATATGACTCAGAATTCAAAAACTGCAAAACAACCCTGGCGGAGCAGGATTGCAAAGGAGATGCTGGAAGTTTGTTTCGTTTTAGTTCTGTTGCTTCTTGCTTCTGTTTTCTGTTGTGTGAGTAGTAGTTTGGCTTCGGGAGAAATATGTACTTCTCCTCCTGAACTTACTCATTTATTTAGCAGGGTGCTCTCATATAGTCATATAAGATGGCACCGCTAGCATTTAGTCCTTTTATGTGCTTTCCATTGAACTGGTCGCTTTAATGAAGTAGGGTATGTTTGGTTCTAGCCCATGGCTAGCCAGAACTTTGGTTCACCTTTCGGTTGCCCATGAGTTGGCCAACATTGGCAAGAAAAGTGAACTAGATTGGCAAAGAGGCATTGGCATGCCAAATAATTGGTAACCATCCCAAAGACCAAAGATTTGGTCAGGACCAAAAATTGCTAGTTTAACTTTTGGCCACAATCCAAACATACCCGTCGAGCCAATGGCCTTTTGTGGCCATATTGTTTTCTGACATCGTCTTGATAATGAGCTTTATTATGGGTCACTGTGAAAAAGGAACCTGACCACTGATAAAATTATTGAATTTCTATAACGTGTTCACGAAGTCGCTATAGTCTTTAACATCATTCAAACTAGCTCATAACATATCAACCAATAGTAACAACATAACTTTGTCATAGTTCAGTGGTGCTACAGGAAATCACATGAAAGATAGATTAGCTATCTCACAATTAAAACTTAACAAACTGAAAGAATAGTTGACTACAAGTCTACAAGTGATGTTACATTGATTTATGAATCAAGGGACCATGACGTAAATGAGTTTTGTTATACAGATACAGATGTGATAAAATGAAGCTCCAGGCAGTGCAGAGTAAGTTATTTTCCACAAAATACAAAAAAGAGTGCAGATAAATAATGCCACCACAAACCAAGGGAGCTAAGAGTTTAAATTTTACAAATATCGTTAGTTGCATTTTTTTACTGAAAGTAAAGGGGCCATCAAGTGCATATTTTCTTAAAGTACAGTGGCTTAGGTCTGACTTTTGGATGTAGAGAGATATAACAGCTTCTTTTACAGGTTAAAAACAGTTTGTTTTCTGAAAACATACAGAATGTACATATATTTTGGCCTTACTTATTTTGCCGTTTCATTTAGTAGCATCACCTGTGTGGATGGTGGATTGCTTCAGGATAGGTAGGGATAAGAACTAGAGTTTGGCTAATAAATAAAGCAATTCATATCTGGTTCCCCCCATACTTATGTCTGGTGTAACACATCTCACGTGATTCAGACCTTTTAATACTTTCTGGTTAGGTAAAAAAAAAATAACACTATGAACTCAGTCGGAACTAGCTGCCTAGACTACATATTCCTCTATAAATAGGTTGTACAGCGCCTATAGGCTATTGACCAACTATGCATTCCCTGCTAATTAGAGAACTTGTATACTTCCACATTACATTACTTACTTTGGTAGTTTGGTGCGTTTGATGTCTTGTCCTGGAAAGGGCCAATCTGCAGGTCCGCGACAATGAGGTAATGTGATCAGACTCATTAACCAACTATGCCTGCCAATTAGAGAACTTGTATTCTTCCGTATTACATTACTTACTTTGGTAGTTTGGTGCGGTGGTTGTCTTGTCTGGAATGGGCCACTCTGCAGGTCCACAACAATGAGGTAATGTGATCAAACTGATTCACCAGTGAGTTCAATTGAGAGATCCTAGCTAGCCAACATATCTAGTATGCAGACCACACCCTTGTCCAGGTAGGGATCTTCCAAATAACTGTCAATAGCAGTCATATATCCATAAATTCACTGCATCATGGGTACAAGGGTACAACGAAAATTTCAGTATCAAGTACATTAAAAAACACATACTGTTGCCTTCTATCTTTTTTCTCCCAAACGATACCACATATGCCCATGAAATTATGAGGATACAATATTACTTTTAAGTAATGAATATAGAGGATATGTTTAAGCTTTTGGGGTGGCAGTACAAATATCCAAACTGCTAACAAGTGTGGGTATACTGATGCTTGTAAAAACCACACTAGTTATGAAAGCCTCTAGAACTGCTAACAGTTTCCAATGCAAAATAGGTACTATATTCATATATGTATTCTTGGAAGACGAGCTTGACAAAAGGTCATAGCTAGTAGGAAATATGAATCGCCCATAGCTAGGTATAAATAAGTCTAGATATCAACTTTGGCAAGCCACATGCTGCTCCTTGGACGCATTGCTAGAATAAGCAAGCTATGCAACTTCACGAAGAGGTTAAAGCATTGATGGTACTTGTTAAATGTTGCAACATTACGCTCATAGGGAAGTATAAAAGGCAATCTTTTATTTAAATGACACAAATCCGAGAGAGGATAAGCAAATTATACCTAGTATCTGTACAAAATATTTCAATCAATTGTGCTTCTCCATTTTAATTTGGATTCAAGGTTGAAAAACTTCAATCCAGATATCACCAAGTCTGCAGTGACCTTCTTCAGGTGCTCGTTCAGCATATCCTCATAAACAATAAAATTAGCTTCTGAAATAATATCCCGATCTCTCATAACAGAGAATACTTCTCTAGCTCCAGTTGAAGTTGCATACTTGCAGAATCCATAGATGATAGCAGAGAAGATAAGTTCTTCTATTGAATAACCTAATTCAATCATTTCATCCACCACTTTCATGACCTTCTCCGGGCTTTTTGACCGGCAAGCTTCAATAGTAGTTAAGGTGTACTTGAATTCCATTGGCCCATTCTCTACATTTCCAAGACAATCTGTTACGAGCGAAACAGCTGCATTTATTTCCCCAATCTTGCATAGCCCTTTCACAAGAGAACAATAGGCTGAAATACTTGGTATCCATTCGGCCTTCATCATGGAGTTGTAGCATGAGCAAGCCTCTTCGATATTTCCCTCATCCACAAAACATGGGATCATATGACTATATGTACATGATTCTGGTTGGCAGTCATCTGAAACTTTCATTTCCTCGAAAAGTAATTGTGCTTTCCTCCTCTCCTTAATCTTGAGCAGATTCTCAATAAGAACGTTGTAAATTCTAACACTGCAATAACCTTTTTGCCTCAAAGTCTTAAACACTTCCACAGCCTTCAATTCTCTGCCGTCCTTGCATGCAAAGAGCCTCAAGAAGTTCACCAAAAATTCAACAGCAGGCAAGCTCAGCTCGACCAGTTTGTCAACCAATTCAAAAAAATTAACCATCTCACCCCTATCAGCGTAGCAAACTAGCAACTGTGAAACAGTCTCAGAGGTTGGCACCAGCTCCTCCTGAAGGACAATCTGAAACATCTTATATGCCTTGTCCTCCCGACCTATACCACACAGCCCGCCAATGAGTGTATTGTATGTTCCGAGGTCAGCACGGTATCCAGCATCCACCATCTCCTTCAAGACTCTACAGCCATCCCCAACCCTCCCAGCAGCGACATACCCATCAATGAGTGACGCATACGCGACCCTGTCGACCAACAACCCCTTTTTCCTCATCTCCTCAAACAACTTAGCAGCCTCCTCTACCATCCCAGCATTGCATAGCCCCACAACCATTGTAGCATATGCCATTGCGTCTGGCTCCACACCATCTCTCCCCATCTCCTCCCACACCCTGATGCAACCCTCCATGTGCCCCCTGCGCACCATCGTCTTGACCAGCGCAGTGTACACGAACACGTCCGGCTGGCACACCTCATCCCTCATCCTTCTAATCATCTCTAGGATCCTCTCCGTCATGCCTGCCTGGCCCAGCGCACGCACAATGATTGCAAATGTCACCGGCATAGGCCTGACACCACCAGTTGACATTTCATCAAACAGCTTGAGCGCGTTCTCGACATGCCCTGCCGCAGCCAGAGCACCCAGGACGCGGTTGCAAGCGTGGACCTGCGGCTGGACGGAGAACTCGTGCCGAAACCGGCGGAGCGTGTAGAGCGCACGGAGGGGGCGGCGTGCGGCTGTGTGTAGCCGGACGAGGAGGGTGAGCTGAGGGTGGGAGACGGGCTTGCCGTGGGCGCGAATGAGGTCGGGGAGCTGATCGGCGGCACCCGGGAGGCCTGCATCGGAGAGGAGCGAGGCGAGAGCGTGGAAGGCGGGGAAGCAGTGTCGGAATCCCTTCTGGCGGCCGGCCCAGTGGAAGAAGGGAAGGGCGAGCGGGGGAGGTGGGGGCGGGTGTGCGCTGAGGACCTCAGCCACGAGCGTAGGTGGCACGCGGCGGAGCTTGGACAGGTCGGCGACGACGGGAGGTCCCCAGCGCTGGTGTCGGCGGAGGGCGTCGAGGAGAAACCGCGCGAGCGGGGAGAGGCGGCGGGAGGCGGCGGACACGGAATGCGGCAGAGTCGGCGGTGAGCGAGGGGACTGAGATGGGGAGGAGGGGTCCCAGTCGGGGAGGCAGAAGGGGACGGTAGCGGTGGTGGTGGCGGAGGAGGGGGAGGGGTGGGGTCCGGGGGAGGTGGCTCGGAAGTGAGTGATGAGGCCGCCGCGGACGGTGGGGCGGTGCGGGGACGCGCGGCGATGGCCATGGTAGATCGTGTGCCTGCGGCGGCGGTCCGCCGGAGCGGGAGGGGAGGAGGGAGAGGTCATTGCGCGGTGGTGTGAGCAGGCCCACCGTACTGCAGCCGCAGCGCCGTCGCGAGGAGCATGAGCAGAGGAAGCCGGAGCAGAGAGGCGCAGCACTCCAACTGACTGCCGTGTGAGAACAAAAAAAGTACGGTGTTTTGCTGGTTCAGGTCAAAATACGATAGCCCGGTTTTAAAAATCACGAACTTCATATTTACTTCAAACAATTCAGATAAAAGTATGCAAGTACTCCGTACATACGTGTGTTTACCTCGTACGTATAAAGTTTCATAGGATTATATATTCAAATGTGTCATACCAAAAAAAGGACAAACGTGAATACCAAGAATGATTTTTAATGCCTGCTAAGAGCCACATTTTTTTTGTAGCCTTACATACAAGGTATTTTTTTTAAAAAAAAGTTACATGTTCATAGAAACCATTAGATGTTTCTGTATAAAAGAGTTCGGATTTTTTGAAACTCTTAAATACATTTTCTCGCTCTCTCTTTTAAGAAGATACTGGGCTCCCTGAAACCCAGGTTCCATAAGTATGTGCCCTATCAAAAGATACATGTACTTTAGCAATAGATAGTAAATATCATTTGTCTCGACAACTTAAACTACTAGTAAGTCTGCACATGCAATGCACCTCTTTATAACAACTTCACAATAAAAATTGGTGTGTTTTATCTTTTTTTTTACCCGTTCGTAGCGTAATTGAGTAAAGCCCAGTCCCAAAATTTTAAGATCTTGTCAGGCTCTATGTTTTCGGTTGAATTTAAAGTGCCAATATTTTCACAATTTCATTTTCAAAAATCTGACTAACCCAACCAATATGGGGCTCCCACTTTCCCCTTCATTCTCTCTCTCCTCTTCTCTCCCTTGAGAGCGCCCACACCACACCCGACTCCTCCCTCCCTCCTCCCCAGAGGTTCTGCCGCCCGGTAGCATTGGGAGGGTGAGGCTTGCCTCCTCTGTATATTACTAGTATTAGGAGTAGGTTCAGCATTGTTCTCTGTGGCATCTAGCGATATGTCGTGGACAGGTTGCTCTTCGTCATCCCTGAGGGATGGCGGAAGAGCTCTCCCTCTGCTATTCTATTGATGTCCATGGCAGACAGCGTTGGTGTGCGGCAGATATGGTGATAGCCATGGGCGGACGCAGCGTCCCGGCTGCCCGGGCGCTTGCCCGGGCTTCGCTGGCGTTTGCTTCGTGCACGAGAGCGATTCTATCGATCAAATGGCATATGATTAGGGCAAAACGATTGGCTAATTGGCTTGATGGGCCTTCAATCTATGGGCCTCTGTAGTTGTGCTGCGCGTCTGTGCTTCCTCCTGGAAACAAGAGGCAGCGAAGGCAGCCAATATCCATTCTACTCTGCTTTAGGTTCCCTCACCTCATCTAAACTCGTTAACTTAATCCTCTCTAATTTACACAACCGTATTTTGATTTGAAATAAAATCTATATGAAATATACGTGCCTTTACGAGTAGGTTCCATTCTTGTGGTCGGTTTCGAGTTTCGTCGACTGTAATTTCTTAATTTTGCACCAGAATTCGCACCATTTTAGACAAATTTTGTCAACTTCGTCGCACTTGGTCGACCGTTTGGAATTTCCTTCGAGGAGTAGATCGACCTCGCTGTTTCACACAACTTTCATGTTGTATCTTTTTCGTTTCGACGGACCTCTTGGGAGTTCTTCTTAATTTCGATGTATCTAATTTTAGCAAATATGAGCATTTTAATGTGTTGTGAACTTGTGATCATTGGAATGTGCTATGAGCGTGTAATGTATTATATTCATGTTTTTGCACTAAAAATATTTTGGACACAATATTTGCTCAATATTTCTTACATTTATCCGAAAAAATTTAGTTGCACTGTAGCGCGCCCAGGCTTCGACAAATTTCTGGGTCCGCCACTGGTGATAGCAACCCAAATAAGCTCGTTTGTGGTGCTCCGGCTTTGGCACGTGTGGACATGCTGCCTCCTCTGCCTGGGCGACAAAGGTGTTGCCCGTACATGAGGGGCCGCGAGTGGTGCAAGAGATTTCAACTGTTACCGGTGGTAGCTGAGAACATGACTACGACAAGTCAAACCCCAGTCAGGAAGACTGACACACGCAAGGCATTCCTAATTCGACTACAACCCTTGTATACCTAATCATCGTGTGTCCCGCCCTGCAACGACGGTGTTTCATTGGGTTTTTACGTATTTTTATTTTATTAAGATTTTCGTGTATACGTGGTTGTCCCTTCTCAAATCCTGTTGCATGGGCTGATAATGTTTCAGGTGCTGTTAGACTAGATGGGAGGGCTGACGAAATGCTGGCGTAGCAAGGAGGACATCGCGCCGGGATGGGCGGGTGATACGTCTCAAACGTATCTATAATTTTTGATGTTTCATGCTGTTATTATACCAATTGCTACATGTTTTATTTACACTTCATAGCATTTTTATGCATTTTCTGGGACTAACCTATTAACAAGATGCCGAAGTGCCAGTTCCTGTTTTCTGCTGTTTTTCTCTTTCAGAAAAGCTAGTCGCAAAATATTCTCGGAATTGGACGAAAATCAACATGTGCAAATATCTCATCGGAAGACTCCAGAAGCCAGAAGGGGAGACGGAGTGGGGCCACGAGGCAGCCTCGCCAGGCCTCGGCGCGGCCTAGGAGGGGGTGGCGCCCACCCCTGGCGTGGCCGCCTCGGTTGCCTCCCGACGCCGCCCTTTTGCCTATTTATTCCCGATCACCCGACAACCCTAAAAAACACCGATCATATTCCACGAAAAGTTTCGTCGCCGCCGCCGTCGTCAACCCTAGATCGGGAGGGTTCTGAAGCTCTTCCCGGCACCCTGCCGGAGGGGAGATCCTCACCGGAGGCCTCTACACCGCCATGCCTGCCTCCGGAGTGATGCGTGAGTAGTTCATCCTTGGACTACGGGTCCATAGCAGTAGCTAGATGGTTGTCTCTCCACCTTGTACCTCCATGTTTAGATCTTGTGAGCTGCCTAACATGATCAAGATCATCTTATTGTAATGCTACATGTTGTGTTTGCTGGGATCTGATGAATATTGATACTATGAGCAAGTTGTTTATCAATCTATATATTTATGTTGTTTATGATCTTGCATGCTCTCCGTTGCTAGTAGATGCTTTGGCCAAGTAGATGCTTGTAACTCCAAGAGGGAGTATTTATGCTAGATAGTGGGTTCATGCCTCCAGTAATCTGGGCTCGAGATGATATAAACGACTAAGGTTGTGGATGTACTGTTGCCACTAGGGATAAAACAATGATGCATTGTCTACGTGTCATTTGCATTGTTTACATTACACACGTTACTTCATGCAATAATATGTTGTTTGCAACTCAATACCGGAAGGGGTGCGGATGATAACCGGAAGGTGGATTATTTAGGCATAGATGCGTTGGATACCAAGTCTATGTACTTTGTTGTAATGCCCAATTAAATCTCATAATAATCATCTTGTCATATATTGCATTGTCATGCGCTCATTATTTGTCAATTGCCCAGCTGTAATTTGTTTACCCAACATGTTAGTTATCTTTTATGGAGAGACACCACTAGTGAACTCTGGACCCCAGTCCATTTCCTCATACTGATAAAACCACCAACTGAAATCATTTGTTCTCTGTTACTTTCTGCACTCATTACTGTTTTCCACACAATACGTTTAATCCTTTGTTTTCAGCAAGCCGGAGAGATTGACAACCTCTCTGTTTCGTTGGGGCAAAGTAGTTTGCTTGTGTTGTGTGCAGGTTCCACGTCAGTTGTGCCGCTGACAACCTTCTGAAGAACCTCCGTGTCCTCCTGGCTCGATAAACCTTGGTCATATTTCAAGGGAAAACTGCTGCTGCACTACATCATACCTTCCTCTTGGGGTCTCCCAACGAACGTGTGTTGTCACGGTCAACAAGCAGATCTTCTGGTGCTGTTGCTGGGAAGTAATAAAACACTCTATCGTTAACACGCCATCAAGACATTTTTCTAGCGCCGTTGCCGGGGACACTAGAATCTCCAGATAGGGGAGTCTCACACTTCCAATCTCATTACTTTGTTTTTGTCTTGCTTAGTTTATTTTATTTTATCTTGTTTGCTGTTAAAACCCAAAAACACAAAAAAAAATCCTGCACTTAGTTAATTTTGAGTTGTTATTTTTTTGTTTAGTCATCATGTCTGGTTCTGCGTATTATGCTTCATATCCTGAGGTTGAGGTTCGTACTTTTAAGCAACAAGGGGGAGAAAGTTTGAAAGATGCTTGGTATAGAATTAGTAATGCTCATCATAGGTGTGCTAAGAAACATTCCACTACAATCCTTCTTAGGAATTTTTATGTTGGCATCACCAATTGGTATAGGTATGTTTTGGACACTTTAACATGAGGGAACTTCCTAGGTACCCCTGCTTTAGAAGCTAGTTACATCATTGAAAGTCTAGTTGGGATACCACCTGTTAATGAATTTAAAATTGAAAATTCTCTTGAGGATGTCATGAAAAAACTAGAATCTATAGAGAAAAGCCTTCCAAGTATTGATAAGATCAATGAGATAGAAAAGCTCCATGATAGTACTAGTAAACTTGGTGAATCTTTTGGAAAAATTAACAGAAGGGTTACTGTTTTAGAAACTAGTGCTATCCATGATAATCAAATTTCTAGGATTGGAGAATTAGAGGAGGTTATTGATACTTTGAATTCTACTTTTTCCTCACTTAAAACTAAAAAGCAAGGCATCTATTAGACAAGGGGGAGAAATTCATATATGTGCCCAAAGTGACTAAACCGAAACCAACATTTGTTGATTTGTTTGAAACTGAGAAAGAATTTCGTGGATTAGTTAATGAATCATGCAATGGTTTGTTTAAATTTTCTTCTCAAGAATTCCCTAAACTTAAAAATACAAGTTGTGTTTTTGATGAAGCTTTTGATGATGTTGATGTTTCTAGTCTTGACAATATTTGATTCATGTTTCATGCCTAGCTAAAAGGCATTAAAGAGAAGCGCTTATGGGAGGCAACCCATTGTTTTTACTTTCTGTTATTTTTGTTTTTGTGTCAAGGAGCTTGTTTACTTCTGTAACAACTCCTTTGTATCTTTTATTTGCTGTTTTGTTGTGCCAAGAAAAGTCTCTTATGACAAGATGGTACCTATATTTGGATTACTGCACAGGAACAGATTTCTGGAACGTCACCGTTTCTCGCCGTAGAAAATCAGAAATTTTTGAAAACATCTGCCAATTTTTGTGCGTGTTCCTGAGAATGTACGCAACTTTAGTACGACTAAAGTTTTTCGATTTGAGCGACGTAAGTGTCCCGAAAAAAATCATCTTTACGGACTGTTATGATTTTGACAGATCTGTCTTTGTTTTGCATTCTCTCTTTTACAAGTGTTGAGTGATTTCTTTTAAGGTGAAAGAGCATCACTTAAGCCTAGTAACAGTAGCTAATGTTTGAAAATGATTGCTTATGAATTTGTGTCGTTACAGAACTAAGTGAGATTATTTGTTTTGATGCACTAACCCGCTAATGAGAAAAATGTTGAGTTTTGATGTGAAGGAAGTTTTCAAGTGTTAAGAGAGGAGGATGATATTATAAGATCAAGAAATAGTGAAAATCTTAAGCTTGGGGAAGCTCTAAGACTGCACACGGTTAACCGAAAACCGAGAAACCGAACTGAAAAAACCGAAACCGAACCGAAATTCTGGTTATTTTGGTTTCCGGTTAAGGTTACGGTTTGTAAAATAGCTAACCATATGCCTTGCGGTTAATACGGTTAATAACCGAAAACCGAATGGTTAACCAAAAAAAACCGAAATGCCTATTAACTTTTATTAATTTGCAACTTTTATTGACTTTTATTAACTTTACGGGTTATTTGTAGCATGTGATTTGCTACTTGTATAGAATTTTATTAACTTTATGGGTTATTTGGTTACTTTGGATCATATGCCTATTAATTTTATAGTCTATTTCGTTATTTTGTAATATATGGCCACAAAAAGAAATTGTCATTTTAAAATTCGCGTCAACTTAGGTTAATTTGGTTATTACCGAAACCGAACCGAAATTAAATGATTATTACCGAAACCGAACCGTATTCTCGTACAAAACCGTATTTACCGAAGTATTGCAACCGTATAAATAAAAAACCATATAAACCGAACCGAATTAACCATATTAACCGAATGCGCAGCCGGAGGAAGCTCCCATGGGACTCCCCAATATATTCAAGAAGACTCAAGCGTCTAAACTTGGGGATGTCCAAGGCATCCCCTTCTTCATCAACAAACAATCAGGTTATCTCTAGTGAGACTATATTTCTATTTCTTCACATTATATGTACTTTTTTTGGAGCGTCAGTGTGCTTTTGTTTTCAGTTTATTTTTGTTTTGTTTGCTGCTTGATAACCCACAAGTATAGGGGATCGCGTGTAGCCTTTTCGATAAGTAAGAGTGTCGAACCCAACGAGGAGCTAAAGGTAGGATAAGTATTCTCTCAAGTTCTATCAACCACTGATACAACTCTACGCACACTAAACGTTTACTTTATCTAGGGAATAATACTAGAGTAATAATACGGGTATGAGAGATAGCTTTGCGAGATAATAAATATAAGAAAGTAAATGTTAGTGCTGCAGCAATAAAATATACTAAGTAACCTTAAAATAACAGTACCATGAGTGTGGAAAAGTGGTGGTAATTGTGATGGCTTTGTCCAAATTAATTAGTGAAGGTACTTGGTTCATTGTCCTGGATGCAGTTTTCTATGTGGGAGAGGCTAAATATACATGCACTCCACTACTTGGGATTACAAGTACTATATGATTGGATTGTTAGCAAGCATCCGCAAATACTAACAATGCATTAAGGTTTCCCCAACCATAGCCTTAAGTTCATGGTCCTCTTACTCCATACGTGCAACTAATCGGTTCGCGTTCTCAGGTTTCTGTCACTCCGGCAGAACTTCCCCCGCTTCGTTTACAAATATTACCAACCCTAGGGTGTTTGATCCATGCGCGCACAAATATAATGGACACCAAAGGACAGTACCATATCAACATACAACTCTAATGAACCATAGACATTCAACAAAGCAATCAAAAGACAAATAAACTACACAAGCATGACGTAGATCATCGGATAAATATTATAGCATCAAACACCATGTTTACATAGGACGGTACAACGTTTATGGGAGGATGAACCACTGAATACAAGGAGGAGATGGTGATGGAGATGGCGGTGAAGACGGCGGAGAGGGCAGCGAGGAGCGCAGGGCGGCGGCGGCGGCGCGGGGAACTCCTTCCCCGCCGCCGGCATCATGGGGGAGCGCCGCCCCTTAGCCTCCCTCCTTCATGGCTTCTTGGGAGCCCTCCCCCATGGAGATGGGATCCATGGGGGAGGCAAAAACGTGACTTTTGGTGGCTGAAATTCGTGGGTGGAGGAGTCCTCCACGAGTTAGGTTTCCTCCTTTATATATCTTCTCGGATTTCCGTCACCCCCTTTTAGGGTTCCACCAAAACGGGCCTACAGGCCGCGTCCGAACTCCGATTGGGCTGATCTCAGGCTTAAAATCTTCGTATGGAAAATTGTGACAACTTTCTCTTTAATTGGATTTCCATTTGACGTCGTCTTCGAGGGTCAAACTGACAATCTTCGTAAAAAGTTCTCAGACAGATTTCAGAAAGTCTCAATTCGACTTCAACAAGGTTTCCTCTTGTATTCTTGATAATTTCTACACATCAAATAGTAAAACAAGAACATTGTGCATTTTGCAACTATTAGTAGGTTAGTCCAAATAAATAATAAACTTAATATAAAAACAAGTGTTAAAAGCATAAAAATGGCATGAAACAATCAAAAATTATAGATACGTTTTGGACGTATCAACATCCCAAGCTTAATTCCTGCTCGTCCTCGAGTAGGTAAATGATAACAAAATAATTTTTGATTGTAAATGCTATGATCAGGTCTTTAACAATTGCATGATGTATGGATAATAAAACTTAGCAATCATGTTTCCTAATGAAAAGTATCAACGAACTAAGAGCTCATAACATGAAATTTCTAAACATCAACAAGATTGCAATGTTCGTAATAAGATATGACAAAATGGTATCTCGCTTGCCTTTATTTAAGGGCAAAACATAAATGCCAAGGCACCTCTGAAGTTCAAGTGAAGACTAGATATAGAGATATCAAAGATAAAACATCATAGTTATACCTCAATTAATCGTATTCTGGGACAAGCACATTACACTAAGAACGACAGCTATGCTCTCGAAGAAGTGCTCAAAGAAAGGATGGTGACTCAACATAAAAATAAAAGATTGGCCCTTCGCAGAGGGAAGCAGGGATTAACACGTGCTAGAGCTTTTTGTTTTTAAAAACAGAGGTAAAAATGTTTTGAGAGGTGTTTGTTAATTGTCAACGAATGGTAGCGGACGAAAACAGTATTCCCCTTGTCAAACAGACTTTTAAGAGCGGCTCCCATGAAGGACGTTATTTCTACCAGCAAGGCAGATCATCCCTCTTTCTCTTTGGTTTACACACGCAGTATTTCACTGTTTGTCATTGCTTACTGATAAATCAGGGCAAAAGTGTGAAGAGAATTAAGCGGTTAAAGTTGTAATTAATTGGGACTGGGCACCCCGTTGCCAGCTCTTTTTGCAAAATTATTGGATAAGCGGATGTATATGCCACTAGTCCAGGTGTAAAAGTCTGTTTGACAAGTTGAATAAAGAATAACCCACTACTTCCTCATGAGCTGGTAAACATTGACACAAAAAGGGAAATATTTTGAAGGTTTTAAAGGTAGCACATGCAAATTTACTTGGAATGGCTTGAAATACCATGCATAGGAATTTTTGGTGGACTCTTTGGGATAACTTGGTTTTAAGGATTTGGATGCACGAGCAGCATTCCCGCTCAGTACAAGTGAAGGCTAGCAATAGACTGGGAAGCGACAACCACGAGAGCGATAACGGTCATAATCATGCTTGCGACAAAATAAAATTAACGGAGGCATAAAAATGATACTAAAACTCTGAGGCAAAATAGATCATCAAGGCTTAATTGACTTTTATTTTTCAGTCATAACATGTGTGAGCATGTGCCAAGTCGATTCAAGTGAATGATTCAGAGGAGGATACCATCCTGCCATACCGTTTTACGAAAAGAACAATGCATGTAAATATCTATATGACATGATATGCACTATTAGCTAGTTGAGGCCAACCATAAGAAAACATAAACTACTAAACAATATCATTCACACATCATTTTTAAGTTTTAACAAATAATACATTAACCAAGTAAACGTTGAGAACAGAGATAAATAAAATATGTGACGATTAACTTATTATTGTAACTGGTGTTTGATGCTAAGATAAATAAATAATAAGATACAGACGCTCCAAGAACAGCACATATGATGTGAAAGAATAAAATATAGTTTCACTAGAGATGACCTGATAATTTTGACGATGAAGAAGGGGATGCCTTGGCATCCCCAAGCTTAGACGCTTGAGTCTTCTTGAAATATGCTGGGGAGATCCATGGGAGCATCCCCAAGCTTAAGCTCTTCACTCTTCTCCATCCTATTATATCACTCTTCCCCTTGACCCTTGAAAACTTCCGTCACACCAAACTCAAAGTAAATCTCATTAGAGGGTTAGTGCACAATCAAAAACTCACATGTTCTGTAAGGACGCAATATGACCGTTACTTTAAACATTAACTACTGCCACTAATGTTATGTGAAGCTCTTCCACCCAAAAAGAATTCCACTCAACACTAGTAAAAGAGAAAATGCAAAATAAAAGACATAATCTGTCTAAAACAGAACAGTCCGCAAAGACGAATTTTTTCGAGGCACTTACGTTGCTCAGATCGAAAAACTTTGAACTAACAAAAGATGTACATATGTAAGGATTACGCACAAAAATTTCAGATTTAATTCACAATCTGGTGATTTTATGAATTTCGTACAGTGAACAGCAGAAATCTGTTCCTGCGCAGCAATCAAAATTTTAGCAACATCTTATCATTAGAGACTACTCTTGGCACAACAATGCATGAAAGTAAAGATACAAAGGAGTTTCTACAGAAGTAAACAAACTCCTTGACTCAAGAAAAGAAAAATTGCAGAAATAAAAATAATGGGTTGCCTCCCATAAGCGCTTTTCTTTAACGCCTTTTAGCTAGGCACTTATTGCAATACATAATATTTTCAAAGTGCTGCTATTAAACCAAATCAAATTTTGTTTCTAAGTTACAGAGAGGTTGCTTAAATGGCCAACTTCTAAATGAAAGGTAAGAACCATTAAGAATCAAATGAAAACGCAAAGAGGCCACTCTTGCAACAAAAGTCAGAATCTGTCCAGAAAATCAGCAGCTGGAAAACGTAATTTTTAGGTGCACTTAAACATGCCCGAAATTTTAGCCAATTTTTGTACATGCAGAGGATTAGGTGCTACAACATCAGTAAATTTAACGTGATTTTTAGAGCTTCCAGTAAAATATGTAAAATCGCGCAATGAGCAGTAGATGCTGAAAACAGAAAATCACTTTTTACATATGTATCAACTAAGCTAAATGGGTAAAACTTGGTACTTTATTTTTATAAACAAAGACCAGAGGCTAAGCAAGACCTAAACATGCTAGCTACAGCAAGGAAAACTCTAAATAAAAATCAAAAGTAAAACCAAATAAAATTAAAATAAAGAACCAAACAAAGAAGCAAAACAAAAGAAAATATTTTTGTTGTTTTGAATTTATAAGTGAAAGTAAAGAAGCAATAGAAACCAAATAAAGAGTCTAATAAAACTAAAGAGGTAAAACCAAGACATATAAAAACAATTATAATACAAGTTAAGACAATACATATCATGTGGACGGGTAATATAGAGTATGAACGAGACAACCTCATGTTAGTTGATGAATAGGGGGATGACTCGGGCATCCCCAAGCTTAGATGATTGTATCTTCTTGAATATGTTCTTGGGATGCACCTACACATCCCCAAGCTTGAGCTCTTGCGTCTTCTTGTTCATCTCATATCACCATATTAATTAGATCTTATAAGCTACATCCACATAAAACTTCACAAAACTCATTAGTAGGGTTAGTACTCATTAAATAAAATCCACTCATGTTCAAGTGTTGTCAAATTTCATAATATTTATTAAACATTAGCCACTGTAATACCGAGGTTTCTTATTATTTCCGTTGTCCGTCGAAAAACTAAGGAAACTTTTGAATCCTAAGTACAATATTTAAATAAACAGAATAGAGAAATCTGCCAAAACTGAACAGTCTGTAAAGATGACACTCAACGAGATAGTTACGTAGCTCAAATGAAAAACTTAAAACTAATGAAAGACAGATTATGATCTCAGGTTGATGCACAAAAAATTTCAGGTCAAAATAATATTCTGAGATTTATCACGATTTTATTTACAGAGAAGCACAAAATCTGTCTACACTTGAACAGTCGGTGAAGATCGAATTTTTCGAGACAGCTACGTAACTCAAATCACAAAAAGTTAGTCTAATGAAAGAAAGCTAATAAGCATCACTTTGCACTCAAGAAATTTCAGATCAAGATCACGTTCTGGTGATTTTAAACATTTAATACGGTGGAGCACAGAAAATCTGTTTCTGGACTATCAACTTCTAATTAACTAGAGATTATTATTATCATTTTATTTTTATGTACAGAGGTATATACACAATATTTACATGTTTTTATGAAAAGCTTCCATGAAAGATTTGTTTTGGTTTCATAGGCATGAACACAAGTGTTCAAGGTCGACCCCCATTTAACCATTACTCATCTTTCCAATCACTTTTCTTTTTGAAAACGTTTTTAGATAACAACTAACTAATTTTTTTTGTAATTCGCATTCCCTATCCATAGTAAGATAAAGAACAACTTAATACTGAAAATAAAAACTACTTAGAGATAAAGCAAACAAGTGCACACAAGAACATTAACCTACGCTATGGCTCCCCGGCAACGGCGCCAGAAAAGGTCTTGATAACCCACAAGTATAGGGGATCGCGTGTAGCCTTTTCGATAAGTAAGAGTGTCGAACCCAACGAGGAGCTAAAGGTAGGATAAGTATTCTCTCAAGTTCTATCAACCACTGATACAACTCTACGCACACTAAACGTTTACTTTATCTAGGAATAATACTAGAGTAATAATACGGGTATGAGAGATAGCTTTGCGAGATAATAAATACAAGAAAGTAAATGTTAGTGCTGCAGCAATAAAATACACTAAGTAACCTTAAAATAACAGTACCATGAGTGTGGAAAAGTGGTGGTAATTGTGATGGCTTTGTCCAAGATTAATTAGTGAAGGTACTTGGTTCATTGTCCTCGATGCAGTTTTCTATGTGGGAGAGGCTAAATATACATGCACTCCACTACTTGGGATTACAAGTACTATATGATTGGATTGTTAGCAAGCATCCGCAAATACTAACAATGCATTAAGGTTTCCCCAACCATAGCCTTAAGTTCATGGTCCTCTTACTCCCATACGTGCAACTAATCGGTTCGCGTTCTCAGGTTTCTGTCACTCCGGCAGAACTTCCCCCGCTTCGTTTACTAAATGTTGGGTGTTTGATCCATGCGCGCACAAATATAATGGACACCAAAGGACAGTACCATATCAACATACAACTCTAATGAACCATAGACATTCAACAAAGCAATCAAAAGACAAATAAACTACACAAGCATGACGTAGATCATAGGATAAATATTATAGCATCAAACACCATGTTTACATAGGACGGTACAGAGTTTATGGGAGGATGAACCACTGAATACAAGGAGGAGATGGTGATGGAGATGGCGGTGAAGACGGCGGAGAGGGCAGCGAGGAGCGCAGGGCGGCGACGCCGACGGCGCGGGGAACTCCTTCCCCGCCGCCGGCATCATGGGGGAGCGCCGCCCCTTAGCCTCCCTCCTTCATGGCTTCTTGGGAGCCCTCCCCCATGGAGATGGGATCCATGGGGGAGGCAAAAACGTGGCTTTTGGTGGCTGAAATTCGTGGGTGGAGGAGTCCTCCACGAGTTAGGTTTCCTCCTTTATATATCTTCTCGGATTTCCGTCACCCCCTTTTAGGGTTCCACCAAAACGGGCCTACAGGCCGCGTCCGAACTCCGATTGGGCTGATCTCGGGCTTAAAATCTTCGTATGGAAAATTGTGACAACTTTCTCTTTAATTGGATTTCCATTTGACGTCGTCTTCGAGGGTCAAACTGACAATCTTCGTAAAAAGTTATCATACAGATTTCAGGAAAGTCCCAATTCGACTTCAACAAGGTTTCCTCTTGTATTCTTGATAATTTCTACACATCAAATAGTAAAACAAGAACATTGTGCACTTTTGCAACTATTAGTAGGTTAGTCCAAATAAATAATAAACTTAATATAAAAACAAGTGCTAAAAGCATAAAAATGGCATGAAACAATCAAAAATTATAGATACGTTTTGGACATATCACTGCTCTATACTTGTTGGATCCTAGCACTCTTGTTTGGGAGAGAGACACGCTCCGCTTTTTCATTGGAATACTCTTGTTCTTCACTTATATTTGTTGAGTATTCTTTTCTAGCTACTGTTAAAGCTTCTAGCTCTCTGTTTTCATATATCTCTTGTCAGAGCTATTAGTTTCTTTTGAAGAAAGTACTCTCTTACTTCACTTATATTTGTTTGGAGAGTTGTTCCAATAAGTTGATTGGTGTTTGGTTGGAACAGAAAATGCTATGCATGTGGTAATGGTATAAAATGCTTACATAAGTCTTGTAGATCACTGTCTTGAGTAATTTGATACTTGTCAATTGTTTGAGTTACCAAGTAAGTAATGTTTATACTTGTGCATCATCTAAGTAAAAGCTATTAGTGAAGAACTACTATAAAGCTTGTTGATATTAGATTTGTATCATTGGTAGTTCCAAAGTCTAGATATTTTCTAGTGAAAGGTTTTGGTTAACAAGGAAGACAATGTGAAGTCTTGTAATTTTTCAAGCATGTTTTTTATATGAGTTCTTGCTGTACCGGTTGACAGTCTGTGTTTGCTTAAATAACCTTGCTAGCCTAAACTCTGTACTAAGCGGGAATGCTGCTTGTGCATCCAAAACCCTTGAGCCAAAATCCATGCCATCTGTGTCCACCATAACTACCTATTATGTGGTATTTTCCTGCCATTCCAAGTAAATTTTTCATGAGCTACCTTTAAAATATTCAAAACTGTTACAACTCCTTTTTGTGTCACTGTTTACAAGCTCATGAGGATGTGGTAGATGGTCTTTATTTCACTTGTTGATCAGACTTTACACTGGACTAGTGGCATATACATCCGCTTATCCAATAATTTTGCAAAAAGAGCTGGCAACGGGGTGCCCAGTCCCAATTAATTACAACTTTAACCATTAATTCTCTTCACATCTTTTTGCCCCTGAGAAATCAGTCAAGCAATGTTCATAAGTGTGTAAACAAAAGAGAACGAGGGATGATCTACCCGCTGGTAGAAATAACGTCCTTCATGGGAGCCGCTCTTGTAAGGTCTGGTTAACTTGTGACTTAAAGTATTGTCTATTTACTGATTCGTTGACCACTAACACACACCTCTCAAAATATATTTTTATACTCTCTATATGCTTTCAAAAAGTTAAAAAGCTCTAGCACATGATTTTATCCCTGCTTCCCTCTGTGAAGGGCCTTTCTTTTACTTTATTGTTGAGTCAGTTTTCCTACTTCTTTCTATCTCCACAAGCAAATACTAGTGTCAACTTTGGTACAACAGTTGTTATATAATGATATGTTTGACTTATTGCATTACTTTGCCTTGACAATATCCATGAGATAAATATGTTAAAGTTGAAGCCAGTGCTGAAACTAAATCTTCCTTTGTGTTAGTCAAACACTTTCGTTTAGAATCTATTGCTTTGTGAGCTAACTTTTATGCAAACTCTTATAGCTCCATTGTCTCCAAAGTATTATTCATGAAAGTTTGCACTTGTATGATTCATTTTGTTTCCTCCTTGTTTACTTGTTAGCAAACTATAGACCATTGACTTGGATCACTTCATTCAGTTCATGTGCTTTGCATTACTATTTGATCAAGATTATGTTGGTAGCATGTCACTTCAAAAATTATGTTGTTTTTATCGTTTACCTACTCGAGGACGAGCAGGAACTAAGCTTGGGGATGCTTGATACGTCTCAAATGTATCTATAATTTTTTATGTTCCATGCTGTTATTATACCAATTGCTACATGTTTTATTTACACTTCATAGCATTTTTATGCATTTTCTGGGACTAACCTATTAACAAGATGCCGAAGTGTCAGTTCCTGTTTTCTGTTGTTTTTCTCTTTCAGAAAAGCTAGTCGCAAAATATTCTCGGAATTGGACGAAAATCAACGTGTGCAAATATCTCATCGGAAGACTCCAGAAGCCAGAAGGAGAGAGGAGTGGGGCCACGAGGCAGCCTCGCCACCTCGGCGCGGCCTAGGAGGGGGTGGCGCCCACCCCTGGCGTGGGCCTCGGTTGCCTCCCGACGCCGCCCTTTCGCCTATTATTCCCGATCCCGAAACCCTAAAAAACACCGATCATATTCCACGAAAAGTTTCGTCGCCGCCGCCGTCGTCAACCCTAGATCGGGAGGGTTCTGAAGCTCTTCCCGGCACCCTGCCGGAGGGGAGATCCTCACCGGAGGCCTCTACACCGCCATGCCTGCCTCCGGAGTGATGCGTGAGTAGTTCATCCTTGGACTACGGGTCCATAGCAGTAGCTAGATGGTTGTCTCTCCACCTTGTACCTCCATGTTTAGATCTTGTGAGCTGCCTAACATGATCAAGATCATCTTATTGTAATGCTACATGTTGTGTTTGCTGGGATCCGATGAATATTGATACTATGAGCAAGTTGTTTATCAATCTATCTATTTATGTTGTTTATGATCTTGCATGCTCTCCGTTGCTAGTAGATGCTTTGGCCAAGTAGATGCTTGTAACTCCAAGAGGGAGTATTTATGCTAGATAGTGGGTTCATGCCTCCAGTAATCTGGGCTCGAGATGACAGAAACGACTAAGGTTGTGGATGTGCTGTTGCCACTAGGGATAAAACAATGATGCATTGTCTACGTGTCATTTGCATTGTTTACATTACACACTTTACTTCATGCAATAATCTGTTGTTTGCAACTCAATACCGGAAGGGGTGCGGATGCTAACCGGAAGGTGGATTATTTAGGCATAGATGCGTTGGATAGCAAGTCTATGTACTTTGTTGTAATGCCCAATTAAATCTCATAATAATCATCTTGTCATATATTGCATTGTCATGCGCTCATTATTTGTCAATTGCCCAGCTGTAATTTGTTTACCCAACATGTTAGTTATCTTTTATGGAGAGACACCACTAGTGAACTGTGGACCCCGGTCCATTTCCTCATACTGATAAAACCACCAACTGCAATCATTTGTTCTCTGTTACTTTCTGCACTCATTACTGTTTTCCACACAATACGTTTAATCCTTTGTTTTCAGCAAGCCGGAGAGATTGACAACCTCTCTGTTTCGTTGGGGCAAAGTAGTTTGCTTGTGTTGTGTGCAGGTTCCACGTCAGTTGCGCCGCTGACAACCTTCTGAAGAACCTCCGTGTCCTCCTGGTTCGATAAACCTTGGTCATATTTCAAGGGAAAACTGCTGCTGCACTACATCATACCTTCCTCTTGGGGTCTCCCAACGAACGTGTGTTGTCACGGTCAACAAGCAGATCTTCTGGTGCTGTTGCTGGGAAGTAATAAAACACTCTACCGTTAACACGCCATCAAGACATTTTTCTGGCGCCGTTGCCGGGGACACTGGAATCTCCAGATAGGGGAGTCTCACACTTCCAATCTCATTACTTTGTTTTTGTCTTGCTTAGTTTATTTTATTTTATCTTGTTTGCTGTTAAAACCCAAAAACACAAAAAAAAAAAATTCCTGCACTTAGTTAATTTTGAGTTGTTATCTTTTTGTTTAGTCATCATGTCTGGTTCTGCGTATTATGCTTCATCTCCTGAGGTTGAGGTTCGTACTTTTAAGCAACAAGGGGGAGAAAGTTTGAAAGATGCTTGGTATAGAATTAGTAATGCTCATCATAGGTGTGCTAAGAAACATTCCACTACAATCCTTCTTAGGAATTTTTATGTTGGCATCACCAATTGGTATAGGTATGTTTTGGACACTTTAACAGGAGGGAACTTCCTAGGTACCCCTGCTTTAGAAGCTAGTTACATCATTGAAAGTCTAGTTGGGATACCACCTGTTAATGAATTTAAAATTGAAATTTCTCTTGAGGATGTCATGAAAAAACTAGAATCTATAGAGAAAAGCCTTCCAAGTATTGATAAGATCAATGAGATAGAAAAGCTCCATGATAGTACTAGTAAACTTGGTGAATCTTTTGGAAAAAAAACAGAAGGGTTACTGTTTTAGAAACTAGTGCTATCCATGATAATCAAAATTCTAGGATTGGAGAATTAGAGGAGGTTATTGATACTTTGAGTTCTACTTTTTCCTCACTTAAAACTAAAAAGCAAGAGCATCTATTAGACAAGGGGAAGAAATTCATATATGTGCCCAAAGTGCCTAAACCGAAACCAACATTTGTTGATTTGTTTGAAACTGAGAAAGAATTTCGTGGATTAGTTAATGAATCATGCAATGGTTTGTTTAAATTTTCTTCTCAAGAATCCCTAAACTTAAAAATACAAGCTGTGTTTTTGATGAAGCTTTTGATGATGTTGATGTTTCTAGTCTTGACAATACTTGATTCATGTTTCATGCCTAGCTAAAAGGCATTAAAGAGAAGCGCTTATGGGAGGCAACCCATTGTTTTTACTTTCTGTTTTTTTTTTTTTGTGTCAAGGAGCTTGTTTACTTCTGTAACAACTCCTTTGTATCTTTTATTTGCTGTTTTGTTGTGCCAAGAAAAGTCTCTTATGACAAGATGGTACCTATATTTGGATTACTGCACAGGAACAGATTTCTGGAACGTCACCGTTTCTCGCCGTAGAAAATCAGAAAAATTTGAAAAATCTGCCAATTTTTGTGCGTGTTCCTGAGATATGTACGCAACTTTCGTACGACTAAAGTTTTTCGATTTGAGCGACGTAAGTGTCCCGAAAAAAATCATCTTTACGGACTGTTCTGGTTTTGACAGATTCTGTCTTTGTTTTGCATTCTCTCTTTTACAAGTGTTGAGTGGTTTCTTTTAAGGTGAAAGAGCATCACTTAAGCCTAGTAACAGTAGCTAATGTTTGAAAATGATTGCTTATGAATTTGTGTCCTTACAGAATAAGTGAGATTATTTGTTTTGATGCACTAACCCGCTAATGAGAAAAATGTTGAGTTTTGTGTGAAGGAAGTTTTCAAGTGTTAAGAGAGGAGGATGATATTATAAGATCAAGAAGAGTGAAAAGCTTAAGCTTGGGGAAGCTCCCATGGATCTCCCCAATATATTCAAGAAGACTCAAGCGTCTAAGCTTGGGGATGCCCAAGGCATCCCCTTCTTCATCAACAAACTATCAGGTCATCTCTAGTGAGACTATATTTTTATTTCTTCACATTATATGTACTTTTCTTGGAGCGTCAGTGTGCTTTTGTTTTCAGTTTGTTTTTGTTTTGTTTGCTGCTCTATACTTGTTGGATCCTAGCACTCTTGTTTGGGAGAGAGACACGCTCCGCTTTTTCATTGGAATACTCTTGTTCTTCACTTATATTTGTTGAGTATTCTTGTCTAGCTACTGCTAAAGCTTCTAGCTCTCTGTTTTCATATATCTCTTGTCAGAGCTATTAGTTTCTTTTGAAGAAAGTACTCTCTTGCTTCACTTATATTTGTTTGGAGAGTTGTTCAAATAAGTTGATTGGTGTTTGGTTGGAACAGAAAATGCTATGCATGTGGTAGTGGTATAAAATGCTTACATAAGTCTTGTAGATCACTGTCTTGAGTAATTTGATACTTGTCAATTGTTTTGAGTTACCAAGTAAGTAATGTTTAGACTTGTGCATCATGTAAGTAAAGGCTATTAGTGAAGAACTACTGTAAAGCTTGTTGATATTTGATTTGTATCATTGGTAGTTCCAAAGTCTAGATATTTTCTAGTGAAAGGTTTTGGTTAACAAGGAAGACAATGTGGAGTCTTGTAATTTTTCAAGCATGTTTTTTATATGAGTTCTTGCTGTACCGGTTGACAGTCTGTGTTTGCTTAAATAACCTTGCTAGCCTAAACTCTGTACTAAGCGGGAATGCTGCTTGTGCATCCAAAACCCTTGAGCCAAAATCCATGCCATCTGTGTCCACCATAACTACCTATTATGTGGTATTTTCCTGCCATTCCAAGTAAATTTTTCATGTGCTACCTTTAAAATATTCAAAACTGTTACAACTCCTTTTTGTGTCACTGTTTACAAGCTCATGAGGATGTGGTAGATGGTCTTTATTTCACTTGTTGATCAGACTTTACACCTGGACTAGTGGCATATACATCCGCTTATCCAATAATTTTGCAAAAAGAGCTGGCAACGGGGTGCCCAGTCCCAATTAATTACAACTTTAACCATTAATTCTCTTCACATCTTTTTGCCCCTGAGAAATCAGTCAAGCAATGTTCATAAGTGTGTAAACAAAAGAGAACGAGGGATGATCTACCCGCTGGTAGAAATAACGTCCTTCATGGGAGCCGCTCTTGTAAGGTCTGGTTAACTTGTGACTTAAAGTATTGTCTATTTACTGATTCGTTGACCACTAACACACACCTCTCAAAATATATTTTTATACTCTCTATATGCTTTCAAAAACTTAAAAAGCTCTAGCACATGATTTAATCCCTGCTTCCCTCTGCGAAGGGCCTTTCTTTTACTTTATTGTTGAGTCAGTTTTCCTACTTCTTTCTATCTCCACAAGCAAACACTAGTGTCAACTTTGGTACAACAGTTGTTATATAATGATATGTTTGACTTATTGCATTACTTTGCCTTGACAATATCCATGAGATAAATATGTTAAAGTTGAAGCCAGTGCTGAAACTAAATCTTCCTTTGTGTTAGTCAAACACTTTCATTTAGAATCTATTGCTTTGTGAGCTAACTTTTATGCAAACTCTTATAGCTCCATTGTCTCCAAAGTATTATTCATGAAAGTTTGCACTTGTATGATTCATTTTGTTTACTCCTTGTTTACTTGTTAGCAAACTATAGACCATTGACTTGGATCACTTCATTCAGTTCATGTGCTTTGCATTACTATTTGATCAAGATTATGTTGGTAGCATGTCACTTCAAAAATTATGTTGTTTTTATCGTTTACCTACTCGAGGACGAGCAGGAACTAAGCTTGGGGATGCTTGATACGTCTCAAACGTATCTATAATTTTTGATGTTCCATGCTGTTATTATACCAATTGCTACATGTTTTATTTACACTTCATAGCATTTTTATGCATTTTCTGGGACTAACCTATTAACAAGATGCCGAAGTGCCAGTTCCTGTTTTCTGCTGTTTTTCTCTTCAGAAAAGCTAGTCGCAAAATATTCTCGGAATTGGACGAAAATCAACGTGTGCAAATATCTCATCGGAAGACTCCAGAAGCCAGAAGGGGAGACGGAGTGGGGCCACGAGGCAGCCACGCCACCCTAGGCGCGGCCTAGGAGGGGGTGGCGCCCACCCCTGGCGTGGCCGCCTCGGTTGCCTCCGACGCCGCCCTTTCGCCTATATATTCCCGATGTCCCAAAACCCTAAAAACACCGATCATATTCCACGAAAAGTTCCGTCGCCGCCGCCGTCGTCAACCCTAGATCGGGAGGGTTCTGAAGCTCTTCCCGGCACCCTGCCGGAGGGGAGATCCTCACCGGAGGCCTCTACACCGCCATGCCTGCCTCCGGAGTGATGCGTGAGTAGTTCATCCTTGGACTACGGGTCCATAGCAGTAGCTAGATGGTTGTCTCTCCACCTTGTACCTCCATGTTTAGATCTTGTGAGCTGCCTAACATGATCAAGATCATCTTATTGTAATGCTACATGTTGTGTTTGCTGGGATCCGATGAATATTGATACTATGAGCAAGTTGTTTATCAATCTATCTATTTATGTTGTTTATGATCTTGCATGCTCTCCGTTGCTAGTAGATGCTTTGGCCAAGTAGATGCTTGTAACTCCAAGAGGGAGTATTTATGCTAGATAGTGGGTTCATGCCTCCAGTAATCTGGGCTCGAGATGACAGAAACGACTAAGGTTGTGGATGTGCTGTTGCCACTAGGGATAAAACAATGATGCATTGTCTACGTGTCATTTGCATTGTTTACATTACACACTTTACTTCATGCAATAATCTGTTGTTTGCAACTCAATACCGGAAGGGGTGCGGATGCTAACCGGAAGGTGGATTATTTAGGCATAGATGCGTTGGATAGCAAGTCTATGTACTTTGTTGTAATGCCCAATTAAATCTCATAATAATCATCTTGTCATATATTGCATTGTCATGCGCTCATTATTTGTCAATTGCCCAGCTGTAATTTGTTTACCCAACATGTTAGTTATCTTTTATGGAGAGACACCACTAGTGAACTGTGGACCCGGTCCATTTCCTCATACTGATAAAACCACCAACTGCAATCATTTGTTCTCTGTTACTTTCTGCACTCATTACTGTTTTCCACACAATACGTTTAATCCTTTGTTTTCAGCAAGCCGGAGAGATTGACAACCTCTCTGTTTCGTTGGGGCAAAGTAGTTTGCTTGTGTTGTGTGCAGGTTCCACGTCAGTTGCGCCGCTGACAACCTTCTGAAGAACCTCCGTGTCCTCCTGGTTCGATAAACCTTGGTCATATTTCAAGGGAAAACTGCTGCTGCACTACATCATACCTTCCTCTTGGGGTCTCCCAACGAACGTGTGTTGTCACGGTCAACAAGCAGATCTTTTGGTGCTGTTGCTGGGAAGTAATAAAACACTCCATCAGCGGGCCACGCCGGGAGCGCAAGCAGACGTCGTATTCCATGAAGGGAAGCAATGTCGTGGAGCAGGGCGATGAAGAGGTAGACGTGCGAGGCACAACATGAGAAGCTAGGGGCGTTTCACGTGATGGACATGGCTCTGTTGGCCAGAGTCGAGGAAAATAAGCGGTGGCTTGGGAGTGGAAATTTTCCACTCGGGCCCTTGGCCTTTCTACGTTGGTTTGAAACAATTGGTACTATGGTGAGAACAACGCACTTGTGTACTCCCCCGTTTCTAAATAAAGATGTTTTAGCCTTTTCCAGATACACATGTATGTAGACACATTTTAGTGTGCATGTTCATCCATTTTGATTCGTATCTAGACCATATTTGAAATAGCTAAAACATTTTATCTATAGAAACGGAGAGAGTATTTGGGTGTCAAATTCTTGAGACCATAATAAGTGGGTATGTTGTTGGAGGCTTGGAGCTGTGTTTTGGGCCAAAATATCCGAAATTACAGTATTTGACGGACCCAAATAAGGTTAGTTTTGCGTCAAGATGTGTGCACCGGGGACAGGATGGCGCAGATCGGTTTTGGCGTCTGAGCTTCAAGTTTACCCAGCAAGCCACCAAAGTCCTCGGCCTCTTCTGTTCTGTCACTCCTTCTCCCCCGTCCCCGTCCCCTTCCTCACCTCAAACCCTAGCTCGCCTGACGCGCGTCGCCACCACCGCTCCGCCGTGCCGGTCCTCCAGGTGCGTACTCAGCGGCATACGTTTGCGCACCATGCCCAGCTTAGAGCCCTCCCCCGGTGAGGGTGGCCAGACCGAGGCCGCCGACACCGCCGATTACGTCAGCGATTCGGCAAATCCCGAAGCCGCGGAGGCGGAGGCGGAGGTAGAGGCCGAGGAACAGGGGGAGGACGAACCCATGGTGGAAGTCGCCGCCGACGCCCCCGCCGTTGGTTCTCCGAAGGAAGACGGGGAAAAGGGGAGGACGAACCCATGGTGCCCGAAGAAGAGCGTGCCGAGGAAGACGGGGAGGAGCACAAGGGCGACGCCCTAGTGGATGCAGCCGCCACCGCCGTTGAGTCCGTGGATGATTCGGCGAAGGCCGAAAGCAATGGTGTGGAGGTGGAGGAGCAGGAAGGTGATGCCCTGGTGGATGTTTCTGTGGCTGATCAGGACAAGAGTGAAGCTCAGGAGAATGAGGGGGCGGAGATGAAGGGTGAGGCCCAGGGAAATGAAGAGGCTGAGATGAAGGATGAGGCCCAGGGAAATGAAACTGCCGAGATGGAGGTTGATACAGCAGGAAACGGAGATGGGCACATCGAGGCCAAGGTGGATGGCGACAAGGGCAGCTCGGTGAAAGAGGAAAGTGACATCGGTGGGGATGATAAGAAGGATGCCAATGGTGAGGATCTGCCAGTGTTGGTGCCTGCTGGGGGAGATGGGAACCAGAACTTGTCCGACAAGGTCTCAAACAACTCCTTCATGTTTGATTACACTAGCGGGGGCGATGACTCTGGACGGAGGAGGAGCAGGCTGAGTTCATCAAGGAGCTTGAACGGTTCTACACGACCAAGTTAATGGAATTCAAGCCCCCGAAATTTTATGGTGAAGGATTGAATTGCCTCAAGTTAGTACCACGAGGGCTTCTCTTTATATAATTTTATGATAGTTAAGTTCTTCTGATTGCTGATTGACTTGACATTATCTTGATTTTCCTTTTGCAGGTTGTGGAGACAAGTAACTGGATTGGGTGGCTATGATCAGGTACTCATTTCATGCCTGTGACATTATGGCTGGGCATCTTGTAGTATAATTTCTTTTAGTTTTATCCTGTTGCTTTCTGTATAACAATGTGACCAAGAAACATGAAGCTGATAAGATTACACTTTCTGTTCCATATGTGGTTCATTTTTTATTTCGAATATGCTTAACCAAAAGTTGATTTACTGTGTTCTTCTACGAATGAACACATTATGTTTGGAGATGTTTCCCCGCATATAGGCATAGAGCATTAGTATTTGTTCGTACCCTATGCCCTTTCTGAATATCTGATCCTCTTAACTGGATACACAAAGCATGAACCACTATTTTAATCTGATCTTTTCCTTTTCTTCTCTTCCATATGGCGTTCATAATCCTTGTTCAACTATTTTATTGATTATCTAAATGTTCTATCTGTGGACAATGACTAGTTTCTTAGATCTACTACCAGTATAAAAGTAGGATGAGATTTCATTTAGTTTTCTTGGTAATAGAAATGCCACCCAAGGCCTCCCTCCTACCCGTCTCATGCTGCCAGTGAGGCATTCCTCCTACCGTGATCCGCCTGGTATTATTATCATATTTTGTTTATTCAGTAAATGGACTGCCAATGGTATGATTTAACAAAAGTAATTATATGAATCACGCCAGAGGCCAAAAAATTAACCTTATTGAGCAAATCAATAATAAGAGTATAGGCATACACAACTAGTAAACACCGGGTTGCTACAGGGAAGTCATGTGTTGTCCGTGACCCCTTATTGCCCTTTCTCTCTAGAATAGATATAAGGCATATTTAGGCCATTTGATATTTCTTGGTTTGACTATAGAAGTATGCATGTGTTTACTTCTCATGTTGTAATTTCTGTTTGTGCGCAAGTTTGTTGTACAAGCTTTTGCCAATGTGCGGTTGCATTCTTCCTTACGAGTTGCATCAACAGGTGACATCATGCAAACTGTGGCGTCAAGTGGGAGAGTCGTTCAAACCTCCAAAGTATGAATTTTATCAAATTGTCTTCTCCAATAATTCCATCCTGGTTCTCCCATTTGATGAATCTCTATTGAAATTGTGCAACGAGGGAATTGAATGTAGTTGACATAAGCTGTTGTTTCTGTACTCTCTCCTGTCATGTGACCTACTTTTTTTATGCAGGACATGCACAACTGTTTCGTGGACATTCCGTAACTTCTATGAAAAGGTACTTCTCTAGATTCTTAGAGACAATTGTCATTATTTATAACTCCCTACTTGCAGCATTCTTGTGGTTGAATCCTGTCGTGTGCGTAACGGTGACGATAGCCGCTTGAACATAAACATAGGCAGGTTCTATATAATTGTTGTAGAACACGTCTTACCAGATGCCCAGATCAAGTAAATGCTATGCTTTTTGGAAATTTTTACCAAGTTGACATAGGATCATGCCCTAAGTCCAATCTCCATAATCGGCAATCTGGTTCAAACTTAAGGTTACATTGTTATGGGGATTTTCCCTTCAGTCTCAGAATGCAAATGTAGTTTGTGTTCTCAGCAGGGGAGAAACTGAGAGTGTAATATATTTCTAAACCTTTGTGTCCTACAGACCTCTTTATTATTTTCTTCCTGCAGGCACTCCTTGAATATGAGAAACATAAAATTGAAACAGGCGAGTTCCATGTGGCTGCATCTGCTTTAACAGATCGAATTGCTTCTGATAGTCAGGTACAGTTTCTGATTTATTTATGAAGATAGTTATTGCATGTTGTTCAAACAAATAGAGAGAAGTCATGTGTAATAACTAACTTAATAATTGTTTCATATGTAGTGAAAGTTCCTTTTTGCATCTAAACCTTTGATCATTCTATGAGAAGGTTTTGTGAGCGGGAACCTACTATTTTAGATGGGCAAGTTTTGAGCTTGAGCACTGAGGTTGTAATTTCTGCAGGTGGGTGGAAGCCAATTAGGATCTGGAAGAGCTAGAAGAGAATCGGCAACTCGTGCCATGCAAGGCTGGCATTCTCAGCGCTTGCTCGGCAATGGTGAAATCGCTGATCCAGTAATTAAGGTATCCGCTGCTTTAACCTTTAAGTCAAAGGTCATCAGGAATCCACATTTTGTTGTATAAATAACTCTATTTTTGTAGGACAAAGCGGTTATGCCAGCCCTGAAGAAGGATAAAAATCCGAAAAGCAGTGGTAACTTTTCTGGACAGCATTTGTTAGACATCCGTTTACGTAAATATTTTATTGACCACTGCATTCATATAGGTTCGGCAAAGAGGAAAAAGACACCAACCTTGGAAGATGAAAGGGCGATGGCATACAAATCTGAGAAGCTACAGTAAATCTCTTATTTTGAACTCTTTAACCATTAAAAAATCTTTGTTAAAGCTTTTCATTCCATTGCTGTTGGCAATCATTAAGAACTCCGTTGCTAGCAGCCCATAGTGTTAATTCTACTATTTTGCACGGCATAATGGAATAACAGCCTTACATGGCCTATCCACTCAGCCAACTAGGTTTGACATGCCAGTAGAATAGATATTTCCCTCCTATCTCTTTTCATTAGTTTGATTTGATGAACACAATTGCTATTTGACAGAAATGACTCGACAGTAGTTGACATGGGCCCTCCTGCTGACTGGGTGAAGATAAATGTTCGGAGAACTGTGAGTATCTCATTTTACAAGTTATTTGAATTCTATCACTTCATGTTGTTTTAGTACATTCACACCATTTCCCCACAGACTGAGCTCCAATAGTTCTCAGTGAGTTTTTGAAAATTCTGAAGTTATGCCAGCAAATTGCTTAATCTATCTGAAATGTGTAAATCTCAGTTAGATCACGTGGTTATTGTGTCTTTAGAAGAAACAACAAGCATCTGTTAACCTGAAGATCAGTGACATTGATGTTTTCTTCAATTATTATTTCTGTTTCCTTGCAGAAAGATTGCTATGAAGTCTATGCATTGGTTCCTGGCCTTCTTCGTGAGGAGGTAAAGAAAATAATTCTTTTAGTTATCAAGGCTGCATTGTGGTTATGCATTAGTGGTTTAGTTATTAAGCACCCCTTTGTTGTCTTGCATCCATGCTGCAAAAGTTGAATTGATGAGATTGCTTATATATATATATATATATATATATATATATATATAAAAATACTTGACACATGTTTTGGTGCAGGTACATGTTCAGTCAGATCCTGCTGGTCGTTTGATAGTTACTGGAGAGCCTGAGCAGCTAGATAATCCTTGGGGTGTTACTCCATTCAAGAAGGTTTGCCAACTATTTACATTTTATCCTGATGATTTTTATTTTTTACACCAGTTCTTTTGATACTGAAAATGGTATACTCTCTACAGGTCATTAGTTTGCCCTCCCGCATTGATCCTCACCAAACCTCGGCAGTTGTCACTCTCCATGGGCAGCTATTTGTCCGTGCACCGTTTGAGCAGTCAAAATCATGATGCTCTACTTGGTGAACCAGAAAATGCATGTATGCCTTCCACCCTAACGATACACAGCAAATTTTGCATTATTTTATTCTGTGAAGCTATCATTTGAACATAAAATGAAATTTGAAGATGCATTCTTTCGGATGTTAATGGCAATGTAACCACACGTGTGGATGGTCTCTTATGCTTCAGCAGCACTCACAGTTTCATAAGTCATAAATGATAAAAATAAATTGCTGGACTAATAAGTGGGAATGGACTTGTGTTCATCACACACAGCATACTGTAAACTTATTTCCAAGTACCACACACCTTGACCGACTTAACTCTCCTGCAGGTTGCCCAGCCATGCTGGTGGGGATTATGTGATCGTTGCTGCACGGGCTAAGAAGTCTGGCCACCCTGATCTTTGTTACAGTCTAGTTCCTTGGTGCTTCAAGGCTCTTCAGCGGTGTTGTATGTGCTGTGTATTGATCGATTCTAACTAATTAGATGGCTTAGTCCTGTGCATTGCCTATGAGAATTTAGTGTAAGTTCCAACCTCAAGTATGCTGTAGCCTAGGATCCTGATCCTCAAATGTCGATGGTTTATTCGTTCCTTTTCCGTTTATAACCATAAAAGGATTATGATGAATTGTAGCGTTTATGCTTTTTGTCCCTAATACTTGAGTCTGTCATACCATTCAGAACATAGGCAGAAGAATTATTGGTATGCTATGCATCTGATGTTGCCTGTGGTGTGGCTGTTTTGTCGACCAAATTTGTGGCTTCCCCTTGAAATAACTTGCTTTGTTACTTAGGAAAGCCTGCTTCGTTAATCAGGTAGTAATATAAGTGGTGCGTGCTGATGCGTGATAATGGTGGCCTCTGGTTGGATGGACTAGCGCTGAAGTGCGTTGTCTAATTTTACTGGCTAAACGACAGCAAACCTTGTGGCCGTCACGGGCGCAACGCTTACCTCCCCACGCTATGCTCTCCTAAACGGGCCGGCCCAACAGACTCTCTCTGTTTTCTGGTTTTAGGAACGTTCTAGAACATTCTGCCTGGTTTTGCGTGAATGAACAAGTTTTTCTTTTGCGAAAAGGACACTGGTATTAAAAGAAACACCGAACCAAACAAAACACCTCAACAAAATCGAAAATTACAACGAGATCCTTGAGATGCCCTTCGTCTTCAACCTCCAGACCGTGTCGACGGCGCGCCGCCGCTGCCGCTCCTCACTGAGCCGGCTTGACGTTGTTGGTTGCGGACGGGAAGTCGCCGAACGGGTCAAGAAGACCACATCCGTTCCGGTGCCGAAGAAGAAGGATGAACTGCCGATGAAGCTCCACGACGATCCGGAGATCGTCACCGCCAGAAAAAGCCCTTGAGAAGCACACCACTTCCACAAGCTTCTCGACGTCGCCGCCGAGATGGGACTGAAACTGGGGGAGACCTTATTGAAAGAGATGACGCCGTCACCATCAGAACGCCGACCCAACAAACCTTGACAAGAAAACCAGAAAACGGAGCCCTCCCGTCGACGAGGGCCGAGATCCACCGCACCTCCATGGCCCGAAGGCCACAGCAGCGAGACAGAGCAACGGCGGCGCCGACGGGAGGCTGGAGATCTGGCGTCGCGACTTGAGATCCGATCGCCTCTCTTGGGCGACAGAGACGAAGCGGTACATGACCTATGCTAGTCACATTTGCGTGAATGAAAAAGTTAGCGCCATGTCCATCCATGAACTCAGTTAGAAATGTAGAGAACATTACGCTAGGTGTAAAAACTAAAGAAAGTAAACTAAGAACATCTTCACCGGCACCCCAAGGCCCAAACCACCCTCAAAGGCTCGTTGGGGTGTCGGACGCGAACAACAGCCACACCGACACTCCAAAATGTTTGACCTGACTCATTTTTATCTGGCACCTCCAAACTTGGGGGTTGGCTCGGGGATGTCGGCCAACTCCGACAGGGTGGCCCACGTGTCATACATAAGGAACTACATAGGTCGACCGTCATTTGCACCACAACCCGTCCTCCAGTTTTCCTCCGGCCGGCGATTCGCACCACCGCCCCTTGTCGTCGCCATCTCGGCAACCCGTTGATGTCGCCGAAACTCCACACCGCTGCCAGTTGTTGTTATCCGCCACCACAGCTCGACCTGCCGGCGTCACCAATTTTTCCCTCTCGCTCGCCCGCAATCTTTTCGATTGTTTGCCAATAAGTCATTTTCTTTGTTGTTGATTCATTGCATAGCTTCATTGTTCATTGATTGTTGTTTAATAGGTTATGGATAGCGACGATGGAATTATGCTTCACCAAATGATAGAAGAGGAGGCCAACACTGATGATGATGAAGAGAATCAACTGGTTCTCGCCGTTCTTATGGTTGCGCAGGGAAGCTGGATGCCACTTCCAAACATGGCCAACAAGAGCCAGTTTAGAACAACGGGTCATGTGCTGCTTTACAATGACTATTTTTCAACGACCCCGGCAAACAATGATCAGCATTTCGTCGACGCTTTAGTATGCAGAGGAAAGTGTTCATGGACATTGTGCATGGTGTTCGAGACTATGATGACTACTTCAAGCTGAAAAAGATTGCACGGGACTTCTTAGATTATCCTCCATTCAGAAACGCACTGTTGTTATACCATGTCTTACACACTGGCATACCTTAGTGGAGGACAAAAGGCCAGCCCCCCCCCCCCCCCCCCCCCCCCCCCCAAGCACACTACAATTTGCACAATACTACTTAGTACTTAATTTTTTTGACCATACAAAACACAGAATAATTCAAGTTGGCCGCCTCAGCTGCCATGTAATGTATTTTGGCCCCTCCAACAATGTTGGTCAAGGTCGCCACTGGTCTTACATATGGAGATTTCGTAGATTCTTTGGACGATTACCTCCGTATGGCTGAATCCACAACCATTCAAGCCACCTACAAGTTTTGCAAGGCGGCGAATGCGGTGTTTGGACCGAACTATCTGAGAGAATCAAATGCAGAAGACACAGCTCGGCTCATGGTACCACGTGAAGCGAGAGAATTTTCTGAGATGTTTGGGAGCATCGATTGCATGCATTGAAAACGAAAAAATGGTCCATTCACTTGGCAGGGGAAAATGGAAGAACTGTCCTTTCCTGTACAAAGGAGGACATGTTAGAGCAGTGTTGTACTTGAAGCGGTGACAGATTATGACATGTGTATTTGGAACACATTTTTCGGCATGTCCTGTTCTCACAACGCCATCAACATGTTGCAACGCCTCCGGTGTTTGCGAGACTTGCTGATGGACAATCTCCAGAGTGAAATTATGTGATCAACGACCATGAGTACGACAAGGGATACTACCTAGCAGATGACATCTATCTTCGTTGGTCGACATTTGTCAAGACCATCTGCAACCCTGTTGGCGAGGCAAACTCTCACTTCACATGCAAGTAAGAGAGTGCTCGAAAAGATGTGGAGCGAACATTTGGTGTGCTCCAAGCCCGGTTTTGATTGTCAGGTACCCTTCCCTATCTTGGTCCCTAAAACAGATGCGGGAGGTCATAAATGTTTGTGTTATCATGCACAACATGATCATCAAAAGTGATCGTGATGCCAACCTGATTTTCAGTGAGACATATGAGTACTTGGACCCTCTTGCCGAGCCACACCCGGGCGTGCCGGCCAAATTATCAGAATTCCTCGCCACGTGTCTTCAGATTCATGATGAAAAAACTCATGATGAACTGCAGAGTGATATAGTCGCACACTTGTGGGTGCGTCGAGCACACGAGTCTGTTGAAACTAATTGAATTCTAATTTTAATTTGAATTGGAATTGTTGTAATAACTATATTTTTCTTATGTTTAAATTATTATTGGAATATGCAATCTTTTTCTTATGTTTAGACGTATTGAGAAAAACCAGTAGGGCCGGCCGTTTGGTGATGCCGGTGTGGATAGCACTCCAGAATGTGCCGGACAGTGTCCGACGCCCAATACAGACACATTTTTCAATTTCTGGGATGCCGGTGGAGATGATCTAGGCCCGATACAAGTCGACCACGGCTGTACATGCGTGTCCCACCAAGCTCTTCTCGTTCATTCTGCGCGCGCGAGAGAGACACGAACGACAGAATGAATGAACAAAGACTCTTGTGCAACACAAGTATCTACACGTCCTTAGCGCGAGAAAGACTCTTGTGCTTTCCGGATTCTTCGGCCCTCCGTGGAGCACACTCGTGCCACTTTTCCTGGCACTTTTTTGGCGAGCTCCGGAGCCTCTCTGCATGGTGGCCTGGACATCCACGTCGTGACCCGGCGCTCACTGCAGTACAACTTCGACGCGTTCACGGCTGGGGAGTGCCCGCCGACGTGGCCACGGCCGCGGCCACCGGCCACCTCCTCACGGACGGGATCGCCCTCCCCTTGCCGGCTTGCCCTATAAAATCGCCACTCATCACTCCCAGCAAACAGCAAACCATCGAGCAGCATACCACAACGGTTCCGTTCTCTTGCTACCTGCTTGTTTAATTCCTCCACTTAGCTTTCTTCTTCCCGTGCACTCTTCACCGCTACGAGTAATGGCAACAATGGTGGCCTTGAGCTCCTTTGCCGGTGCCGCCGTCGTCGGCCTCTCTGCCGCCCGGTCTCCGGTGGCGCTTCGCCGGCGCGCCCTCGTCGTCAGGGCCCAGACCGAGGTAAACCTTTTTTACCCGACTCTGCCATCACAAATTTTGTTTACGTGTGTGCTGTGCTGACTCTGCGGTACCCTGCAGCCGGACATGGATCCGACCAAGGAGACGACGAGCGCATCGACCCTCCTCCCCAAGCCCAAGCCCGATCCCAACCCCGAGCCCGGCAGCACCCAAGCCCAAGGTCAAGGCCAACCCCTCGGTCTGGGACGCGCTCGCCTTCAGTGGCCCGGCGCCGGAGCGCATCAACGGGCGGCTGGCCATGGTGGGCTTCGTGGCGGCGCTCTCCGTCGAGGCGGCGCGCGGCGGCGGCCTGCTCGACCAGGCTGGCAGCGGCGCCGGACTGGGCTGGTTCCTGGCAACTGCGGCGGTGTTCTCCGCGGCATCTGGTGCCGCTGCTCCAGGGTCAGAGCGTCGAGAGCAAGTCCAGCGGCATCTGGAGCGCCGATGCCGAGCTCTGGAACGGCCGCTTCGCCATGCTCGGACTCGTTGCTCTCGCCGTCACCGAGTTCATCACCGGCACGCCCTTTGTCAACGTCTAGATTAAGCTAGAGTGTCAGGACTCCCATACGTGCATGTACATATTGATGGTCATGCTGAGACAAGTTGTAAACCATATGCTTAGTTTTTTTTTATGGTGATCGATCTTTTTGTAAGATTTTTTGGAATCTAGAAATACTGGATGAATGAATTAAGTTCCCTCTAAACTGGCTATATTCAACTGCGGATCCAATGTTTTCAGAACAGATGCTCGAGGTTACTAAATGTCTTTTTCAGAGAGAAGGCAAAAATACCCGTAAATGAGCCCCTGCTATTTTGTACGTACGGCTGGATTGCAAAGCCAGCAAGCGTTTTAGATACGGCTGGGTTGTACAAAATGTTTTATTCTAATGTGAACAAAAGTTCTACAAATTTCTAGTACTAAACTGAGAGAAATTACAGATTAAGTGATAAACAGCAAATTGATCCCACCATCCTTCATATGACTTTCTTTGATTCCACGCTCACTCAACAAGTGTGACATAGCAATAATATTGCATCTCTTCCTCTCCATTCTAGTTCATAACTTGTACCTTGCACAACTCGAAAGCTAGCTAGCTTGCAAGCAGTAGAACTAAATTCCCTTTTGTTTGACGGTTTTGCTATCTCTCAACCGATTCATATTCTTAAGAAAAAAATATCTGAAAAATGGAAGTCCAGTTTAGCATCAGTATGGACAGTATGTTAAGAAAAACAGGCTAAAAACGCCTTGACATGAAAAACACTGGAGATTTCTTGATTCTTTATTAACCTTTTGGATCAATGACGGAAAGAAACCCTCCCGGGCCGCTCGTGCGAGGGCCGCTAAGGAGGTCCCCTACAAACCCTAAAAAGCAACCTCTCCAGCTGATCCCTCCGGCCACTGCCGCCGCAACGCTGGCGATGGCGGCCACGGCGGCAGGCGGCCCCGGCGCGCCTCGTTGGGATCCCTTCGCGGGGAGACCGACTCCAGGGCGACAGGTGGAGTCCGGGCGGCGGGGCGGCGATGATCGCACCGGCGCGCGGTGGGAGGCGTGGAGGAGGCACAAAAGGGCGCGACGCTGCAGGCCGGAGGCGGCGGCGCGGCCTAGCCCTGTGGTGGCGGCGCTGCACCTACGGGCTGGCGGCGCACGTGCCCGATCTGGGGTCAACCTCGGGCTCGTCTGGGCGGGAGGTCGGCCCGCTCGATCCAATCGACGGGAGTCGGCTGGTGGTGTGGGGACTATTGGATCGGCCAGAATAAAGGTGGTTTTTGGCCCTGCTGTTCTTCAAGTACCAAGTCGTCGATCCACCAAGTCTGCCTCCTCGATTGGGCCGCCATCGAGTTCCAGTCTTCCTCTCGGAGATTTTCGCAGTATTGGCACAAGATGCTACTGGATATTTAGAGCGGAATCAATGCGGTCAGCCCGGACAGGGTTTGGGCTGAAAACCAGCACCCAACCGCTCCCCCTCCCCTCCCCCAAACTCAGCCCAAACTTCCGGACTGTCGGCAACCCTCAAAGCCAGCACATATGTGGGTAGGGTTTGGTGCGGTCCGGACACGCCTAGACAGGCCGCCACATCGGAAGCGGCCCACTGTGACCCCACATATATCCACTCAATCCCCACCCCGTTGAAACCCTAGCTCTCAGTCTCCTCTGATCCCCTTTCCACTCCACTCCACTCTCACTCTTCTCTGTCCGTAGGTTCGCCAATGGCCGGCTCCGGCAACGGATTTGCGTCCTGGACTGAGATGTATTGGGATGCGTTCGCGGAGGAGGTGGATAGCTGCTCCGGGGCGGAGAAGGAAGCCGCGCCGCCGTCAGCTAAATCGGTGGCGACAGCTCTTTCTCCGGTTGTGCGGGTAGTTCCGCAGCCGCGTCCAATGAAGCAATGGTGGCTCCTCCACAGGTATGTTCCTCCCTTCCACCATTGTAGAATTTAGGAACAAGTAGGATGCATAATCTAGGAACTTATTGAACCCATAGGTCGTTCGAAGAGGGATTATGTACTCGGTTAGTGATGATGAGGTGTTGTACAATGCGTGGTTGTCCACCCCGGCTAATGCTTGATGACGTGGATCACACGTTCGTTGGGAGACCCCAAGAGGAAGGTATGAAGCAGTGTAGCAGCAGTTTCCCTCAGTATGAAACCAAGGTTTAATCGAACCAGTAGGAGCAAGAAATCACTTCTGAAGGTTGTCAGTGGCGCGCTGACGTGGAACCTGCACACAACACAATCAAACTACTTTGCCCCAACGAAACAGTGAGGTTGTCAATCTCACCGGCTTGCTGAAAACAAAGGATTAAACGTATGGTGTGGAAAACAGTAGTAAATTGCAGAGAATGAAAAGGAACAATGTTTGCAGTTGGTTGTATTATCAGTGTAAAAGAATGGACCGGGGTCCACAGTTCACTAGTGGTGTCTCTCCATAAAAGATAACTAACATGCTGGGTGAACAAATTACAGCTGGGCAATTGACAAAATATTGAGCGCATGACAATGCATATATATGACATGATGATTACTATGATATTCATGTGGGCATTACGACAAAATACATAGACCGTTATCCAACAGCGTCTATGACTAATAATCCACCGCCAGGTTGTCATACCGAGTTCCCCGTTGGTATTAAGTTGCAAGCAACGGATAATCGCATTAAGTAATGTGCGTAATGTAAACAAATGCATTAGACCTAACGGCGCACCCTTAAGCTAAGCATCGGTTATTTTATCCCTAGTGGCAACAGCACATCCACAATCTTAGAAGTTGTTGTCACTCTCCCAGATTACCGGAGGCATGAACCCACTATCTAGCATAAATACTCACTCTTGGAGTTACAAGCATCTACTTGGCCAAAGCATCTACTAGTAACGGAAAGCATGCAAGATCATAAATAACATATAAGATAGATTGATAATCAACTTGACATAGTATTCAATATTCATCGGATCCCAGCAAACACAACATGTAGCATTACAATAAGATGATCTTGATCATGATAGGCAGCTCACAAGATCTAAACATGATAGCATAAAGTGGAGAGACAACCATCTAGCTACTGCTATGGACCCGTAGTCCAAGGATGAACTACTCACGCATCACTCCGGAGGCAGGCATGGTGATGTAGAGCCCTCCGGTGATGATTCCCCTCTCCGGCAGGGTGCCGGGAAGAGCTTCTGAACCCTCCCGAGCTAGGGTTGACGGCGGCGGCGTCTCTGGAACTTTTCGTGGATAATGGCTCGGGTATAAATAGGCGAAAGGGCGGCGGCTGGAGACGCCCGTGGGGCCCACACCACCCCACGGCGCGGGGGGGGGCGCGCCCCCATGGTGTGGCTGGCTCGTGGCCCCCTCCGTCTCTCCTTTGGACTCCGTGTACGTGTTGGAAAAATAGGAGGTTCTGTCCAAGTTTCGTCCAATTCCGAGAATATTTCCAGACTAGCTTTTCTGGAATACAAAAACAGCAGAAAACAGGAACTGGCACTGTGGCATCTTGTTAATAGGTTAGTCCCAGAAAATGCATAAAAATGCTATGAAGTGTATATAAAACATGTAACAATCAGAAATTATAGATACGTTTGAGACGTATCAAGCATCCCCAAGCTTAGTTCTACTCGTCCTCGAGTAGGTAAAACGATAAAAACAAAATAATTTCTGAGGTGACATGCTACAATCATAATCTTGATCAAATAGTATTGTAAAGCACATGTTATGAATGAAGTGATCCAGGTCAATGGTCTATAGTTTGCTAGCAAGTAGATAATGAGCAAACAACTGAATCATATAAGCAAAAACTTTTCATGAATAGTACTTTCGAGACAAGCATCAAAGAGTTTTGCATAAGAGTTAACTCATAAAGCAATAGATTCTAAGTAAAAGGTATTTAACCAACACAAAGGAAGATTTAAGCTTCAGCAATTGCTTTCAACTTTCAACATATATATCTCATGGATATTTGTCAACACAAAGCAATATAATAAGTGCAATATACAAGCATATAAAAATTGTTGCACCAAAGTTGACACTAGTGTTTGCTTCTAAGATAGAAAGAAGTAGGAAAACTGACTCAACATAAAAGTAAAAGAAAGGCCCTTCGCAGAGGGAAGCAGGGATTAAATCATGTGCTAGAGCTTTTTAAGTTTTTGAAATCATAAGAGAGTAAAAATAAGTTTTGGAGGTGTTTGTTAATTGTCAACGAATCAGAAAATGGAAAGTACAATATGACCCCTGCCAACCAGACTTTTAAGAGCGGCTCCCATGAAGGACGTTATTTCTACCAGCAAGGCAGATCATCCCTCTTCTCTTTTGTTTACACATGCAGATATTTCACTGTTTGTCATTGCTTGACTGATAAATCAGGGCAAAAATGTGAAGAGAATTAAGCGGTTAAAGTTGTAATTAATTGGGACTGGGCACCCCATTTGCCAGCTCTTTTTGCAAAATTAATGGATAAGCGGATGTATATGCCGCTAGTCCGGTGGTAAAGTCTGTTTGACAGTTGACATAAAGACATCCACCCCGTCCTCATGAGCTTGGTAAACATTGACACAAAATAGGAGTAATAATTTTTGAATAGTTTAAAGGTAGCACATGAAAAATTTACTTGGAATGGCAAGGAAATACCACATATAGGTAGTTATGGTGGACACAGATGGCATGGATTTTGGCTCAAGGTTTTGGATGCACGAGAAGCATTCCCTCTCAGTACAGAGTTTAGGCTAGCAAGGTTATTTGAAGCAAACACAGGATATCAACCGACACAGCAAGACTTATATGAAAACATATTGCAAGCATTATAAGACTCTACACTGTCTTCCTTGTTAACCAAACCCTTTTACTAGAAAATATCTAGACCTTAGAGATACCAATCATGCAAACCAAATTTCAACGAGCTTTACGGTAGTTCTTCATTAATAGGTTTTAACTACATGATACAAAAGCTTAAACATGAACTACTTGATAACTCAAAACAATTGACAAGTATCAAATTATCCAATACAGTGATCTACAAGAATATGTAAGCTTTTTCCATTATACCATCTACCACATGCAACATTTTCTGTTCCAACCAAACACCAATCAATTTATTTCAACATAAACTCTCCAAACAATTATAAGTGAAGCAAGAGAGTACTTTCTTTAAAAGAACTAACAGCTCTGAATAAGAGATGCATGCAAAACAGGAGCTAAAAGCATAGCAATAGCTAGATAAGAATACTCAACAAGTATAAGTGAAGAATAGGAGTATTCATATGAAAAAGCGGAGCGTGTCTCTCTCCCAATCAAGAATGCTAGGGTCCAATCAAGTTGACCATAAGAAAAATAAAATACTGAAAATAAAAGCACACAGACGCTCCAAGTAAAGCACATATGATGTGAAAGAATTAAAATATAGTTTCACTAGAGATGACCTGATAAGTTGCTGATGAAGAAGGGGATGCCTTGGGCATCCCCAAGCTTAGACGCTTGAGTCTTCTTGAAATATGCTGGGGTGATCCATGGGAGCATCCCCAAGCTTAAGCTCTTCACTCTTCTTGATCACATTATATCATCCTTCTCTCTTGACCCTTGAAAACTTCCGCCACACCAAACTCAAGTAATTCTCATTAGAGGGTTAGTGCACAATCAAAAACTCACATGTTCTATAAGGACACAAACATGACCGTTACTTTTAACATTAACTACTGCCACTGATGTTATGTGAAGCTCTTCACCCTAAAAAAGAATTCCACTCAACACTAGTAAAAGAGAGAATGCGAAAAATAAAAGACAGAATCTGTCTAAACAGAACAGTCCGTAAAGACGAATTTTTTCGAGGCACTTACGTTGCTCAGATCGAAAAACTTTAAACTAACGAAAGATGCGTACATATCTGAGGATCACGCACAAAAATTTGCAGATTTAAATAATTTTTCTGTGATTTTACAGAATAAAACGGTGAACAGCAGAAATCTGTTCCTGCGCAGAAATCCAAATCTAGCATCATCTTCCTATTAGAGGCAATACTTGGCACAACAATGCGATAAAATAAAGATACAAAGGAATTGTTACAGAAGTAAACAACTCCTTGACTCAAAAAGAAAAGAAAAATTGCAGAAATAAAATAATGGGTTGTCTCCCATAAGCGCTTTTCTTTAACGCCTTTCAGCTAGGCGCAGAAAGTAAGAATCAAGTGTTTCCAAGTGATGAAGCATCAACAGAATAATTTGCTCTAACAATAGAATCAAAAGGTAACTTCATCTTCTTTCTAGGGAAGTGTTCCATACCTTTCTTGAGTGGGAATTGATATTTAATATTCCCCTCTCTCATATCAATAATAGCACCAACAGTTCTAAGAAAAGGTCTTCCCAAAACAATAGGACAAGAAGCATTGCATTCAATATCCAAAACAACAAAATCAACGGGGACAAGGTTATTGTTAACCATTATAAAAACATCATCAACTCTCCCCAAAGGTTTCTTTATAGTATTATCAGCAAGGTGAACATCCAAATAACAGTGTTCCAAAGGTGCTAAATCAAGCATATCATAGAGTTTCTTAGGCATAACAGAAATACTAGCACCAAGATCACATAAAGCATTGCAATCAAAATCATTCACCTTCATTTTAATGATGGGCTCCCAACCATCTTCTAACTTCCTAGGGATAGAAGCTTCATGTTTTAATTTCTCTTCCCTAACTTGCATGAGAGCATTAGTAATATGTTTAGTAAAAGCCATGTTTATAGCACTAGCATTAGGACTTCTAGCTAGCTTTTGCAAGAACTTAATTACTTCAGAAATATTGCAACCATCAAAATCAAAATCATTATTATCAAAGTAATGGGACCATTGTCTCCCATCTCGAAAAATTTCAGCACTTTTATCAGGAACAGTTTCAGTGTTTTCAGGCAATTTTAAACGTTTTGCAACAGAAGTAGAGACATTGCCAACACCAATTACTTTACCATTGATAGTAGGAGGTTTGTTAACACTTGAGTTTACAGCATTTTCAGTAGTAGTAATAGTATAAACTCTAGCAATACTATTCTTTTTAGCAATTTCATCCTCTCTTGCCCACCTAGCATGTAAATCAGCTAACATCCTCACATTATTATCAATTTTAACTTGTATAGCATTGAGAGTTTTGCTCTCTTTAACATCATGAGGCATAGTTTTAATTTTTAACAAATCAACATCAAGAGCAAGACTATCAACTTTAGAGGCAAGAACATCAATTTTCCCAAACTTTTCCTCAACAGATTTATTGAAAGCAGTTTGTGTACTAATAAAATCCTTAAGCATGACTTCAAGATCAGAGGGTACACTCTTATTATTGTTGTAGGAATTACCATAAGAATTAACATAACCATTGCCACTATTAAAAGGATAGGGCTTATAATTGTTATTACCAAAATTATTCCTATAAGCATTGTTGTTGAAGTTATTATTTTTAATGAAGTTCACATCAACATGCTCTTCTTGAGCAACCAAAGAAGCTAAAGGAACATTATTTGGATCAACATGCATTTTTCCATTTGTAAGCATAGACACAATCTTATCACTCAAGGAAGAGATTTCTTCAACAGAATTTACCTTCTTACCTTGTGGAGCTCTTTCGGTGTGCCATTCAGAATAATTTATCATCATATCATCAAGAAGCTTTGTTGCAGCACCCAAAGTGATGGACATAAAGGTACCTCCAGAGGCCGAATCCAATAGGTTTCTTGAAGAAAAATTTAGTCCTGCATAAAAGGTTTGGATGATCATCCAAGCAGTCAGTCCATGGGTGGGACAATTCTTTACCAATGATTTCATTCTCTCCCAAGCTTGAGCAACATGCTGATGGCCCTTCACGTAGTTACCTGCGTGAAAAGTTAATGTGTTAGGTTGAGACTCCAAGTGCAGAGTGTGTAGTAAGTGGAAGACGTGTTTTCCCCACGAGGGTGACTCGAGGGTTTAATATAGAACTCTCGGAGAATCAGTAGTGAAGATTTATCTTTCCTATCCTTCTTTTGGTTACCTACAAAACAAAGTAAATGTTTTGGTCCTCAACCTCACCTAATGGTTGTCAAGCACAAGGTGTGAGAATGATATCAAGATAATATGCAATGCAAACAAGAAATAAATATGCAATGGTGCTAAATAAATATGCAAGGATGGTGGTAGCAATGATAAATGATATTTTTGGATTTTATATGATGAATGCAAGATGTAAAAGTGTTTTTGTATTTTCGGATTTTTAAATGGCAGAAAATGGAAAAGTGGTAAAAGTGATTGGAAATGTGTTTCTTATGATTAAAAATGGACCGGGGTTCATGTTTCACAAATGCACTCTCTCTTTAATAAAGTGGTAGACAATGGAACACTAGAGTTGACATATGAGATTGCAACACAATAGTTTAATGACAAGTTATAATTATATGGGCATCACGTCCTAACATAGAGACCTTTTGGTTATTAGTCTCTCTTATACTCCACCAAGATGCGAACTAAATCATAACACCTCAGTAATTAAGATAACTCAGAGTATAGCAATAAGTATCATGACATGGAGTTAAAATAAGAACATGCTAGATCTAGTCATGGAGGAAGTGGCAATGGTCACACCCACATCTCCGGTAGCATGGTATTTCTTTTTATCCCTAGTGAGGCAACAAAGTAAGGTAGAGATACCCAAGTGGATCGCAGAACTTTCTCTCACGTTCACTGCACTAGCCACCCCCCGTAACTCCAACTAATGCACACGTTCCCCCTCACACGCTCTCATAAACATGCTTGATCATAACAAGTAAATAAGAACGGGGTACATAATATGCATCTACTTTCATAACTGAAACAAAACCATTGCAATCTAAAACATATATTAACTCATAAAAAGATCCACCACAAAGGTATTACATAGATGACCGTAATCATGTTCAGCAGCTCATACGGTACTAATTAGTGAAGCTCGAGAGAGAGAGAGATACATAAGTTACTTCCAGAAACCCATAGTCCAGAGGTGGACTACTCCCTCTTCATCATGGAGACGGTGGAGAAGTCGTTGGAGAAGATGGAGACCACGCCGGTAGCGCCCCGCCGGAGTTTTCCCCCTCCAATCTGCAGCTCCAGGTCTCTGTTTCGGTGTTTCTGTGTTTCTACGGCGCGCTTTCCAGAGAACGTCGGGGGACTATTTTTATAGACGTTTTTAGGTCAAAACGGAGTCGGTGGAGGAAAGATCGACGGCAGCGGAGCTCCGAGGCCCAAAAGGAGGGGCCCGGCCTACCTATTTTGGCCCTCGGGCCTCCTCTTGTTTGCTTCCTTCGCTCCCACGCTTTGTTCCTTCCAAAAAATGATGCTCGTAAATTTCCAGGTCATTTGGACGTCGTTTGGGTCCCTGAAACATTAAAATATAGAAATAAGGTTTTCTGCCTGCGCAGGGTTAACTCCATAAAAAATAGGAAACATATCAAATATTCCCAAAATCATTATAAAACAGTGATATAACCCTTATATGATGCAAATATGACTGGAATATAAGTAAAAATAATGCAAAGTTCATGTATGCATTTACATGCATCACATGCTCATTATCAAATTGTTTGAAATTCATAATGCTATTTCTCAAAGATATGATCTTAGCAGGAGGATAATATTTCCTATGAAAGCATCTTTGCATTTAGTCCATGAATCAATACTATTTCTAGTCAAAGATAGCAACCATTTTTTAGCACGTCCTCTCAAAGAGAAAGGAAAAAGTTTCAGTTTAATAATATCACCATCTACATCCTTATACTTTTGCATCTCACAAAGTTCAACAAAATTATTAAGGTGAGCAGCAGCATCATCAGTACTAACACCAGAGAATTGCTCTTTCATAACAAGATTTAAAAGTGCAGGTTTAATTTCATAGAATTCTGCGTTAGAAGCAGGTGGAGCAATAGGTGTACTAATGAAATCATTGTTGTTCGTGCTAGTAAAATCACACAACTTAGTGTTCTCAGGGGTACTCATTTTAGCAAAATTAAAACAAAACAGAAAGATAACAACTCAAAAATAAAAGTAACTATTTTTTTTTTGTGTTTTTGATAAATGAAGCAAACAAGACTAGATAAAAATAAACTAAGCAAGACAATAACAAAGTAAAGAGATTGGAAGCGTGAAACTCTCCTTGCAGAAATCCTCTTGCTCCCCGGCAACGGCGCCAGAAAAGTGCTTGATGACGTGGATCACACGTTCGTTGGAGACCCCAAGAGGAAGGTATGAAGCAGTGTACCAGCAGTTTCCCTCAGTATGAAACCAAGATTTAATCGAACCAGTAGGAGCAAAAAATCACTTCTGAAAGTTGTCAGTGGCGCGCTGACGTGGAACCTGTACACAACACAATCAAACTACTTTGCCCCAACGAAACAGTGAGGTTGTCAATCTCACCGGCTTGCTGAAAACAAAGGATTAAACGTATGGTGTGGAAAACAGTAGTAAATTGCAGAGAATGAAAAGAAACAATGATTGTAGTTGGTTGTATTATCAATGTAAAAGAATGGACCGGGGTCCACAGTTCACTAGTGGTGTCTCTCCATGAAAGATAACTAACATGCTGGGTGAACAAATTACAGCTGGGCAATTACAGCTCACAAGATCTAAACATGATAGCATAAAGTGGAGAGACAACCATCTAGCTACTGCTATGGACCCGTAGTCCAAGGATGAACTACTCACGCATCACTCCGGAGGCAGGCATGGCGATGTAGAGCCCTCCGGTGATGATTCCCCTCTCCGCAGGGTGCCGGGAAGAGCTTTTGAACCCTCCCGAGCTAGGGTTGACGGCGGCGGCGTCTCTGGAACTTTTCGTGGATAATGGCTCGGGTATCTAGGGTTTTCCCGTGAAGATGAATAAATAGGCGAAAGGGCGGCGGCTGGAGACGCCCGTGGGGCCCACACCACCCCATGGCGCGGTTGGGGGTGGGCCGCGCCACCCCATGGTGTGGCTGGCTCGCGGCCCCCCTCCGTCTCTCCTTTGGACTCCGTGTACGTGTTAGAAAATAGGAGGTTCTGTCCAAGTTTCGTCCAATTCCGAGAATATTTCCAGACTAGCTTTTCTGGAATACAAAAACAGCAGAAAACAAGAACTGGCATTGTGGCATCTTGTTAATAGGTTAGTCCCCAAAAATGCATAAAAATGCTATGAAATGTATATAAAACATGTAACAATTGGTATAATATCAACATGGAACATCAGAAATTATAGATACGTTTGAGACGTATGAATGCTCAAGACGGAAGCTACAACCATGCTTCATTTTGGGGGCGGATCTGTCAAGTGTTTAATGCTAACTCAGAAGTTGTCCGCAATGAGGCCTCTCTCCGCCATAGATGGGCATGCATCGTCGCCGAGATTAACAAGTTCGCCGGATGCTATGCCCAAATGGGATGTGTAAGTTTCTTGTGTTTCATTGCGTACAATGCTTGATCCAGTAGCTTCATTTTGTTGATTGGCTATTCAATTTTCATAGATGGAGGATGCCATCCCACTGTACAATGCACTTGCGGGGAGGCCGTCGACGAGGGAGTGGAAGCTCGGCCATTGTTGGGACATACTGAAGGATAGACCGTTCGTGAACTACACGTTGGACGCCGAGAAGAGGGACAGGGTGCGCCAAGCGGAGACCCAGGCTCGGACGGCACGCCGTTGTCAGCAAAGAGAACGCGAAGCAATGACGAGAGCGCATCAAATGGAACGTGAAGCAGGGGCTCGGCAGGCACGGTGTGCTCGGCAAAGGGAACGTGAGGCGGAAGTGGCAGCGGCGGAAACGGCGAATAGCGGCCGGATTCCCCACAATATGTGAGAAGCTCCAATCTGTCCGATGAATTTGCATCCGTGTGTGAGATGTGATGAACTCTGTCCGATTTATTTGTGTATTGAACTATGTCCGTGGATGTTTGAACTATGTTTATCCGTATGATCTTTGAACTATATATCCGTATAATCTATGTTGTATGCCAATATGGTTTTGAGGTGGATGATTTGGGATTTACGGTTGTAGGAGATGAGTTTTGGGGGTTGTCCGGTCGCTGTCCGGGGACACGCCTGGACGTGTCTGCAGACAGTTTGGCCCCAACTCCGGTTGGATATGCTCTCACATGTTGACTAGGTGCGGACCCAAATGTGTGAACATAGACACCAAAACATATCTAAATATATGTAGATACATATGAATGTGGACAAAATCTAAAACATCTTATATTTAGAAACGGAGGAGTACTACTTTTCAAACATATTGAGAAACAGAGCAACTGATAACTGATATCGATCTTAGAGCATCTCCACTCGCGGCGCCCAAAGGGCCGCCCAAATACGTTTGTGGCGCGCCGAACCAAAAATGGCTCCCACTTGCGGCGACCAAACGCAACTTTGGTCCGGCGCGGCCCAAAGTTTGATCTGGCGCACCCAGCCCACGTACTCTCCTCTCCATGGGAGCCGCTGGGTTGCATGAAACCACGCGCGACGCGTCGTAGGATTCCGACGCATGGGCCAGCCGTGTCATAGACACGACAAATATCCTACAACTACATCTCCCTCCATCTCCCCCAAATCTTTCCGGCCGCCTTTCCTAGGCGTGATTTGGACGCCGCCTTTATTTTTAATTATTGTGAAACTTTATTTTATGAGTTGAAAACTATGAAACATTCATATATATTTGAGTTGTACTTATCAAAATATTTGAATTTAATGAAAAACTTTTTGGTGGGTCGATTTGGGCGCCGTGAGCGGGAAGTGACTACGTCCATAGGCGGCAGCCTGTTTAGACTACGCCCATAGCGCTCGTCCGGACGATCTTCCGGACGTCATTTGGCGCCGCGAGTGGAGATGCTACACCGTCGGCACCAGCTGCTGAGTTTGCGTGCGTGCGTGCATCCACCTGATACACAATTGGATCACGGTACACCCCTACCTACGTGTACCTCCGGGTGCTTCTCATTTGCTTCCGCTAGAAACAAGTCCGAATCAAGAGGCGAATCAGTGAATCAAGCTGGAAACCAAGGCAGATAAACCAAAACACAGATCATACGCATAGCATCCACCTGGTCCTTCTCCTCGTGCTTCCATGTGGTGTCCGACACGTGGACCCAGACGTACTTGCGTTCGTCGGACGTATCATGCCGCTTCTCCTTGCCGGAGCCCTCTGCACGCTGCACGCATGGTGCCCTTGACGTCCACGTTCACTCGCCGTATCAGGACCCGCGTCGCTCCACGTCGGGTTCGGCCGATTCATGGCTGGTGATCACCGTCCAGCAGCCACCTCCATCGTATTGGGCTACCTCTATATAAACTGCGCCCGGCTCTCTGAACTCACAACAAAACATCAGCGACATCATCTCCACAACATGACTGTTTGGCCTGATTCCTAGCTAGCCACCTGCACTTCGCGCTTTGATTTCTAGAGCTCCTGATCAATGGCGACCATGATGACCACAACCTCATTCGCCGGTGTCGCCGTTGGTGGCCTTCAGGGAGCAGGCGGCCGCTTCGCCGCTCGCTCTCGCCTCTGGCGCTACGCCCACGCGCCATCGTCGTCAGGGCCCAGGCCGACCAGCCGAGCACGCCACCACCAAACAAGCCCAAGCCGAGCACCTCAATCTGGGACGCGCTGGCGTTCAGCGGCCCCGCGCCGGAGCGCATCAACGGGCGGCTCGCCATGGTGGGCTTCGTGACGGCGCTGGCCGTCGAGGCGGGACGCGGCGACGGTCTCCTGTCGCAGCTCGGCAGCGGCACCGGGCAGGCCTGGTTCGCGTACACCGTGGCGGTGCTGTCAGTGGCGTCGCTGGTGCCGCTGCTCCAGGGCGAGAGTGCCGAGGGCAGGGCCGGGGCCGTCATGAACGCCAACGCAGAGCTCTGGAACGGCCGCTTCGCCATGCTCGGACTTGTTGCGCTGGCCGCAACCGAGATCATCACGGGCGCGCCCTTCATTAACATCTAATTATGACTGCGCGGTGATGTGGAATCATTGTCCTGCGTGCATGTACAGCATCGTGAATTTCTCCAGTAGTACTGCTTGCTAGCTATGCCTTACGACTTGTACCCTTGATGCATCAGATAGGACAAATGTTTAGGCCCTAACCGGTTTTTGTTTTGCAAATATATCAAATGCATACTTTTTCAATATTTTGTGCTTGCGTTGAGCCCGACCCATGTGTCTTTTTTCTTTCTTTTCTACGCTATTTATTTCACGAACACTCACCAGCACCACACGTGAACTAAACCACGACAATAATATGGAACCGACGACCGAGGTAGTATTTACCTAAGCCAACTCGAGGAACTTAAAATTGATAAAATCATCACAAACGTTACGCACTTGATGGAAACGTCGTCTCTCACTAAAAAACATTTGGCCCTAATGAGACATAGTTGGCGTAAAACATAAAGTTTGACCCCCTTCTAGATTGATTCTAATTGAACAGGTTAAAGCCAATGGACATATTTTTTGCTTGAACCTCAACAATATGCCAATGACTAGAGAGTAAGATGAACCTGGTGTACATGCATTAGGTCCCGTTCAACCAATTTTTTCGTAAACCCTTGGTAAATCCATAATCTTTACTGTTCATCAGTATATGTAAACCCTGTTTGAGTGTACACTCGCAAAACAATTTGTAGTTCATAATTAACATCGAGAGGAAAAAGAATCAATGTTATATTAGGTGCCTCTGAGCAACTTGTTTGGTTGATAATATACACTCAAACAAGAGTCATATTTTAGCTTTGCCGAGGTGTAGGAAGTCAATGTAACAATGTTGCTCCATACTGTATTGCTAAATGATAACCCGAAGAAAAATGCAGAAAAAAGTCAGGCGTCCTTTGTCGACCTAAATACCAAGGAGGTCTAATGACCGTGGAATATTATATTATTCAACAATAATTATGAGAGCCACTAAATGAAAATGAAGATGATGCGTGGTAAGATTTTTCCACGCAATAAGTGTGTTTGTGGGCTTCAGAGACCGGTACACTGCGCCTTTTTTATCGAGACTTACTCGCTGTTGGAGCAAGTGGCGAAAAATATTTTTATTCCGCATGAGTGGCAGGATAATTTGTGGATTGGTTCGGCTTCCTTCATCATATGGTTTTCTTTTCATTGGCACGTGTGACATGTATTTTATCTTTTTTGACACTAAAACTGTAGGGGAAAACCCCTACAGTACCTTTTCATTTATAAATGGATAATTACAATGGATGAGGTCTCTTAGTGTCAAAAATTACAATGTATCTAGCCATTGCTGCATGCCTTCCTTGAGGCTGGGTTTAGCTCTATGCATGACAAGAGCGAAAGTCTCCTTAAAAAAATTGAAACAAATATTTAAATCAAGGTCTTGATTATCGAAGATAATTTTATTTCTATGATTCCATAAGCTCCAGCAACCTGTGATCAGCACCTCCTTGAAGCCTTGAAAATTGGATCTATGGTTACCATCCGTGAGTAGCTCAATAATGCCAAGATCATTATTCCATTCAAGGTTTAACTTCCACCAGAAGGTCTGACTGAAATCACAAGAGAAGAAAAGATGTTGCATTGTTTCATCGGACAATCTTGGCAAAGCACACAGGCCTTTGATTCAATATAGAAATTCTTCCTTGTGAGCAAGTCTCTTGTGTTTAGTCTGTCTAGCAGTAATAACCAGAAGAAAATTGTTGCTTCGGTAAAACCCTTGACTTCCAAATCCATTGAAAAGGTGCCTCAGCTGTATCATGGGGATCAAGTCTTTCATAAACTTTCCTTGCTGAATATTTTCCTTTCCATTCAAACATCCAATTATCTTGGGCATCATGTTCATGAGAATTTGTCCAAGTTTGTAATGTCTGTGATAGGTCATCACATTCCTGTGTGCAATAATAGATAATGGCAGATGAAATAGATCATAGATGTCTACCTCCGCCAGAGTGATAAATTTTTGTAGGCTAATATCTTGGTCCTTGGCAAATGAGAATAAATGAGGAAAATCTTCCATTGCTAGTGTAGGCTTCCATTTATCCTTCCATAATCTCACTGTTCTGCCATTGCCTGCATTAACAGTTGTGAAATCCATGAACTGATTCCAGAGTGACATGCAATCCTTCCACCAAAAAGATCCATTGTGGTTGCTTGATTGTGGTAATTTTCCATTAGGGTAATGTGCATTCCAAATTAGGAAACCCACGGGATATCATCCTGGTTCATGAATTTGAATAAGTTTTTCATTATCAAAGCACTGTTTTGGACTCTCATGCTTTTAATTCCCAGTCCGCCAGCAGTTTTTGGTCTGCAGACCTTTTCCCATTTAACTAGGCACTTTCCCTTTTTTTCAATGTCTTTTCCTTTCCACAGAAAGTTCGGCAAGAGTTCTCCGCATGATCAAGAAACCCAAGTGGAAGTTTAATAGTGCACATGGCAAAATTTGGCATAGCTGCTAGGACTGCTTTCACAAAAACAAGTCTTCCATCATATGATAGAGTGGTTGCAACACCCGATAATCTTCTGTCAATGCCTTCTAGGATGTAAATAAGATGTTCCATTCTAGGTTTAGTTGTTCCCATTGGCAGACCCAGATATGGAAAAGGTAGTGATTCTGGTTTACAACCAAAGCCCTGAGCAAGTGTCTGACATCTTTCTGCTGAGACATTAATTGGAACCATGGCAGACTTACTGTAATTGACTCTTAAGCCAGTTGAAAGAGAAAAGTTCTCAAGAATATCCTTCAGGTTTTCGAGCTGCTCTGGATCTGCTGGCATAATTAAGAGTGTATCATCAGCGTACTGAATGATAGGGTAATCCAGGCTAAAAGAATTATCAAGGGGTAAGCTCAAAGTCCCATCATGCCAGGCTCTGTTAATCACATACTGAAAAAGTTCCCCAGCAAGAATAAATAGAATTGGCGACAGTGGATCTCCTTGCCGAACACCCCTCTTGCATTTAATATTTTTGCCGGGCACCCATTCAGAAGAATAGAAGTAGAAGCTGTGAATAGAATGTCCCTGATCCAGTTTTGAATTTATCCCCAAAACCCAATTGCTTCAGCATTGCAAGGATGGCCCCATATTCAACTTTGTCAAAAGCTTTCTCAAAGTCCAACTTGAGAATAATAATTTCTTGCTTTGATTTATGACAGAGATTTAAATATTCGAAAGCCCATGCGAGACAGTCGTGAATGGATCTCCCCTTGATGAAACCATATTGATTTTTATGAATAAGCGGGATAATAATTTTCTGCATCCTGTTAGCCAACAACTTGGTCAGAAATTTGAGTGCTAAGCTGACCAATGAGATGGGCCTGTAGTCATTTATAAACTCCGGATTCTGCTTCTTTGGGATCAGGGTTATGAAGGCAGTATTGATACTTTCCAAGTTGAGGTTTCCTTCATAAAAATCATGGCAGAGCTTGTAAAAAAGCTCCTTAACAATACTCCAGCACTTTTTAAGAAAGGTCCCATTAAAGCCATCCGGGCCTGGTGATTTATTTGCAGGCATCTCCTTCACAATATTATCAATCTCCTCAGTGGTGAAAGGTGCTTCTAAACTGACGAAATCCACTGAGTTGTTTGGGCTGATGAGATCCTCCAGATCAAATAGCATGGTTGGATTGTCAGAGATACCAACTCTTTCCTTGTATGACTGCCATAATTTTGCAGCTTTAGCTTCGTGGGTTTCAAGCATTCTGTCATCCTCATCTCTCAAGACTGCAATGTAGTTGTTCCTGTAGCTTTGTGTGGCAACAGTATGGAAAAATTTGGTGTTCTCTCCTCCAAGTTTTGCCCATTTTATCTTTGCTCTGTTCTTCCAATATATCTTTTAGCTTCCAGAAGATTCAGCTGATGAGCCTTTACTGCAGCTCTGAAATTCTTTTCTTGTAAGGAGAGCTCTCTCTGTTCTTCCAGTCCATCAAGGAGAGCCAAAACAAAACTGCAAGATTCAATCACTTTGCTAAGCTGAGATAAATTCTTGCTCCATTTCTTTAAACCCACACGGACTGACTTCAACCTGGAAGTGATTTCTTTTGCAGGGTTGTCAGAATAGCAGGTAGTTTCCAATGGTTCTGCACACTTCTGTAAATCCATCAAATTCCAACCAGTAATCCTCAAACCTGAAAATGTTGGCTTTAGGAATATCTGTACCAATTTGTACTTGAATAGGGATATGATCCGATGTTAACTTGGCCAATGGAACTGCCATAGTGTTTGGGAATTGTGTGGTCCAACTGGTTGAGGTAAATATCCAATCAAGTTTCTCCAGTAATGGCGAGCTTTGCATATTGCTCCAAGTGTATGCCCTTCCTTTTAATGGGATCTCTTCGAGATCAAGATGTTGGATAATTCTGTTAAACATCATCATATTATTGACATCTCCTCCATCTCTGTTTCTATCCGCAGGGCTTCTTATCAGATTAAAATCACCAAGAATTAACCAAAGATCCATTAGAGATGTATCCAAGTTATTTAGCCAAGAGGTGAATTGTGCTCTTTCTTCAGCAATGGTTGGACCATAAACATTAGTAAGGAACCATGATTGGTTGCTCAATTTGCATCTCATCTTAACCGTAAGCTGAAATCTGTCCTGGTGGAGAAGTTCTCCATCAAAAAGAGATCCATTCCAAATTATAATTAATCCACCTGAACTTCCAACTGATGGCACATAAGCAAACTTGTTAAATCTTCTAGGGCAGAAGTTGTGAATATATGAATGATCAAAGAATTCCCTTTTGGTTTCCTGGAAGCAAATAATATTGCAGTTCGATTCATCAACTTTAAGCCTTATATCATCCCACCTTGTTTGCGAATTAATTCCTCTCAAGTTCCAGTCTAATATAATCCAGAGTCTATTCATTGAAAACCGATTTGGAGTTATAATGCCAAGCAAGACTAGCAAGCCCGGGTGGATAAACAAATAAGCAGACTCTGTATATCAATTGCCTCATGCTAATCATTATGCATATAATCATCCAGAATGAATACCAAGAAGACCAGAGTAATAAATCCATGACAGCATGGATAGGAAATAACCATGATAATCAAACCCAGATTGTAAATAGTAGCCATATAAATGAAAGTCCAACCCAAAGTGATATGGTAATTATTACAAGCCACAGTTCTAGACTGTTCACAAAATAGGTGCCAAGGAAGAAGTTCTTTAGGAGGCACAAAGCTAACAGAGAAATAAAAAGTGCAAGCCCAGGAGTACTCCACAACTGGGTGTGATCTTGCACTAACAGAAAGGCATCTATTCGATGCTATCATAAGAACTGTCGTAGTTCAGTGTCTCCACAGATACATCACTAGGACGCATCTGACAGGGCCCTGTACCAAGTGCCTGGAGGGTTGGAGTCGGCAGATGTGGTGGTGATGGTGCCCTTTCATCAATGACCTGTGCTTCAAAGGCTGGACCCAGGTTGGCTGCGCAGGTTTTCTTCCTCTTCTTTGCTGGCTTCTTTGCAGCCGGCGTCTTTTCCTCAGTGACAGGCGCCTTGTCCTTGAAGCCATCCTTCAGTTTAGCAAGTCTGATGCTCCTCCTGCTCTGCAACAGTCTTTGGTGGCTTGTTTTTCTGGGCAATAATTTCTTCATTCTCATCTGTAATTTCAGTAATGGTAACTGAAGATGGGGCCACGAAATCCTTGTTATCCTGAGTGTTAATCTGGAAATAACACCTCCTCTTGGTGCCAGTCGCACTGTCCACATCAATAATTTTGCATTCAACATTGGTGACTGTGGTGGAACTGAGGAGTGGGATCAAGGAACTAGCTGAGTAGCAACCTTGCTCAAGAGGTTTCTGAAAGCTTCAGCATCACTATCATGAATGTTATCCTGTGCATCATCTTGCTGAGGCTGCTCTGCAGGTGACATCTGGAGGCCATTGGTTTCTTCAGGAACATCATTGTTCACTTCAGTTGGCTGGTCATCATTGCCAGCTTGATTATCTATCGGTGCAACATGGAGTTCATCAACTGCAACATTCTGAACCACAGTGCAGCATTGCCAATCTGGGGACTCTGTGGTGGAGTAGCAAGTACAGGCTCTTCATTATTAGCAGCAGCATGTGGAATAGGGACTGCTTGAGCATGCCCCTCATTAGCAGCGTGCCACATTGCAAATTCATCAACAATCATTGGAACCGGGTGAGGGTTGGCACCATCAGGTGGCAGAGGATCCTCGTCACCGGCAATGGCTCCAAGCATCTCAGCATCAAGGATATAAGTGGGGCATGACCAGCTATCACCACAACCAGCATCAGAAGCATTGTGCACAACAACAATACTGAGGGGGATCCAATCTAAGTTGTATGCTCTGATTTTCACAAGAATCCTACCCCTGAACTCGTTCTCTTTGTTCCAGATAAGCAGCCTACCATACTGAGCCATAGCAGAAGCAATAATATCTATACTCCAGCACTCTTGAGGAAAGTTGACTAGCATAAGCCAAGCATCATGAGTAAAGGTAGCTGCTCTATGGTTGATCCCTCTATTTTGCGGAACAACACGCATGACTGATTCTCCGATGAAATAAGGGCTGTTCCTAACCGCAAAATCTCTGTCAGCAGCACATGAAAATCTGACCATGGCCGTGCCCATACCAGACCTAGTAATCTGCCTAACTGCGTATCCCCTCTGAAGGAACTGATCAGTGATAAGATTTGCAGTACCTTGAAAAGCTTCAGGCGCAGGCTCCGGAGCAATGGAGACAATGCACCAATCGTCGCAGAGGACAGGCAGGATGCCGCCAACGAACACATAGCCACGCTGAGGGCGCATGCCATTGTTGGGGATGATGGTGGCACCTGGAGGGAGGAGAGGGATGGGGTCGCATGGATAGTTCGCCATGGCGTCGCCCTCGAACTCAACGGAGCAATCGCAGAATAGGGTTTACTGTTGCTGATTGTGACCTGTTGGGGATAAGTATTTGCGCCGTTTGGTTTCTCCACGGTAGATACCTCCTCTGTTCTGATTTTTTTCCTGAAGATCTTCTTCTTGTTACGTTTGTTAAAACAGCTTTTGGAGATATGCCCGTAGTTCCAACAGAGTTTGCAACGGAATTGATTTTTGCAATCAGATAAACAATGCTTGTCAGATAAACATTTGCTGCAAAAAAGATTCACCGAGGCAGGTAATTCCAAAGAAGATGGGCCGGCTTCTGAATTAGGAACTAAATCAAGAGCAGATAATGCCGGGCCAGAAATGGGCTCAGAGATGATGTTTTGCGGCCTGTTATCCTTTTTAACAACCCAATGCTCTTTTTTGAATAATTAGAAACCCCGCCCTGGCGCCTGATCCGAGAAATCCGATCATGCGGCAATGGATCCGAATTAACCGGAGGTGAAGAAAGATCTCGGTTACCAATAGGGACGAGATTAGCACCAGATAAGCATCGAGATGAGATTGTAGATCTAGGGATATAAGCTGCAGATGGCACCAATGCGTGTGAAGACCTTGAAGATCGTGAAACATGAGTCCATTCCGCATCTTGTTCAGTTTGCCAAACAATCTCCTCTTGCCTCCAATTCGGACCTCCAGAGCCCCAAAGATGAAAATAACACTTGAACTGGGTGCACTCAAAGGATTTCAACTTATGAACGAAAAACCCTACTGCTTTTGAGAAAACCGAGAACTTGAACGTTCTGTCTAGCAGAAGTTCTAAAGAGATCTGATCCCGATCAGCACCCAAACATGCTTCTAGAGCCCAACCAACATTAACAAGATCCAATCTAAAAGTGCTCCGTGCAAAGAGACCACAAGGAAGAAGGGCGACGAGGGTGGACATGGGTGTACCGGCGTGGCGAAGAGGTCACGAACCTTGTCCCTGATCTTGGCACCAGGGGAGAAATCCAACATATCCCAGACGGCACAATCACTGCCATGGTCATCCATGGCCAGTGCCGTCCAAGGTCCACCGCGGAGAGGTTTTCAGTCTTCGAGGGGAAGGAGATCGCCATGGGTGTCGCCGGAGGGGTGGGAGGTGGGAGTCGCCATATAAGAGATGAGCTAGTATCTTTGTTGCTATTGGAGAGTTAGAAAAGATAAGAAAAGCTGTAAACCAAACTGTTCTCCACATGTATTTTATCTTACGAGTTTTCCTTCTTCTTTCTCTAACCTATCCTTCATGCTACTTTTTCGTCGGTTATGTGCATCCTTATTATACAGAGGCCGGGTGTGGTCTCTTTTGATGTATCAGCTTTTGATGTAAACTTCTGAGTCTAATACAATGCACCCTTTATTGAAAAACAAGGTTGAAGGCTCTCTCTTTTTTGTAGGAAAATTTGAAGGCACTTGGAGCGTGAATCACCAGGGAGATTTTTTTTTAACCAGTCAAGTGAGATTTCTTGCCCGCTGCTGGAATAGCAAATATGTCCAAATTCGTGAGTCTTGTCATTACAATGGTCCCATCAGAGTCCCAAATCGATGCTTTGCAACTTTTCTGTCACTTTTTCTTAGTTTGGCGGGTTATGAAGCTCTCCGCAGGGTGGCCTCGAGCCCTCGACGTCCACGTAGAAGGCAATTCACGGCCCGGAACTGCTCGCGACGTGGGCACCGTCGCGGCCACCGACCAGTTTCAAAAAAAAAAAAAACTCCTCACGGACGGGCAGGCTATACCCAGGGGCGGAGCCAGGATTTGAGTATGGGGGGGCGAAAAAACGAGTACACAGACAGCACTACAGATGCTACGTTTTTCGTAATTTCTCCTTGTGCCAAGATTTTTGTGAGCTTACATGTCTCAACTACACCGAAATACCACTAGAAAAACTACACTGAAATTGACATGTCTCGCCAGTTAGATTTGCATTTTTCCAGCAAGTGGACTCCCGATTGATCACTATAAGTTCCTAGTCCTAAGTCCAAAGAATGATGTTTCAATCTAATAAAGATTCGTACTAAACAGTATATCGATTGTGACCTATTTAACAGGAGTAAAAATTAGTAATCTTTATAAATAAAATATTCATACTGGTACCTGAAACCTAGGTCTTGTGCGAATCGTGTGAGCTGCCGCTAGAGTTTGTAGACTCTGAAATCGAGAGCTCGAGACACGGACGATAGGTGTGCGGCACTGCGGCAGCCATGTAGTCACGGCGCCGGGCGGTCGAAGAGGGGTGCGACGCTCCGACGGGTGGTTCGACTATGCCCTAGCTGCGGCGGCGGCTGCCAATCTTTCAATCAACTCAAACGCCGCCAGAAGTTCATGCGTGAATATGGATCCTATATCTCATTGACAGAGACGGAGAGACGACCCATCTAATCTAGTAATCACCATGAGGGCCGAGCGTCACAGCTGGGCTTGGGCCGTACAGGTTGGGTGTTTACAGATTCAGACTAGTACGTACGCTAATTCACATGAACTGATTACAAATTAACACACACAACTGCCAAATACCTGGCCTTAGTACCTACTACTATATTGTTAGGGGGGGCCGATCGTTGGGGGGGGGGGGGGGGGGGTGTCGGACCCCTGCTAGCCCCCTGTCTCCGCCCCTGGCTATACCTGGCCCGGAGCACAAGCCATTGCGCCCACTAGCTCACAACAAATACATCAGCAACACTCGACGACACAAACAGCAAGTAGCAATCATCAACTTCCGTAGCTTCTTCCAACCTTCGTGCACTTTCCGCAGATAGATGGCGACTGTGATGGCCATGAGCTCCATCGTCGGTGCCGCCGTCATGCCGGCCGGCCGCTTCGGCGCCCGGTCTCTGCCTGCGCTCGGCCGACGCGCCTTCGTCGTCAGGGCACAAACAGAGAAGCCGAGTGCACCATCGCCCAAGGTACGTTGTCAAACGTGTACGTGCGTGTTATGGGCGGAAACGATGCCCCGTTAGGGCTCGGGTTACGTGTTATATAAGGTGAGAAAAGCCCTCACCGTGGCGTACATGGGTGTACCGTATTGGGCGGTGTACTACACCGTACCAATACGGTATAGATACGTTTACATCTCTAACAGCCCCCCTTAATCTAAAATGCTAGCAGGTTTAGATTATGTCTAAACTCATGAAGACTAGGAACAGGAAGAGCCTTAGTGAAGCCATCTGCAACTTGATCCTTGCTTGATATAAATTTGATGTCCAGACTTTTGCTTGCAACTCTTTCACGAACAAAGTGAAAATCAATTTCTATGTGTTTGGTGCGGGCATGAAATACGGGATTGGCAGACAAATAAGTAGCACCCAGATTATCACACCACAAACATGGTTTCTCCTTGAGTTTTCCTCCAAGTTCCTGCAGAAGGGCTTCAACCCAAATAAGTTCAGTTGTTGCATTTGCAAGAGCCTTATATTCAGCTTCTGTACTTGATCTTGAAACAGTAGGTTGTTTTCTAGCATTCCAGGAGACCAAATTTGGTCCAACAAGGATGGCAAAACCTCCTGTGGAACGTCTATCATTAATACATCCAGCCCAATCTGCATCTGAAAAGGCACTTAACAGTGTAGAAGGAGATCGTTGAAAAGTGATGCCAAGTTTTATAGTGCCACAAACATATCTGAGAATTCGCTTGACAACAGTATAATGAGAGGTCATAGGAGCATGAAGGTATTGGCAAACCTTGTTTACCGAAAAGGACAAATCAGGTCGTGTCAATGTAAGGTATTGGAGAGCACCCACAATGCTGCGGTAACGAGTGTAATCTTCTGAATCAAGTGGCTGTCCATCGGTCAAGGACAACTTGTTCGTGGATGATAGAGGTGTAGGGGCTGGTTTACAGTCACGCATACCAGCCTTGGCCAATAACTCGGTGGCATATTTTGTTTGCGAAAGGAGAAGACCACCTGAATATTTGGTGACTTCAATTCCCAGAAAGAAGTGTAAATCTCCAAGATCCTTGATGGCAAAGTGAACATTGAGCTCCTTGAGCAATATTGTAATGGCTGCATCAGATGAGCTTGTAACAATGATATCATCCACATAAATCAGAACATAAATGATAACATCTGACTTGTGATAAAGAAATAAGGATGTATCAGCCTTTGAGGGTATAAATCCGAGATCATGAAGCTTGGAACTCAGCTTAGAAAACCAAGCATGGGGAGCCTGCTTGAGACCATAAAGAGCTTTATCAAGTTTGCATATATGGTGAGGAGCATTGGGATTTTCAAAACCTGGGGGTTGTCTCATGTAAACCTCCTCTTCCAGAACACCATGTAAAAACGCGTTCTTAACATCTAGCTTCCGTAAACTCCAACCTCGAGAAACTGAGACCGCTAAGACAATGCGAATGGTAGCTGCCTTAACGACAGGGCTGAAAGTATCTTCATAGTCAATTCCGTACCTTTGCTTGAAGCCCTTGGTGACAAGTCTAGCCTTATACCTGTCAATGGTGCCATCAGAAAGTTTCTTGATGCGATAAACCCATTTGCAGTCAATCAGATTCTTGGTGGAGCCAGGAGGAACAAGGTGCCATGTTTGATTTTTAATGAGAGCATTATATTCTTCTTTCATTGCATGACGCCATTGAGGATGATCAAGCGCTTCCGAGAGAGAACGTGGTTCACCTGTGGAAGCAAGAAGACTATACCGCACAACACCGCGTTTGGTAGTGTAACGTACAGTGCCATCTTTAAAATTTTTCGGTTTTTTGATACCTTTTTGCAGCCGGGTGCGGACGCCAGCCACAGGATGGGAAGCAGCATGGGCTGGCACAGCCGATCCGGTCGGCTCGGGATCCGGCGCGACAGAAGATTCCTCGCCGTCCGACGTGGACGACGCGGACTGGCGGTCATCATCACGATCATCATTAGCGGCGGGACCGGTGGGAGCATCTTCAGCTAGCGTCGACGACGTGGCGCTCGGGCTGGTGGACATCATCACCAGGCGACGACACGGTTGGTGGCGTGGCCCCACCTGGCGACGCACATGGGGAGCAGGCAGGGGACCGGCGTCCTGTCCGATGCGGCGCGGCAGGGGAGACAGCAGGGGAGGAATCCACCCTGGGATCAGAGATGTCGCGATCCGAGGCAGACCCCGAATCATCATGGGATCCCGTGCTGTTGTCTTCATGCGGGAGGGAGTCATCGGATGTTTCTTGCTCGTTTGAGCTCATTTCTTTTCCGTTTTCCATGAAATTTTCTTCTGTGTGCTCGTGCTCAGACGTAGAATCATCTGAGACAATTTGTTCCTCATGTTCCTGGTCATGGTTAGTCACAACAGGGACTATAGGTAAAGGCATGTGGTCATGTGTTTGTACATCCCCAATATTAGATGTGTGAGAGGGTGAATCTTTTGGGAGCAAAAGTATTTCAGCACGCAAGCGCCGGCCAGCATTAGGATGTAGATCAGCAAAGGGGAAGATGTTTTCATCAAAGACAACATCACGAGAGACATAAACACGCCCGGTTGACACATCAGGACATTTGACACCTTTATGGAGATGGCTATAGCCAAGGAAAACACAACGTTTGGAGTGAAAAGCAAGCTTGCGTTTGTTGTAAGGTCGAAGGTTAGGCCAACAAGCACAACCAAAGACACGAAGAGAGTCGTAGTTGGGTTTAGTATGCATAAGACGTTCAACCGGAGTGTCAAAATTGATAACTTTGCTGGGGAGTAAGTTTATAAGAAACGTGGCTGTAAGGAAGGATTCATCCCAAAATTTCAGAGGCATGGATGCATTAGCTAGGAGAGATAAACCAACTTCAACAATGTGACGATGTTTTCTCTCAGCAGAACCATTTTGCTGATGTGCATGAGGACATGAAACATGATGGGAAATGCCAACTTTTTGAAAGAAACCATGGAGTTTTTCATATTCACCACCCCAATCAGTTTGCATAGTTTTAATCTTTCTATCAAATTTGCGTTCAACAAATTGCTGGAAATTGAGAAAAACTTGATAAACTTCACCACGATTTTTGAGCAAATAAATCCATGTGAATTTGCTATAATCATGAATAAAACTCATATAATATAAATGTTTGCCAACTGAGACAGGTGCTGGACCCCATACATCAGAAAACACTTGTACCAAGGGAACAGTGGAGACACTGGTGGAAATAGGATATGACAACTGATGACTCTTAGCTAATTGACAGGCATCACAAACATGAGCATTTATTTCGGGAGTATGAGAGAGTTCATTTTTTCTAAGAATTTGTTGGACCACAAATGAAGATGCATGACCTAGGCGACGATGCCACGTAGAAGACGTCAGCTTTATTGTGATAAAGGCTTGCTTGGAAGACCCACTAGAGATATGCACTAGGGGATGGAGACCACCATGACAGGGACCCTCAAACAGAACCGTCTTTGTTACCTGGTCCTTGATCAAAAAGAAAGAGGGGTGAAACTCGATGAACACATTATTATCAAGTGTGAGTTTATGAACAGATAACAGATTTTTGGATGAAGTGGGAACATGCAAACATTGTTTAGATGCAAGGAACTATTGGGGGTATGTAAAACAGAATGACCAACATGTGAAATGTGCATACCATGACCATTGGCCGTGTGAACCTTCTCGCGGCCTCGATACTTCTCGTGCGTGGCCAGCTTGCTCAGCTCGCCAGTAATATGATCAGTGGCTCCAGTATCCGGATACCAGTTGGTGTCCACACCATAAGAGGCAACGTTGGCGGTCTTGTCCTTGTGATCAACATCATCATCATCGGAGTCGTCACGGTCCTGATAGCGCCACCAGCACTCACTGGCTGGGTGGCCATGGATCTTGCATATCTGACAGGTGATGTCGACGTAGGGTGTAGGAGCACGGTCTTGGCGGCGACGGCCACCATCGCGACTATCGCGACGATCCATGCGACGATCACCACCATGATCACGACGACCTCGACCATCAGTGCGGCCACGGGAGCCGCGATCATCATCGCCGCGGCGGTAGCCACGGCCACGATCATCATCGTTGCGGCTGCGATAGCCGCGATCGTCATCTCCGCGGCGAGGGCCACAATCGTCATCCCCATGGACACGGTCGCCATGAGAGCGGCCGCGGCGAGCAAGGTTAGCTGAAGAGGTGAATGAATCACCGGTTTCCTGTAGCATGGTCTGACGAAGATCATGGGAATAAATCTGGTCAAAAAGATCATCAAGTGTGGTGGCGGGGTTGCCGTGAACAGCTGCGACAACATCATTGTAAGAACCATCTAAGCCATTAAGGATATAGCCTACAAGTTCTCCATCATCAACTTCTTTTCCAAGAGAGACTAATTCAGAACTGAAACTTTTCATCTTTGCAAAGTATTGTGCAGCTGTAAGGGAACCCTTCTTGGTGCTATTCTGTTGTCCTCGGAGGTGATTTACCTTGGCAAGAGACTGCTTTGAGAACATACCAGTGATCACCGTCCAGACGACCTTGGTGGTCTCAAGCCCGACCATGTGCGCGAGGACGTCCGGGGATAGGGAGTTGAGGATGTAGGTGAGCACAGCCTGGTCGCGAGCGATCCAGACTCCGTATGCCGGGTTGGGGATGACCTTCTTCACCTTGTCAGCATCTTCGATCGTGATGGTCTTGGGTGGGGCGCTCTCACTGCCGTCAAGGAGGCCAGTGACCTGGGCGCCGCGTAGAGCTGGGAACACGAGGGTTTTCCAAAACAGGAAATTCCCACGAGTGAGCTTCTGGGATGGAGGGGATCTGAGCTGGGCAGCGACGGATGGCATCAAGGAAGACGACGACGCCATGGGCTAGGGGCAGCTGGGGATCGGGTCTTAGGTGTTTTTGGATCGTAGGTTTTTTTGGATAGTAGGTTTTTAGGTCGTGATTCTTGGTGTCTTGGTTTTGGGTTTGTATCTTGGTCGTGGTTTTGATCTTGTGCCTTGGGTGTTTGGTTTTTGGATGCGGCAGCAGGATCTACGGCGGCGAGCTTGGTGCGGCGGCGGCCAGTCAATGGCGGCGGCGGCGATTTTCTTGTGGATCGTAGCGGTGGTTAGGGTAGAAGAGGACTCGCTCTGATACCATATGGGCGGAAACGATGCCCCGTTGGGGGCTCGGGTTACGTGTTATATAAGATGAGAAAAGCCCTCACCGTGGCGTACATGGGTGTACCGTATTGGGCGGTGTACTACATCGTACCAATACGGTATAGATACGTTTACATCTCTAACACGTGTCACACACACCCAGCTCATGGACAAAGTTTCTGATGTTTGTTCCTGGCACAGCCGAGCACCTCGATCTGGGACGCGCTAGCATTCAGCGGCCCGGCGCCCGAGCGCATCAACGGGCGTCTGGCCATGGTGGGCTTCGTGACGGCGCTGGCCGTGGAAGCCGGCCGTGGCGATGGGCTCCTCTCTCAGCTGGGCAGCGCCGCAGCGGCACCGGGCAGGCGTGGTTCGCATACAGCGTGGCGGTGTTGTCCGTTGCGTCGCTAGTGCCACTTCTCCAGGGCGAGAGCGCCGAGGGCAGGGCCGGCGCCATCATGAACGCCAACGCCGAGCTCTGGAACGGCCGCTTCGCCAAGCTCGGCCTCGTCGCGCTCGCTGCCACCGAGATCATCACCGGCGCACCATTCATCAACGTGTAAAACTAGTTTGTTGTCGACCGGTTAACACAACCACCTGTATATGACTAACATGCATGTAAGAGTTGTTAAAATATAAATTCTAGCTCTTTTAGTTTGAATTTTTGGTATAATTAGCTAGTGCATCACATGATATCAGACCTAGGTTGTCTCAAGTTTAAACCCCGGCTATAACACAATTTAATATAAAAATAGTTGCAGCCTTCCGTCTATTCCACGTCTAAAGTCTTTCCGTTTGAAGTCTAGACAGGAGGGAAAATGTTAAAATATAAAATCTAACTATTTCCATCAGTTCAAATTTTTGGACTAATTGGCCAGCTGCATCAATTCAATAAGAGTCGTCACTAGTCTCTCATATATACTCCCTCCGTTCCAAATTAATTGACTTCCATTTGTCCACACATGGATGTATCTAGACATGTTACGCGTATAGATACATCTACATGTGGACAAATGGAAGTCAATTAATTTGCAACGGAGAAAGTACTAATTAAATTAGGACAGTTCATTCAATCGGCTATACACTAATTAAATTTAGACAGTTCATGCTATCGGCAGCAGCTTTGTTTCTCTATCGTCCCTTCTGTCGTTTTCTTTCTCTTGTATAAATATAAGTTTGTTTCTTTAAATCTATATTTTGACACAAAATTATTTCTCTACCACATCTCGTATCTGCGTCTTCTTTTTGTAACGTCTATTTATTTTCAAAAGTAAATTTTTCTATAAAAAAACAAAAAAAAAATCGTTAGATCCATCAACATCTACAATTTCGTTCGTGCGTGAAACCAAATTTGTACTTTGCTACGCCGAACTTAGTCTAGCTATAATCTCTATGCAGTACTAGTACATACCAAAATGGTTCGTTAATCATTTTTGCTCCTTAATTTCAAAATACATAAAATATTTCACGGTTTGAGCAAGGTGCATTCGGCGACCACACTGCAATGAGTACGTTTATAAAATAATAAAAAGGATAATTTCAGTCAGTTAAATCATTGGAAGCGGGTATTAGAGCATCTCCACCGGCGCGCCCAATAGAGCGTCCGGCAAAGTTGCCGGACATGCGTTATTGGGCGCGCCGGCAACCGTTGCCGCCTATTGGGAGCGTCGCGCTCCACCGGTCGCTCCCAATAGGTTTTTGAGAAAAAAAGACTTGAATATGGACGAACCGGCGATATTTCATTGAATTTGAAGGACATTTAACAAACTTAAACAAAATTTAACAAACTTAAACAGAATTTAACTAAATTTAAACTAAACCCTAAACCCTAGATCTAGCGGCGGCGGAGGGAGGCACTCGAGAGAAGGAAGCTAGTCCCGGCGACGATGATCTCCGGCTCATGAGAAGGAAGTTTCATCCGCGTCACCGTCGCTGAGCCTTCTGGTTTCGCCCGCGGCGGATCCGGCCTTGAGGAACGTCTGCATTCCCTCCCACTCCGGATCACCGTCGCCGCCGTTGCCGAGTGTGGTGGGGTTTGATCTAGCGGCGGCGGAGGGAGGCCTCGATGGCCGCTTGCATTCCCTCCCACTCCGGCTCACCCCAGTCGTCGTCGCTGTCTTCCTCTACCGGTGCCGGGCCTGGGCCCGGTGCCGGTGTCGTTGGTGCCGGTACCGCTGGTGCCGGCGGCGGCAAGGGGAGGTCGGGTATCTCGGGGTCGGACGACGCGTGCTCGTGCTCTTCATCGGAGTGGAACCACTCCGGCGGTGGCTCGTGCATGCCTCTGGGGAGGAAGAAGGAGCCGCGGCGTGCCTCGTGCTCCGCGTCGATCGTGGCGTCCCAGTATGGCGCTGAAATCGAGTAGAACGGGTCCGCGCGCTGCTCAAACGGCAGGTCCCTCCACTGCCGCGTGATGTACTCGAGGCGGGCCTTGCCGCTCAGCGTCGGCGCCACCGGTACCTTGACGGCGTTGAGCACCCACCCCGGTGGGAGCACAAAGCCGTCTGGCACCGGTATGTTGTGCCGGCGGTAGACCTTAACCTCCTCCTCCGACATCGTTGGCGGAGGGAGCACGACGCGGGAAGAGATGCCGCGCCTGGTGGTGGTGCTCGGGACGATCTGCCCTGCTCACGACGGCGGTGCGGCTTGAAGAGGTCCGCCTCACGCTGCGCTCCGAGGCGGCGCGCCTGGGACGCGTTCGACGTCTTGTCCTCACGACGCATCTCGTGGGCGAACGACTGGTTCATCATCCGGTCCTCCTGCAGGAGGCGTTGCTGCTCGAGGTGCTCGTGGCGGCGCTCGGGTGTCATGGCCGCGGTCCTTGCGGCGTTTGCGCGCTCGCGTCGATCACGAAGTTCCGCGGCCATCTGCTGGTGGCGGAAAACCTCCTCGGCGCTCTGCTCTGGTCGTGGCTTGTGGCTGCCTGGCATGGTGGCTAGGGTTTCTATGGGAGAGGCGAGTTGAGAAGTGTTGTGGGAGAGGAGAGGCGCGACGGGCGCCGTTTTAAAGCCGACGGGGAGTGGAGGAGGCCGGTCGCCGCATTAACGCCGCCACCGGTACGTCTGCCACGCACATTGACGCCGACGACGCGGGCGCGCCATCGCCTGACCTACCAGTGCTACTCGACGCGTCGCGTCATCTGCGCCCGCCAGGGGAGCCGCTGCATCATTAAAACGGGCATATCTGCCACAATAAATCTGCCCCGACTGTTGTGTCGCTGACGCGTTGTCCCCACCCGTCAGGATTGGACTCGGCGCGTGTTGTCGCGGTTGCCGGCACACCCGCTTGCGTCCCTAGAACCTGGGCATGAAGCGGGGTTGCCGGACGCTGTATTGGGGCGTGCCGGCAACTTTTGGTCTATTGGGCGCGCCGCTGGGGGACGATTTCGTGCCGGCGCGCCCAATAGCCCTATTGGGAGCCGAGTTGGGCGCGCCGGTGGAGATGCTCTTATATCTTCCAACAGTTTCTGGCCTCGCTGTGGGGATTGCCGGTCTGGAGTGCCCCAGCCCCTAGGTACTTCACGAGAAGGAACATATCAAATCCAAACTCATCACTCCATAACAACACTAGTACAAAACCTCACATTGGAGACGGAATCTATAGCCGATCAAACAAAATTGAAATTTCATACGTCTGGGACATATTTTCTCAAACGGTTCCGATTTGCGGCCGTCTCTAACACAACATGAGACGGCTGATACTGTTTTCTGTCTAACATACAAAACCATTAAAGACGGCTGGCAAACTGCACCGTCTCTAAAACCCGCAAAGATGGCTGGAAAACTTCGAGATGGTTTGGTTAGGCTTTTTACTTGGCTTTTGGTTTTGGCTTATAAGTCCAAAAAGCACCTAAATAGGTGCTCTAGGCTTTAGGCTTATGTTCTACTATGGTATAAGCCAAAAGTGAAAAGCCAAAAGCACCTAGGTGCTTTTGTGGCTTATAAGCCAAAGGCAAAAGCCAAGAAAAAATCCTAACCAAACACCCTTTTCATAGTCTAAGAAATAGCTCTCGCGTGCTGACTGAGAAGAACTTATATATACCGAAAACAAAAATACGCGCAAAAACATGAACAAAATCTTGAACCGAGATATGGGAATTGAACAGATCGATCGGGGTTCATAACTTGATTTTTGTAGCAAATATTCACCACACCGATGAACGGTCAAATCCTCGATTCGATCGATCTTCTCCGCGCGAGACTATAGCTAGTGCTAATACGATCGATCCCCGGTCGGCCGGCCTGGCTAATCCTAACAAAATATGTACCGCGTGCCCCTCCACAACTCGCGCGCGAATATGATCAATCAATGCGCTAGCTGATCGATAGATCGATCCCCCAAATCGATCAAAGCTAGCTATCCTACCAAAATGTACTAGCCAGATCGAGCTCTAATATACTACTAGCTAGATCGAGCCATACCTATATGTCCTCTAGATCGACCGCACGATCGATCGCTCTAAACGAAGGGGCTGGGCATGATGATCTCGTCGTCATCCTCGATTTTGGAGCCCCAGCCATCGTTGTCCTTATCGTGGTCGGGCATGTTAGGTTAGGCAGCTCACAAGATCTAAAAAAATGGAGTACAAGGAGAAGAGACAACCATCTAGCTACTGCCATGGACCCGTAGTCCCGTGGTGGACTACTCACGCATCACTCCGGAGGCAGGTATGGTGGTGTAGATGCCTCCGGTGATGATCGCCCCCTCCAAAAATGTATCGGGAAGAGATTCAGAACCCTCCCGGTCTAGGGCTGGTGACGACGGCGGCCTCGGACGTATTTCTGGAAAAGTGATCGGGTACCGAGTGTTTTCGGTACGAAGGTAATTTATAGGCGAAAGGGCAGCTCGAGAAGCTTCTCGAGGGCTCCAGATGGGCCCTATTGGGTTGCGTGCATGGAAAACAAATTTTTTGCCACAACTACGCAACAACCTCCAAGATCTACTATGAAGATACAAGTGACAAGACATGCATATTTGGTCTAACTATAAATCGTTACCGACACCGTTGAAGCGGAAGAGATGTCGATGACGACGTTGATGAAGCTTGTGGAAGAACTCCCTCGGCTAAGCCTAGCCGAGAGAATATCATAGACTCCTCGCATCCCGCCTTGATCCAACAGAGTGACATAGAGTCAACCGTTTCTCAACGGATCACCCCTCTGAGTTTCGCACGCATACATCTGATCTAGTCCAGCAGGGTTTCGCCGTCCACACTTGAAGCACTCACCGCTGGTGTATATGAAGGTGGATATCTCAACACATGAGAAGGAGAGAGAGATTAGAGATCTAGATCTAGATCTAATTGGAGAGAGGAACCCTCTGCAAAGGAGAGGAGGTGGGGGTTTATATAGGAGGCCAAGGGGGCTTGGGGAAGGGGAAAGCCTTCCCCTTGCCCAATTTGGTTTGGGGTGGGGGCGAGGAGTCCTTGTCCAACAAGGCTCCCCCCAAACCGCCTCCCCCCATGGGCCTTTCAGCCCATCTAGGGTTTCGGCCATGGGTGGAACTTCCCGCCCAGGCGCCTTGGCCCACCCTCCCCATGTGGGGTGCGGCTGCCCAGTGGGCCGCATGGGCCCACTTGGCAGCCCTTCTTGGCGGCTCCAATTTATTTAGTATTTTTCCAATAATTATTTATTAATTAAATAAATTAATATTTAATTAAATAATATTTTGTCTAATTAATTCTTATTTGAATATTTCCTTTTACAGAATATTCCCCGAATTAATTACTTATCATATAAAACACTTTTACATGATCCGGGACACCCAGTGTCCGCAGACAAAATACTCCGGATAAATATTTCCCTCTTATATAAACCTTTCAGAATAAATCCGACTAGTGATAGAAACTATTTCTATTACTCCGAGACACCTAGTGTCTGCATAATCCAATCTCTCTGATAAAGATATTATCTACCACATAGAAACCATTACGGTGATACTCTCTCGGTATCCATACCAACCATATACACAACAAACTAGAACTGACTTAAGCGTGTTACCCTACAGGTTCGATAACGTGTAGCTATAATTAGATGTTTCCATCTAATCACCAGCCAGGGTCAAATACATGGGCTACCTAAATAACTGCTACCGTTATGCGAATAACACTCTGTTGAACCTGTTGATTATTAGTTTTTCATTCCCAGTACTCATGATACTGAAATTACCCGAGATAAAGTATTCCCGATATTTCCATGAATCAATCCCTGATTCACTATATCTCTGTCTATCTCGTTACCTATAAGTTTCCTTTTCTCGTTCCCGTAATCCGATATCCCACATGATGTAACTTCATCATGCATTGTCTGCAGAACATATTGGATATCATACATACCGAGTGGGCCTTGGAAGTATCTCTCTTTTGACAGAGAGTAATTTCCCATCTTGGAACATCAGGATATATGCACACCTTGGTAATCACCCAGTGACTGCCGTTTTGCCACCCAGTTACGGCCATGGCGTTGACAGTACCAAAGTAATTCTTCCAGTATGCATAACCCCAATAACCTCATGGTCTAAGGACATGTCATATGATAACCATCTGCGATATTGCACTAAGGACAAAAAGACACTTTGGAATCCTCTTAGCATATCAACGATTTGTGTCTACCAACCATATTGTTTCAACCAACAATATGTCACTCATTGATGCCGACATAAACAATGTCCCAGACCAGAAAAACGTGGTCTCTAAGGGTATACTTGATTCTGTTCATATCTCTACACGTGCGAGTGAGTTTTCCTCTGAATCACATATTCAGGAGTCACCACAGTTATAGCATAGAATCATGAAGCATAATTATGAATCAGATGTTAAACTTTATTGTCTTTTGGGCATACATCCAACAAGCGGTGCGCCCCAGGCGCGGCCAAGGTGTGGGCCGCGCCTGGGTGGGGTATGGGGGCTGTGGGCCCCCCTGCAGTCCCCTTCTGGCTTCGTCTTTGTTTCTTCGAAAAAATAATTCATGTAAATTTTCATCCAATTTCGAGAAAATTCCCCGACTAGATTTTCCGAAACAAAAAGACAACAGAAAATAGGAACTAGCACTGGGCATCTTGTTAATAGGTTAGTTCCAGAAAATATGCCAAAATGATACAAAAACATTATAAAAACATGTTGCAATGATATATAACTAGCATGGAACAACGAAAAATTATAGATACGTTTGAGACGTATCACCGCCGCCTCGTCACCATCGGCCACGCGTGCCGCCGCCACGGAATCGAGGATGTCACGGTTGTGCGCGACAAGGCCGGGCGTATGCCTTCATCTGCCCGATGAGTGTGGCGTCCACGCGCTCGACCTGGATTTGCTGCCAGGACGCGCGGTGCTCTCCCTCGACGGCCTCCAAAGGGGCGAGCGACCTGGGCGCCGGTGCGTCGCCGCCATCGGCCGCCGCCACGGCCTGCCCCTCGCCCTCGCCGCCATTGGCCGCCGCAGATTCCTGGCTCTCCACCATGACCTCGCCGCCAGCAGCCGCCGCCGAGGCCTGGCTCTCCACCATGCCCTCCCCGCCATCGGCCGCCGCCGCGGCCTGGCCCACCGGCACGCCTTTGCAGCAAATGCCATCGTGCCGACGTTGGTCGGCGGGGGCATCACCACCACAGCCGCCACCAATGTCTCCGCCGCATCTGGGGTGTTGGCCGCCGCACGCATCTCCTCTGCAATGGTGGCGTAGCGCTCACGCGTGAGCTTCAAGTGGGTCGTGGGTAGGCGGTGAGGCATGATGCGCGCGGCGGCGGAGCTTCGATTCGCCGAAGAGAGGCGGATGGAAGGGGTGGATAAGACTAGCTAGGGTTTGCTCTAGATGGAGGGGAATCTCAGAGGGGGTGGATTTCTACCGTCCAGCGCCCTAGCTAACGAAGCTCACAAGTCCGGAGGGGAATCTCGGGCGCTGCGCCGGCCGACCGCGGGTCCGGGTGGGACCGGGCGGTCATGTCCATTTATCCGGAGGTTCAGACATTGCGCCGTTCACACTGAAAAAATTTCGTCAAAGCCTGCGCATGCAGGCATGCATGCGATTTGGTCATGTACGTCAAAAAGTCTGGAGGGTACGGATGTTTAAAATATGGAAAGATCAAATTTTGATATATTTTCAATATACGTGATAATTTCTGAGCTATATGTATGCATACATATTGTCTATTCTTCGTTATATGGGGCACAAATTGTGCGATAATTAGATACATAATATCCGGAGGGTCCGGCTATGCTCCAAATTTTGGCTAATTTAATATACCGAACTAATATTTTTTTCAAAATTTGTGCAGACATTGTTTTAATGAAACATACAAGGAACTCTATGTAATTTTATTTTCTATAATATATAGGGTTCACTTTATGTATTTTGTGAGTTAATATAACATATATAGTCAATTCCATATTAAAATGAAATATGAGCAAATGGCTCACGTAAAAATTGCTCTTCATGGATGAATAATTCGTCCTATGGTACCTCTGTGAGCCCACTATATGAAACCATAGAAATTACTTATATTTTGTGAAAAGTTCTTTCGTATGTTTGAAGTAAACCTATAAAGAAGAACATCGTTCTAAAACACCAGACCTTTATGTGTAAGCTACGAGTTTTCTTCTACCTTATAAATTATCTTCAGTGTATGAACCTATTTTTTCTTCTACAACTCAATGTAACACTAATTAGTATGCATAAATCATTTATCTTACCTTTTGTTTGAATATTTTGTATTTATTTGGATTATGGTAAATCTCGGAGGGAACAAACATATCCGGACGGTGCGGATTGTGAATAACTGGCGGCAAAGTGAAAAAATTCGGGCCCCTAATCGATAACGGGAAGGGAGAAACTTTCCCTTTTGCCGCCACGCCACAAATCAAAATCTCGCCCACCAAACTGTAGCGCCCTGACCCCGGAACTATACAGGGATGATGTGTGTCACTGGTCATGCGATACAACCGAAGGTTACTGGGCACACCACTCCCAGGCCAAAACCTTTGGCAGGCGTCGCTCAGAATGGATCATCAGCAACACAACACCTCGATTGATGCCATAACACAGGCACAACTATCAATGTATAATAAAGAGATCAAGACTGCGGAACATCTGGCATCTCACAGGCTCTACGACTCAAAGTATGTAATACAACTCATAACAGAGTGAAGGTAGAAGATATTACAAACAGAGGTCACACGACCCAACATTACATCACACAGCGAAAAGCCAAATATGTTGTTCTAAACAACAAGATCCAAGCTATGGCCTAACAGGCCTTTACATAAACATTCCCGACGCCAGCTATTCCGAAACGTCCCAAGCTGCCACCTGGGAACCCCAAACTACTCGTCGATGTCAACATAGACACCACCATCAGAAGTGATGATGCTCACCTGAACCAAATAAAGCAAGGATGAGTACTGGATGTATTCAACAAGACTTAATTAACCTATTATATATTTGCTTGTTCAGAGAGTATGTATGAGGGTTTCTTTGCATAAAGCAATCTTTCTTTTCAAATCGAGAGAGAAGAGAAGCTTGTATAGCAGATCTTTTAAAAGGGGATAAGAGAGCAACAACACTAGCTTTATCATCATTTTGTATCCACTGAATCATCACATGCTGAACTTATTCACCAAGGCCACTTCCTCGACTCACCCTCGAGGAAGCAAACCTACACACTTGGTTTTCAAGTTTTACGATTAGGTTAACATCGTCTATGATCCTTGAGTCCGTCGCCAAGTCGTCCATAACCATGGACACGGCTTTTCGAAAAGATTTAACCCTGCAGGGGTGTACAATGTTTACCACACGTACCGCCCGGCTCCTTGCCATGCAATTTAGCTCTCTTCCTGGAAAAGCCGGCAGAGTGGGAGCGGTTACAACCTTTACCTTCCGTAAGCCTATCCATGGGCAATCAGTGTGTGCGGAAGTCAAGGTTCTGGGCTCCAACCCCCTCGACCGCGGCCACGTTCCTATACACCATGCACTTTTCAGAACATTTTCCTTTATCACCACTCACACTCGAATGGAAAGCCCAAACTAGAGAACCCACGGATAGAATTACGCAAGTTAGTTAGTCAATAGGGGTTCCTAGGCCCACGTATGGTTGCACGCTCAGTCTTGGTTCGAAGGCAGGAACTGTCCTAGGCGGCAAGAACGAGACAAAACACCACCTTCCCACTGTGGCCTCTCATCCAAGCCCTTTTAATTAAACATGTTATACACACATCACTGATCTCACCACGTCATCCTGTCATAGTAGGTTCATCCGCATCTTTGATTCACCAACCGAATGGTCCAGAGTTAAGCAATTGTGCATAGCTAAGCGTAGCAGATATAGGGCTTTGGCGATGCTCACAAACAAGTACTACCTAGGTTTGCTAGGAGTTGTGGATAAGGATATTTAGGCGATGCAAAAGATAGGAGAACTCTATCTATTGACAAAAAGTACATTTGAATCGTATGCAATATACAAGAATCAAATACTTTGAAATCACATATATGTGCAGATAAGAGGTTATGCTTGCCTTGCTTATTTAATAACCAATATATAAATCTCCAAAAAGTTTTTTGCTTGAATTGATCGTTGATGATCAAGTATTCGTCAATGAAGTTGTCGAATTCCATCTCGAACTCGTATCCGCGTTCTACCGAGAAGAACCAAAACACCGGAAAGAAAGGAAACAATCAACACATGGCATAATGCAATGCGCATACAAGCATGTATGACATGACAAATTAAGGTGTTTAAGTTGAAACCTAAACATGGAGAACATTTTAAATGGAGCCCAAATGCATTTAGAAATAGCATTTGGAAACACCCATAAATTCATAAATGGTTATTTTGTTCTCCTAAATAAACATTATTCAAAGTTGTTTAAACATGCATGAATTTAACATAAATAGATACGTTACAATTTTCTGAGCATTTTGGTATATTACTTGTATTTTTCTGATTTAAAATGAATTAGTTATGAATTTTCAAAGTTTAATTCAAATTCTGGAATTCTGGAAAAGTTCAAAATTCTGACAGCCGGACCCAATGTCAGGGATTTAATAGTTACCGAAAATATTTATCAAAAAGAATAATTTTTTGACAGCTGGGCCCGTGGTGACATCACTTGCTGATGTCATCAATGGAGCTTAGCTCCTGTCGACCACGCTCTCGTCGAATTGAGGCGAGAGGGGGCACACACGCGGGCGCGCTGGAAGCGGGGCGATGCGGGTGACCATATGAGGGCGGCGCCGCTCCTTTTGGGTCACCGGAGGAGCTCCGGTGGCGAGCATGCGCGGCGGCCGAAGGTGGAGCACGACACTACGGCGAAGCAAAGCGAGAGGGAGGAAGGTAAGAGGTGCACGAGCACCGTGAGCTCACCAAGAACTCGATGGCTGGGTCGGGGAGGCCGGAGGAGGTCGAAGGTGACTAGAGCGTGCTCGGAAGGCGGCGGCCAGAGGCGGGGAAGACTGAGTCGATCCGCTCGATTTCGGGTCTCCCGGCTTGCGTACGTCGCTGGAGAGGGAGAGGGTCACATGGCAGAGCCGGTGGTGGTCTCGGATTCGTCTGGGGCGGCGTATAGCGGCGGAGATTCGCGTCGGCGACGGCGACGGTTTCGGCCGGGCGTGGTGAGGAAAGGAGAGAGGGAGAGTGAGCGAGAGGATGAGGGAAAGAGAGGGAGGCGTCGAGTCCTCATCCTCCCGGGGGTCGGCGGCGGTGAGGTGATTCGCGACGCAAAATCGGGCGACGTACGGCGTGACACAAACGCTCTGCCTGCAAGGCAGAGAGGACAAGGTTGAAGACGACGGTAGTTTTGCAAAGAGGTCCCTGGGTTTTTGAGAAATTGTAGAAAGACCCCTGGAACTAGGGTTTCCTGCACAATTTTCAAACAGAAACTTTGGGGAATTTTTAAGGCGTTTAGAAAGGTCAATAAATACCAGGAAAATTTATGGAGGTTCCTAATTTTATATAGAACCTTCCCATAATTTTATTTGAATTTTTGAAACCATTTGAATGGATCTTAAAATAAAGGAAGACGATAACACTTTTGCTAATAAAACCTTAGGTTTAAAATGCAAAATTTTCTTAGTGAAAATTACATGATGCTCATGAATGCAAAATTACTGTATTACAAACATAGGCTATTACACAAACCCTCGCCCGCCTCCCTCACTGCCGTTCTCCCCGCCGCCGCCCTCTCACTGCCCGCCTCCCCGCCGCCGTTCCTCGTCGCTGCGCCGGTCCGCCGTCGTTCCCCATGGTTGCGCCTTCCCGCCGTTGTTCCCCCGTCGATGCGCCGGTCCGCCGCCGTTCCCCACGGTTGCGCCTCCACGCCGCCGTTCCTCGTCGATGCGCCGGTGTGCCACCATCCCTCATCGTTGCGCCTCCCCGCCGCCGTACGTGCCTCTACTTGCCGCTGCCGGCCGACTTCCGTACCGGCCCGCCCCCACAGCACACACCTTGGCCTCTGTGCAGCTAGCTCTCCTTGGTTTGCTGCATGTTCTAACCCTTAGTCCTCAATTTCTTTTAGAAATTGTGTTGCCCATTTTTAGGAATTTGTGTTGCATGTTGATGCACCACCTTACGGGGATCTTTAGTTTTAATTAGTTCTAAATCAGCTAGCTTGTTGGTTTGCATATCATGTGTTACGAATTTGTGATGCCCATTTGTACCACTTAAACTCCATATATTTGTTTGAAAACTAGTTTGAATTGCTATGATATAGTAATTTGTGATGCACATGTTAACTTAATCAATTAACAGGAAATGACGTGCCCATTATGCAAGAACGAGTGCTCTAAGCACATCGGATCCAGTTTTAGTGTTCATCTACAACAGAGTCGTCACTGCAAGTCATTTGTAAGTAGGACTACAGATTCTATAACGTGTTTCTGTTTTTTATAATATCTAATTAATTCATGTACTGTAATACTGTTTATTTTTGTTTCTGTTGCACGGATAGTACCGTGGAGCGCTCGGAAAACGTTCAGCCGGTTAGTAGGCGACACTGTGTTGTTTCATGCTCTTGCGAAAACATAGAACATTAATGTGACCAAAGGACGGAGGAAGACCCGCTTGCACGGCGAAGGATGGGAACAGTTCGTCGAGCAGAACAATCTGAACGGGGGAGTAGTGATGCCTGTTTTAAGAAGTGAGCCTAGCTCATTTGGTTAGGGAAGTGGATGTACAACCCAGGCACCCAAGTTCAAATCCTCACGGACGCGGATTTGGGTTCTTATTATTTAAAAAATAAACAGTATTACAGTATGACAGGACCAAATCCCAGGATCTCTGTTGCCTTTATGGACTATGTCAACAATGAAGAGGACAGTGACGAGGATTCCGACAATTTCGGCTATTATTCTGACAGTTCTGTAGGGAGTGACGAAGTACATAGTTGCCCAAAGAGTGCATCTGAAGACACATGAGAACGACCGCCTTGTTAAGCTTCTACCCGTAAAAGCCCATGTTGGTGTTCATTTTGTGACTTGTTTGACGACCACAAATTTGAAGAGACATGATATGGTATATCAATCTATGCCTTTTTCCAAAGTTAAAATTCAAGAAGAACCGCCTCTTTATCCGGTATGTATGCCTCTTTCCTAAGTTAATATACTATATTGTCCTATATGCGCAGAAACTACCTAAGATAATATTGCAAGACGCTGTTCTACCTACTCATGGCAAAGCTGGACTACGACTTGGATCAGCAGGGGCCGTCACAACCATTACGTACAACAAGAATATTGATTGCCGCATTGAGCTCGACAAGCTGGGGTGTAAGAATTTCATTGAAAGCAAGCATTTTAAGATCAATCAACCTGTTTTGATCATTATCACCTAAGGTTGGAGGTCATGCTTGAGATGCAGATCATATAGAACAATTTTTCATCAAGATTGTTGAACAATTTTCTTATTAGGTAATTTGTTTGCACTAAAATGCAGTTTTGAACAATCTATCTAGTTTCTTGAACATTTTCTACATGTACGTTGTTGTGTAACTGCTATGAATAATGGCAGGTTTTGCTTTATATAACTAGCTGGCTATAAAAACCGGATTGCTGTAATTATTCTTTTTCGCTTCACAAAGTTGGACCCCCCCCCCCCCCCCCCCCCCCCATGCGGATATATTCCCGGAGGCAACGGATATTACGTCCGGAGAGATATGTCGGACACCACGGGTTTTGCGATGGCCACTGATTTGGTACGTCTTTGATCACTCATATTCACCGACGGGTGCATATGTTGGCCGTCTCTATATTAGACACGGTTCATTTTCCCTGCCGTCTGATGTGGCAAGGTCATTACAGCCGGCCCCAGGAAACCAGCTCTAATGGAGCGTACATTAGAGACCATAGGCTAGAGACGGCCATGATAACCGGCTGAGGTGACTCTCTGGAGCCGGCTCTAATGTAAGATTTTGTACTAGTGCAGGGACAAAAAACCCAACCTATATGCGACCTAAATGGTTATAAATTGCGATGTTCACATCTCTAGCCTACAAAATATTTTGGCTTTGAGTGCCTATATCACTTTCATTTGGGCGTAGACCTCAAAGTTCATCTAATCTTGTCACTGCCAGAGATGGCTGCACCCAGCACCCCAACCATATACCGCATAAGGTCCACATTAAATTCACGGGAGATAAAACACCTACATAATCTGCACCCAACAAGGTAAACTTTTCATGGAGAGAAATAGAACATGACATTGATCTGGCCAAGCAAGATAAGAGTTGACCCAAAAACCAAAACAATAGTTTAATGCTAAAGTAACGGAAGTGGATAAAATATTGCAGGTCTGTCAAAGTTATAAGAGCAACATTACCCGAGTAGAGATTTCCAGCTCCCGAGCTCCGGTGATCATTTATTTTAAAAATTTCCAAAATCATATTTACAAGTTTTAAAAGAAACTGAAAAAATATCTGGCCATAGTCAATGATGCATGATTCTACAAGCATGTAAAACAACTATGCAAAATTCTTAGTGATATGGGCTACATGAAAATGATAGAATTGTAGATCTAGATCTAAGATAGTGCACATTGCACATTTTCAAAACTCTAAAATTAATCAATTTTATCATTTTTTGTGTAGCCGGTAACACCGAATTTCACACTGCGGTTTGCATGCTTGTAAGATACATCACTGACTACATCCACATTTTTTTCCAGTTGTTTTGAAAGTTGTAAATATGATTTTTGAATTTTGAAAAATAAAGGGATCGCTAGAGCTCGCTCAGAAGCCAAAGAGAGTTTCGCAACATTACATATAAAATCTGTCACAGCAACAACCAAGCTCCTCTACATGTTGTAAACATCCGGTAGTAACCAGTCCTCTCCTTTCAAGATGTAACTAGTTGAATGCTCGTGCGTTGTCACGTTCATTATTTATTTAAACCCTTACAAGGATATTAAATAAAGCAAATGTATCATTATTCATCACATTTATCAATAATTTTACCAGGGACAGTTTGGATTTAATCGAGTTTTTTGTTTTTTCTCATGGACTTTTCCCATTTTCAGGTGGTTGGATGAGGTGGCGGGAGAGATAGGAACACAAGGGGTTATCTGCAAATGTGTAATGTGGGTGTTCCTGCCAGTTAAATATAAATCGAACGATCCTGGATGAAAGATGGCAGGCACACTATCGTCACCAACTGTGATTTTTATAGGAGTAGAGACAAGGCCGAAGCAAAATCAAGGATCATCTTAGCAATTATGCCTGCCAAAGCGTAACACATACAAAATTGCATGTCAAATTTGTGATTACGCCATCACCAACTATAAGGCAGACTCGAGCTTGCGTGAAAAAAAGTAGCTATACAACATTAGTCCAGTCCTCCCAAGTTTGCAACATTTTTCCGTCCAAAAATGACCATCACATAACTGGGCTTTTATCGCAATAGCAGTTTTTTTATCTCAGATTTTTCTAATAGTTAATGATGTAGGGCTATACAGACAGGATTGATGTTGGAATTTCTGGATGATAATTAATTAAAATTTCCAATGTTGCATTCCCTATTTATTGGAAATAGTTTCCTATTTATAGGAAAAATATATACGATGATTATTGCGGAAAAAGAAAGCTGTACATGCACACACAAATGACGAATAAATTTCATCAATTGCAAGTGGTCAACAAAATTGTATAACTGCATATAGATGATATGCCCACACTTGAAAGCTACCAATCAGAAAATGAAAAGGAGCACAGTCGGAAGTGAAAAAGTTGTGTACCATGTAGACGGTATAGGTAATGAGGGATCAAGAGTAAACTTACGCCATTCCGAAATTTTCCCTTCACCTTCCACTTTAGTGAATGTAAATAATTCCTGATACTGTGTACTAGTCCTTTGTTCCTGTAAACACGGAAAGAGCTAGCCAATAAACAACAAGACTCAAAGAGCAATTTCTATGTTGGGGAAAAATGAGTACATACCAGTAGATATGTGAGCAACAAGTAAAGATATGACGGATGAGGGTATAAGACTAGTCACAATGGGGAGTATCATAAATTGATATCATGCATATGATACTAGTGTATGATACTATCTCTACAATGCATAGTATCATACATTAGTATCATAGACACATCTCATTTATTTGTTTGTAGTATCCCAATACAAATATGCGTACAAGATTAACTTGCTATTAAAATATTTTATTTTATGTGCTATGATACCGTAACATAGGTAGATACCACTATCTTCTCTTTCTTCATTAATTACTGTGCCACGTCAGATTTTTGCCACCATGGCATGCATGATACTAGCTATGATACCCCCATTGTGGCTAGTCTAAGAGCTTGGAGCAAGGCCATTTAGGTCACAATCATCAAGCGCTGCTGACAACGTTCGACTATCGAGATTGTATTGGGAAAAGCATTGTAATCGTCCGGGGGATCGGACACGCTGTGTCCTCCGCCTCCTCTGCGCGACACGCGTCCCCGTGGGGCCACCCGACGCTCAGCTTTATCCCCTTCCTCCTAGCTCTAGCGCCTTCACGTGGCTTGCCTTTTGACTTTTTCTCTCCCCACCGAACCACATCAGCGATTCCCCAAATCGAAGGTCGCGGCGGCGGCCGCTGCGGAGCCAGCCTTCCTCCTCCCAGTGCTTGCCATTAGACGCGCCCCCACGCGGCCATGCGCGCCGCCCGCCGCCAGCGAGGCAAGTTCTTCGTTCGCGACTGGCTCGCCTGCCGCCATGGTCGGCCGCCCTTCTCCACGTCGAGCTCCACAGCCCCGCTGTAACATCCCAAATGTATAATAAGTATTAGTAGTCAAAAATGTGGGCCAACAAAAACTTTTGTTGTTTTAGATGTGTTGAATGTTCCTTGTTGCTTGTGTTGTTGTTGCTCTAGATAAAAACTTGGAAAAGCAAAAGAATAAAATAAAAAGCTAAAACAATAAACAAATGTGACAAGTGTCACACAATTTCTCCAAGTGAGAAATTAATTTTCTTTCCAAATAAAATTCAGTGGAGTGATAATGTAATCACTCTCATTTTATTCCTACAACTTTTCCCTCTACAAATATTAATTCCAAAAACCTAAATTTAAATTCCATATCTTTCTTTATCTTATTCAAATCAAGAAATGTGCTATGCTACACTTACCAAATAAATTCCTAAACAGCACCACAAATCTTGATAAACATATGTGAAGCAAATTATGAAAATAAATTTCAGAAATTGGAAATTAATTTTGGTTCAAGCATTTCGTCGAACACCTGGTGGCAGGAATCTGTTCTTCCCCAAATCCGGGATCAATTCGATCGATTTCGATCGGAGTTCTTCGAATCTCTGCCCACATCTGCTCCCTCTCACTCCACACCCCTCTCACTCACTGGAGCCGAAGAAAACGGTGTAATTTGACCAGGACCGACACGCCAGGGGACAGGAGCTCGCGCCCATGCCGCCGTGGTCGCCACTGTGGAGGAAGATGGTGGCGACGCCATGGTGGCACAGCGCCGTGCCCCTCTCTCTCCCTCGCTCTTCTGCTCCAGAAGACGCGAGAATACCGGCAACACAGCTCCCACACGTGCCCCTTTGCTCACGCCCGTGCGCGCCGTGCGCCATGGCCGAGCCTAGGTCATCGCTGACGACCCGGCGCTGCACTGCACCATTCGTCAGCCAAGGACCACCCCGCCATTCCCTAGCCTCCCCACAGTCTCCTAGACATAGTGGCCGCGCCGCGGAGGCCCCCCCTGACGCGCGCGCTCCGCGGAACGCCGTCGGCGTGTCCACGACCGTCCCGACCTCGAGATTCCTCAGCTCGTCGACACGCACGCATTCGCACCCCGCTGGCCCCTAACGCCGTCTGTCGACGTGCCTGCACACCCCAGATAGCCAATGCCGAGCCCTCTCACTCCCTGGACCTCTCCCGCACCACGTCCACCATGGACCGAGCTCCGAGCTTAAATAGAGCACCCGGGCCTCACTTCCTCTCCACTCCGCACCACTCTCTCCCCCTTGCTCCACACTCACTCGTGCACCGCCAGGACGGCGAGCACGCAGTCGCAGCCCTCGCTGCCTTGGTCGACCACGGCCAAGTGCTGCCGGAGAAGAAGGTGGATGTCGACCACGGCCGTGCCGTGCCTCTCACCTTTTCTCTGATCTCTGGACTGCACTCTCTTCTCCATCACCACCGCACTCACACGCTCCCTTTTCCCCTCTGTTTTGCAAACAGAATTGTCGCCAGGACCTCGCCGGAGTTGGGACGTGCCCGTGGAAGCAGCGGAGCTCGTCGCCGACGCTCGGGTCATCCCCATCAAGCTCAGCTCACCCCCCGAACCTCCCCAAGCTCTCCGTCGTCGAACGCCATCTTCTCCACCGTCGCTAACCACCCCAGGTGCCTCTCCGACCACCCTCGCCGTCGCTGGCACGGCGGCGCCGCCCATATTTGGTCGTCGCCGTTCGTGGCCTCCGTAGGCCGTTGGATCTTAGATCCACGGTGCGTACCGCTTCGTTTAGTTGTGACGCTGACATGTGGGCCCCGCTGTCAGTGTTTTAAACATTATCCAGCGCGCGAGATATTCCTGTTGAGTCACTGACGAGTGGACCCCACCCGTCAGGATCCTCAACATTATCCAAAACCAGAGTAGTTTTCTAATTTAATTTTCCCTGGAATTTCAGTACTGGACTGAACTTTGAAATTCAATATCTCGAGATTTATAAGTCCAAATAAATCAAATCAAAATGTTCTAGAAAGCTTATGAATTTTTTAACCAACCCAAGTGGTTTCATTTCATTTAGATAAATAATAAATGTGTATTATTAAAAATGCCACAGAAGGTTTAAAACCTAAACTTGTTTGTTTCTGATGATCTATTAGCCCAAATAATTCCAATCCAATTTTATTAGCTTGGTATTGTGGTCTCTTAGCTTCCCTAATTTTGGTAGAATTAATTAAGCAATATTAATTGTTTGGCTTTAGGTTGAAATTAGTAAACCCTTCTGCACTAAAACAATTATAGATGTTTAATGCTTAACCCAAAGGAGTTAGGACCAATTTTGTTAGGTCACAATTAATCAGTGCTAGTTACCCCTAAAAATATTTAATTTTAGGATCAACATAACTTAAGTTGTAGCTAAAACTTGATTAATAAGCTTCTGGATTAAAACAATTGTGTAGGGAGTTTGGTAACTCCGATTAATCCAAATCAAATTGTGTTGTTTTCTACACATCAGTAGCTCTCTGTAGAATTTTAGTTTATATTTTTGTGACCAATAGAACTTGAGTTATGAAATTAAACATGAATAAATAGTTTCTGCCATAGTTGAGGCATAATTAAATAATGGTTAATTAATTTAATTCAAATTCAAATTGTTTGCCTTGTGTGTGTGCAGCAGCTATTTGTAAAATTAAGATTGTAATGTTGTGATGTTGATTGAATAGTATAGTGATTGTTTGTATTTGTTTGTTTATTAATTAGACGAGAGCGTTGTCGGAATTATCGAGGAAGGGGAATTTGTTGAACCCGAAGATCAAGACCATGGTCACTTTGTCGAGCAAGGCAAGCTACTCCCTGAGCTTGCACCCAATTAAATACACCTCTACTTTGATAACATCATTTATTCATAAGTACAAATGATTTTGAAAAAACTTTTGACAAGTATATGGAAACTATTTGGCCACCCTATGTAGAAGTATAAGATAGTCTATATAAAATTATAGGATGGGAAAAATAAATATGGTTTACTCAAAACTCCTTTGAAAATGCTTGATGAAGGTGGAATGCCGAGATGTCGGTGTTGAAGTGGAGAAGTGGAGAAGGGTGATGTTTATGAAAAATGTACAGTGTGTCCTCAGTGGCGGACCCAGGAATTTGTCGAAGCCTGAGCGCGCTACAGTGTAACTAATTTTTTTCGGACAAATGTAGAAAATATGGAGCAAATATTGTGTCCAAAATATTTTTAGTCCGAAAACATGAATATAATACATTATACGCTCACACCACATTCCAAAATTCACATGTTCAAAGCACATTAAAATAATCATATTTGCTCAAATTAGATACATAGAAGAACTCAGAAGAGACTAACGAAACTATGATGATGAATGTCCTTTGAAATGAAAAAGTTTCAAGAAGAAAGTTGTGTGAAACGGCGAGATCGATCTACTCGTCAAAGGAAATTCCAAACGGTCGACAAAGTGCGACGAAATTGACAAAATTTGTCTAAAAATGGTTCAAACTCTGGTGCAAAATTAAGAAATTATAGTCGACGAAACTCGAAACCGGTCACGGGAATGAAACCTACTCGTCGATACACATATATTTCGTGTAGATTTTATTTCAAATCAAAATACGGTTGTGTAAATTAGAGAGGATGAAGTCAAGGAGTTTAGATGAGGTGAGGTACCTAAAGCAACTGACTCTGGTTGGGTAATGGGAACGAAAAGTAATGGATGGATTCGCTACTAGCTAGTCGATTTTGGCCTTAGCTGTCTCTTGTTTCCGTTTCCAGGACGAGGCAGAGACGCACAGCACAACTACACAGGCCCATGGCTTGAAGCCCACCAAGCCAATTAACCAATCTTTTTGCCCCTGATCTGATGTCATTTGTATGATAAAATGGCTCTCGCATACAAAGCAAACGCGAGCGAAGCCCGGGCAAGCGCCCGGGCTGCCGGGACGCTGCGTCCGCCCATGTGTGTCCTAGTACTATGACGACCAATCCTACCCTGTGCGACCACATTTACCCACATATGGGAAAGGGCTTAGTCATATAATTTGCTCATATTAGTATGGGATGCCTCATCGACGGAGATGACTCCGTTATACATGAGGGGATGGTTTGGTGACCTACCCCTGACCCGGGTCCTCGCACATGTGGAGAAGGATGGTCCTCGCACATGTGGTGGATAGAAGGATGTTCCCTATACACCGCCGGGCAAAACTATGAGTCCTCACACTTAGATTCCGACGGGCTGGGTTAAGTGTTGATGGAAAGTGGCATATGGGCAGGGTCCTATACTAGCATGAGCAAAGGACAGGCTAGGGTCGGTGACTCAACTTCGCATACACCTTGTATGGCGGGACGTGGCTGACACGATGAGTTGCCGGATGGATGTGGGAAAAGCGTGCTACCTCTGCAGAGTGTAAAACTATTCGAATAGCCGAGTCCTCGGTAATGGACAGTTGGAAGGCTGTCCTAAGACCATGTGCAAGTTTTTGAAAAGAGATTTAAATTTTAAAAGGAAATGAAATGGAGAATGTTTTATACAACTATACCAATGGATCAGTATGAGGATGTTCGAGGCAAATGGACCATGACGGGCTATGGTCGGAAAAAGGAGGAGTTTTGGAGAAATAAATAAAGTAGTGATTTATTGAAGGATAGTTATAAAATTCTTCTTACCTTTTTCAACAAAGATATAGAGATGTTTTCAATAAATAAAAGTCGGAAATTAAAAATAAAACTAGTGCGTGTTTAAGTTATGGTAGTTTGCGAGTACAATCAAATGTACTCATATTGGTTTCGTCCCTGGCTATTGTCTTAGCCAGATTTCGAGGATCACTACGCCGAAGAGGAGTATGGCGACTTCTATGCGAACTAGGGATCTCCATAAGTCAGCTGCCTGTCGGGTCGTTGTTAGGACATGATGTCTACTACGCCGTAGCTTCCGCTGAATATTTTGGTTTGGCCCATGAAGGCACCTATGTAAGACTTGGTCTAAATGACCATTTATGTAAGACTTTAATTCGGTATTGTAATGGATGTAAACTATGGTACTCAGTTCGGATTATGTGCAACGACAGACTGATCACGGGATCGTTATGTTAAGCATAATCGGGTATTTCAGACAGCTAGTCCGGGGTCCCCACACCCGCCTCCATCTTCCCATGCTCCGGCGAGATTACCCCGACAAGCATCCCCGCGCCGGCGAACTCCTCGCCAACACACCCACATATCCCCGGCTGCGTAGGACGAGCGACAGTGCTACCGTTGGCCAGCGGTGATGCTACCGTAGGTCGACGACGGTGCTATCGTCCGTCCATGGTGGTGCTGCCAGCGGCGCGAGGGGTGACCACCGCGGCAAGGATCCCAGGCCCAGCGACGCCATGTTGCTGCAATGACAGGCGACGTTGCTGCAATCGGTTCCCCGCCATGGGCGGCCGTGCTGCGAGTAGTGCTGGCGCTTTGGCGAGCTGGAGTCAATTTGGTGCAGGTGGTGCTACCTGGGGTGGTCAGCGGTGCTGCCATTGATGGTCGGAGGTTAGTGCTGTCGGGCAACATGCTACCATACTTCCTCGGTATTGCTACCTAGGAAGAGCGTCGGTGCTACATACATCTGTTGGGCGGCGGTGCTACCGGACATGTGTGTCGGCGGCGCTGCTACCATACTTGGGCGCTATTGCTACCAAGGAAGAGCGTCGGTGCTACATATCTCGGGCGGCGGTGCTACCGTCCATGTGTGTAGGCGGTGATGCTACCGTTGGGCAGCGGTGCTACCTTGAGCCGGCGACGGTGCTACCTTGGGCCGGCGGCGGTGCTGCCATCAATGGTTGGTGGTGCTACCATGGGTAGGGCGGCGGTGCTATTATCGTTGGCGGGAGGTGCTACCTTGAGCCGGCGACGATGCTACGTTGGGCCGGTGGCGGTGCTGCCATCGTTGGCCGGTGGTGCTACGATGGGTCAGACGGCGGTGCTACAGGGGAGCAGGCGGGGCTGCTACCTACCGGAGTTGAGATGCTGCCGGCCAGGTCTCTCGACGAGGCTAAGGTGTTGTGGTGTAGGCTGGAGGTCTCCGTGCTGCTGCCATGGGAGCCTCACCGCCGCCTGAATCCCCGACACACTGCTTCGAGCGATGGACTTGCTGCCATGGGAGCCTCACCGCCGTCCGCTGCCCGAAATCCCTCGACGCACTGCTTCGAGCGACGACCGGTGGTGCGGCGGAGATGTAGCCGGGCGTCGATCCGTGCGAGCGCGGGGTTGTTTGGAGGTGGGAATAATTTTCCTGTCTTCTCAGATTTTTCCTGATAGCGTAATAGCATTGGTTTCCGATGGCGGAGGGGTAGTGGACTAGTGGGCGCGTGTCAAGCGCTGGACCCGGGGATCGGACGGAAAGATCCCCGGGGGACGCCTAATCCTATCCATTGTATTGCGCAACATACCCAGATGTGTGGACGTGAACAATAGTGTTTCTCACAACAGTAGGAAGCGCCCTAGCAGAGACACATAAAGTAGTTGAATCAAGGAAGATAGCATTGTCTCCAATGCTCCTTAGCGGGATCAATCTTCCCAAGGCAATAGCAGAAAGTCTGTAAACTGAAACGGGTGACGCAGAATTATTGCTGTAGCTGACAACAAGAATCTCTAAATTTGACTCCACGAGATAGACAGGTGAGCAGTTTTTATCAGGTGGACATGTGGCAATTAACTTTGGTGGCAGCAGAATGCCTTCCTGTAGGGGTGGGTCAATCTGGAGAAACTGTGGACCAGCAAGACATGAGTTATGAGACACAACATATAGCCTGCCTTCGAATGACAAATGTCTAGAACAGTATGGAAGCTCCCATGTTCAGAGAGTCCATTGCTGGTCTCGAGAAGTAGCAAAGGCTACACGTTCCAAACGACCAAGTGCAAGCATCAGAGTAATGACTCCACCATCGCTGATAGTGCAGGAAGAAGCATCGACGGCTCTGAGATACATCCACCTATGTTGCTCATCCGAGGCTCCAATAAGGAGCGGGTCGACCTGTGGATGAAGAGTTGCTAGTGGTGGGAAGTCAGCCATGTCGCCCGTGAAAGGATGGAGAAGGCGAATTGCGGTGTCATTGTCGCGTTGAAGCAATAGCAGACCGTTGACAGAATCAAGAACGCAGTGGTTCTTGAATAGATCAAGCCGGACACGGACAAACACTCCAGTGTCAAGATTGAAGAAGCGAACCCAGCCATGGAGCTTGCCGTGGCCAGGGTAGAGGCCATAGCCCTCGAGGCCATAGCCCTCGGGTAGCATCATCGAGCGGCGCGGGTGGAAGCACGGATCGACGACCCTGCGGCCCCGAGGGAACACGGTGCCAGACCGCCAAGTGGAGCAGACCGCGCGAAAGCGGACGTAGCTAAGAAAGTCATCGGCCAGCACGCGCCACGCTATGTGTAGAACCAAAACTTCGGGAAGCGAGACCCAATTCATGGATTCCATCACTGTAACAGTTGCGGCAGCAGGAACTCCGTAGCGGCGACACTTAACTATGCACCCATGCGCCTTCGTCATTGTGTCCAACATCCCCAAATTGCAGATCTGATTCAAAACAGAATCACAAGAATTAGATGCCCGAGATTTCACCGTCCTCAAGCGCATACCTTCTTTTTCATTGAAAAACCCCAAATCTCAAAACTCAGATCTTAATCTCCAACCATACAAAATTAGGGAAGTTATTTTTGAAGAAGCGCGGGAGAGCTGCGTTTATTCATTGATAGAAGAAGATGGTACAAGGACCCGAACTCGCGGTTTATCAAGGAAAACCGTGCGAAAACCTTTACATCGACAAAGAGCACTACAACGCATACAGGCGGGCACCAGAAGAGCTAGCTAGGCGACATCATCGTGCATCAACGCCCATCGCGCAACGATAGGGTGACTTCGACTTCCTCGCAACAGCACCACCACGAGCTTGATCGCCGTCTTCAAAACACCGGAGAGGGACGCCCTCCAATCTTGGGAAGAAAACCACCACACACGCCCGATGCCGGCGGCATGCCGAGAGAGCTCCCGCCACTCACACCCACCACCGCAACCACGGGTCCCTCTTGCCGATGCCGGCCTCCGAAACAAAGCCCCCAAGAGGGAAAACGACACCAAGGCGCCGTCATCGTCTGATCACGAGATCATGGGTTTCACTCCGGCTTCTCGAAGTAGGGATGGAAACGGAGCAGATACGGATGGACCTGTGTGGTACCCCGGAAACAAATACAGAAACAAATATTGTCGAAAACAGATACAGACCGAATACGGGGCGGACACGGAATAGAAAGCAGATATTTGCCAGAACCAAGCAACCGCTGAATAATGCAGAAAAATTCAAGCAAACCAACAAACTTATCAATTTAATAAGATGGAATAAATTAAAGTATAATATAGTCTTTATAAGTTATCAACTTAGATAAACAAAAGTAGTGCAACACTGAAATGCCGAACCAGGAATGCCTCGAGAGGGAGATAAAATGCAATTACGTAGGGGCTAAACATGGTCACTTCATATATTTTTCTTCCGTTGTTGAGATCTTGGGTTGTGACTCAGGGTTCCCACTAAAAATGTTAGGTCTGTTGCATTCAGATAGCACTGCGTAGTAAAAAATGGAAAGTTCCGTATTACCGGAAATGAAATTTTCGTTTCCGTGGTCGTTCCGCCGGAATATGTTGTTTCGTTTCTGTTTTCGTTTCCACTTAAAAGTTTCCGTTTCCGTTTTGCAAAATTCAGTTTCTACTTTTGTATTTTCGTTCCATTTCCGTTTTTCCACGGAAAAGTCGGAAAGTTTCTGCTCCGTTTTCATCCGTCTCTCGTGCCAACGCCCTTTGGGCCCACCTTCTGCGTGCCCAAGCCCGTGGAGCCCAGTACTGTATGCATGAGATTGGGGCCCAGCTGCTGCTAGCTACGCATGCATGTTGCTGTGAACTTCGAACAGAGGTGGAGAAAACAGATGATTTCGCGCGATTTTCTGAACCAAATTGCGAGCCGTTTGTTTCGTTAGAAAGCTGTGAACCTAGGACATCTACAGGAAGTCTCATATCGACAAATTCTTGCTGGAGAAAGTGTCACGCAAGAGGCAATCACGAAAGCAGTTCTCACGGAAGCACGCTGCTCTAAGAGCATCTCCAACAGACGCGCCAAACGTGTCGAACTAGAAAAAACGGCCTTTAAGCGTGCACGGGGCAAAATGCAGCGCTCCACCGGTCGCGCTAAAATAACGCGCACGGTAAAAAAGGGCCAATGTGTTGGACAAAGCGGCATCGCACGCTTGGTATTTTGTGCGCCCACTCCAGCGCGCTGGACATCGAAAATCTACGCGCGAGAGAGCAACCGCCATGAAATCTCCGGCCGCGTCCGCCCTCGCCCCGCCCCGCGCTGCCGCCGGCGAAATTTGCGCGATGGACGGTCGCACCGACATCCCCCGACTCCTCCCTACACCTGCGACCCCTCGGCCGCCGACGCCGCTGCAAACCCTAGCGTGGGGTTGACCACCGGTTCCGCCGCCGGCGCCGCACCAACTCCTAGGATCGGTCTCGCGCACAGCCTCTTCATGGCGCCCAGGGCGAACTCCGTGGGAGGCGTCGCGCCGCCGCCCGCCGCGAAGGAACGGGCCAACGACTCCAAGCGGCCGGTGGCGGCGGCGGGAGCCCAAAAGAAGGGGAAGCTGGACGCCGCTTCTAGGCGTGTGAGGACGCGTCCGGCAGCGCCTCCGGCCGCGCCTCCTCCGCCCCCGCCTCCGCTGCCCGAAGCGCCGGAGAACTCGCATTTTGGTGCGCCGGCGGCCGATGCGCACATGGTGTTTGACCAAATGCCACAAGGTATGAAATTTTCTTTCTTTTTGTTGTTGTTGTTAGTTAAATATCTACATATGCATAGCTAATTAGTTTTCTTTATCATACCTTGTAGTTTGAATGATGACACATATTTCTCAACTATGGGTGTTGGCCCCAACAATTCCCATTGGTCTCAAACCAATGAAGTGCATCAGGAAGATCACGAATTTGAAGTGGATGAGGAGGGTGAGGGTATGGTCGATGCACCAAAAGGAGGAAGGACGTCCAACTATACCGTGGAGAAAGACATCTTTCTATGCAAGACTTGGTTGAATGTGTCTATGCGCTGTTGCGACAGACCAAACTAGGGATGCATATTGGTTTAGGATGAAGGAGTACTTTGATCTACGCAACAAGAGTGGAATTGAGCGAACCGATAGATCTCTTGAAGGAGATATGCCCTAGAGGCAATTAATAAAGTGATTTTATTTGTCATATCTCAATTGTTCATAATACGTTTTAATACCATGCTATAACTGTATTACGCGGAAACATTAAAACATGTGTGGTATGAAAACAACCAGGTCCCTAGTAGCCTCGATTTAACTAGTTCGTTGGGTAACAGATGATCAAGGTTTCCTGATTATGGACAATGGCGTCGGTTAACAACGGAGTCATATCATTAGGTGAATGATTTGATGGACATACCCAAAAGATAGAAACGTAGTATTCATACCTTCGACTGTGAGATCATATCAAATCTCTGCTTCTGAAAGATACGGCTGATCGCATCAAACGGCATGACTTATATAGCGTGACAATAAAGGTGACACTTTCGGGTATCGGAAGGAAGCAGTAGAAGCGAGTGATCAAGAGCGGGAATTGCCAGTCCACATAGCAGGATAGATACTCTGGGCCCACTCGGTGAGATTACATCAATAAGCTTGCAAGCATGTGACTAGGTCACGGGATGTAATATCACAGACGAGTAAAGATAGATTTGTCAATGGCGAGGTTATGCTCGGTAATCGTGAAACCGGAGAACGACGCTCGGACAATCTAAGTATCGCTAGGCAAGAGGATGAGACTGGACGTCTAAAGGTTCAAACGATAAGAAAGATATCCAGATCCCGCTGTTAGTCATTGATCGGAGAGGGTGTCTCGATCATGTCTGGAGTGATCCCGAACCATGGGGTAACACACTTAAGGGTGGGTGACGATTAGATTGGATTTAGAGAGAAAAGAAACCGGAACTCCGGAAGTGTTCCGAAACTTGTCCGATGTTGATCGGAGGCAACAAAATAGGTTTCGGAGCCTGGATGAATTAAATAATATGTATTTAATATTAATAAGTGTTATAAGTGATTAAATATATTTTTATTTAATTTATTTCGAATTTTTAAAGGCATTAAATCATAAATGGGCCTTAGAGGCCCATTATGGAAAATCCAAAAAGGAAAAAGGAAAAAAAGGAGGAAGAAACGCCAGCCGGCCTAGGTGGGCCGAATGGGGCCCACCTAGGTGGCCGGCCGCCCCTTGGCCGGCGCATGGCCATGTGGGGATTAGTCCCACATGGCCTAGCCAAGGGAGATGGTCTCCCTCCTCCTCCTTTAAATAGGGGACCCCCCATGCCTTTGAAAATACCCTAATTTCTCCCTTCTTCTCTCCTACCTTGAGCGTGGTTCCGTTTCTGGAGCTGCGTACGGGGAGGGAAGTCTCTCTACTCTACGCACACCGCCGTGCTGCTAGATCCACTCTTCCACTTCCGCTGCTCTGCTGGATCTGGAGCCCAGAGGTCGTCATCCACACCGTACGTGTGTGGAACCGCGAGGCGCCATCATTTGGCGCTGGGAGCTGTCTTCTTCCACTACGTGACCTTGAGGTCGGCATCATCGTCTCCATCGACAACGTTTGTGCAGCAACGTAATCCCGCTTCCGGTCTACAAGGATATGTATTCTGATCTCCTCCGTATTAACATATCTGCATAGTATAGATCCTGGCTAGTTTATGGTTATCGTCGGTAGGAAAATTTTTGTTTTCTATTTATGATCCCCTTCAGTGGTATCAGAGCCGATCTATGCATAGATATATCTGTACGGTTAGAACACATGTTGAATGTAGGCATCGATTCTACATTTGTTACCCTCTCGCTTGTACTTGTGTATATCGCGGTATTGTCGGATGAAGCGTCCCGAACCGACTTTACGCGTACTCTTACGCGAGACTGGTTCCACACTTGACATACGGCTTGTATCGTATATGTGGCTGGCGGGTGTCTGTATCTCCTACAATATTTGATATATCATTTGCAATGGAGGGCCCCGAAAGGGGTGTAATAGAGACAATTGTCTTATCGCTGTTGTGGTTGTATTCGTAGGTAAGAAACGGTTCTTGTGCGGAAGCCCTAGCAGCCACGTAAAACATGTAAAAGATAAAGTAGAAAGCATCTAACTTTATTTTGCAGGGGCAATGTGATATGGTCAAGGTAGGTTTATTAAATTGTTTAAAAACTGTCGGCGCGAAGGAGACCATCGGCGCGGAGGAGACCATATCATGTCGCATTACATTTCATTTTAGATGTTATGTAGATTGTGTGCATCTTATATTGTGTATATATATATGTCTATATATTAGTTACACGGCGGTAGTAATATAAGATGATCCCTCCCAAAATTCCGATAATAGTGTTCTCCCTCTGTCGTGCACCACCAATAAAGTTCTACGTTACGGGGTACGCCATTGCGGTTACAGTCGTCTCTTCGTTCGCATACGGTGGGTGTAAGCCACGTTGCACACGCGAATACGTCAGAGGGTGTTATGGCGAGCCTAGCATGTACAGACATGGCCTCGGAACACAAGTACCGAAAGGTTAAGCACGAGTCACATGCGGTGATGTGATCGATATACGATGTCTACCTTTGAAGTTATGCTATCTGCCTGATCGATGGGGGTAGTGTAATGGATGGGGGTTGTGTAATCACTAAGACGATGCGAGGGATACTCGTCTTGAGTGGGAGTTCTAGTAGTTTTATTTTGAAAACTTAGTTTTACTTTGAAAACTTAGTTTTATTTTGAAAACTTGAACCCATATTTTATTATGAACAAAAGTCTTTATGCTTTGCAAAACCTGAACCCATATTAAACTTAGGTGCATTCCTGCGATTGAGAAACTTAAAAGGTGGGTCCAAACTTCATAGTTTTATACCATAGCTTGAGGATACTCCTTGTTTCAAACCTTTTAGCTCTACATGATACAAAACCCGATAGGAGATAGACCCGGAGATTCCGCTAAACAAAAGGATAATTTAGATTATCAAGTTTTGTGCGGATAATTCCATCATAGTCCAGTGTATGCTATGATCTCTGCCATAGAGAATGAACTGTGGGTGCGTGTTGACAGATCGCGAACATTTGGAATGGTCGCTAAGACTGATGATCTTATCCACCGTAAATCAGGTTTTCTTCTCAACCAAGATGGAAGAGAACACTCGCATTAAAGAGCGCGTGGTAGTCATACTTGATGACATTGAGACGCCTCGCTCAGCTTGATCACTGGATGACAGAAAATGTTGCCTGATGCAAATGTTTTGTCATAGACTATGTCATGCAAGGGGAATCATTCACCTTCATGAATTCTTGATTACGTTGAAGAATCAAGAAGATGAAACGAATCACCGGGAAGTCATCAATGATGATGGTGTATATATGATATACAAGTTATGAATGTTTTACCTAAACAAGTACTTGCAGTAGTGACTAAGATTTGATACTAGTCATGTTTTATGAAAACAAGATTTTCTGCTTGAGTAGCTTGGAAGGATGAAGAGACAATGAGTGTGTTGATGATGGCAGGCAATATGTTGTGAATATGTTGTGATGGCCATAGACACTCTCTCTGCATCTACCATTTAGATTAAATTTGATTTGAACAAATTCCATTAGATCGCTTGTTAGCATGATCATTATAAGTGTGTCTTGCCTCTAGCGAGACAATTATTCATATTTGTAGTGACAAATCGTTGTCCTACATTTATGAGTGATATCTTTAATGATCATACACCGATATGAATGGAATTGTTATTTGAATCTAGATGGTAGTAGCTCACACATTTATAACATTAATGCCAAAGATACAAACTTAATAATGACACCATATTATTATGGCACTAACGTTTTGAGTTATATGCATTGAGAAGCTCCATTCACATGGATCTCCAAGTCCTTAGATTTGATCTTTTGACACTTGCAAGATAACTAAGACACCGTTTCGGAAAACGGGCATTTAACTTGTTGAGAATCATACATATCGATGTGTGTGAATCAATGAAGTACTTCAACGTGTAGTGGAAATCATTATTTAGTAAACTTTACCATGATTGATTTAAGTAGATGTATGGGCATCTACTTAATGAAATGCTGGTCTGAAAATTTGATGAATTCAATAAGTTCAGAAGTAAGTAGGAAAATAAACTTAACAAGATAATCAATTTCCTACGATACAGATCGAGGAAGCAATGATTTGAGTTATGAGTTTGGCATATCATTGGAAGACTTGTGAAAAGAGTTCCACAAATTACGCCGTATGGAACACCACAATGTTATGGTGTGTTAGAACGTCGTAATCACACGCTATTGGATTGTGTGTGATCAATAAAATCTCTTATCGAATTTTTGTGATCATTAGAGTCGTATGGTAGGAACAAAACATTCACTTTAGATAATAGGGAAACCATCTAAATCCGTGGAGACAATACCATATGAGTGATGGCATGGCTTTTAGCCTAGATTGTCGTTTTGATACTTTAGTGTTTTTGATATGATCAAACCTAAAACGGATAAATTCATCTTTGTAGTGTATCTAAGAAATCAGTTGGATACATGTCTCACGACAGAGGCAAAATCGTTGCCGAAATATACCTTACTCAAGAAATAGTTTCTTGTCCAAGGGTATAAGTGGGAAAGAAAGTAGAGCAAGACGGAGTTAATGAACTTCCTCTCCAGGCATCAGAGTGGCGCAACGGAAACCGTTCCGGTACCGTCCTCCACAACTGGAAGGAAGCTGATGATAACGATCATGATGCTCTGAGCTCATACTAAGATCGTAGGTGCATGAGAATGTGTTCCGCACTGTGTGGTACGACAATCTTGTCATGAACGTCATGTTAATAGAACATGACAAACCTACGAACTACGAAGAAGTGATGGTGAACCTAAGTCCGAGAAATGGCTATGAGCCATATATAATCCGAGATAAAATCCATGTACAATGACTAAGTAAAGACTTGGGTAAATCTTCTTGATGGCATCCAGGCCATTGAGAGTAAATGGAATTTTATGACAAAATAGACGCTGACGGAAAGACAACCGTCTATAAGGATCGATTTGTCATAAAACATTTTGACAAATTCAAAAGTTGACCACAACGAGATTTGTCTCAAGTGGTGATGCCTAAGTCTGTTTAGGATTGTTTTAGCAATTACTATAATTTCGAATTGAGAAATTGATAGATGGATAAAGAAGCCATGTTTCTTAATGGTAGCATTAAGAAAAGAGTTGTAACTAGTACAATGAGATGGTTTGTTGATCCTAAGGATGCTAGACACGTATGCAAACTTCAGTTGTCCATTCATGGGCTGAAGCAAGCATATCGGAGCTGGAATCTTCACTTTGATAATGTGTCAAAGGATTTTGGAGTCGTCCAAAATAGTTGAAGAAACCTGCATTTATAAAGAAGTGAGTGGGAGCTAAGTAGCTTTTCTTGATCTTATATGTGAATGGCATATTTGAGTGGGAGCTAAAAGGAAATTCCCTTGTCTTATATGCGGAAGGCATATTTGAGTGGGAGCTAGGTGTCATTCCAAATTTTATATGTAACGACATATTGAGAATGATACAGATCCTCTAGTAAAGTATAAATGATTATTTAAGTGATTAAATTTTCTATGAGTGAAGTTAAGAGTATTAGGCTTTAAATCTATAATTCGTATAGATCATAAGGGGCTTAATAACATTAGGTCGGAATATTTTTCTAGGTTAAAATTCTGAAATGTTTCAGAATAGAACAAGCGAAGAAAGGTTCTTACTTGTATGACTAGGTAAAATATTAAGATTATCTTGGCATTTCAGTGATAGTTGTTAGAAAAGGATGTCCGACATCCTCTATGCCTCAGACATAGATTCTATCATACTGAAAGCTCGACTTGGTGTGACCCAAGTTCTTGGTTGAAGAACGGGTTCTAGAGTGATCCCTGGATGGATCAATGAACAAACGTTAAGTATATCCTTCAGTGTCTAAAGAGAACTGAGGATATGTTTTCTGGTATGGGTGAGAGTGAAGAGACAACTTGCCGTAAAAGGTTACGATGATGCAAGTTATGACACTGACCCATACGGCTAGAAATCTCATACAGGAGAAGTCCTTTGTTTTGAAGAAAGGGTTAGATTGCGAAGTTGCATATGAATGCACTATCGTAGAAGGGTTAGCTTGCGAAATTGCATATGAATGCACTGTCGCATGATCTACATAGGTATAGAAATATATGGCTATTTCGGAAGTAGCAAGTATGATTGGACTGAGTTTTTCCGAGCATGCCTGGTTTCCCTTAATAGATCTCTTAGACTTTTAAGGCTCATGCTGTGCGAAATTTTGAGTCTCACTCCATCGACAATCATATATTTCACCGTTATCATATGATACGGGATGATGTCAAACTAGGTGACATAAAGTGTTGCAAAGCACATACAGATCTAGATCTGTTGACTTGCTTCCTCTTCCACGAGACGAGCATGCACCAATATTGCTATAGGTGTTAAGCTTTTACCAAGTTGTAAACTAGATTGAATTGTACTCTAGTGCAAGTGGGAGACTGAAGGAGATATGCCCTAGAGGCAATTAATAAAGTGATTTTATTTGTCATATCTCAATTGTTCATAATACGTTTTAATACCATGCTATAACTGTATTACGCGGAAACATTAATACACGTGTGGTATGAAAACAACCAGGTCCCTAGTAGCCTCTATTTAACTAGTTCGTTGGGTAACAGATGATCAAGGTTTCCTGATCATGGACAATGGCGTCGGTTAACAACGGAGTCATATCATTAGGTGAATGATTTGATGGACATACCCAAAATATAGAAACGTAGTATTCATACCTTCGACTGTGAGATCATATCAAATCTCTGCTTCTGAAAGATACGGCTGATCGCATCAAACGGCATGACTTATATAGCGTGACAATAAAGGTGACACTTTCGGGTATCGGAAGGAAGCAGTAGAAGCGAGTGATCAAGAGCGGGAATTGCCAGTCCACATAGCAGGATAGATACTCTGGGCCCACTCGGTGAGATTACATCAATGAGCTTGCAAGCATGTGACTAGGTCACGGGGATGTAATATCACAGACGAGTAAAGATAGATTTGTCAATGGCGAGGTCATGCTCGGTAATCGTGATACCGGAGAACGACGCTCGGACAATCTAAGTATCGCTAGGCAAGAGGATGAGACAAACGATAAGAAAGATATTCGTGGACACACAGGGGCTATCATGGATATCCAGATCCCGCTGTTAGTCATTGATCGGAGAGGGTGTCTCGATCATGTCTGGAGTGATCCCGAACCGTGGGGTAACACACTTAAGGGTGGGTGACGATTAGATTGGATTTAGAGAGAAAAGAAACCGGGAACTCCGGAAGTGTTCCGGAACTTGTCCGATGTTGATCGGAGGCAACGAAATAGGTTTCGGAGCCCGGATGAATTAAATAATATGTATTTAATATTAATAAGTGTTATTAGTGATTAAATATATTTTTATTTAATTTATTTCGAATTTTAAAGGCATTAAATCATAAATGGGCCTTAGAGGCCCATTAGGGAAAATCCCAAAAAGGAAAAAGGAAAAAAAAGGAGGAGAGGGCCAGCCGGCCTAGGTGGGCCGAATGGGGCCCACCTAGGTGGCCGGCTGCCCCTTGGCCGGCGCATGGCCATGTGGGGATTAGTCCCACATGGCCTAGCCAAGGGAGATGGTCTCCCTCCTCCTCCTTTAAATAGGGGACCCCCCATGCCTTTGAAAATACCTAATTTCTCCCTTCTTCTCTCCTACCTTGAGCGTGGTTCCGTTTGAGGAGCTGCGTACGGGGAGGGAAGTCTATCTACTCTACGTACACCGCCGTGCTGCTAGATCCACTCTTCCACTTCCGCTGCTCTGCTGGATCTGGAGCCCGGAGGTCGTCATCCACACCGTATGTGTGTGGAACCGCGATGCACCATCATTTGGCGCTGGGAGCCGTCTTCTTCCACTACGCGACCATCATTGTCTCCATCGACAACGTTTGTGCGGGAACGTAATCCCGCTTCCGGTCTACAAGGGTATGTGTTCTGATCTCCTCAGTATTATATATCTGCATAGTATAGATCCTGGCTAGTTTATGGTTATCGTCGGTAGGAAAAAAATTTTTTTTGTTTATGATCCCCTTCAGTGGTATCAGAGCCGATCTATGCGTAGATATATCTGTACGGTTAGAGCACATGTTGAATGTGGGCATCGATTCTACATTTGTTACCCTCTCGCGTGTACTTGTTTATATCGCGGTATTGTCGGATGAAGCGGCCCGAACCGACTTTACGCGTACTCTTACGCGAGAATGGTTCCACACTTGACATATGGCTTGTATCGTATATGTGGCTGGCGGGTGTCTGTATCTCCTACAATAGTTGATATATCATTTGCAATGGAGGGCCCTGAAAGGGGTGTAATAGAGACAATTGTCTTATCGCTGTTGTGGTTGTATTCGTAGGTAAGAAACGGTTCTTGTGCGGAAGCCCTAGCAGCCACGTAAAACATGCAAAAGATAAAGTAGAAAGCGTCTAACTTTATTTTGCAGGGGCAATGTGATATGGTCAAGGTAGGTTTATTAAATTGTTTAAAAACTGTCGGCGCGAAGGAGACCATCGGCGCGGAGGAGACCATATCATGTCGCATTACATTTCATTTTAGATGTTATGTAGATTGTGTGCATCTTATATTGTGTATATATATATATGTCTATATATTAGTTACACGGCGGTAGTAATATAAGATGATCCCTCCCAAAATTCCGATAATAGTGTTCTCCCTCTGTCGTGCACCACCAATAAAGTTCTACGTTACGGGGTACGCCGCATTGCGGTTACACTCGTCTCTTCGTTCGCATACGGTGGGTGTAAGCCACGTTGCACACGCGAATACGTCAGAGGGTGTTATGGCGAGCCTAGCATGTACAGACATGGCCTCGGAACACAAGTACCGAAAGGTTAAGCACGAGTCACATGCGGTGATGTGATCGATATACGATGTCTACCTTTGAAGTTATGCTATCTGCCTGATCGATGGGGGTAGTGTAATGGATGGGGGTTGTGTAATCACTAAGACGATGCGAGGGATACTCGTCTTGAGTGGGAGTTCTAGTAGTTTTATTTTGAAAACTTAGTTTTACTTTGAAAACTTGAACCCATATTTTATTATGAACAAAAGTCTTTATGCTTTGCAAAACCTTTGTAGATGATAACCTCTTTATAGACCTTTTAAACTTAGGTGCATTCCTGCGATTGAGAAACTTAAAAGGTGGGTCCAAACTTCATAGTTTTATACCATAGCTTGAGGATACTCCTTGTTTCAAACCTTTTAGCTCTACATGATACAAAACCCGATAGGAGATAGACCCGGAGATTCCGCTAAACAAAAGGATAATTTAGATTATCAAGTTTTGTGCGGATAATTCCATCATAGTCCAGTGTATGCTATGATCTCTGCCATAGAGAATGAACTGTGGGTGCGTGTTGACAGATCGCGAACATTTGGAATGGTCGCTAAGACTGATGATCTGTATCCACCGTAAATCAGGTTTTCTTCTCAACCAAGATGGAAGAGAACACTCGCATTAAAGGAGCGCGTGGTAGTCATACTTGATGACATTGAGACGCCTCGCTCAGCTTGATCACTGGATGACAGAAAATGTTGCCTGATGCAAATGTTTTGTCATAGACTATGTCATGCAAGGGGAATCATTCACCTTCATGAATTCTTGATTACGTTGAAGAATCAAGAAGATGAAACGAATCACCGGGAAGTCATCAATGATGATGGTATATATATGATATACAAGTTATGAATGTTTTACCTAAACAAGTACTTGCAGTAGTGACTAAGATTTGATACTAGTCATGTTTTATGAAAACAAGATTTTCTGCTTGAGTAGCTTGGAAGGATGAAGAGACAATGAGTGTGTTGATGATGGCAGGCAATATGTTGTGAATATGTTGTGATGGCCATAGACACTCTCTCTGCATCTACCATTTAGATTAAATTTGATTTGAACAAATTCCATTAGATCGCTTGTTAGCATGATCATTATAAGTGTGTCTTGCCTCTAGCGAGACAATTATTCATATTTGTAGTGACAAATCGTTGTCCTACATTTATGAGTGATATCTTTAATGATCATACACCGATATGAATGGAATGTTGTTATTTGAATCTAGATGGTAGTAGCTCACACATTTATAACATTAATGCCAAAGATACAAACTTAATAATGACACCATATTATTATGGCACTAACGTTTTGAGTTATATGCATTGAGAAGCTCCATTCACATGGATCTCCAAGTCCTTAGATTTGATCTTTTGACACTTGCAAGATAACTAAGACACCGTTTCGGAAAACGGGCATTTAACTTGTTGAGAATCATACATATCGATGTGTGTGAATCAATGAAGTACTTCAACGTGTAGTGGAAATCATTATTTAGTAAACTTTACCAATGATTGATTTAGTAGATGTATGGGCATCTACTTAATGAAATGCTGGTCTGAAAATTTGATGAATTCAAATAAGTTCAGAAGTAAAGTAGGAAAATAAACTTAACAAGAAATCAATTTCCTATGATACAGATCGAGGAAACAATGATTTGAGTTATGAGTTTGGCATATCATTGGAAGACTTGTGAAAAGAGTTCCACAAATTACGCCGTATGGAACACCACAATGTTATGGTGTGTTAGAACGTCGTAATCACACGCTATTGGATTGTGTGTGATCAATAAAATCTCTTATCGAATTTTTGTGATCATTAGAGTCGTATGGTAGGAACAAAACATTCACTTTAGATATAGGGAAACCATCTAAATCCATGGAGACAATACCATATGAGTATGGCATGGCTTTTAGCCTAGATTGTCGTTTTGATACTTTAGTGTTTTGATATGATCAAACCTAAAACGGATAAATTCATCTTTGTAGTGTATCTAAGAAATCAGTTGGATACATGTCTCACGACAGAGGCAAAATCGTTGCCGAAATATACCTTACTCAAGAAATAGTTTCTTGTCCAAGGGTATAAGTGGGAAAGAAAGTAGAGCAAGACGGAGTTAATGAACTTCCTCTCCAGGCATCAGAGTGGCGCAACGGAAACCGTTCCGGTACCGTCCTCCACAACTGGAAGGAAGCTGATGATAAATCATGATGCTCTGAGCTCATACTAAGATCGTAGGTGCATGAGAATGTGTTCCGCACTGTGTGGTACGACAATCTTGTATGAACGTCATGTTAATAGAACATGACAAACCTACGAACTACGAAGAAGTGATGGTGAACCTAAGTCCGAGAAATGGCTATGAGCCATATATAATCCGAGATAAAATCCATGTACAATGACTAAGTAAAGACTTGGGTAAATCTTCTTGATGGCTCCAGGCCATTGAGAGTAAATGGAATTTTATGACAAAATAGACGCTGACGGAAAGACAACCGTCTATAAGGATCGATTTGTCATAAAACATTTTGACAAATTCAAAAGTTGACCACAACGAGATTTGTCTCAAGTGGTGATGCCTAAGTCTGTTTAGGATTGTTTTAGCAATTACTATAATTTCGAATTGAGAAATTGATAGATGGATAAAGAAGCCATGTTTCTTAATGGTAGCATTAAGAAAAGAGTTGTAACTAGTACAATGAGATGGTTTGTTGATCCTAAGGATGCTAGACACGTATGCAAACTTCAGTTGTCCATTCATGGGCTGAAGCAAGCATATCGGAGCTGGAATCTTCACTTTGATAATGTGATCAAAGGATTTTGGAGTCGTCCAAAATAGTTGAAGAAACCTGCATTTATAAAGAAGTGAGTGGGAGCTAAGTAGCTTTTCTTGATCTTATATGTGAATGGCATATTTGAGTGGGAGCTAAAAGGAAATTCCCTTGTCTTATATGCGGAAGGCATATTTGAGTGGGAGCTAGGTGTCATTCCAAATTTTATATGTAACGACATATTGAGAATGATACAGATCCTCTAGTAAAGTATAAATGATTATTTAAGTGATTAAATTTTCTATGAGTGAAGTTAAGAGTATTAGGCTTTAAATCTATAATTCGTATAGATCATAAGGGGCTTAATAACATTAGGTCGGAATATTTTTCCTAGGTTAAAATTCTGAAATGTTTCAGAATAGAACAAGCGAAGAAAGGTTCTTACTTGTATGACTAGGTAAAATATTAAGATTATCTTGGCATTTCAGTGATAGTTGTTAGAAAAGGATGTCCGACATCCTCTATGCCTCAGACATAGATTCTATCATACTGAAAGCTCGACTTGGTGTGACCCAAGTTCTTGGTTGAAGAACGGGTTCTAGAGTGATCCCTGGATGGATCAATGAACAAACGTTAAGTATATCCTTCAGTGTCTAAAGAGAACTGAGGATATGTTTTCTGGTATGGGTGAGAGTGAAGAGACAACTTGCCGTAAAAGGTTACGATGATGCAAGTTATGACACTGACCCATACGGCTAGAAATCTCATACAGGAGAAGTCCTTTGTTTTGAAGAAAGGGTTAGATTGCGAAGTTGCATATGAATGCACTATCGTAGAAGGGTTAGCTTGCGAAATTGCATATGAATGCACTGTCGCATGATCTACATAGGTATAGAAATATATGGCTATTTCGGAAGTAGCAAGTATGATTGGACTGAGTTTTTTCCGAGCATGCCTGGTTTCCCTTAATAGATCTCTTAGACTTTTAAGGCTCATGTTGTGCGAAATTTTGAGTCTCACTCCATCGACCATCATATATTTCACCGTTATCATATGATACGGGATGATGTCAAACTAGGTGACATAAAAGTGTTGCAAAGCACATACAGATCTAGATCTGTTGACTTGCTTCCTCTTCCACGAGACGAGCATGCACCAATATTGCTATAGGTGTTAAGCTTTTACCAAGTTGTAAACTAGATTGAATTGTACTCTAGTGCAAGTGGGAGACTGAAGGAGATATGCCCTAGAGGCAATTAATAAAGTGATTTTATTTGTCATATCTCAATTGTTCATAATACGTTTTAATACCATGCTATAACTGTATTACGCGGAAACATTAATACACGTGTGGTATGAAAACAACCAGGTCCCTAGTAGCCTCTATTTAACTAGTTCGTTGGGTAACAGATGATCAAGGTTTCCTGATCATGGACAATGGCGTCGGTTAACAACGGAGTCATATCATTAGGTGAATGATTTGATGGACATACCCAAAAGATAGAAACGTAGTATTCATACCTTCGACTGTGAGATCATATCAAATCTCTGCTTCTGAAAGATACGGCTGATCGCATCAAACGGCATGACTTATATAGCGTGACAATAAAGGTGACACTTTCGGGTATCGGAAGGAAGCAGTAGAAGCGAGTGATCAAGAGCGGGAATTGCCAGTCCACATAGCAGGATAGATACTCTGGGCCCACTCGGTGAGATTACATCAATGAGCTTGCAAGCATGTGACTAGGTCACGGGGATGTAATATCACAGACGAGTAAAGATAGATTTGTCAATGGCGAGGTCATGCTCGGTAATCGTGATACCGGAGAACGACGCTCGGACAATCTAAGTATCGCTAGGCAAGAGGATGAGACTGGACGTCTAAAGGTTCAAACGATAAGAAAGATATTCGTGGACACACAGGGGCTATCATGGATATCCAGATCCCGTGTTAGTCATTGATCGGAGAGGGTGTCTCGATCATGTCTGGAGTGATCCCGAACCGTGGGGTAACACACTTAAGGGTGGGTGACGATTAGATTGGATTTAGAGAGAAAAGAAACCGGGAACTCCGGAAGTGTTCCGGAACTTGTCCGATGTTGACCGGAGGCAACGAAATAGGTTTCGGAGCCCGGATGAATTAAATAATATGTATTTATTATTAATAAGTGTTATTAGTGATTAAATATATTTTTATTTAATTTATTTTGAATTTTTAAAGGCATTAAATCATAAATGGGCCTTAGAGGCCCATTAGGGAAAATCCCAAAAAGGAAAAAGGAAAAAAAAGGGAGGAAGAAGGGCCAACCGGCCTAGGTGGGCCGAATGGGGCCCACCTAGGTGGCCGGCTGCCCCTTGGCCGGCGCATGGCCATGTGGGGATTAGTCCCACATGGCCTAGCCAAGGGAGATGGTCTCCCTCCTCCTCCTTTAAATAGGGGACCCCCCATGCCTTTGAAAATACCCCAATTTCTCCCTTCTTCTCTCCTACCTTGAGCGTGGTTCTGTTTCTAGAGCTGCGTACGGGGAGGGAAGTCTCTCTACTCTACGCACACCGCCGTGCTGCTAGATCCACTCTTCCACTTCCGCTGCTCTGCTGGATCTGGAGCCCGGAGGTCGTCATCCACACCGTACGTGTGCGGAACCGCGAGGCGCCATCATTTGGCGCTGGGAGCCGTCTTCTTCCACTACGCGACCTTGAGGTCGGCATCGTCGTCTCCATCGACAACGTTTGTGCGGGAACGTAATCCCGCTTCCGGTTTACAAGGGTATGTATTCTGATCTCCTCCGTATTAATATATCTGCATAGTATAGATCCTGGCTAGTTTATGGTTATCGTCGGTAGGAAAAATTTTGTTTTCTGTCTACGATCCCCTTCACTCTTCGGTCCCGGTGGTCTTTGATAAACACTGATTGTCATAGGTGGGGATCGGCAATGACGGCGGTTGACAAGATGAACTCAGGTGGCACTAATGACATAGATAGGGTAAGTGACATTTCTTTATGTTCCACCTTCATGCTTGTTCTCTATTTTGTGTTTCAAATGGTAATTTAACTTGTTCTCTATTTTGTGTAGTTCAGTATTGCACAAAACTTGTTCTGAGGAGAAGACAAGACGACCAAGAAAGGCAAGGTGAAGAAAGGGAGAGCATTTGTGTTGGTACATTGCTATGACGTGTTAAAGGATGAAGAGAAATGGAAGAACCGTGATGGCTTAGAGGTGCCAAGGAAAGGCAAGGCAACTATTGATGTGGTGGTCTTAGATGATGATGAGGCATCAAGTGATGGCTCGAAGAGGAACCCTACGCCAAACTCGGTTGCCTACTCCAAGCCAAAAAGACCAACGGGAGCTAAATAAGCAAAATAAAAGAAGAAGAAAGGAGGAGATGATGAGCTCAAGAATGCTATGGAGGAAATGGTGAAAGCTAGACATGAATCGGCCGAGGAGAGGAGGTTGGCAAGGAGCCAAGAGTCGGTGGTGGAGGAGAGGAGGGTGGCGGCGGAGGAGAGGAAGGTGGCATTGGAGGAGAAGAAAGTGGCCATGGAGGAGCAAGCTAGATTAATGGAATATGAGAAGTACCTCTTCTTCATGGACACATCTAACTTCGATGATAAGCAAAAGGAGTACATCAACCTTTGCCGTGATCAACTCTTGGTCCAAAAAAGGTTGATGGGCATGGGATGCATGGGAACTATCATGGGAGGCTTGGGTGGCATGGGAGCTACCATGGGAGGCTTGGGAGGCATGTGACCTACAATGGGAGGCATGAGAACAAACATGGGAGCAATGAGCGCCATGGGAGGCATGAGCTTTGGGTCTCTCATTGGAGGCATGGGAGGAATGGGTGGCATGGGAGGCATGACCTTGGGGTATCTCATGGGAGGCATGGGAGCACCTACGGGAGGCTTGGGTGGCTTGGGAGGCATGGGTGCATAAGGAGGCATGGGAGGGATGGGAGGGATGAGTGCACCTCCGGGTGACATGGGAGCATCTATGGGTGGAGGCATGGCTTCCGGTGTACCTCCCATGCCTTCGGAGATAGTGCGAACACCGTCCGAGTTTCCAATGAAGAGGGGACGCTTGAAGATGATGACGAGGAAGAAGAAGAGGAGCAAGACGATGAGGAGGAAGATGGGGCATGATTGTTGATGTTTCATTCGTTTGTGTGAACTTATTGGTCATGAACTTGCTTGTGGTTTGGTGATTTTGAACTATGCCATGAATTTGAACTATGCTATGCTGCTCAAGTCATGATTTTGCATATTTTTTAAGTTTGAAATCATCACTTGTTTCTATTGTCAAATAGCTTTTATATTTGCCAAGCGTCGGTTGGTCGTGCGTGCTGCATTTTACTGCGCCTGGTGAAGCGCTACAGCGGCGCGCTAAATTATCCAGCGCCTGGTAAAGCAAAACACCCGACCGGCGCGCGAAAACGATATTTCGGTGCTGGTAAAAAAATTAGCTCGCGGAGCTGCCGCGCGTCTGTTGGAGATGCTCTAACAAATTTGGGTGATTTCGAGCGGGCGCGTGCTACGCGTCGGTTGGCTGATCCACGCGCGCGAATCGGTCATCTCACGTATCGCTCGATCGGCATCATGTGGTTAGGAATCGGTCTTTGTTTCTTCATGTCGCTGTCGCTCCCTACTGCACCTTTTTCGTTCTGCTGCTTGCATGTGGTCGCTGTTCACACTGACGAACGAAGTGTGTTGTATGAATACTACTCCTTGTTTCGCGTGGGTGTAGCTAGGCCACGAAAATGTTCTCACTACTCAGCGCTAATCCTCTCGACAAAAAGTATGTAAATATAACAATAAATCATCACAAGATTTTAAGAAATAATGCTGCAAAAATTTGATTAAACAACAATATTTTGACTCCAGAGTGATTTCCAACAAAATTAACCAGTTAAATCCGACCAGAGATAGTACTAAACAGCAACACAAAAATTGCCACCCGGAGCGTCGGTCGCATGATCTGAGCCAGAAAATTGGTGAAACAACATATTTTTTGATGCAAAATGATATGCAACAAAAAAACTCTAACCATGTCAACAAAATTCACAAACGATTGCAACAAAACACCATTTGTTTTCAGCAACACAAGGTGTTAAAGCAACAAACTGTTTGTTGCGGATTCATTTGGAACAAAAATCACAAGCAACTTCAACAAAATTCAGAAATGTTTACAACAACAAAAATTATTTGCAAGGAAACATCGCAACATATTGTGTGTGCTTTCCCAACAAAAAACCTAGGAGTTTTTTACAATTTGAAAGCACATATGCAACATCGAAACCCCAACGAAAACAAGAAAACACCAAACATGTTGCAACATTTAGCATGTTCTTTCCAACAAAAAATTTATGAGTTTGTTACAATTTGAAAGCACGTGTGCAACATCGAAACCCTAAGGAAAACAGTGTTTGTACCAGACACAGAAGAAAAATGTTGTAACATTTCACATGCGTTTTCCCAACAAAAAATTTATGAGTTTGTTACAATTTGAAAGCACGTGTGCAACATCGAAACCCTAAGGAAAACAGTGTTTGTACCAGACACAGAAGAAAAATGTTGTAACATTTCACATGCGTTTTCCCAACAAAAAACTTACGAGTTTGTTACAATCTGAAAACACGTATGCAACATCGAAAAACGAACGAATATGCATTTTGTAGCAAACACAAAGAAATATATTCTAACATCACGCGTGTGCTTTCCCAACAAAAAACTTACGAGTGTGTTACATATCATTTTAGCGCGATGCCGCTTTGTCCAGCGCGCTGGCCCCTTTTTACCGCGCACGTGATTTTAGCGCGACTGCTAGAGCGCTGCATTTTGCCCCCCCCCCCCCCCCCCCCCCCCCGGGCGCGCGCTAAAAAGCTGTTTTTAGCCAGCGCGCGCCGCGTTTGGCACGTCTGTTGGAGATGCTCTTACAGTAGATATTGTTGCTCTACAAAGAACGACATATATAGGAAAAAAGTTAACTCATTTTGTTCCGAAAGAACATCACAAACTAAAACAACCTATTAAAAAGCAGGTTTATAGAATATCAGCATCAACCTGATTACATGGCAACCAGGTTTACAGAATGTCAGCTTTGGGCATGACCTCAATATGTACATGCACGTACGGGGAGTACTGTACTTAGTTTAAACGTTGACGAAGGGCGCACCCGTGATGAACTCGGTGGCGGCGAGCGCGACGAGTCCGAGCATGGCGAAGCGGCCGTTCCATAGCTCGGCGTCAGCGCTCCAGACGCCGCTGGACTTGCTCTCCACGGTCTGACCCTGAAGCAGCGGCACCAGTGACGCCACGGAGAACACCGCCGCGGTCGTGAGGAACCACCCCAGCCCGGCGCCGCTGCCGGCCTGGTCGAGAAGCCCGCCGCCGCGCGCCGCCTCCACGGTGAGCGCCGACACGAAGCCCACCATGGCCAGCCGCCCGTTGATACGCTCCGGCGCCGGGCCGCTGAAGGCGAGCGCGTCCCAGACCGAGGGGTTAGCCTTGGGCTTGGGCTTGGGTGCAGCCGGGGTCGGGGTTGGGGTTGGGCTTGGGGAGGAGGTCGATGCGCTCATCGTCTCCTTGGAAGGATCAATTTCCGGCTGCAGATACACAAACAGTCAATTTACATACTTTCAGAGTATTTTTGTAGCTAACGACCGACACACAAGAGAGTTTTAGAGTCAAATCTCAAGCGCATGCGCGCGTGACTGAAAGCTCACCTCGCTCTGGGCCCTCACAACGAGGGCGCGCCGGCGCGGCGCTAGGGACAACCGGGCTGTGGAGCGGCCGACAACGGCGGCACCGGCGAAGGAGCTTAAGGCGACCATGTTTGCCATTACTTACAGCAGGAAGAAGGAACTGGCTAGATTGATCAAACACTTGGTTCGCTGGGATTAGCCGTGACCGTGACTGTGTGTTGGTTCCAGAGACGGAGCAGTGGGCTATTTTATAGGACGGGGGAGGGCGAGCCCCGGCCGTGAAGAGGCCGGTGGCCACGGAGGTGGCCACGTCGGCGGGCACTGAGCCAGGGCAGGACGTGGACGTCACTTAGCAACAGGTTTTACTGGTTCCCGAGGATTTTGCCAATCTATTTACGTCGGTCCACTTCTATTTCGATTACTAAGTGAACTAACTGGTGGTAGACACCGGTTAGTTGGCTTATGAATGTATGCATTACCTAAGTATATTAAAGACAAGAGAAATCGAGCCCTGAGAGCGCTCCAGCGCTTCCACGCACTGTTTTACTGTGCCCCGCTACAGTGTAACAGTGCCGCGGAAGGACCTAATTGTAATTAGTCGAAAACTCAGGTATTACCTTGAAACAAAACTTTACAGAAACCCCCCGCGAAGGATCTTCTTGCAATTTTGCGAAACCGCATGGACTTCCCTGCAAAACGATGCCACACCCCCCTCTCTCCTCCTCTCTCCCCGCGCGGCCGCGACGCCACCGCCGCCGCCACCGCACGCCTCCCCGTCTAGATCTACGCGCACGGGCGGCTCCGCCGTCGCCTCATCTCCCTCCTCACCGAGCTCCGCACGCTGGAACGCCATCGCCGCGCCGGAATCACCGCGCCTTCCCCCTGCTCCTTCCGCCTCGATTTCTCGCCGCCGGCGACGTTTACGCGACCAATCCGGAGCGGCGCCGCCACTTCCGGGTGCGCCGCGTCCGCGCGCATCCACTGCCCCAAGCCCCGCGTCCCATCGCGCACGTATGCGTCGCCGGCGAGCGGCAACCTCGCCGTGCCCGCCGTGCCCACCGCGGGCAACGTGCTGACGTCAGCATGATGCCTCTGTGGGCCCATGCTGTCAGCATTTCAAAAAAAAAACGACATTTCTATTTCTACAAATATTCATCGGATAAATAAAAAAAAAATCAACACGTTCAGCAAAACAAAACTAACTATTTATAGAAATAAAACAAACAAAATTAGATTTTTTTTAATTGGTCAAAATCTGGATAAAATTATGGGAAGAATACAACCATTTTTGGGCATTGAAATACAAATTTCAAATTTAAGCCCTCTACATTTTTTAGAAAGATCAAATCTTACCAACCTTCCAAGTTATAATATTTCTGAAATTCGTGAATTTGTAAACCATAAACTTTTCCATAATTCCAAAAACTCCCAATCTTTACCCATTTTTGGATCCGCACATGCCAGTTTTTTTTTCCTGTCTGAAAAATCGATATTTCTATTTCTACAAATATTCATCGGATAAACATATAAAAAAATCAACACGTTCAGCAAAACAAAACTAACTATTTTTAGAAATAAAACAAACAAAATTAGATTTTTTTTAAATTGGTCAAAATCTGGATAAAATTATGGGAAAAATACAACCATTTTTGGGCATTGAAATACAAATTTCAAATTTGAGCCCTCTACATTTTTTAGAAAGATCAAATCTTACCAACCTTCCAAGTTATAATATTTCTGAAATTCGTGAATTTTTAAAGCGCAAACTTTTCCATAATTCCAAAAACTCCCAAGCTTTACCCATTTTTGGATCCGCACATGCCAGTTCTTTTTTTCCCCTTTCTGAAAAATAAAATCCATGAAATGTCAAACCTGTGACGAGTAGGCCCAATTCCCCTAAACAATTTCCAAAAAAATAATATATGTTTTAGAACCAACAACTTTAAATCTACAAATTAGAAAAAAAAGAAAATGTATCAAATTTCTCATAAACAACAAAATATAAACCATTTATGGCACAAAACAAAAAAACAAAAAAATAGGATATTTAAAATTAATGAAAATTTGCATAAAATCGACGCCAAATTCCAACGTATTTCAACATTTCAAAATTAACTGAAAAACACAAACTACATACTGCACAAAAACAAAACAAAAAACATTGAACATTCCAAATTGATGAAATTTTGCACAAAATTGACGCCAAATTCCAAAAGATTTCGACATTTCAAATTTAAATGAAATACGCTAACTACTTACTGAAAAAATACAAAAAAAAATCTACATTCCAAACTGATGAAATTTCCAACAAAATAGACGACAAATCCCGGCAAATTTCGACATTTCAAAACACAAAAAACTAACCATTTTACTAACATCAAACTAAATCAAATCTAAATAGCTTTCCAATTTGACAAATTTCCGAAATCTACACAATTTCCAAACACAAACTCTCTTTGCATTCCAACGATTCTCAAATATACACAATTTAAAAATGTCGACATTTTCAAATTTGAATTTCAACACACGAGTGCGGCGTGCCGCCGTACCAAATTTACCTAGTACAAATACAATTACGTCTTGGATTTTCATCAATAAGTTTATGCAATGTTTTGTACAAGTAATATAGAAATGAATTGTTGCGTGTCTAAAGATCATCCTTGATGATGTGATTTCTCAAGTCCAAAGTGTCTTTATCTCGGATAGTTGGCTTATGAAAGTGTTACAATTAAAATAAAAAAGAAGGGGAAGGAAGGATACTGTGCGGTTAATATGCACAAAGCATATGATCATGCTGAAGGATCTTCTTGGAGCGTATGTTATCACGTTTTGGATTTCACCAAGACTTTGAAGATTTCTTTATGGCTTGTGTTCAATCACTGGAGTATAATGTATGATGCAATGATCAGAAAACATATTGTTTTATTCCTAGTATGGGCCTCTGTCAAAGAGACACTCCTTATCCTTATTTATGTTGAAGGTTTATGTAGTGCTCTTGCTCACAAAAAGGAGGTTCGTGAAATTGAAGGTGTTTCGGTGCAGGAATGCACCATAAGTTGACGATTCCCTGATACTGATGAAAGCCAATTCAAAAATTGAATTTGAAAGGCGAGGTCGCACCACCACAAACCTTACAAAAAGCCAAGGCTCATACTCATGAAGTTTGTATTTTGATTTTAGTATGTTAACACGTTTTACTTTGAACGACATCTTAATAACTAGGAAGATGTATCCAAAGTTAAAAATTCTGATTATGGAAAAAAAAATCTAAAACAAAATTTGAGATATTGTAACGAATTTTTAAATATGTTTTAGTTTGATCCAAAATATATATTTTTTCAAGGATATGAGGCAGATCAGGATTCATAAAAGAAGACAAATACAACTCAACATGGACTACTCGCCAAACCTCCAGCGCTGCGCCTCTAAGAGGCACCCACGACGCAAGTCAGCCACGCGGCAAGCATCAACTTCCTCCCTGATCATCTTAATGACCCTACATGAACAAAAGTGGGCGTTGTTGAAGACAACGTGTGGCTCCATAGTGACGAGTGCAACTCCCTAGGTGACGTGACGCAAGCCAGTCCTCTGCTCGAAGTTTACCTGTGGTATGCGAAGCATCTTACCGGTTATCGTACCTTCCATTCCACACGTTCAGAGATTAAAAGAACAATACCATGCCAGAAACAAGGGAGAAACCTTTTACTGTCCAAAAATAATTACTCTCTCCGTCCAAAAATAATTGTCTCAAGTTTGGCAAAAAGTGAATGTATCTAAACTTGAGACACTTATTTTTGGACGGAGGGAGTATTTCATTTCAATTTCTTTCCGAAACTTTCCAAGAAAATCCCAAATTAAATCCGCAGAGAGACAACTTCCAATTGGAAAAAAGCTCTGAATAAAATATTGAGACGCGTATATCTGGGCTCACGCTCGAAACGCCCAAATATGTTTCTGTAGATATTCTTACTCTGACGACTGAATATACAAAGAACGGCCTATAGGAAAACTTAACTCATTCGGCTCTGAAATAACATCACAAACTAAAACAACCTAATAACAATCAGGTTTACAGAATGTCATCATCAACCTGATGACATGACAACCAGGTTTACAGAACGTCAGCATCTATTGCACTAGCTTCTGGGCATGACCTCAATATGTACATGCACGTACGGGGAGTACAAAACTAGCTTAATTAATATGTAATTTAAACGTTGACGAAGGGCGCGCCGGTGATGAACTCGGTGGCGGCGAGCGCGACGAGTCCGAGCATGGCGAAGCGGCCGTTCCATAGCTCGGCGTCGGCGCTCCAGACACCGCTGGACTTGCTCTCGACGGTCTGGCCCTGCAGCAGCGGCACCAGCGACGCCACGGAGAACACCGCCGCGGTTGTGAGGAACCACCCCAGCCCGGCGCCGCTGCCGGCCTGGTCGAGAAGTCCACCACCGCGCGCCGCCTCCACGGTGAGCGCCGACACGAAGCCCACCATGGCCAGCCGGCCGTTGATACGCTCCGGCGCCGGGCCGCTGAAGGCGAGCGCGTCCCAGACCGAGGGGTTAGCCTTGAGCTTGGGCTTGGGTGCAGCCGGGGTCGGGGTTGGGATCGGGCTTGGGCTTGGGGAGGAGGTCGATGCGCTCGTCGTCTCCTTGGTTGGATCCATTTCGGGCTGCATATACACAAACAGTTAATTTTATGTAAAAAAAATTGGACCTTGAGAGCCTTGAAGGAAAGCTCCTGGTTCTCTCTTGTAAAGAAAAAGCTCACAACAGACATGCGGAACAGCGGAGAGTTTAGAGAGTCAGGTGCATGGTGCATGCACGAGGCACGACGTGAAAGCTCACCTCGGTCTGGGCCCTGACGATGAGGTTGCGCCTGAGCGGTGCCACCGGAGATCTGGCGGCGGAGCAGGCTACGACTGATGTTCCGGCGAAGGAGCTCAAGGCCATCATTGTTGACATTGCTTACAGCAGCTAAGAGTGCACGGAATCTGAAGGCTGAAGCTAAGCTGGAGGGAAGTGTAGTAGGTTGCTGTGTTGTTTGGGGTGATGAGTGGAGTGGGCGATCTTATAGGGTGCCGGCCGGGAGGCGAGCCCGGTGGTGAGGAGGAGGCAGCCGGTGGCTGCGGCGATGGCCACGTCGGCGGGCGCTCCCCGGCCGTGAACGTGTACGAGTTGTACGTGCAGTGAGCCGGGGCACGACGTGGACGTCCATGCCACCATGCAGAGGCGCTCCGGAGCTCTCCAAAAGGTGGCACAAGTGGACTCCGCTATTGCCGAAGACTCCAGAAAGTGCCCAGCACGCGGAAGGATACTCAGAGGTATTGTCTTGTCTTGTTGTCTGATTTGAGTTTTGATTTCTGGGTCTTGGTTTGTAGCGCGAGATAACGAGAAGCGATTAGAGAGACACGCAGGCCCTCGAATGAACGCGTGGGCTCTGCTCTGTGGGTAGACACGGCAAAGTCTCGCCGTGTCATCATGTTCATCGGCCTTAAAAATCAGCAGTACTCACTGTCAACTTCGTTCTTACACTCTAACTAGTTAAATGTGATAAAAAGTTTTTTTTTCACGTTAGTAAAATGGGTAGATTCGGAAAAGCATTTAATTTTTTGAAATATTGAAATGCTATATATGTGTGGTAAAATTTATATTTGGAAATGTTCACATTTGGAAAATGTGTAGGTTTGGAAATTGTTCAAATGCAAATAAAATTTAATGTTAAAAATTGTTCATAGTTCGAAATTATGTATTCTCGCGTTAATTCTGATTTTTTTTTTCCGAGATATATGCCGTGCTCGTGTGGTGAATTTCAATTTTGGAAATATATGTATTTAAAAATGTTTTGGGATTTTTGAATTTTCATGATTGAATTTTGATCGTATGCTGTAAGTAGTTAGCAATTCTTTTTTGTAATATGTTTGAGTTTTGTTTTAAATATTTAATTAACTCAACAATAGGGGTAATTCATTATATGAGCACTTAATTATATTTTGTAAACGGTAACATTTAAAAATTGTTCGAATTGTGAAATTATTAAAATTTGAAGGAGGATGCGTTCGAAATTTTGTAATATGTTTAAGTTTTGTTTTAAATATTTAATTTAACTTAACAATAGGGCTAATTCATTATATGAGCATTTATTAAGTCCAATTAAAATTCAATCCATATTTAGATGAAATGAATTTGTATTTTTTCTCTAAATATTTATTTATATTTTTTGTTTCTCCAAATATATTTATTTAAAACTGGATTTTTTTTATATGTTATGTCCATTATGTTGTGTACATTTTAATTTTTGTGCGAAAAGTTAGAATGTTCGTTAAATCTAGAAGATTTTGATATGTTGTTTTGTATTATTTTAAATTCTAGACTATATAATGTATTGTGTGGAAAATTTGGATTTTCATTAAATCTAGAAGATTTTGATATGTTGTTTGTATTATTTTGAATTTTATCCTATTTGTATTTTTGTTGTGCAAAATTTATTTGTTGACGCAAATTTTGTGCGAAAGGGTTGGAAATTTTGTTAGATTTAGAAGGTCTTGATATTTTATTTGTATTATTTTGAATTGTAGATCAAAAGATATGATTTTCCGTATTGTATTATGTTGTACAAAATTTATTTGTTGGTGCAAATTTTGTGCGAAAGGTTTAGGAATTTGTTAAATTTAGAAGATTTTGATATATTGCTTTTATTATTTGGAATTACAGATTAAAAGATATGATTTTTTCAAATTTTAGTATTTTTTCCCTGTGATTGTATTTTTTTTGGCACGTGGGTCCCACATGTCAGGGTTATTTTCATTTTGGGAACCAGTAAAAAAACCGACAGCGGCGGCGGACGTCAGCGCTGCTGAGCTCCGGCGAGCAGCTGCGTGTGTGCGTCGAGCTGGGTCCGCGCAGAGCCGCGTGAGGAGGTGGAGGGGAGCCGGATGGGCGGCGGAGCGGGCCATTTGGTCGCCTGAGCGGCCGCCGGCGAGCGATTACGCGGCGGCGGATGGCAAGCGCGGCGGCGCCGATTCCGCCGTCCATGCATCGTTTCGACTGTCGATTTTTGGTGAGCTCGGAGAGGACGCGGCGGCGGAGGGCTTCTGTAGCTTTCGATTTGGACGGGGAGGGGCGCCGCGTCGGGGACGCTCGTCGGCGTCACCGGCGAACTGCGGCATCGCGCGTGAGGGAGAACCGAAGGTGGGGATCGGGGGATTTTTACGAAAAAGAACCTGGGTTTTTGTACAATTGCAGATAGGTCCCTCCTTCGGAGGAGCTGTGGGCTGCGAGGTTCGAATAGCAATTCTCCACAAACACAGGGATTTTTTTGTAAAAATGCCAGCGGGCACTGTTACACTGTAGCGGGACACAGTAAAACAGTGCCCGCTGCGCTGGAGCTCTGCGGAGGCTCAAATTCGGTGGAACTTAATATAGTTAGGTAATTACATCTCCCTGTTCTAAGTTCTACTGTTTAGTCCATTCCCAAAGTTATGTCTTGTTCACAGAAGACAGATGGATCCATATGCCGTTAACTCAAATCCTGTGGACAAGCAGGGCGAAAACATGATACGGGAAAGTTAAGAGCAGCAATGCCCCAGAACATTTCAGTTTCTGAAGGAAAAGGGATAAGTAAACAAGCATACTGATCTTACTCTGCGAGACCATATACAATACTACAACTCCAACGTCAGAATGTCAACACACAGGCTCATAGAAAATCTCATACGGTACAGATCAGAACATGTACCATTCGAGAGCACTAACCATTTTACAGGCTCATAGGCTATATTGCCAGAACAAACATAACTCTACGGTCGACAATAGAGAAATCACACATAATTCCCCTCCAGCAAGGTTTCGAGGAAGTCCTACCCGCTGGCCACCACAGAGTTCAGAACACAAAACAAAGACCAAGACACGGCGGGGAATCACTGTCAACAGGCACAATAGCTTGGGTAGACAATGCACTGCAGGGGGAGATAGATGGAACATGATAGAAAGTAGTGGCAACTCAATATGATGAAACGGAACTAATTTGTGAGAGTCGGGCTATTTGGGATGAGATAAACCATCTTCTCACCCAGCACATCCGTATCGCCCACGTTAACCGGGTTATCATCCTCATCGCCGACTCCTCCGTTCAGCAGCTCCTCCCAGAAATTATCCTTAGACACCCCTTGGGCACTCTTCTGCTGCACTTCACCGGTGCCAAGATTGAAATCATGTGGCTCTGTTACACCGTTAGCATCAACACCTGAGTCGTTGAGATCAGACGGGATCCCATCAACAAAGAGTTCCACTGAACCTTCCAGGTCAGGTGGGATCCCATCAACGAGGAGTTCCACTGAACCTTCCAGGTCAGGTGGGATCCCATCGACAAGGAGTTCCACTGGACCTTCCAGGTCAGGCAGGATTCCGTCAGCAAGGAGTTCCACTGAACCTTCCAGGTCAGGTGGGATCCCATCGACAAGGAGTTCCACTGGACCTTCCAGGTCAGGCAGGATTCCGTCAGCGAGGAGTTCCACTGACCCCTCAGCAGGAAGTTCCACCGGCTCATGGCGATCAAACAGAACAGGTGACTCTTGCTCCAGGCTGCTTCTGGCACCATGTCATCAGCTTCAGGCCCCTGGTCGATGCGACGCCTCCTTTTCTTTGAGATGGCTTCATGGAGCTCCTTCCTCCTGCTGTTCTGGGAAATCAGTTGCTTTAAGAATTCAGGGTTCCGAAAGACACGTGCCAAGAATGCCTTCATCTGCTGCTGCTTCTGTTCAGTCCCATGTAGCCTATTCTCCATGGCTTTAAGATGCGCCTTCATGTTCTGCTGTTCCTGCCTTAGCTTCACCACTTCTGACATCAATAGTTGCTTGTCCCTCTTCAGCCGGTCGATCTCCGCATCAAATCCAAAGTGCCCCACCTCAAGGTATGATCCACGAGATTGCTGCTTTGAAGCAGTATTAGCAGTAGGTTTTCGACGGCTGATGTTCTTCAGAAGGTGCCTCTGTCCCCGTAGAAAACCCTCGTTAGCAAACTCCCATCGATCGGGATCCACCTTTCTGAAACCCTGACAAGCCAACAAAACAACACAAAGTGAAAAGGTTACTACCAGGAGAAATGTATTATAAGTGTGTGCAGCAAGATGTTAATGATTTCTCAGCATGAAAAACACAAAAAAATTATGCTTCCACTTTGCTTCTTTCTAGATCATAAGATGCAACAGGACCAGGGGGGTGGAACTTGCACCAGGGTATCTTGTTACCTTTTAGAACGTGTTCAGTTAACATGCATCGTTTCAGTTTCCGTTGTTTCTGTTAGAGAGATATTTGTATATTATAGTTTCCCTATTAGATAGGGGGCTCCCTGCATATTTACACCTGTACATGTACTATATATTGTGGCCTTTGACCCCGTGGAATACAAGTTGCGTATTTCCCTAACATGGTATCAGACCTAGGTTTCTTTTTCGCACGCTGCAACTCGTGCTTCTCCGTTCGCGTGCGAGCTTCCTGATTCCGTCCGCCGCAGTTCGTCTCCGGCCGCCGCCGCTCGCTGTCTCGGGCCGCCGCCGTCGCCCTCTCTCCGGCCGCTGCAGTCCCTCGTCTCGGGCCGCTGGAGTTCGTCGTCTCCGGCCGCCGCCGCTCGCTGTCTCCCGTACGTCGTCTCCGGCCGCCGCCGTCCTCCGTCTCCGGCCGCCGCCGCCGACCGCCGTCTCGGGCCGCCTCCATCCCCCGTCTCCGGCCGTCGCTGCGACCCGTCAGGTCTTCGTACGGGTTGCTTTCGCGAGCAGTTACTTTCGCGAGCAGCTGCTAGCTCGCGTTCCGATCTGATCCAGGATCGTTGACCGAGCAGTTTCCAAAAAAAAAAAAAAAACCGATCTGATCTACGATGTCGCTGTCTGCTGCTGATCCCGTTCTAGGCTGTCCCGAGCTTCCGTCTTTGCTCGGTGCTGCACCGGGGTCCTTGTTGCCTATTTCGTCGTCTCCCTCGATGACGTCTGCATGCCGCTCTACGTCGACTCTCGCGGCTTCTGCCCGCAGTTATGGCCGCTCTACGTCGACTCCGTCTATGTCGACTCGCCGCTCTACGTCGACTCTCGCGGCTTCTGTCCGCGGTTATGGCCGCTCTATGTCGACTCCATCTATATCGACTCGCCGCTCTCCGTCGACTCTCGTGGCTTCTGCCCGCAGTTATGGCCGCTCTACGTCGACTTCGTCTATGTCGACTCGCCGCTCTCCGTCGACTCTTGCGGCTTCTGCCCGCAGTTATGGCCGCTCTACGTCGACTTCGTCTATGTCGACTCGCCGCTCTACGCCGACTATCGGGGCTTCTGCCCGCTGTTGTGGCCGCTCTACGTCGACTCCATCTATGTCGACTCGCCGCTCTACGTCGACTCTCGCGGCTTCTGCACATGGTTCTGGCTGCTTTTCTTCGACTCCTCGCGTGGCGTGTGCACGCACTTGTGACCGCTCTCCTTCGACTCCCCATGTGGCGACCACGTATTGTGATGATTGGTCCTCCTTGGCTGACGCATCTACCTCGACCTCTTCAGTGGCGTCTTTCACTGCGCGTGAGATCGCGCAACTCCGATGCCTGCTTGCTACTTGGGACTCTTCACCGACAGGTTCTGCTGGTTCTGCGACTGACTTTTCTGGCACCGAGAGACCACCTTCTTCTCATTCAGGTACATCCCCTTGGATTCTTGATACTGGAGCATCTTTTCATATGACTTACGATTCTTCCGCCTTGAGCTCTATTCGACCTGTCGAGTCTCCTGTCTCTGTTCGTACTGCCGATGGTACTCCCATCCCCGTTGCTAGTCGAGGCACTCTTAGCAGTCCCGCGTTTCATGTTCCTTCTGTCGCTCATATTCCTCGACTCACCATGCAGCTTTTCTCTGGTAGTCAGATTGTCGATTCTCGTTGTAGGGTCACTCTAGACTTTGATTCCTGTTCTGTTCAGGATCGTTGTACGGGCGCTTTGCTTGGTGCTGGTCCCCGACGCCATGATGGTCTATGGGAGCTTGACTGGCTTCGTCTTCCTTCCGCTGCCACCGCCGCCAGTCTCTCGACCCAGGTTGCCGCAGCCACCAGCTCTTTTCAGCAGTGGCATCATCGTCTTGGCCATTTATGTGGTTCTCGTCTCTCGTCTCTAGTTCATCGTGGTGTTCTAGGGTCTGTCTCCGGAAACGCTTCTTTGGATTGTCTGGGTTGTAGGCTTGGTAAGCAGATTCAGCTACCATATCCTCATAGTGACTCTGTGTCCGAGCGTCCTTTTGATCTCGTTCATTCAGATGTTTGGGGTCCGGCTCCCTTCGCTTCGAAAGGGGGTCATCGCTACTATATTATCTTTATAGATGATTACTCACGATACACTTGGATTTACTTTATGTCCTCTCGTAGTGAGGTTCTCTCTATCTATAAGCGTTTTGCTGCCATGGTTCACACTCAGTTCTCTACACCTATTCGTGTGTTCCGTGCTGATTCTGCTGGTGAGTATATCTCCAAGCATTTGCGTGGTGTTCTTGCTGAGCAGGGCACTCTCGCTCAGTTCTCTTGTCCCGGTGCACATGCTCAGAATGGCGTTGCTGAGCGTAAGCATCGTCATCTTCTAGAGACTGCTCGTGCGATGATGATCGCTTCTTCTCTCCCGCCACATTTCTGGGCTGAGGCTGTCTCTACCTCGGTCTATCTCATTAACATTCAGCCTTCTGCCGCCCTTCAGGGTGGTATTCCTCTCGAGCGACTATGTGATCGCTCTCCTGACTATTCCATGTTGCGTCTGTTTGGTTGTGTTTGCTATGTTCTCCTCGCTCCTCGTGAACGCACCAAACTAACCGCTCAGTCTGTTGAGTGTGTTTTTCTCGGATATAGTGATGAGCATAAGGGCTATCGATGTTGGGATCCCGTGGCTCGTCGGATGCGTATTTCCCGGGACGTGACGTTTGACGAGTCTCGTCCTTTCTTTCCACGCTCGACCTCCTCGACCTCTACTGTGGAGGATCTCTCTTTTCTTACTTTTCCTGATTCTCCTCCCGATGTCCCTCATATTCCTCCTCCTCCCCCTGATCCGGTGCCGTCTACTCCGATGCCTTCTTCTCCTCCTTCATCGACGCCTTCTTCTCCTCCTTCGTCGCCGTCTTCTTCACCCTCCCTCCCCGTCTCCGCCTCCGTCTTCTCCTGTTGCTCCTCATCCTACTTTTCCTTTCTATTATACTCGTCGTCCACGTGTTGTGACCGAGTCATCTGATGCACCCTCTACTTCTGGTGCACCGTCTCAGCCGACTTATTCTCTTCGTTCTCGGCCTTGTCCTTCACCTGATTTCTTGATCCCGCTACCTACAGTGTTTCGGCTGTCCAGAGCCGACTACGTATCGTGAGGCTGTTGTTCATCCTGAATGGCAGCTTGCCATGGCTGAGGAGATTGCTGCGCTTGAGCGCACTGGTACGTGGGAGATCGTTCCTCTTCCTCCTCGTGTTCGTCCTATCACCTGTAAGTGGGTCTATAAGGTTAAGACCCGCTCTGATGGGACTCTTGAGCGTTACAAAGCTCGTCTGGTTGCTCGTGGCTTTCAGCAGGAGCATGGCCGTGATTATGATGAGACTTTTGCTCCAGTGGCTCACATGACCACTGTTCGGACTCTTCTTGCCGTGGCATCTGTTCGCCATTGGTCTGTGTCTCAGCTTGATGTTAAGAATGCCTTTCTTAATGGTGAGTTGCGTGAGGAGGTTTATATGCAACCACCACCTGGGTATTCTGTTACAGATGGCATGGTCTGCCGTCTTCGTCGCTCTCTCTATGGCCTTAAGCAAGCCCCTCGTGCATGGTTTGAGCGCTTTGCTTCTGTGGTCACAGCTGCTGGTTTCTCTTCCAGTGCTCATGACCCTGCGTTGTTTGTTCACTCTTCTCCTCGTGGTCGCACTCTTCTTCTTCTTTATGTTGATGACATGATCATCACTGGTGACGACCCAGAGTATATTGCCTTTGTCAAGGCACGTCTGAGTGAGCAGTTTCTTATGTCGGATCTTGGTCCGCTTCGTTACTTTCTTGGGATTGAGGTTTCGTCCACCTCTGATGGTTTCTTTATATCCCAAGAACGGTATATTCATGATCTTCTTTCTCGTGCCGCTCTTACTGATGACCGTACTGCTGAGACTCCCATGGAGCTCAATATTTCTCTTCGTGCTTCTGATGGCGATCCTCTCTCTGATCCGACTCGTTATCGACATCTTGTCGGGAGTCTCGTCTATCTGGCTGTTACTCGCCCTGATATTTCTTATCCTGTCCATATTCTGAGTCAGTTTGTTTCTGCTCCCACTTCGGTTCACTATAGTCACCTTCTTCGTGTTCTACGCTATCTTCGTGGAACGATCTCTCTTTGTCTCTTCTTTCCTCGTTCCAGCTCGTTACAGCTTCAGTCCTACTCCGATGCCACTTGGGCTAGTGATCCTTTGGATCGCCGTTCACTTTCTGCTTACTGTGTTTTCTTGGTGGTTCTCTCATTGCCTGGAAGACGAAGAAACAGACCGCAGTTTCCCGTTCGAGTGCAGAAGCTGAGTTGCGAGCTATGGCTCTTTTGACTGCTGAGGTGACTTGGTTACGGTGGTTACTTGCAGATTTTGGTGTCTCTGTTACGACACGACGACTCTATTGTCAGACAGTACAGGTGCTATTAGCATTGCACGTGACCCAGTGAAGCATGAGCTTACTAAGCATATTGGCGTTGATGCTTCTTTTGTCCGTGCTAGTGTGCAGGATCAGATTATTGCGCTCCAGTATGTGCCTTCAGAGTTACAGTTGGCGGATTTTTTCACGAAGGCCCAGACTAGAGCACAGCATAGCTTTTTCCTCTCCAAACTCAGTGTTGTGGATCCACCATGAGTTTGAGGGGGGTGTTAGAGAGATATTTGTATATTATAGTTTCCCTATTAGATAGGGGGCTCCCTGCATATTTACACCTGTACATGTACTATATATTGTGGCCTTTGGCCCCGTGGAATACAAGTTGCGTATTTCCCTAACAGTTTCTACACTGTAGGCATCAACTCTCTTCTTTAATCTTCATCTTTTACTTTTCTTTTTTTAAGGAGAATTACAAAACCAATTATTTATTGTGCCAAAAATAAAAGAACTACCAACTATTATATAAGAAAAAATATCTTGACCTTAAAATAGTGTATTTATTTTAGAATAGAACCATTATTCATCGACAAAGTTCTGAAAAAGAGAGCGAGAATGCGCACATTTCATTAACCACTGAAACACTGAATAGGGAGAACAGATAACCGTGCAGTGCAACGACTACATGAGTTATGAAGTTAAAGCATTTGACAGATATGATCTAAGATGTCGCCCTGCACATGCTCTCAAGAAGTCCACTAGAATGGAGAGACACTCATATCCCAGCTGCTATAAATTCAGGACAGAAGAACCCTTAACATGAAGACATGAATTACAGAACATGTAGAACAATGTTGCACTTGATTGTCTAGAGAAAAATGATCTTACGTGATAAACCCTAGCAGGGTAGAGGTAAATGACTGAAAACACATCATAGACATTTGGCCACTACAATATTTTATTTGTCTTACTGATAATATGAACAATAGTATTGTAAGAAAGTGATTCCCGAGAAACTGTTAAAATCCAACTTTAACTTCTATCTAACCGAACAGTCATTCAACTACAGTTTGTGAAAATGCTGCTCCACTATTCAAATTAAGTTCACCCGCTTGGATTCCTTCCCCTAAATCCCCTGTTCCGAATTATAAAATGTTCTAGCTTCTTCTGAAATCGCATGTATATAGACGTATTTTAGTGTGTTTATTCAGTCTATGTGGTCCACAATGAATTATCCAAAACATCTTATAATTAGTTTTCCATTTTGCATCTTTCTATATCATAAGATGCAACAGGACCAGGGGGATGGAACTTGCACCAGGGTATCTTCTTGTTACAACTTAGAACGTGTTCAGTTAACTTGCATCGTTTCAGTTTCGGTTGTTTCTTCACTGTAGGCATCAACTTTCTTATATAATCTTCATCTTTTACGTTTCTTTTTTTAGGAGAATTACCAAAAACCCAATTATTTATTGTGCCAAAAAGAAAAGAACTAGCAACTATTATGTAAGAAAAAATGTCTTGACATTAAAATAGCGTATTTATTTTAGAATAGAACCATTATTCAGTGACAATGTTCTGAAAAAGAGAGCGAGAATGCACATTTAATTAACCACTGAAATACTGAATAGGGAGAACAGGTAACCGTGCAGTGCAACGACTACATGAGTTATGAAGTTAAACATTTGACACTGACATATGATCTAAGATGTCACCCTGCACATGCTCTCAAGAAGATCCCTAGAGTGGGGAGACACTCATATCCCAGCTGCTATAAATTCAGGACAGAAGAACCCTTAACATGAAGACATGAAGTACAGAACATGATAGAATAATGTTGCACTTGAATGTCTAGAGAAAAATGATTTCAAGTAATAAAACCATAGCAGGGTAGAGATAAATGAGTGCGAAACTGGAGAAGGGGAAGGGAGCCTTACATAGGTGTTGAGCTGCCTGACGAAGCTGGAGAAGTTGCCGTGCTTGAAGTGGGTGGGCAGCAGCGAAGAGGCGAAGGCGTGGGGGTCCCAGACGATGAAGCTGTTGTTGCCGGCGCTCCAGGACACGACGCCGTCGGTGGTCCGGTCATCCACCATGTCGTAGGTCTTGGTGAGGAACGGCGGCGGGCCGGCGTCGTGCAGCCCCTCCATCGGCTTCGGCAGCGCAGCGACCGCCGGCGCGTCCCCCGCCGCGTCCGTCGGCGCGTCACCTCCCACATGGCCCATCTCCTCCTTGACCAGACTAAGCATTGGGTCGTCCATGCCTCCAAGACCGCCCCTTCCAGGCAGGTAAATGCACTAAACCCCAAAAGCAAGAAGCTGCCCTGCTATGGAGGAAAAAGCCTAGCTTGGCGGTGGCGCGGCAAGAAGGTAGGTGGTACGGGCGGGGGAGAGGTGGAGACAAGATAAGGCGGGGCGGTACCTGCTTCTAAGAACGCGTCGCCATCATGTCACCCCCTCCCGCAAAGTGCACGAAGAAGGCAGCTGAAAGATGCTGGGGACCAGACCGAGACGCGAGCTGAAAGATTGGGCGGGCGAGGCGAAGCGAAGCTGGGGAGGAGGTCCCGACGGAGAAAGATCTCGCGGCGGGGCGGTATGGGGTCGATCTCTCGTCGCGGCGGCGAGGAGCGTGTGGGGATGAACGCCGGTGGCGGTGGTGGCTATTCTGGGAATGGAAGGTTCTGGAAGGTGGGGAGGGGTTTGGAGGAGGATGAGCGGCGAGGGCGGGCCACGTGTCGGGCCATGGGCTACGGTGTGGGCCGAGGATGGGCCTGCGCGACAAGTGTCGGTGCCTCCTGCAGGTAGGTGCTCGCGTAAAAGCAGCACCGTAACGGTGGAGAAAGAAGGGATCACGGGTTCAAACCGAGGGAAGAAATAGCTGCTGAATGTGGGGCCAGGTCGACCAGATGCCATGTGTCCACCAAAGTGGTAGCAGAGTTTGGTGCGGTGCGCAAAGGACATAGTAGTGGGTCATGTGTTAACCGCTCTCTCCCTTATCCCTTCGCTACAGTCCTAAGAGCATCACTAGTAGAACCCTCAAACCCTCAAAACTGTAAACCAATTTAAGGACTGAGAATTGACATTTTTTTGCACTTTTAAGGATTGAAAAACAGAGGCAAAGACTAGAACCCTCAAACCCAACCCTTGTTTCCGTTACAAGGGTTGGGTTTGAGGGTTCTAGTCCAAGGGTTGGGTTTGAGGGTTCTAGTCTTTGCCTCAACCCCAACCTTTAAAACTGTAAAATGACATATCACAATTTATCACTACATATCACAAATTTCATCATCTCAATAACAACAATAATCATTCTAGTTTATTATTACAGCACCGAATAGTACTTTCAACCACATAATAATCATTCAATCTATTACAACAATGTTGGAGCAAATTACAATAATTGTTCGAATCAAATTACAACAATTGTTCGAATCAAATACGACATAGAATAGTAAAACAAAGATAGATCATGGGCCTTGGCGCCGCCCATCCAACTGCCACTGGTGCTCTACTAGATCATCCCGGAGCCGACCATGAGTGTTTGCATCCTCAATCTCACGATGTGCTTGAAGAAAAGCTTGTATGCGACAAGGATTTCTTTCCGGTTGCACACGGGTACCAACATTGTCATAGAAACAAGGCAGGTTTAACCCTCTCTCATCCTTTAGGATCATGTTGTGTAGAATCACACAACATTTCATGATGTTCACCAAAGTTTTTTTGTCCCAAAATCGAGCCGGACCCCGAACTATGGCAAACCTTGCTTGCAAAACACCGAAAGCTCTCAATATCCTTGCGGGCTGCCTCTTGTGCCTTGGTGAAATGAGCCTCTTTTCGGGTTAAAGGCACCCCGTTTTTCTCCTTGATGGATTTGACAAGAGTTGCCCACTCGGGATAAATGCCATCAGTGAGATAGTATCCCATTGAGTACTCATTGTCCATGACTTTGTAGTTGCAAGTTGGAGCATCCCCAGTAATTAATCTTTTAAACAAAGGAGATCTATTAAGCACGTTGATATCATTTAGTGTTCCCGGCAACCCAAAGTATGCATGCCAAATCCATGTATCCTCCGATGCCACGGCCTCAAGCACAATGGTAGCATCACGGCTTTTACCGCAATACATTCCGTGCCATGCCTTTGGGCAATTTTTCCATGTCCAATGCATGCAATCAAGACTACCAAGCATCCCCGGCCATCCCCTTTTTTCATTATGTTCCATCAATCTCTTCGTATCCTCCTCGTTTGGTGCCCGAAGATACTTGTCACCATACAACCGGATGACCAACTTTGCAAACCTACGGACGGACTCCGTGGTTGTATCTTGTCCAATGCGAAGATACTCGTCGGTATAGTCCGCGGGTATGCCATAGGCAAGTACCCGCATTGCCGCCGATATCTTTTGGTATCCACTAAACCCATGATACCGGCGGCGGATCTACGACGCTTGAAATAATCGGACGCGGCCTCACAATCTGTGACAATCTTCACAAATAAACTACGACGCATTCGGTACCTTCTTCGGAAGAGTCGAGGAGGGTATGTAGGTGCATCCGCAAAGAGTCGAGGAGGGTATGTAGGTGCATCCACAAAGTAGTCTTGCATCAAATGCTCATGTCCGAGAGCGCGGTTCCGGTAGATGGTGACTCGCCCCATCTTCGACCCTCTCCTTTGATCCATCAACTTCATCCGGTCTTCAAACGATTGCACGTCGATGAAGAGGCTCATCATCTCGACGTCATCGTCTTGAAGCAACTCCTCAATGTCCGAATCGTCGGATGACGACCAACCGGACGAATCGGACAACGACATGTCGTCGTTGTTCATCTCCATCTACATACAAAATAGCAACAATTGTGAGTGCTAATAAATCAAAAATTGAAAAACTGAAAAATTAAAAAAAAAAAGACTCACCTTCGGATCGGGCGTCGATGCGGCGTGGGAGGAGGCGGCGTCGGGGGGGCGGCGGCTTGGGCCTCGAGGGGGCGGCGGCCTGCTGGAAGGGGAGGCGGCGGCTTGGGCGTCGGGGGTGGCGGCGGCTTGGGCCTCCGGGGGGGGGGGGGCGGCGGCCTGCGCGTCGGGGGGCGGCGGCTTGGGCGTCGGGGGAGGCGGCGGCGGCCTGGACGTCGGCGGCGGCGTGAGCGGGAGGCGGGAGGGCGGGGAGGCAGCGTGGGAGGCGGCGGCGCCCGGCGGATGGCGGGGTCGGCCGGCGGATGGCGGGGACGGCGGATGGCGGGGTCGGCGTGGGCGGGAGGGCGTCGGGGGTCGGCGGCGGCGGCCGGGGCTCGCGGGGACGGCCGGCGGCGGCCGGATCCGGGGGAGGGTGGAGGTTGGGGTGCTGAAATCTCCCTCCGCGCTTGGAGGAGACAAGACACGGGTTGCCTCCAGTTTGGCTCTCCAACCCTCACTTTCACAGGCCAGCAGGTGGTTTACAGATCTGACCTGGGAAATTTTTTAGGGGTTTGCAGTTTTAGGGGTTCTAGTCTACGGCTTTTTTTCCGCGCAAACTGTAAAAAAGCAGTTATTTTTAGGGGTTTACAGTTTTAGGGGTACTACTAGTAATGCTCTAAGGAGACGAAAGGGAGGCGTTCTTCGTTTTCGTTCCCGTCGCCGGCCAGGGCGGTGGTTCCTCTCCTCTCTGTTCGCTGCTTCGGCGGCGGGAGGGGGGCGGAACCTCGTCTCTGTGCCTCCGGCGTGTACATAGTAGGGTAGGAGTCCCTGGTGGTGCCGCCGTGAGGGGGAGGGAGGTGCTGCTGGTGGGGAATAATGGTGCCGGAGTTCGATCTCCCTCCTGGCGCGGTCGTAGGCGGCGTCGGCGAGCTACGGCTGGTGCGTGCTCACGGATCTTTCGATCTGGTGAGGTTTGGTGTTCTCTGGCCGGTTGCTGCAGCGAAGACGGTGGCCGATGTTTGGATTTTTTGTCCCCTGCTCTTCTCTTCGCTTCGGTAAGGTGTGCTCTGATCTTGCTGTGGAAGATCTGGGGGTGGGGTAGCTGGGCACCGGCGTTCGTTGCCGGAGGATCTGGTTGCCTATACAGGAGCATATGGGTTGGAAGAATACGGCAGTGGTGGCGTGCGGTGTTCTTCTCTCTGGCCGGCCGTGGTGGCGAGGGGAGAGGAGGATGTGGCAGCTTCTGCTGGTGCGTGGTTTCGGCTGCTGGGAGGTGGGTGCGGCTGGAGAGGGACCTGGCCACCTTTGTCAAGGTGAGGCGCCGCTGGGCCCAGGTCCGGTGCATGGATTGCTTGGGGTGCGTCCCCGGCCGATGCTCCTTCATCGTCTTCTTCTCTGGCTCCGGCGAGCTAGTTTCTGTTGCGGCTCATCAACGCTTGTGGCGAGAAGCTTTTCCTGCGCCGTGGTGCGACCTTGGAAGCGACGGAGGTGTCTCCGTCGACGGCTACGTTTCGAGGATTTGGAGCTCCTTGGTTGTGTGGAGGAAGAAGGACCAGGATGTAGAACCTTGGGGTTCTTTGTGCTTTTCTTCTTCTTTACAAGGTCCTTTCTGTAAGTTTGTTGCAGCTGCGTCTGCGTACGTATTCGTCCAGTTTTGTACTTGTATGTGTACCTGTATGGTTGTTTGTCCAGTTTAAATACAAGTATGAAAAATCAAAAAAAAAAATTGGTGCGGTGCCAGCCACGTCATCAGACAAAGCAACAACGTTGCATGGATAGGTTGGCTCCCAAACTCTGCCATACAAGCCCTTGGTTCTTTAACAATTGACAAGCTAGCCAATATAAAGCCTTCTCCCTTCTAGACGAGACATTTTTTCAGCAAAAGGACATAGAAAATACTGGGTTGGTATCCCATATTGTTTACTCTGAAGGTCAAAAGACGGATTTCTTTGACATCAAGGAAAACCATCAAGAAAATCTTCACATACTCGTACTTCACTATTCGCTGTTCTGAAGCAATTCCAAGATGTGGTTTATGAGAAGATGCTCACATACAAGCTTGTTCTTCACTTGGAGGCTTAATAAGTGAAGTACGAGTAGTAAACTAGGTGGCTCATATGCAAAACCAAGGTAATGACATTTGACATTATGGGTAGCATAGCAGCTTCAAATTGAAAGATCAATCAAAGAACAGGACATTGCCAAATTAAGAGGTATCATCGAAAATAATTATATATATCCAATTTAGGATATATAAGGTTAATCTCACCAAACACTAGAACCTGAAAAGTTACATTATGCACGAACATAAGATTTCCCAGGAGAGAGTTCATTGATTAGGCATTCCTTTTACACAGGCCACAGGCATCAATAATGCTGGCTTTCAAAAGCACTAGTTTTCTCGCACTTGCTGAAAGCATCATATTACAGCAGTTAACTAACAAATGAAGAGAACTGAATGAAGTCAAGGCTGTCAAGAGGTGCACCTATGTGGAGTAAAAACAGTGGCATACAGTACACAGTTTGGCACCACGTTTTGTCAGGGCTCTTGGCTGTTCACACGGTTCTGAAGCTCGATCATTTCTTGGTGATTTGGGTCCAAACAGAGGGCGGCGCGACAATCACGAAGAGCGCTAGAGACATCCCCAGTGTGCTCATGGAATGCCGCCCGAAGATGCAATAGGTGGAGATCCGCTTTGAATGAAATTGCCCTTGTCAGCTCTGCTATTGCCTCTTCCTCCTTGTGGCTATCCATCAGTACTGTCAACCAAAACCATCAAAATATATTAGTTACATTATCCTCAAAAAAAAGGAGAGCAATAGAATCACACTGCCAAATCTACTATTCAAAAGCTACTCATTTTGAAGAAAAAACACCATTAATCGCATACCCTGGGAACTAATATTGTGAGATTGATGGGATACAGAAACCAGAGGGTGTGGCAACAGCACAAATACGGCTATCAAACCTCGGTTAAAGCAATTTATGTTAGGATAACATTTGCACTGTGTACAATACATTCCAAAAAAGAGACAACTGTTCGTATTATAGGCCTGAACACGCGGTCCAAACTACAGGACACAGGCGCCTCACCAGGGCAAACGGTTACATTAATGAACTAGGAGTAATATTTTTATTTCAAAGGAAAATATGGTAGACTCTCAGTGTGCATATCATTGCCTAATCCTTCAACAGAATAAAACTAGTGAACTGATCAGAAATTATACCCTAAAGCACAGTATCGACAGTGCAATCAGCAGCTAAAAGGCCAAATTTCACAAATGAAAACAGTAGAAATTTAATGCGGCAAAGATAACAGCTACAGAAAATGTTTACTCCATCCAACATAGTTTTGCATCTGTAATATAAGTTACTAGTTATCCATGCGGACCCAAGACCTTGCATAAAGTAGCCTAGTAATATTCATTGATGTTCAAATTTACTGGATATTCCAAAATTCAGTTTGATCTAACCTGCAGCTCGATATCTGTATGGGTAAACACGTAATGGATCCAATTGGGTCACTTTTTCTAAATCTGACATAGTTTGTTCCCGTTCACAATACTCTGAGCGCTTCTCATAAGCTGAAGCATTGTTCTTAGCTTTTTCTATCAACTTCGCCATTTCATCATATGCAGCATCCCTGTTGTTCCGGAGAAAATGAACACGAGCAAGCCCTTGATGGGCCCTGGTGTGTCGGATCTTCAGCGCATTTGTGTAGCAATCAGCTGCCGAATCTAACTTTCCACAATCAACATAGACGCCACCAAGGTTGTTCAAAGCCTGCGGTACAATTATACACACAAAGTGCTCCTTAATCATCACAACTTAATGGATATGAAAACAAAACACACATAGGACTAAACTTTTGGATGTTTTGTACTGCAGAAAATCCTTCCAAATCAACTGGAATACTGGATGATGTCTTAACTTGTTAGATCAATGTCCATCAAAGATGACATCAGGAATGAAGTCCTTCGGTTTACATGCTCATAATTAAGTTTAGCAGCCTTTCTCGTGTGATTCAAATTCTCGAAGTTTTCTCATTAAAAAAATCTGCCACTTGCATGCAGATGCATAAAACAAATAATAAGCATCACTATTAAAGATTGAAGTTATGTGTTTTGGACATCCAGGTATAGTGCCCCCTTGCCCTTGCCATGAGGAATCCATGTGATTTATTATTAGCAAGACTAGATACTATAATCTCTTTTTATCCCCTTGACTCCCATTTCTCCAACACATCTAATACACCAGCAAGAATCATGATACCTGCTTATTTAAACCCACATGAAATGTGATTTGCCTAAATTTCCCTCCATTTTACCAAGCCTGAGTCATGTGGATACTAAACTAATTAAGTAATTGTATCAAAACTACAGAATCCAATTAATGAGCAGAAGCGAAACCTATAAATATTCAAGAATCATTTGTGTGGTAGTGTACAAAACTAACCTGGCCCTTCCGAAGCCGGTCTGAAGGACACTTTAATGCATCTTCAAGAAGTGATATAACATTTTCAGAATAGGAAGGATCAACCCCTGAGTCAGCCAAAACGTAGGCTTTCAGAAAGAAAGCCTCGAATGACCTTTGAATAGATACAGATTCCTCTGCTTTTTGTAGGGCTTCCTCACAGTGTCCCGTATCATACAAAAGCCACCCCTCATATACCAGCCGTTCATGCTCAGTTGCAGCATGTTGCCTAGCCAATTGTAAACTACGCATTGCTGCTTCAGGACAGTTCAACCTGGACGCCAAATGTTAAGCAGCAGTTTTAGTTAAATTGGAGATCAAATTGGCCATAAGGGAATCATCTGAGAGATGTGCTAGTAAAAGTTACCTAAGGAGCAGCAAAGACTGCCTAAAGTATAGAACACCTTTTGCTGCATCTGACTCAAGCATCTTGTAGATCACTGAAAGCGAACCAATATCATCCACTGATGACCAGCGCTCGTAGAGTTGGAGCCAGCATTCAGCTGTATTCCACTGCTCAACATGTGCCCCAAGAAGAGTGCCTATTTTGGAAGCAGCTACGCGTCCTTCCAACATCCGGTACTCATGAGATAGAGTAAGAATTGCATGGATATCACAAAGTGCAGATTTGTAGTCCTCAAGAGCTAAATATAGACAAATTCGAAGCTCCAGGCACTCTAGTGCTAACTTGAAACCCAAGAGTCGATTTATTTCATCTAGGGCCAGTCTAGGTTCCTTCTTTCTCATCAAGGATGTGGCCCGATACATGTAAGGGTAACTAAGAGTAGGGTCCAGCTCCGTTGCTTTGTCAAGGTCTGTCAACTTTCTATCACCTTCTGAATACAATGATCTCTCAAGATACATCCATCCTAGTGGTACACTTGATGTTATGACTGAGCTGAGCTTCTCGTAAGCCAAAACTTTTTTGCCCTTTACAGCAAAGATTCTAGCAAGACCAGCCATGGAATACACATGACCAGCAGAGAAGGCAACCTCAAATAGGTGTTCAGCTTCGTCGTACTCCTTTCTTAGAAGTCTAATACACCCAAGCTGATGAAAAGCAATTTGCTTCTGAGAAGGAGTAACTGCCAATTGAATTAGCTTTTCTGACAAGAGTACGGTGGTCTCAGTCCTCGGATCAATGTTCATTGTGACTTCACTAAGCAAGCAGTACAATAAAAAGGAGGCATGTCCAGCCATGATAAGTTGTTGTTGTTCGGTTGCACTCAGGAAGAGATTAAGAACTAGCTCATCGGTTAGACACTCTGGTAAATCCTGTAAAAGCATTTGTAAACAGGAAGCCGCAAGAACAGGTGCGTTTTCTTCAAATGACAATGCCATAAGCTCAACTGCATCATGCCTTGATGAAACGAGTGAGGCCAGTTTCCTATCACAAGCATCTTTTAGCTTGTCACAACAAAATGTACTTGCAAACACCAGGATCTCCAACAAGATTTCCAGAGGTAAATCCCCTAAGCTATATGTACAGCTAAACTCAGAAACAGCCCTCATGGCCTCTAACGAAACACCATTCTCTGACAAATCAACAAGTTCAAGCTGCGACTCCGTGAATGGTCCATTAAGCATTGAGCAAAATGGGATCGATAGAGAGGCAATCTTACGCCTATCACATATCACCCTCCCATCTCTTATTTGGAACGTTACCATGGAGGAAACATGCGACATCAAGTTCATGTCTGAACCAACTATCTCAAAATTCCGTAGGGGCATCTCAGAAGCAACATCAATCGGTCCAAACTCCCGGCAACACTTCCTACACGACGCGAGGACGTCAGCTATGATCTCCTCCCCGCGCTTCTCATATCGCAGCCATGCCCCAAATATGACCTTCTCATGCACAGTACCCGCACAGCGCCACCCGGAATGCAAGCTCCTCTGGCGCAATTTTGCCTCACCAAGGCCCCGAAACACCTGGGACTGGATCAAATACAACCCTGGCCGCTCGCTGGCTGTGCATTGCTCGAGCTCCTCGTGGATCCTCGACAGCACCTCCACATAATTCAAGGGTTTATACAATGGTACGACAGGCGGCTCTGCAATCTTGATGAGTGACTCACTGCACATCGCCAACAATCGAAGCTAGTCAGGAAATGCGGTTCGGTAGCATCACATCAAAATGGTAACGTGTGGGATCTTGGAGTGGAGTGAGCTTACATGGAGGAAGGCGAGTAGGATGATTTTGGCAGCTTCCCCCGCTCCACCTGCAGCCACGACTGCGAATTGAAGCCGTGGACGTGCTGCTCGTCGCAGGGCGACTCCGACAGGATGCTGCTTCTCATAGAGCACAGGAAGGAGAACACCTCCCAAATCTCCACGCTCCCTGATTTTGCAAGAATCACGGATACGAATCGCACACCAATGGTACGAGCAGCAGCAGCCACCTACGAATCAGAGACTATACTAATTTCACACAATGGGGCAGGAGAAATTTGGAATTTGACCCCCCTCTCTCCGCTCTACCCAACCACCTACGGATCCCAACACGGTCGAGAGCTACCACAAATCCGAAGGTACGAGCGCAATGGCCCGCGGAAATGGCCCCTCCGGATCAAATCTTGGCGCCCGTGACGCCGCACGCTGGATCGAATTCGACGGACCAGGAGGAAAGCTGAGCAGGAACAGAGCAATGGTGGCAGGGAGGGAGCAGTGGCGCGGGGTCCACAGGACAGTGGCTGCGTGCGAACTCGGATTTGGATCCCGCGAAAGCAGCCTTCGGGAGGATGGAGACTGGAGAGGGGAGGAAGAGATCAAAGAAGAGATGAGAATTATTTTTTCCTTGTCGTGGATGTGGAGAGGAATGGGGGAGTTAGTCTAGTACAAAAAAATAAAGCCTAGTAGAGAAATAAAAATGGAGGGTGTGTTCTTTCTATGGAAAAAGGAAATGAAAGTGCTGTGGAGTGCACATGAACCTATGCATGGGGGTGCTACTACTTTGTGATGTGGAGGATGGGTGGTGATAGGAAGAAGAGAAGGCATATATATAAATAAATGGGTGTGTATACAAGGTTAAAGAGTTGTTAAGAAAACCTAACCAAAGGTAGAAACAAAGAATGTGAATGGGGGCCATGGATCTTGTCATGTTAATGATGAAATGGGCACTTGCAGGTGCGGTGTTCGTCTGCGTCGGCGGCCTCGGTGGGTTTGCTGGAAGATGGGTGGAGTCCTCGTGCTTGTCTCCGGCGTGAGACGACGAGGGCTTGCTGGCGGCTCGAAGTTGATTCTCGTTCATCGGCAAGATGCTGGCGCCTGCGTCAGCTGGTTTATGCAGCGACTCAACAAGGTTGTTCGAGTTGGTGGCTTTGGTGCGAGGTGAGTGCGCCTTCTTCTGTCCCGGCGGCGTGCCGGCGGTGCTGGAAGCTGGTGTTCTTCGCGGTGGTTCCGAGTTCGGCGTGCGTCGTGTGCGTCTCGCCTGTGTTCGTGTGTGCTTGTGCTTTCCCTTGTTGATCTTGTACACGAGCTCCTGTCAAAAAAAAAAAAAAAAATGGGCACTTCAACAGACCCATGTTTCAATCAAGACACTGTGCGTCCGTCAAACAACCATTCAATCATTCAATGCAAAATGAGGCCTTGAAACAAATGTGAGGTTAACACGATTCAAAATCCATATTAGCCCCCTCCAGTCACCTCAAAATTGTCGCTTTAGGCACAAACGTTTTAGTTTCATATTTTCATCCTTAAATGTATTTTATGCAATATACTTATGAAACATCCTTCTATTCCCATGAAGGATCATCCGTGGGTTGGCCAACGCGCACCTGCCTTCACACTGACGAGCAGCTCACGCGCCTACACACATGGAGCCGGCCAGCTCCTCCCACTCTGGTTGTGCTCCTCCGTCGTTCTTCTCCTCGACTTTCTCTCGGGTAACCACTACTCCTCCTTCACATCTAGATCGTGGAAGACCACTGCCATGAATGGAGCTCTATACAAATTCTTTTATGTCATCAAGCTCAGTGTAAGGCAACTAACTAAGGGGATCGGTCTGGACTGGCCGTACCCGGCACCGACGGGGCTCTGGTAAGCCGAATTCGTGCGGGCAAATCCGAACCATGGTTTTTCAAAAAAAAAATGCCATGTTTTTTTTATAGTTTTAACTTTTTAACCCACCAGAGAAGAATACTGCAACGATGCTACAATAACACAAATTCTTGCTTCTGCGGGATGGTAATATGTTGCAAGGATTGAGTGTACGAGATTTGATGTTTTTGCCCCATATCCCACGGGGACAGCCAACGCTGACCTATACTAAGTTTAGATTTTATAATACTATAATCAAAACTAGTGATTAATATTTTGCTTTGCTAAGCATGACAACCAACATGTCTACTCTAGATACATCTTCAACTTAATTCAAAATGACTTTGAGTCGCTAATATATAGGGTCCACATTTGTGACTCAGATTTAATCTAAGCAAGTTAAATGGTCCACATTAGCAGATATAAGTACCACAATAAATGGTATTTTTCCTCTCACTGCCCTCTCTCCTTGAAATTAGTACACTTTCTATTTGAATTCGCGACGCCACATACGACATAGTCCCTCAGTTTGTATTTATTTCACTTTTTGAGTTTTTTCAAAGTCATTTTAAAAGTTTGACCAAATATATACGAGAAAATATGAGTCTATTATATCTCTTATAAAGCAAAATCATACTAACATGCATTAATAATTTTTCTATCTCAATATGCAACTTATCCACATAATTCATTCTCTTAACCAATCAATTGTCCATGTCATTTCAACCAATATTATTAATCACTACATACAAACTACACATTAACCATTCCTTAAACTATCAATTGTTTACATTATAAATATATAATACACATTCATCTCGTGTGTCATGTCTATTGAATTTAGTATTTTGACTACGATTAACTGAATTTTGCATATTCCTTTAGACAATACAATGTATCATATTTAATAGAGTGGAGATTTCGTACTCCTGAGATCCATTGAACCTGGTATTTTTTTAAATCGAAAAACAAATTACAAGTTTCAAAAAAAATGAAAAAATCCCGGATGTAGCCAATGGTGTAATCCACAAACTGTAAAAAATCAACTTCAAAATCTTTGTATTCTGAGCTACACAAAAATGATAAAAGTGTGGATCTCAGTATGCATATTTGCAGATCTCTAAATTTATCAGATTTTGTCATTTTTGTGTAGCTCGGAATATAAAGTATTTGAAGTTGCTATTTTTTTCATGTTTGTGGGATACACCATTGGCTACATCCTGGATTTTGTTTCAATTTTTTTGAAACACGGAAGTATTTTTTTAGTTTTATTAAAATACCAGGATCACTCGACCTCGAGAGCCAAAAACACTTTTTGACTTTTATACCCTTTGTTTACACAATATAGTTCCGAAAGGGATCCCGACGCACGATGCATCCTTATAGTATCTATAATATGAAAATACAATTTATAATGATTCTAGGTGTTGATATATTTTCTTAAAAATTTAGTCAAAATTTACAAAAGCTTGATTTTGAATAAATTCAGAATGCAATGTAACTTATTTGGTGGCATATATATGTGGCACAATGCGACATCAACAAAATTGTCATTTGTCAACCAAAATTGAACATACTTTTGTATCGTCATAATATTAGTGACTCTTACTAGTGTACATGTGTAACAGTACAATGCAATTGTGCATCATGGCCGGCGGTATCCGAAACGGCAAAGTTAGCCAGCCCGTTGAAATTTTGGTTCCACCGGTCGTGCATGAGTTAGTTGTGGTGGATGGACCTATCATGACTGGATTTATGGGGTCACGAGATCAGCAACAAGAAGCAGATATCGACTGGTTGGTGGACAACAGAGTGAACAGACTAAATAAAGGCCGAGGATTGACGAAGACGCATGGGAACGGTTGTTGAGCTTCATGATGGTGATACATGCATGTGCGCATAGTTAACTCTAAGCTTACGGCTTCGAAAAGAATTGGTGTACAAATGCTTTCACAAAATGTTTGGTCTTTAGCTGGACAACAGCGCGAGCGCAAGGTATAAGAAACGATGTTATTCGTGGGGGTTTGAACTTTGAACTTAGATATACTTTGTGTGTAAGCTTTTTTTTTTGAGCTGGTTGTTCAGGTAAACATTGTAGAAAGTACAGTGAAAATAATCCTTCCAACAACATTGACGAATCGGTGTACCAGACAGAAAATTTTATTCTTACACACTACCGATTAGAATCAGCACAACGTAGTTCGACAATCCTAAACTAAACCTTGTTCAAAGCATGCATCATCTTTTAAGATATTCTCCTCTTTATGATCAATAACAAAGTGTACATGAATATTTTTCGGATTCAAGGGGTTGATTTTTTTTTTTTCAGATATAGGTATTTTATAAATCAAGGAATAGGAGTACGATCATCCTGATTAAATGTGAGCCTAAGGGCCACTACAACGCCACACGCTAAAAATCCCTATATACCCATTTGATCAAGGCGGCCAAAAAACAGGCCCCAACGACAACACCTAAGAGCATCTCTAACACTGACCGTAAAAGCGAAACCTCAAACACGGTTTACGGTTCGCTTTTTTTTGGCAATTCTGCTCACAAATACGAGCGGCACATAGCAGAAACCTTAAACGAAACTGCATTTTTTTAAATTTTGGTGGGAACAAACACTTGTTCTTCATCGATTCATTGCATACACTTGTTCATCATCGATTCATACAGATTTTACATAAAACCTAACACTAAACCAAAAGCTAAACTAGTCTTAATCATTGCCGCCCTAACCCTAGTACCAAAATTCGGCTCACCGGAGCCTCGGGTGCGGCGGCGACGAGGTCGAGGCCGAGGCGTTGGAGCTTCAGTCCTCGTCGGAGACGAGGTCGACGACGTTCCCCGTGTCGTCCTCCCAGTACGCCTTCTTCTCCGTGGCGACACGGTCTTGCTCGAGCCCCTGGTGGAGAAAGATCTGGTTGATCTCCTCGTCGCGCTCGACCTGTGCCTTCTTCTCCACCGCCTCCCGCACGGAACGGAGCTTCACTTGAGCCGTGATGGACTCAAGCAGCTCGTCGGGGACGAAATCCTCCAGCGCTACGGAGGACCCGAAGGCGGCGGCGTCGTACTCTTCCGGCGGGGAAGAGCAGGTGGCGCGGTGGAGCTGCTCGCGCCGCCGCTGGAGCTGCCCTCACCCCCGTTGAGCCGCGCGCGTCGGCGGCGCTCCAGCTCGCGCTCCCATCGGAGGCGGTCGAACTCCTCGACCGCGCGGTAGCGGAGCGGCTCCGCACCGGCAAGTGGTCGTTGGTCCACTTGCGCGAGCAGCGCTTCCGCACGACGTAGCTGCGGATCACCTTCGCCCGCCGCTCGTCGGAGTAGTCACCTCCGAATCGATCGTCGCCCGGCAGCGGCGGCGAGTTCTCCCTCTTCGGGCCATCCTAGCGCGGCGGCGGCGCTGGATCTGCAAAGGCGGCGGCTGAATCGAGCGTCGGAGGCGGCCGAGCGGTGGGCGGATTGTTCGTCGGCGGCGGTGGGAAGTGAGGATTTCGACCCGTGAAATGGCCCTAGCCCGGCATAAATACAGGGCGGTGGAGCACATCTACGGGCGCCCTTATCCCGTTTACGGGCCGAGTCATCTTTACGGGCTCTGCTATGGCAAAAAAAAACGGCCTCGGCCCGTTAAGTCGCCGGACTTTTACGGGTTTGGCCGTTTTACGGTCACTGTTAGAGATGCTCTAAACGGACATTTTATCCGCGGGCTATCTGAAACTGGTTTGGGACCAAAAGAATGTGCATGTATGGAACATGTGAATTACACTGTTGATTGCTTTAGCTTTTGTAATTGCAAACATTTATTTATTATCACGCATAAACAAAATATCTTTTGATCTAATGAAAAGCGGAAATCTAACATTTGTTTTAGATATATTGTCGTGATCTGTTGATGACACTCGATTTCGGCTAGAGGGGAGAGAGCAAAGCAATAAGATGATTATTATTGTTTTGCTAGACTACACCATATAACTGACCGAGAAGCAATGTTGTGGATATCGCTTATCGGAACTTATCGGTCGACCTAAGATAAGGGTAAATTGGCAGGTTTATCGGCATATCGGCCCATTTATCGGCATATCGGCGAATTTATCGGCCGATTTATCTTATCGGTCAGACACCGAGAAACGATAAATCGGTCGATTTATCGGAATATCGGAAGATATTTTGAACAGTGCCGAGAAGTGAATACATATAATTAAGAATACTCGTTGTGTCACATGCAGGTATGGCTTCTCTGAGCAAAATCAGCAGATGAGATAGTGAGAGAAGTTTATCTCTGAGCTATAACGAGTTTCCGACCATGTACTCCTTTTAAATGCTAGACGTAAAGAACACATTGATTGATAACATTAGTCACTTCGCATTTTGAGATGCATTCATAAAGTAGGTCATTTTAAAGTTTGTAATTCAAATCTAGTAGGTTGCTTCCCTGAACTCGGACAGGGCTCCAACTCGCCTAGGCAACGACTATCCGTTCTCTCATAGGAGGGCATTTTGTTCTTAATTTTGATTCAGGAAATTTATATGTGATGGATGCATGATAAATATGATTTCTACATTGTTTTTATGAATATGGGAGCAATTTACGCTATACTATCATTCCTTTCTTTCTTAGTATTTAGTTCACAAAAGTTAAACTTCCTTATTGAATTTATAATAGTCATTAGCCATGTGTTGCACATGCAACATTACTAGTCAGAAAAAATTCTGACTCCTAAATCTCCATGGGCAAAACCCCAGGTAATTCCCATCTTTTCTCCCACCCACCTCTCCTAATCACACCACATGTCGCACGAAGAATAGTCCTCGTTATAAATTGAAGACTTGAGTCTAAAAGAAAGAATTGAACACTTGAGTATCTGGTAGTTGGGCCGAGCCATCTTAAAATGAGAAACGAGGAGCTCCTCACTTGGGCTTTCCAGGCCTAATTTTGTTTGACGAAGAAAAATGATAGGCCGACATGCCGCTTCCTCCACAAGGCTGGTCATAGTGGGGAGTAATTTAGACCACTCTATCTGTCCCAGTTCTTATGGCTCAATTACTTTATGGACTCATTTTGCATTGGTAAGTGTGACGTGATGGTAATGTAATATGTTCAATTTATCTCGGAAAACACTTTTGGCTCTCGAGCTCCAACGTTCCCTCTACTTAAAAAAAATTCAAAATCATATTTATAAGTTTTATAAAATCTGAAGAAAAAATCATGCATATTGTCAATGATGTATCCCACAAACGTGAAAAATCTTGATTCAAAATACTTTATATTATGGGATACAGAAAAATGACAAATGTTGTATGTTTTGGAGATTTGAAATTGTGTACATTTAGATACACACATTTGTCATTTTTGTGTAGATCCGAATATAAAGTATTTAAAATCAATATTTTCCTGTTTGTGGATATATCATTGACAACATGCAGGATTTTTTCAGATTTTTTTGAAACTTATAAATATAATTTTTGTTTTATTTTTAAATAGAGGGAGCACTGGAGCCCGGGAGCAAGAAATCTCTACTCATTTATCTCTCTTATTTTAATTACATGCCACATCATTTTTTTTACCTATTTGGTATCTATATTACAATGTTACTCCACTATAGGTAGTGAATACCTTCACGGGCAAATTCCTGGTAATTCCTACACCTCTCCTCCCACCACTTCCCTAATCACACCACATCGAAAACAGTCCCCAAAAATGAATTGAACACTGAGTTTCCTGGCAATTGGGCTGAGCCATCTATCTCAATATGAAAAAGGAGTAGCTCCTCGGTTAGGCTTTCCAGGCCTAATTTTGTTCTTAACAAAGAAGAATGATAGGCCGACCTGCTAAAGGCCCCAGCACGTTAATGCTTTCTCCACCGGCCCATCTGTTTTTTTCCAAAACTGTCATCACGCGGTTGCCAAAACAAAACGCGGTTTCCAATTCCACCTGTTATTTCCTCTTCCGTCCCAACATACTCCGTGGCGCTGACTGTGCACCCAACCCAGCAACTTCTCGAACGCGTCTGCGGCCGCGTGACTCGGTACAAAAATAAATAAATAGATCTGACCAATCCAGAATTCAAAAAAGTTCAAAAACAAAACCGTGAGCCCAAGCAAAGGCAGGATAACCTCTCTTCTGCAACTGCCATGTAGGGCCCACGTCCTGACCCACTTGTCATGCCGAGCGGTGGAAAAACCCCTACCCCGACGAAACCATTCCACCGTTCATCCCCTGACACGTGTCCCCATCGCACGGCCAGTTTGTCTCCTCTCGATCTGACTATATAAATCGTGCACAAGTCGAGCCTTCTCGGCCGCACCGTCGTCTCCGTCTCCGTTGGCTCGCTCCTCCTCCTCCGCCTCCCTCCGCCACACCCTCGAAAACCCTACCCTACCCGAACAGAGAAGCGAATCGTCGTCGCCGTCGACGGGCAAGATGTTCGGCTACCAGAAGGGCGCGACATCGAGGCGGGGACCTCCGGTGGCGCCACCGGAACGGCGGCGCCCACGCGAGGGCTGTACCCCGGGATGACCGAGAGCCCCGAGCTGCGCTGGGCGCTCATCCGGAAGATCTACGTCATCCTCTCCCTGCAGCTCCTCCTCACCGCCGTCGTCGCGGCCGTCGTCGTCAAGGTCCGCGCCATCCCCACTTCTTCGTCTCCTCCAACGCCGGACTCGGGCTCTACATCTTCCTCATCATCTTCCCCTTCATAGGTGAGGAATCCTACTACAACTCGTTCCGTTTTCTGTTCTCTTCTTCCGGATTTATTTTTCGGTCGAATTGGTAGGTTTTCCCCCAAACATGGACGAATGTATTCCCTTCTTCGCATGAACAACAACCGCTGCCTAATTCCACCGAATAATTTCTACGCGACACTACTAGTTGTGTGCGTGCGATTTAATTTTGTGGTTTGGAGGGCTTCCCTGAAGGACAGGGAGACTAGCTTCCCTTTGCTTGCGTGCTCTGTATGAGTATGGTTGTCGTCGCGTCCCCGCAAAGCGATTTCCGTGTGTTGGTCACAACCCTTGATTCTGTTGCATTTTGTAGGAATGTCCCCATGTGGTCTCCTAATTTTGCGTTACTGATGTTGTTGATTGTGTTGTGTCAGTTGCGGCTTGTATGATCTGTTACTAAAAAAATCCTTGTTAATTTTTGGTATCCAGTGCTGTGCCCGCTCTACTACTACCGCCAGAGGCACCCAGTCAACCTGCTGCTGCTCGGCGTCTTCACTGTGGCCATCAGCTTCGCTGTGGGCATGACATGTGCCTTCACTAGCGGTATTGTCTTCTCCTCCTGCTTGCAGCCCCCTTGTTCTTCAGTCACTCATGCTTATGTATATCACATCGTGTAATGCTTGTTCCATTATACTCGATTTATAATCCCTGTGTTATTCATGACGTATGACTAGTAGACGTTTTTCCTACTATTAGCTTGGTATTCACTATGTGAGACAATCGGATAGGTTCCTACTATAATTGTGAACCATGTTGTTTGCGTGTGGAATGGGTCCTGAAATACATGTGCTGCGAATTTGCCATCGCCAAGCAAATGGTAGGCACTGCCAGGCAGACCATGTGACTGTAGTTGATGCATTTTCCTAGTCTGTGCTTATTGCCAAGTTGTGAGATATATGTCACCTTTTATGATATGCTTGTCTGAGTCAGAACTATTTGCAATAATTCCTACCATTATTTTGTACGACAATTGATAGTTCCCTACTATTATTGTGAAAGCATCTTTAATTGCGTGTGGACTGGGTCCTGAGATTCATGTGCTGCCATTTGCCATGGTCATGCAAAATTGCAAATAGTAGGCACTGCCAGGCAGCCCATGTCAGTACCTTCTATATATATATAGTTGATGCTTTTCCCAGTCTGTGTTTATGGCCAAGCTGTACATGTTGGTCACCTTTTATGATATGCTTGTCTGAGTCAGAAGCATTTGCATTACTGCTGGCTACTATGATTACTTTCTAAGCACATTTTAAATACCAATACTGCCACCTTACACATTTTTCCCATGTTTCAATATTGTGAAATTGATGTTCGATTGAGTACGCTGTTTTCAGCTGTTACATTTTGAACTTGAAAATTAGCAAACGGTACCTTTGCTTTTGATAGAACATTGGTTGAACTTGCATTTTTAGTTACTGTTTGTACATGCCACTATTTATCTTATAGTATCAATTTGAATTTGAACGGTAGTTCCGGTGCAACGATAAGTCAATCTGCTCATGTTAACATAGTTTTGCCAAGGATTTAAGTTGCACGTCTAGCTTAAACTTTATAAGAGGGGCTTTCACATAATATAGAAGATTACTGTTGTAAAGGCTACTCCATCCATGTGCTGGTTTAATCTCATCTGATTATAGTGATTGAAAATCTGTTATCTGTCAGTTCAGACAAAGTTATGTTGTTAGGCACTCTGAGATCTGTCATTCGTTTGTGTTTGCGTCAGCAGTCATAGCATTGCATTTTTGGGGTTGCGCCAATCGTGGTTCATTCTAGCTTGCACATGAAGGAAGTTATTGATGCTTTGCCTCTTCAATGAGGCATCGCGTTATACTTCATCCACTAGGATTTTAAGGCTTAAGTAAAGAGACACCATATCATGAGCATGCACGCGCTTTATCGGTTCATCAGATTTACATGAAAGTTGCCTTGGTAAAGATATGCATGACACGATAAGAAAGCAAGTTTAAGTTCATCTAGTGTCTAATTTTGGCTGCTCTTATATCATGTATGTGTTGTGTTCTTTGCTGTGCTGATGGTTTTTCTGTTGTCAAGAAATCGCTAATATAGTCTGTTACATGATCAGGCAAGGTCATTCTGGAAGCTGCAATTCTTACAACAGTGGTTGTCTTCAGCCTCACTGCTTACACATTCTGGGGTGCAAGGAGGGGCCAGGACTTCAGCTTCCTTGGTCCATTCCTATTCGCCTCACTCATGATGTTGCTCGTGTTTGGGTTCATTCAGGTCAGATGCCTATATGACTTGCATTCCCTTCTGTAGCTGGTTGTGTAGTCCATTTATCAGGCTTCTCTCTTTGATGATCAAATACTGATAGTGACTTTACAACGCAGATCCTCTTCCCGATGGGCAAGATCTCTCACATGATATACGGCGCGCTGGCAGCGCTCATCTTCAGTGGCTACATCGTCTACGACACGGACAACATCATCAAGCGCTACACGTACGACGAGTATGTCTGGGCTGCTGTCTCGCTCTACCTCGACGTCATCAACCTGTTCCTGGCCCTGCTGACCCTGTTCAGGGCAGCCGACTAAGAACATTGCCCCGTCCCTGATTGATCGATGCCTCTCTTGGGCTGTGCATAGGCACCACCTTAAATCCCGTGGACAGATTTCCCCTACCCTGACAAGTCCTGAGACTTGAAGAGAAATGTATAGGCGCTTTACTAGTACGGTGAAAATGTTGCTGAGTTTAGTGGAGCTGAGTCGAACCCTGCCTGGGAACAACAAAATTTCTGCCTTGGTTCTATGCTATGGATGGTGGATGTGATGTTGGGTTTGGGTGTTATTTGACATATGCTGGATGGATTAGTTCTGCTGCTTCTCTATGGTCTTGGTTAATGTTCGTTCTGGACCTGGTGTCATTTGTGTGGCCACATGGCTTCCCGTTACCGGTTGTGCATGTTAGACACATAGAAGCGAAGATCGGACAGATGGCTTCCCGTTACTTGCGTGAGTCATTTTAGATCACTAGGTAAATGTGGCGCGTCGTCACGCCGCGCCTTTAGTGTGAAATAGTAGTGATATTTGTGGTAGAAGCTAAATTATGTTGTAAGCAAATCGGTATACAATAACAAAAAATGGATTTAATTAGTAAAGAGTAGAAGTGTAGAACATGAAAATATGAATCTTTGCGAAATAAACAGGTACAAAGTGTGTATATTTTTTTTAGTGTATTTATCTTCAAATATCTAGTGATTTGAGATGTTAAAATTCTTTTTTATTTATTTATATTTTAGTAATTAGGTGTATGTTTTGAAATTTGTGTCGAAAATATGAAGGTGGGAAAAGAAATGTTTTTTTTTTGAGTGAAAATCTAGGTATTTGTGTGCCAAAAATATTTAAAAGTTCTTGTACATATGTAAATTTTGATGTATTGGTTGTTTTATTTTGAATTACGATTTAGAAGGTATGAAAATTAACAAATGTTAGTTTTTTTTATGTATTTATTATTGAAGGTATGTTGCTTAGGGAAAATATACACGAATGTTTGATATATTTTGATATGCTCGAGATTCAAAATATTTAATTCAATACACAGAATAGCAAGTTAATTTTGTTGCGTAAAAATTAATTTATTTTTAATATTGGTAACTGTGTTAATAATTGCTTTTGAGATGTTTATTTAAAATAAGATTAATAAATTTACATACAAATCTACATATATATATATGTACATATGTTTGTTGTGAGGTTGAATGTATAATATTAATTTTAAAATTTATGTCAAAATTATAAGCGTGGGAAAAGAAAAGTTAGTTTTTTTTTCTAAAAAATCGAGGGAATTGTGTGACAAAATTTGTTTGAAAAATTCTTTTGTTTTTTTAAATTTTTGTATATCGTTTGAATTTTTTATTAAGATATGAAATTAACAAATTTTAGTTTTTTCTATGTAATTATTGTTAAAGGTATGACAGTTGGGTCCCGCATGTTTTTTTTTTTTTAAATCGAGGGAATTGCGTGTCAAAATTTGTTTTGAAAATTCTTTTGTTTTTGTATATTTTGATATATCGTTTGAATTTTTATAAATTGAGGTTTTAAAGATATGAAATTAACAAAAAAAAAATCTATGTAACTATTATTAAAGGTATGACAGCTGGGTCCCGCATGGCAGGAATTTAACAATTAACAAAATACAAAAAAGGGTGAGTGTATGACAGGTGGGACCTTTCTTGCTGACGTCATCCGACGGCGTCAGCAATGGCGACCTTCCTCTTCTTCCCCGTGCGACGCTGTCGACCATAGCGCCGTCGTTCGGGGGCGAGAGAGGCTGCGTGGCGTAGTGCGTTCGACGCGGCGCATCGTGGGGAACCGAACTGTGGCGGCGCTCAGCAAGGCGAGGCTTGGTGGCGGCGAATCAAGGCACGGCGGCGGCGGAAGGTCACGGGGAAGAAGACCTCGCCGCGGACGCCTCCGAGGTCCCCAGGTCGCGATTTCCCGTCAAGATGGAGAGGGAGGTGAGGCGGTCCCGCGGGTGGCGTTCGATCTGGACGGGAGGGTGCGCAGCGGCGTGGACACATGGCGGCGGCAGCTCCGGCCGCGCGCGAGAGAGGAAGAGAGGGAGGGGGGTTGTGCGCGCATTTTTGCAAGGAAGTCCCTGAGGTTACTGGAAACTTTAGACAGGTCCTTCGTAGTTAGGAGATGCGTACCGCGGAGTAATTCACAGAAAGATTAGGTTCTTTTTTGTAAAATAACCACGGGGACCGTTGGATCGAGGGGATCGGGCGGCGTGGAATCGTTCTGTTACTGTAGCGGGGCACAGTAACTCGGTTACTGTTCTTCGTAACAGTGAAGCAATGCCAGGGCGCGATTCTTCTCAATCTTAATATATTTAGGTAATTAGGTAATGCGGCGCACGGAAGTGTTGAGTTTGGGAAGAAAAGAACATGACCAGTATTTGTTCCAAGCACTATCAATGGTTTTCCTGGTTAGTCTGATTTGCGATGGTGTTTCCCAGAAAAATGAAACAAAACTAAAACTATGTTACCATTTCTCCACTATAACACATACCAGGACGGTCGAAGCATGAAAGCACGAAAGGAAAACGAAACCATTCTAATCGGTGGATTGTTTAATGGCCAATGCCAGCTATGTATAAGAGCATCTCCAGACCAGTGGCACGCCGACACCCGCCAAATGACTCCAAAGACTCAATGGGGTCCGGACGCAAAAATCGTCCACAGCGGCAACCCCCAAGTGTCCGGACCGAGCCGATTTGTGTCCGGCTCCCCGACCCACCTCCAAACTTGGCGGACTGCTCGGGGGCGTCGGACACCGCCCGGACACGCCCTCCGACAGGCGGACCCCTCTGTCAGTGACACGGGCGGGGGTAGCCTTCTAGATATGCCGTTGTGCGGAAGGCCGATAGCCCGCGTAATGACGCGACGGGACGTGACGACAGAGACGCATGTCGCCGGCATTAAACCGACATGTTGCATCGCCATCCACCTGTCGGTTCCTGCCCGCGCCAACGTTTCCCGCCGCTTCCCGCCTGCCTTTTCGCCTCTCCACCTCCCTTCGCTGCTATAAAGAAGCCCCGCTGTGTGCTCAGGCTTCACACCGTCCCCTCCCACGCCGTAAACAACCGGTGCGCCATCGACATGCCTCGCCGCCTAGCCACCTCATGGGCCACGCTTACCCAGGCCGCGCGCCGTCGCCTCCCGACGGAGAAGGCAAACCCTCCATCGTCTGACAATGAGGAGGGGAGTGAGGATGATGAGGTGGTGTGGTCGGAGGAGGATAACGCGGCGGAGCCGGAGCCGCAGCCGCAGCCGAAACCGCCGCTTTGGCCGGAGCAGGTGGCCCGATGGAGCCCATCCTCTCCGCGCGCAACGAGGAGGCGTACCGCCAGGTGCTCCGCGAACGCCGCGGCAGAGGCTGTTGCCATGCAGCGGTCGATCGAGAGCGCGGCCAAGGAGGAGCATGCCCGCTCCTTCATGGCGGCCGATAGAGCGGCACATGAGGAGTTGAACGCCATTAGGGCGGCGGGCCTGGGCGGTGCACACTACCAGACTACCAGTGCGTCAATGCGGCAGACGCTCACCATCGCCGGGTGGAACAAGCTTTCCACCGGGCCGACGTAGCGCAGGAGATGGAGAGAAGGCGTCGGGCGGGCGAGGCGCATGAGATGGCGCCAACGGAGGGGAACAACTTCTCGGCAGAGGTGGAGAGGGAGAGGCTGGCTTACGAGGCAGCCCATGAGGAGCGGCGCACGCTATGCGCCCAACGCACGACGGAGGCACACCGGATGACGGTGCAAGCCAGGATGGAGAGGCGTTGGCTGGCGCATGTGGCATGCCACAATGAGCCTGGTGAGCCGGCGTACTTCGCTGCGGCGAACAAACGACGAGGCTGGCCCCTCTACTCCGAAAGGACAACGATGGACCCGCCGCTCCCGGCCGTTCGAATGAAATTTAGTTTTACTTCAAATTTAGTTTAAATTTCGTTGCAATGTCTAGTTCGAATGAAATGTCGTCTACTTTGTTGCTGAATTTCGAAAATTGATCAAAAGTTCCATCGGGGTGTGCATGGGAGGTGTCGCTGTGGACACAATTCTAAGGGTGCAAGATATAATTTGGAGGTGCCGTTAAAAATGCTCTAAGTTTAGTGCGGCACACAGAGCGGACATTTTGGACTGCTGCGATGACCCGATATATCCTGGCGCCAGAGCATCCACAACGCCCTGATGCTAATAAGAGTCAGTTACTCAATGCCGCAAGCCCCGACTGCTACCAAGCTGTATTTTGTATTGTTTGTACACGCGCCACACTTATTTATACGCCAGACTCTTATTTACCGCTAGGAATTGCGCAAAACAGCCGAAATTTAATACCTAGCGCTTGCTTAGACTAGTCACAGTGGGAGTAACATGAGCAGTAACATCAACGCCACATAGGAAAAAAAATCTTACGTGGCGGATAACTAATGAGGTGAGAGATGGTGGTGGTAACATAATATGTTACCGTAACATCACACATTTCAAGACAAGATGTGTACAACCTAATAAATAAACTTGTGCATGACACATGTTACTCCCCACTATGGAGATAGTAACTTAGAGTGGTAACATATGCATGTTACTAGTCTAACTTACTCCCCATTGTGAGCAGGCTTATAAGCGTCCCATTGTGGATGATGTTACATGAGGTTAAGCTAAACTCGAATTGGAGGGCTCGCCGCGGTATGAAGAGTTTTTTCTTTTCTTTTTGCTAGATCTGTCTTTGTGGCAAACTAAGAGCATCTCCAGAGCATATCCGGGGTTGTCTGGCCCACTCTGGACCACTTTTACACCTATTTTTTCTTTCTTTTGTCCTTCTTTTATTCTTTTCTCTCATTCTACACCAATCACATATCACATGCATATGATCGGACAATTTAGGATGACATAACGACGACTGCATAGGCCAATTTTAAGAGCTCTTTGAGACCAATTTCGCCCATTCCGATGGTTGGAGATGCTCTAACGGCACATCTTCTTGTACGGCTACTGCTTATTAATAGTTTAATACTAGTACTCCTCTATATCTTACACAGGAAGCCGTTTTGGCTCCCGGGGACAGAATTTTGTCATTTTTGCACAGGGCGCATACGATGTCGTTTCGGTGCGAAATTTGACACGGTCGTGCGTGACATCGTCAGGTACGTGCATGATTTTTTTCGGATTTTTTTTAAAAGTTTTCAATTTGTTCTATTTTTTTGAACATACCAGGAGCATGTGCTCCCGGGAGCCAAATTAAATTTCCGTATCTTACATTCTTACTTTGCCTGGAAGAAGAAAAGAAAAAACTCCGTCGGTTCGTTTGTTAAACAGGGAATCGTACGCCGTCCAATTTTTGTCAGGAGCTGAACCACCTAACCAACCGCTAAAACCTGCCCAGCCCAAGAAAGACAATTTCCCTCGACCATCACAAAATCGCTGAGGCCAGCCAAGAATAGCACAAGTCCTCGCTCGCACCACCGTCCAAGCTCCGCACACAGCAAAAACCACCTCCCAGTTACGCGCGCGCTCACGACGCACCAGCCCGAGCACACCACCGGCGACCGAGGCCGGCCGGCGGTGGAAGGCCATGGGGAAGCACCACGATGTGGAGGTCGGCGGCATGCCTTGCCCGTACATGATTGAGAGCCCGCAGCTGCGGTGGGCGTTCATCCGCAAGGTGTACGTGATCGTGTCGATGCAGCTGCTGGCGACCATCGCCGTAGCCTCCACCGTGTACCTCGTGCCCGACATCCGCCGCTTCTTCCTGGCTCGCACCCCGGCCGCCCTCGCCGCCTTCGTGCTCATCATCGTCGCCCCCATCATCGGTGAGCTCGCCTGTGCACCAACTCTTTAATTCGCGACAAATATATATACTCCCTCCGATCCATATTAGTGGGCATAGCTTTGTCTAAATTCATATGTATCTAGTTAAGTATTTAGACTAGATACATATGTATCTAGACAAAGTTGTGCCCACTAATATGGATCGGAGGTAGTACTTTGTTTGGATGCGTCGATACAATGTTGAAATGACATACGGAGTATATGTTTGTGTTGCCATATATGGAGCAGTGATGATCCCCATGATGTGTCTCCGGAACCGGCATCCGATCAACCTCATCCTCCTCGCCTTGTTTACCATTTGCATCAGCTTCTCCGTTGGGTTGGGCTGCCTCTCCACCAAAGGTAACAAAAGAGGTCACCAGTTGATTATCGATAAATCACGCATCTGAGATGAAATTTGCTCCTTCTTGTCTCAACCAAACAGGCGGTGTTATAATCGAAGCGGCATCGCTGACATTCGTGGTGGTCTTCAGCCTGACGATGTACACATTCTGGGCGGCCAAGAGGGGCCATGACTTCAGCTTCCTCGGCCCCTTCCTGTTCGCGGCCTGCCTCATCCTAATGCTCTACGGGCTCATACAGGTCACACCACCAAAACACCCATCTGAGACCATCACTGTCTCATGAAACTACAGTATAAAACACGTGCGCCTCTTGAATAACAAATAACACGGTGCTTGTTCGTGCTCCAGATGCTGCTGCCGATGGGCAAAGTCGGCATGACAGTGTACGGGTGCATCTCGGCGCTGGTCTTCTCCGGGTTCATCATCTACGACACGGATAACTTGATCAAGAGGCACACCTACGACGAGTATGTCACGGCAGCCATCGCACTGTACCTTGACATCATCAACATCTTCATGGCCATTCTCACAGCCCTCAGAGACTGATGTTGCTGCCATGCTGATTCCAAAACTCCGTAGGAATAAAAGTGTGTCAAAATTCAACGTGGGGAATGAAAAAGAATGTATGCTCGGGTGAAACAGTTTATAACGGGAATGAGCAGTGGTCAACTGGTTGGTCAAGCTGTATGTCTGCATGTGTCGTTGTTCGCTGTTGACGGAGTTTAAATTGTCATCAAACTTTCCTGATGTATCACATAGTTAACCAAACTCGCAAAGTTGAAGAACTACATAGCATTTTGGACATGAACAGAGAAATTCGAATACATTAAGCATATAGTTAAAACGCGGCTCCAATATAGCTGTGCATTGCAGACAAGAAACTACGAAACTCACGGTTCAGACAAGTTATTTCGGCAACACTACTGTACTTGGTGAACTACTTCCGTTGTTAGTATGCCACATAATTTGACATGTGCGATTCTCCTAGATGTCATCTGGAAACTCCCATCCATCCAGAACTTGACATACAATCGAGAAGGATATAGCAAAGTCAGAATGAGCCACAGTGTACCTACTTCTAGGTTCTGGACTTCTGGCATGGCCTGTGTAAGTGCATTGAGTATGATGCCGTGGGAAGCGAAATACCCCCTTAAGCAAATGATGATTGCCTACAAGAAAATAAGAAGAAACAACGCATAAGGCAAAGGTTGTTGACTCCAAATAGGATATAGTTTTCATACCATGTTTGCCGACATCGAACAGCCTCTTGGCGGACAGCCCTTTTCTTATCATCAAGGGCCTTGGTTGCTGCTTGTAGGACCTGCATGATTTGTACCATTCTACTATGAGTTATCTTTTCTTCTTTAAGAAGGGAGTTTTCTTAGTTCAAACAGCTAAGACACCATAAGTTCCTAATAACATGAACTTAGTCATAACTCATAACATGGAAGTGTGCAGTTGAAGCATGAGGCCTCTTTACCTCCCTAATAATAAGGGGATTGTTATCCATGGGTAATAAAAAAGGATATTATAATAATAGTTCAAATAATCGACAACCTATGGTTACTCCAGGCCATCATAGATGCATATATTTCTCAAGAACCATCTGCATGCCATAAATAGAAACTGACCTTTGGCCGCATGCGATAGATTTTTGGTGGGGAAAGCTAGACATGGCAATAAAACATTGCAAGGCCGTCTCCCGAACAACCTACAGGAGAAAAGTAAAAGGTTGTGAAGCGTGCTAATCTTACAGATGGAACGAGTGAAAGTGGATATAGAATTACAAATAACGTTAATGTACCATCGTGTGAGGATAGGAAACAAGTTGTGTAAGAACACCGACAATAATGTGGACATTCTCCAGAATACATTCTTTGCCTGCAAAAATACGATGATAAGTTAGCGACTAAATGAAAGAATTACATCATACATCACAGTCAAGTTTACAAAATAAACAAAAGAAATGAACAGTCTGAACTCTGACGGATTGTATCCATAAGTGCACAGTAAACACAATTGTTAATGGCTACTAATAGGAGCTTATAGAAGTAACAAAGTGAAGTAAATGATATCACCTTTGTCATCCATCAACATTCCAGATAAGACAAGCAACAAACTATACACTAGATCTTTATCCAGGATATCAACACTCAATTTAGCTAAAATATCAACCATCACGACCAAAATCTGAAGAAAAACATGAAACAATGGGCCAATTAGTATGCTCTGATTCCAACAAAGGTTGTGCATGCTCTAATTGAGAAGTAATAACCTGATGGGCTTCTGTTATAACTGCTGACACCGGAGCATTGGAAATAATATGACCAAATGCTCGATATAATACCAATCTGCAGTGCATGAATTTATTTTCAGTCGCTTCAGGATATTTGACAATAGTGAAGGCACAAAATGATACAGGAACAGTTGTTTAATAAATGAACACTAGAATAATAGTAAGACCATCACCTACGAATAGCAATAAATTTTAATCAAGGTAAATTTCTTCCAATATATAAACTCGCAATGAAACAAATTCATGAGGAAAAGCATAATTCAGAACTAAGTGAAGGGAAGTGATCTTACGTAGTCCTGAGATTATAATATAACAGCATTCAACTGACATGACACCTGAAATGTTTTCATTTCTGAGGCACACATAGCATAAAGGATGCCTACTTCTAATGTCAATTCAATTCATTTTGGGTTGTTATCACCAAAATTATGTTACAGTACCATCTTGATATCAGAAACGATGTCATCACATTGCTTCTTTCCACTATAACACATAATGGGACAAAGGTATGCAAGAGTACACAAAAACTTTGGGGATTTCGCACGGAATGAGTCAGAAGTTGAGAAACAAACGCACAAAGTGCCTCGTCATAATACCAGATCTAAAAGGATTCAATTATTCCAAGTGAAATGAGAGAACAGATTTATCCATGTATGACATCAAACTTGGAGAAAAAATAATAAGCGGAAAGATATGACAAAAAGGGAGATACTACTGACGCATACTGGGAGCGAGACAAAGTAACAGAAACATGTTACTGTAAAAGCAAATGTTCAAATTATACAAGATACAAAACAAAGTGATAGGAATGTTGATACCTACTTTGTTGTCATCGCAGGGTCTCCTTAATTTTAGAGAGAAAAATTGGCATCAATATTGAGAAGAAACGCTGCTTATATAACAGCTTTATTCTTGCATGAAACTTTTTATTTAGGCAGACTTCTGAATCACTCATCATCACATGGAATGCATCAGCTGCAGATGTTGCAAGAGAAGCATTTAATGAAACATTGTCACTGTGTTCTTCTGTGGGATGGAATGTCCCCTGAAATCTGATCCAATACAGGCACTTAAGAAGAAACATTGAAATGTCCTTCACTTTTTCATCTCCTCTCATAAGCAATCCTTTGCCAATCCAAGCCAAACCACACAAGATATCAATCCTCAAACATATGCTTCCAGACATGCTGCCTGAGCAATTAGATTTCTGAAGTGGCAGCAGAAGAGTGAGACATCTTCAAAGTGCTGCTGGCTAATACAATTGAGAAACATCTCCCAAGAATAACATCAAGTATTTTATCCAGCTTATTCATCTGTGAAATCTGAATTTTGTAGATATTTATTGAAAATAGAAGCTAGTGCATGAGCAGCTGGTATTTGTCCATTCAGTAGGAAGACGAAAAGAGGTTAATCATCATGATCATATCTGGTACAGGTGTTTGAGGACGAAGACCAACTATAACCGATGAAAGCAAACACACAAGAGCTGTATCTTGAATAGAGTGTGCAGGACTAACTCATCTACAGATGAAAGATCGTGCATCATTGACTTCACTGGGAGTGACAGCATCGATGATATTATGCCACACGCTTTCTGAACAATCAATGATTGTTGTTTCTCTGTGCAGACTCCGACTAAGAACTTCATTCCCATCATTAGTGAGTCAAGAAGACCCTGAAAGAGAAAAAGGAGTGTGTGTGCGATTACACGTTAAATACTTATACATAATTATACCTCATACACCTTGGTACCAATAAATCAATTAATCAGCATAAATATTCAGTTTGATAGAGCTTCACCTGCGATCTAATTCTGTCCAAAGTGGCCAAGTCCCCAATCTCATCCCAGAGACGCAAGCAAAGCTCAAAGCAAGTTCGTTGACACCACCGGAGGTAAACAACCTGCCATAATGGAGATGGTTACTGAGGGAAAATATGATTATCTGATACATCCTGACAAAGGCTTGTAATTAGTGCAGGGCACAGGTATCAAGCATGCCATCAGTAACTGCTGCAGCTATATAATTGGTCAAGTATCTGCAACATCTTTTACAGTTATAGGTTCGATAATCCGAGCAAGATGTTTCTAGATTACAGACTTCTCGCAATCATGTTTCTTTATACAGAAATACATAGTGCAAGGCAAGGTTGGCATACCAAGGAAGGAGCTGACTAGAGTAACAATCAATCAAACGGACTACATATTCCGCACATTCTATTCCCTCATTAACCTGCAGGATCAATAAAATCGTTGTTCAGCTGCTTATAAAATGCAAATTACATGAATAAGAAGACAACAGAGATTTGATACAGGCCTGAGAAATGTTGGCGATGACAGCTTCTTCAAGTGATCTAGCGATCCTTAACATATAGCTCACCCCAGCAGAACCAATTCCAAAACATGCTTCAAGTCTTAGGTTCAGAGGCATCAACGCATCACAAGATTTAGCCAAATGAATAATCTTGTCAACAACAATTCTATTGTAAATCATTTCCTTTTTAGAAGCACGGGACTCCACAACAAATTTACCAATGCTAGTCAATGTTTTCAACGACAATCTCCACAGTTGTATATTTCATACTTGCTTGAAACTACTGAGGTGAGCATCAGCAGAATATCCTCATAAGCATTTGCCAGTAAAGTGAACAGTGTTCTGGGATTGTTGCAAGTATCAGTAACCCCTTCACTGCAAACCATTTACAAGAAACAACCATATTAGCATAGATATCCTTGATTCTAAAGAATCACTGAAATTCACCAAGAGAAAAAGGGAAATTAAGAGTTCGTTAATTAATTTTTCAGAAGTAAAACACGACCTTGATGTACAAAGTACATACCGTACATACTAGAATCTCTAGAAATGGCAAAGGGCTATTGAGAAACTACATGTAGAGTGAAACAGCACCGCTCTAGCAAACTAGATGCATGACTTTTGCAAGGGTTTATACAAGCATGGATTAAGAAAATTGGATAAATGTGATAACACCTAATACGTGCATGTTGTCTTACAAAATGTCATGTTGCAAGTCACACTTAAAGATGTCAACATACCAGCACATGAAACATATTCTTGTGTGACCGCTGACTGGATAGATGAGAATCAATAGTCAATAATTTTCCAAGAAGTTGGATGAATGGATCCAGTTTTTCCTCTAAGATGAGCCACCAGGACTCCTTTGCTGATTTAACAGGAGGGAAGTCTTCTTGAGATGCCACAGCCACTTCTCGACAGGATGAAAGCATTTGAACAGATAAATAGAGAGCTCCATAGTTAATAGCAGCAGAAGATGATCCATTGCAAATGTTTAAGTGCTGAGATTTAAAACCAGCTGAGCTTCCCAAAATATCCACCAAGCGTGTGAAATGCGCTTGAAAAACTCTAGTGCAGAAATATGTAGATGATTCAGCAAGAATAGAAATCACACTTCCAAGGGCTTGTAACTGATTCAGGTCATGCGATGACCTAGAAATGGAATTTTCTTCAGTTGTTACAGAATGGATGTATTCACGATATCCTCATCCAACAAGATCAAATTGATGAAAATCTCTATCTGTAGAATGTATATATGTAAGAGCAGTCTTCAGCAATTTTAGCTTCTGATACTATCTGATTCTTATTCTTCTCTGCATCTTTAGGTGACCCTGTTGATAAGAGTTGATCTGAAGAAAGGCTAAAAATCACTTCTTTCAACTTAAACCAGATAGCTGATGCGTGTGAAACCATTCTCTCAGCTCCATAGCACCGAATGCAAGTGTCCAGATATTTTAAGGAATCAAGCTGTATATAATATCAAAGTGGATTTTTTTAGCAGAAATTCAAAGAGATGGTGTCCACTTTGTTAAATTGATAACTGGAAACAATAAGGTAAGGTAAGCTGCTGACCTTTGCTAATGGAAGAGAGGAAGAAAGTTTTCGAGAAGCAATGGAATGACAAAGGGCTCAAAATAAGGAGTTGCGCAAAAGGCATGCTGCAAAGATTTAAACAGGTTATTAGACGCAAAGTAAAATAACAGGAAGGTGTCCTTCATTTACAAGCATGGCAAGCTGATATAGTAACAGATAACTCGAATAGCTGCACTCAACAAATAATCTGTAATGCCAAGACATATCTTTCGCTCAAAAATCAAACAAATGCCATGTTCATACCATCAATGCCCTAGAAAGTTCATCCCTCGTGAGACCTAAATTATCGCCCGCTCCCTGCGTATATACATGATGTCAATAATCATGATGCCATATTGGACAAACGAATGACAAGAACTAGTAGTTACAGAATAAATAAAAAATGTGAAATGTCTTGAAAGTCATAACATACATGTGTGAAGTAGACAGGAAAATATTTGCTCAGAAGCTCAAAAAGGTCACTTGCAAATTGGGCTGCCGAACCAGATGGGCCTGGAAATAGCTTCATGACAACTTCCACCAAATGAAAGGAAAGCTTCAAGCATTCTGGGTCTTTTTCTTCATCAATTGCTTGACAGATCCAGCATAGCAGTTCATCATCCTAGACATACCAATAAACTTGTGTTGGTATGTATCCATCATAGAATAAATCCACGAGAGGGTGAAAATAAACAGCTAGAAATATAAAAAAAGGCCTCCACGACAGAGATTCGGAAATGAAGATTCCTCCACTCTTGATTATTTGGCAATTTTGACCAAATACTTTATTCAAAGTTACTGGAGAAATATCCATTCCCAAGGTCTACCTCCAAACTAACACTGTTAAGTATCAACCCTATCTCTACACTCACTTCATTACACTTTGTTTGTTCTTCCAATGATAAGGATGACATGCAAGATTTGGTCAACAGTGCTCAGCTTTATATAACGAAATAAGTCTATTCTATTTGCTTGCCAGATAAAGGAATGCAAACATATCGAGGAGGAATAATCACAACATTACGAAAGTTAATTCCGCTGTTCCACAAACCTAAGAGGCACAAGTTTGAAGTATTATTTTATGGCATTGGACTATGTTACCCTTATTAGATATAGACATACTACTACTCTATCTAATAGGAGCAAGTATGGTCTGATTAAATGAACATTAGTACGTTACTGAACTTTGGTGCCTGCAAGATATATGTGCCAGGACAGATTAGTGAATTGGAGATGTGGAGTTAGCATTAGTAACATTTCGAACATATAAAGAGTAACATTGCAGTAGCAACTAAGATGGTTCTGCGATGATGGCTGTGATCCATAGTCCAGATATTGGGTATGTATCATACCATTGTCTTGACAGCTTCTGGGTAGTGATCAAGTACGCAGCAAATAATTTCAAAGCACAGCTGGAGAGAACATAGAGTTATGAAAAGGTATCAATAGATAGATAAAGATAACCTTGTTTAAGCATATTTGCACTAAAGATTCAAATTACCTTGCGGTCAGCAGCTGCAAGTGACTGTACTTGAACATCGTCTATGAAAGACTCGACTAGTCTTTTGACATCAGCAATCACAATAGTACCAACAGATGGTTTTCTTTGCAATAGAGCCAAGCATCCAACAAGTGCTCCCCGCAGTGCTTGCCAATCCGACTGGTATGCCAAAAAGATGCATGAGTAGTAAATTAAAGGGTGGCCAGTTGGCCATCATAGCGTAAAGATCACCAATAAATGCATGTAGCTAAACCGAGGTTCAATTTATAGGAGCTATGCACCTTCAGCGGAACGATTTGCTTCACTGAATATTTTCTTAGACAAAAACTCTGTAATATAGGTCGTAGGATTCAAACTAAAAGGTCATATTAACATTCTAGTGCACTTCTCTGCAGTGAGAGAGCATTCTTTTGAAAGCATCACTTAGGTCTAATTTAGGGGTAATCTAAATTATGAAGATTGTATCTAATCTAGGCCCAAACTCAGACACCTAGGATAGCTTTCTACTTTAATTAAATGAAAAGCCTAGTTAAAGTGCTTATTTGCAACTTGAATTCTGTAGTCGTCACTTTTTGGAGATGTCAAATAGAAGAAGTTACCACAATATTCCATGGCCTGCTAGGTCCAATGATGATGCACTTGGACTGCAATCCGTTGAGATTTGGTTTGCAGCCATAAATTAACTTTTTAGAGATAAGATTATTTGGGATGTCCAAACATTGGCAATTCAAAAATCGGAACTGAACCAAGCAGCCCCATAAAGTCTTGCTTGTGTCAAAACCAGTTCACTGACCAATTCTCCAGTCTTAACAGCACCGAAGAACTGAGTTCAGTCTTATATACAATGGTATATTAACAAAATGTAATAGTTCTGTGACATGTAAGTTGAACAAAAATAAAACTCATAACTCAGAAACCTAGTAACTACCCATATTCAGTCATCATGTAGCAGGGAGCTTAGCAATGCTACACAAGAAACCTTGGAGTCGAAGATGTGGCTACTGTGAATAATAAATCAATAGTTTATACATTCTAGAGTGTAAAGGCAAAGCCAGACTAGCATCATGTGCGTAAAGAATGGATAGAATCTTCCTTTCGAGTTTCAACTGGGCCAAACTTCCGATCCATTTAACCGATGGAGAAACGGAGAGAACCTAGCTAGGAATGTAAGTCTGCTCAGCTGGACATCTCCATCATTCAGTTTCAGGTCGGCATCGCCAAGTGTTTTTCTTCTTCTTCAAAGAATGGCAAGTAGCATGCGCACCTCACAGCGAATTGTGTGAGCGCGCACACCTCACAGAGAATTGTGTGTGCGCGCTGCGAGGTTCGAGCTGTCCGTTCGTTTTTGCTGCTTCTGAATCCTCATCGGGGCGGTGACGCACGGCCTCAGGTAAACCCTTTTTGGTGAGTCTCCAGTTCCCTTCTTGCTTCCACATATAATCTGGTCATGGCCTTCAAGCATCTATTCTCTCTGCTCCTGGTCAATGAGCCCTGGCGATGTGGTGCTGGTCTGTGTGTCTGGTTAATTTCTAGGGTCTATATAATGGACTATTTAATTTGCACAAAGTCTGCATTGTAAGAACAATGATAAGACTGTATGACTACACGCATTAGCTTCCTAGATTGATGTCCGTACAGAAGTTTTTTTATCTCGCTACATGTTAAAATAAGAACACGAGACCAGCAGGTAACAACTGCCAATTTAGTTCACGTGCAAAACGAAAACTCATCAGGCTAGTGTTCGAGAAACTGTGTATGTACTTCTAAATTCTAATGATGAAGCACTAGAAATAACCATGATGCACATAGTGAAACTTACCAGTCTTGATATGAAAAAGTCTGACAATGTTGTGATGGCATTGACATCTAACCATTTTAATGAAATCTGAGACATGATTTCCCCCAGAAGCATGATTCCTGCAAAACAAAGAAAATCAGATCCTTAAGAAATAGCATGGCATTATGCATGTACACAACTAACAAAATGGTTGGAAAAGGTTAGTGTTTTTAAAAACTGCAACCACTAATCGACATCCTATTAAGTGTCATGAGTTTTCCCCTTTTCACTTTCTCCTGGCTACCAGTGTGTACATGAATGTGGATGTATATCCATATTGCACAGTAGGAGTTTAAATATTTTAGCAGAGGTAATCCGTGATAATCTTCACTGGAGAAAGAGAGCTTGACTTATGCATCTTCTGGAACCGTGCTAAGAATGCAGACAGCTAAGACTATAGAACCTTAAAACTTGGCATAGACGATAAGGTTTTAAGTTTTACTTGCATTAGCAAATTTGCAGGTCTTCTTAAAAAGCGACGCAAATAGCATGTGAAATAACTGAAAAAATGCAGAGAGGGGAAAAAAAACCTCTTGATCTGACAATGTGGTCTGTCGTAGTCAAATACATGTCCATCTTAAAAACCTGAAACGACATCACCAACAGGATACATAAAGAGCTACCCTCCTTGGCCAAATCATGGAGCATATTCTGAGATACCAGATCATACCAAATCGAAGAGCGTCAGCTTGTCCTTGTTCACCAAGGCTGCAAGAGCATCCACACTTGCAGACTGTGACACATACACGTAACAACATTAGCAACAACATTAGCATCCACGGCAAACTAGGAACAACAAAGGATAGTGTCCATCAAGCATGCTAAGCTAACCAATGGCAACATACACCCCGTGTGTTAACCAAGCAGAAGCTTCTGCCAAATTGTGGTAGAACTGCACAAAATTTAGAAGCCTCTGTAACACTGAAGCTTTTGGAACAGAGGTAATACCTGTTACTAGCAGTTTTCTTATGAGCATTTACATATACAGTGCCTAAGCGAGCTCATCGTAAATATATTCCAAGCAAATCATACGAGCATAAAGCGGAATTTGAAACAAAAGCCACGAGCAAGTAATCAATCAGAAGTGAACCCAATCGGGGAGAAAACAAAACAACAAGGGAGAGATGGGGAGGGGAAGCCGTACGTGTTGGGCGGGGGGGCGGGAGACGTCTACGAAGGCCTCGACGTAGGGCACCCAGTCGCCGGCAGGGACATTCGCCATTGCCATCGCGAGCTACGAGCCGTGGCCTGGAAGCTTCGCCCCCGCTTCCAGGCAGGGTTTAGGGGTTTGCTAGTGGCTGGAGGTACTGGACGAAGAGGGGCGGGTTTCTGGACGGACTAGGTGGGCGATGGAGCGGCGGCGTTGGAGGAACGGCGGGCGGCAGCAGTGACGGGCGGCGTGCGGTGGGCTACGGCGGAGGGGGCGCGAGTGAGGCGGCGCCGGGTGGGGGCTTTCTCCTGGCAAGGTCAACAGCATAAACCGTTGCCCTGTTGGAAAGATCGCGGCCGTCGACATGGGGGTCTTTCTCTTTCATCGCAAATACTGTAATGAACTCAGTTTTTGCTTATTTTCATCAGTAGCTTTATATTTCTATCTATATATGACATACAATTAAGACATAAATTAGATTGCATGGCGATATGTTCGATATGTTATTACAATTTAAATTTAAATTTAAATCCAAATTCGATATGTTCTATAAACATGACATTTGAACTCGTCGTTTCCTCTAAACACCCACAAGTGTTCGACTATATCACATTACAATTAGTGATAAATTGTTTCATCATGAATTTACTGATGCATGGCGAGAAATTAAAAAAACTCGCCGAAAAGTCCTGATGTGGCTCGGCAAGAGATTCTTGATACTCAAATTGATGATCAAACGCCATACCAGCATCTCGATATCACTATCCATGATCATATTGCATGATAACACAAACATTTATGAACTCCCACATGTGATCTAGCAGCCATGATAGAGAGAAGGGTACCAGATATTTAAAATATAGGCTTGGAGCACATCAAAATCCGCTCCCCATCTTTCGTAACACTCTTGTTTCGAGGTTTTTTCTACCCAACAGGGTTGCATATTGTCTTCGCAATTGTATTGTCTTTGCAATTTTCGATCAACAAGGATATATGTCATCTGCTAGGTAGCACCCCTTATTATATTGCTGGCAATTTATCTCATAGTTGCACTTCGGAGTTTGACCCTCAGCAAATATCAGAAAACACCGGAGAGCGTTGCAGCATTGTCAATGTGAAAAGCGGTATGCCGATAAAAGAGTGCCAAATCCACTATCATAATCGCCATAATCGCCACACCTTAAAGCACGACACTACACGCTTTGACCTTATTTTATATATCCCTTGCCAAGATTATGAAAAAAATCCAACTCCAATGCATGCAATCGATGATCCCAAGTATCTCAGGAAATCCTCCCGCATCACCTTGTGCCATGAGTTTAGTTGTGTCTGCTGCATTTTGTGCTATTAAATAGGTCGATCCAGACACTTTCACCAATGTTGCACAAAACATTACATGGATTCAATGGATGTGGATTCAGACATACGGAGGTAGTCATCCACACTGTGTGCAACAACTGTATATGAAAGACATCGTACTGCAGTGCATGTCTAAATGGATGAGAATCCAATAAGTCTGGTGCAATCTTTCTTCGGCGCGAAGTAGTCATCATACTCTGAACACCGTGCACAATGCGCATGAACACATACTTATTATCCTAAAGAGTCAGAAAATGGAATCGCACGGTTTGCTGGGTTGCTAGAAAAATGGTCATTGAATATCAGCACATGACTCAAGGCCTTTCGATGGTTCTTATTAGCTTGCCGCTCAGGTTTCAATCCTCCGTGTTTGGCGGTGGCTTCCAGCTCCTAGTGCGCAGTTAAAAGAACAACGGGAATCATTTTTTATCATTTTCATCGTCTACGATATTGGCGTTGAAAGAACATTTCTTAATCCCTTGTTGGTTTTGTGTGTTAGGCAACAACACTAGTGATAATCTAATTATAAATCAAGTGATGCGGTTTTAGGTGATTAAAACATATAAGCATCGAATTCCAAAAAGATAAGTGAAAAGAGCTTGCGAAGTTCTCTGGCAAATTCAGTGTGCAAGCCTCTGTCTAAACCGGAGTTTTAGGCCGGATATTTCATATTGGGGGCCGGAGATTTGAAATATCCGGTTTCCATTCAAGAATTCGCCTAAGACCTTTTTCCAGAGAAGTGTGCAAGTCTCTGTCTAAACCGGAGATTTGCACCGGATATTTCATCTAGAGGCCGGAGAATTGAAATATCCGGTTTCTCTTGAAGATTTTGTCTAAGAAACAATTTCCAGGAAAGTGTGCAAGGCTCTGGCTAAACCGGAATTTTGGGGCCGCATATTTCGCCTAAGGGGCCGGAATCACTTAAGCCAGATATTCCGGCCCTCTGTTTTCTGCCTGCGTCTTCAACGGCTAGTTTTGGTGGGTGGGTATATATACCCCACTTCGTCTTCAACCTCAGTGAGCTGGCCCAAAATCTGTTGACCCCCATTGTTGCAAGCTCAAAACCTCGATTACTCCCAATCCCTCCACCCAAACTAGCTTGTTGATCTTTGTAGGATTGAAGGAGAAGGCCCGGATCTACATCTTCACCAAGCAGATTTGTATTTCCTCCTCATTCACTTGAGGAACCATTTTCTAGGGTTTCCATTGGGAAAACCTAGCCCCCTTGTTGTACTCACTTGCTTGCTACTTTTGTGTAGCAGATTCGTGGTGCTTGGGAGCTCCCAATCCTTTTGTGGGTTGTGCCTCAAGTATGTTGTAAGGGATCTGGATTCCGCCTTGAAGGATTCCGATAGTGGAAGGTGAACCGAGCTTTTGGGCAAGGTGCATCGGAGAATAGGGTGAGGCCATTTGTGGCGTTTGAGTTTGAAACTCACACCCCTCCAACGAGACGTACTCCCCTAAAAAGGAGAAACTCGGGAATACATCCTTGTCTCCGTGTGCTTCCCGTTCGGTTACTCCTTACTCTCGAGTTATTACTTGTTTCTTACCGTGCTTAGTGTTAACTTGTCATATAGGTAAATTCACGGTAGTTGCATATCTAGAGAATTTACCTTTGTGTCAAGCCGCAATCGAAAAAGAATTAAAATCTGGAGTAGCACCTATTCACCCCTCCCCCCCCCCCCTTTAGGTGGCCATACGATCCTTTGAATTGGTATCAGAGCCTCGGCTCTTTATTCGGGTTTAACAGCCTAAGAGTAGTAAGGCCTTCGATGCAGATGGGAACCCTATTGTCCCTCCTACCACTTCGGTTTCCCTAGAGGACTTCACTAGCATGAAGACCTCTATGGAAACCGAAATGGGCAAGTTGCGTGAAATGATAGCGCAACTCATGGATTCAAAGGTACCCGTAGCACCTCCTAGTCCGAAGAAGCCTCATGAGGATTTAACGGATGATAAAGAGGATAAAGGGGTTGACAACACTAAAATTGATAACCCTATTAAACCAACCAATGGGGCGGGAGGGTCACATGTTGTCCCTTTCACGTACTCTCTCGACCCACCTATCCCTCATCCTCCAATTCACCTAAGAGGAAATCCACCTAAGCTAAATGCATCTTTGTTTACTAAATGGAAATCTTCTATGAGATCTTATGTAAACAGTGCATCTATCGAGCTGTGGAGGATTGTTGTAGAAGGTTACCAAGCTGTGGATGAATTCAACAAGACAAGAAGAGAAGTGGTTGATTGTCAACTAAATGCCACCGCTCTTGACTTGATCCAAGATGCAGTGGGAGATGATGACATGTCTATCATTGAACATTGCACCACCGCCAAAGAAGCTTGGGGTGCCTCATCGAGGTGTTCGCTGGAAATGATAGTATGAGAAGAAACCGATTTGAGGAAATGAGCAACAAAGCCGAAGGATTCTTCATGCAAGATGGGGAAGACCATGAGCAAATGTATCGAAGACTCAAGGCTCTTGCTAATGCCTATAGAGATCTTGGTGCTTCGCATGTGAATGATGATTGGATCAAGAGGAAGTATGTGAATGCCCTATTACCCTTTGAACCGGCCGACTTGAAGAATCTCCAAGGAAAACACAACTATGCTCAATTGACATCCAATGAAGTCATGCAAGAGATGCAATCTTACAAGGTTCAAGCCAAAATTGCTCAAGACTCTCGTGCCTGGGCTATTGGAATGCACCAAGGATCCTCTCTTGCTTTGAAGGCTAAAGTGGTGAAACAAGATGAAGACCAAGATTATGAAGAAGGAGCCTACTTGGATCCCGAAGAACTCAAGATTGTCCATAGAGACTATGTGGCTCTAGCGACACGGACCTTTTGGAAGAACCCATCCAAAGCTAAAGCTCAAATGGAGCAAAAGTTCAAATCAAGTGGTTACAAGGAGGGCAACCCAAAAGTGAAGACTTGCTTCAATTGCCAAAATAGATATCACTACGTTGCCGAGTGTCCTTATGAGAATAGAGAAGAACATGGTGGAAAGCTTATTCCTAAGGATCAATCAAAGATAGTTCAAAAGAAGCCTTTGATCAAGAAGAGGCCATTCAACAAGAAGCCATCAAGAATTGTTTTGTTGACACAAGAAGAGTATCCTTCCGATGATTCCGAAGAAGAAGAAGAAACCACTCGTGAGGTGGCTGCCTTGGCTATCACCTCAACTTCATCACCTTCTCTCTTTGAATCTCCCAGTGAGAACATCTCCAACAACACCGCTCGTTGTCTCATGGCTAAAGCCACCGAGGTATCATCTTCCACACCTAAGAGCATGGATAAAATGGATGATATCACTAGTCTCGAAATTAAGAAAGAATTTCTTGCTTTCGATACTTTTGTGGCTAACTTGCAAGGTGATGCAAAGAAGCACTTTGAGGCTCTCATGTGTCAACTTGGTAAGACAGAAGACCTCCTTGAGGTCAAGGGTGAAATTGAGAGAGAAGACTCTATCACTATAGCATCCTTGAAAGATTCTCTTGAAGAAGAGCATGAGTATAGGGTTTCTCTTGAGGAGAGACTCGAATCCCTTGATGATACTAATGATGAAATAATTGCTAAAATCATTAAGGAAAGAGATCATACCATTGCTAAATATAAAGTGACTAAAAAGGAGAAAGTTGAATTTGTGGCTGCTAATGCTAGTGGCTCACAAGGCCTTGGAAAGTGAACATTCTTCCCTAGTCATGTCTCATGAGCAACTTCAAACTCAACTTTCTAAATCTAATTCACCTAGCACCTCTACTCCCTCTTGTGATCATGCAAATATTACTGAGGAAAATGCTAGGTTGAAGGTTGAGCTTGCTAAGGCCACTAGTGCCAAGACCTCAATTCCCAAAAGTAAAGAAAAGCCTATTGCTCAAGTGGTTGAGCAAAAGCAACACAAGGGGAAGGAGGGTCTTGGCTATGTAGCCAAGGCAAAGAAGAAGAAGATGAGCAACAACAAGGAGAACAAGGCCAAGCCCGCACAAGCCAAGACTCCCATTGCGAGTGGTAATGCCACTAGGGGCAAGACCACTCGTAATGACTTTGCGGGAAATGCTAACCCTCACTACATTTTATATGTTGATTATTATGGTGATGTTTATGCAAAATATGTTGGCCCTTATGATGGATATATTGCTCATGCTATTTGGGTTCCTAAGACCCTTATTGCTAACCAAAGAGGACCCATTGCAAAATGGGTACCTAAAACCAAGCAATGATCTCTTGCAGGACTATGCTTCCGGTGGGTCGAAATGGGTGGTTGATAGTGGATGCACTAGTCATATGACCGGAAGTAAGGAGATCATGATGGAGTTGGGACCAAATAAAAATCATTCAACCGTCACTTATGGTGATAAATCAAAAGCTGAGGTAAAGGGCCTCAGCAAGGTGGTAGTTGCAAAGGATGTCACCCTTGTAAATGTCATGCTTGTCGAGTCCCTCAGTTACAACTTAATGTCGGTTCGTGCACTTAATAAGATGAACTTTGATGTCCATTTTACTATTGATATGGTGGTACTCTTGAGGAGCAAGACTCTAAAGGTCATGTTCGTTGGGTACATTGAAAATGAGTTGTTTGTGGTGGACTTTTCGGGGTCAACCAACACTCAAGCAATGTGCCTATTCGGAAAGGCCGACGTGGGGTGTGGTTGTGGCATCGCCGCTTGTCCCATGTCAACATGAGAACTTTGCAAAGTCTTCACAAGGGTGGCCACATTCTTGGACTAAAAGAGAATGTTTCTTTTTTCTAGAGATCGTCTTTGTAGGGCTTGTGTTGAAGGAAAGATGCATGACTCTCCCCACCCAAGCAAGACCATCATTTCATCAAAGAGGATATTGGAACTTCTTCATGTTGATCTCTTTGGTGCCGTCCCTCAACCAAGTTTTGGTGGGAAGAAGTATTGTTTGGTGATTGTTGATGACTATTCAAGATTTACTTGGGTTTATTTCTTCAAGTCGAAGGATGAGACTCAACAAGCCGTCATCGACTTCTCCAATGAAGTTCAACATCAACACAATGTTCCTATATTGGCCATTAGGAGTGACAATGGCTCCGAGTTCAAGAACTACACCTTAAATGAGTTTCTTAGTGAAGAGGGAATTCATCATCAATATTCCGCTGCATATACCTGTGGCACCGCCCTCTGACACATGTCGCTAGAGAGGCGGTCGCCCGTGCGCCAGCCCAGGATATCTGGACGCACGTTACGACAAGGCAACATAGCGGAAATCATTACACAATCAGGCCCAAAAGGGCTACAAATGGTTTACATGGCCATCAAGGCGTGACAAAATATCATGGCCAGGTATGGCACGGGACAGAGTTTAACTGGCAGCGGAAGACCTAGATACGGCAACGGCTTGGTGCGACTCCAATCCACAGGCATCTGGCTGGACTACTGATCCTAGCACGCTCTTGCTCCATCTCCTTGCTACGGTAGAAGATGAATCCTCTCAACGTCTGGCCACATGAAAAGCCAGTATGAGTACAGTGATGTACTCGCAAGAAAATAACCACAAGACATGAACAGTCAAACAATCAGGCAACAAGATATCCATTGAAAATAAAATCCTATAACATGGCAAGTGTCTACCCTAGGTAGACCAATATGATAACATAAAGGTAGCATGGCATCGCAAGCAAAAATATAGCATAAGCAGACGACGGGGGTATCACCAGTACAGGGTCCAAGCCAGGTGGGGTTGGATCGTGTACCGGCAATCACACAAAGAGATTACCTGTGACGAGTAAACGAGTGTACCAGTTGGTACCAAGTATTATAACAACACCTGTCATCACAACTAGGCTCAACGGCCTTACCACATCTGTCAACTGCTAGGCTCACTGGCCTCATCTTTCCACGTTGGCATGCACGGTAGATGTTGGCTCAGGCCTAACTCTAGGCTCCCAACGATCACGCTGTCATCCCTAAACACGGTAACCATCCACAGCTCAAGTAACATTCCCTGCATCATCTTATTGTTCATTTAGTGAAATCAGGTTGTTCATCTTTCTTTCAAACCGAACTTATGTTTAACCTCCGGACTTGACAAAGACACACAGTGTGACCGACACTGAACTGTTGTTCCATATCCCAGGAACGGGGCTAGCTGCTAGATTGACACTCTCGAGAGGTTGAAGTTACCACTCATCGAAATGGACCATATAGCCGGTACTTTAGGAAATCATCCTCAAGACGACCTGATACACTTACATGACCGTTCACGCTACCGAGACACTCCTTGTATAGCTACCGACATAACTCTATGTCTTATGACGAAGTGAATCTGGCACGTCCCCAACCCATGAGCGACGCCTAGCTCCGGAACCTTCGCAAGACTAGCCCCGACCACAAAGGTAACGGACTAGACTTGCCAAAATGGAAGCATCAAAGGAGGCTCAATAGGTTACGTAGGCCAAGGCTCGCCCATATGAGCGACAGTGGTAGTGCTTTCGATGTTCAGATTAGGGGCACCATGGACTGACCCTATCGATGTTTGGAGGGGTGTTTCATTTAATCAAGTTTCATCATAACAAGTCGAAACAACCGATGTTCCGTCCAACACAACAATCACAATATCATAATAATATATCATCAAACGACAAGACATTAGCAACACAATATTACAAGAAATAGTAGTTTGTATTGACCGGGTGACTAAGGCGCCATCACATATCAATACAAAAGTTAGCACAAGTGGTTAGCGTCGATCGGGTGACTGTGGCGGAGATACCTCCGACCAGCGCCATCACATATCAACTACAAAATATAGCACAGTTGGTTAGCGTCGATCGGGTGACTGTGGCGGAGATACCTCCGACCAGCGCCATCGCAGATCAACTACAAAAGTTGGTAGGGCATGTAGTCTCCAAAATGAACCGAAAAGCACTCATAAGAAAGAAAGCATCCATTCCACTCGAGGATTAACTCGACGTGGTGTCAGCAATCTTGGCAAAAAGAACCAAATGGAAAGCAAATGTCCCAAGCGTCGCAGTCAAAGCGGGCATACGCCAACCAAGTTTGACGGAGGGAGAAGAAGCAAATAACTCTTTTGGCAAATGCCCCCAACTCCGAGGATCATAAGACGACATTCGTCCGCTCCTCACCTCGGCGAAGAAGAAGAAGCAAACACTCATAGGAACGCATGTTTTACAGTTGTTTAGTTAGATGGTTCGACAAAGCCACGCAAGTGCGAGGCGCACAATTAATTCACACGTCATTCTAATGCACACATGGATGATGAATGAAACCTGGCATCCCTATCTATGCTCGAAACTAAACATGGCATGCAAGCATACACATGAAATCATATCGACAATCATCAACATTGACTAGCAGGCAAACCACAACAGGATAAACTAGACAGGAGGTCGTAGCAAGTGGTTAGCTTGCCTCCGAAGATCGACACCATTTGGTTCAGGGATCACGGACGCCTCACGGGTCAGGGTCTCGGTTTGCCGGTACCGCGGAATACACCTATGCATGTGTACAAGGGTGCTGAGCATACAAACATTTTACAAAAATGTAAAAACTATACTACTGGATAGAGCTTTTCAAAATATGAATTGACAAATTTGAATCACCTCAAACGGAGCTACGGATCAAAAGATATAGCCCAGCGACGAATAGCTATTCACTGCCCATTCGAGGAAAAAAACAGAACGGGCTATTTTCTGAACCGGGCCGGGCTGGTCGCGCACTTCTCCGAAAAACGTCTTCCAGATGGGAAGACGGAAAGCGCTGGTTACGCCTTCACTTGACTGACGTGGCTGCTGGGCCAGCGCGGGCCCGCCTGTCGGCGTCACCAGCCAGCCTCGCTGGCGGCCTCCTTCTTTCCCGCGTTGACGATGCTCGGGAGAGCCCGGCGCGGCACGGGCCGGCTCGGCCGCCGGCCGCCGCCCTAGTGCACGCCGCCAGCCGCCGGGATGCGGGGAGGGCCGCCCCGACGCGCCGCCTCTGATGAGGACGGCCACGGACGAGGGGAAGCTCCGGGGGTGCCGCCACGGGAGCGTGCTCCGCGAGCTCGCTGCCGGCGGTTCCCGGACGGAAACGAGGCCTCGGGCCACCCCACCTCGAATTGACTCGCCTGGGAGGGAGAGGAGACCTAGGGGAACTCCTCCACAGCTTTAATTGGAGAATGGCCCGGTCTGGAGCTCGTCGTGGTCAGCGGACCGACGGCGACTTCCATGGCCGGAACGGAGCAGGGCTCCGCCATTTCGTGACTAAAGGAGCAGAGGGGCTCCAGGAGGGGGAGAGGAAGGATAGGGCACAACTGAAGGGGCTCGGGTTGCTCTCTTATGGCCGGGGCGAGGAAAGGAACGGACGAACCGGGATGCACGTGTCTCATGCACCAGTGCACCAAACTCCGGCCACGAGGATAAGGGGAGGGGTTAGGATCGAGTCCGATCGAGCCAGGGGAGCAATAGATGGTCTAGCTACAGCTGGGGTGCGGTTGGAACATGGGGGAACAGGGGAGGGCTAGTGCACAGGAACATACAGGAGGCCGACATGCGCGCTGTAGCGTTCAGAGTGCGCCACGAGTGACATCATCGCGTTCCCGTCAACTCGGAGCACAACGAGGGAAATGGCTTCAGCACTAGCTTCACGGGGATTAGGACAACACAACAAAACAAGAAACACTCAGGGGCTCGAACTTCCTCTGTGCAAAATTTTCAGAAACCGAGGGAACGCCAGGTGTTCGATGAAATGACCTAGGTCTTGCACACCTCAGAAAAATCCCCAAAATTCACAGTAGGTTTGGGATGATGTATATAGGATGTCTGTGGAGTTTGAGCTCAATTGGGAACCTGGAAGTTGGTTGAACAATTTGGTGTCCAAAAATGCCCTAATGGCATGGGTATGCCAAGTGTGCTTCCTCAAATAATATTGATCTGATATTGTGGATATATTGTTATATACGGAAGGTTGTCAATTTGTCAAAGTACCACTGCCAAATGGTTTTTGCAGCCTGGGGTTGCTTTGGAAATTGCTATTAGGCATGAAAAGAGCATTGCAAAGGAAGTACCTCAAATATTTCTCAAATGAGGTTGGGCCAATGGAGTGAAATGTTCAGGAGGTGGATTTATGCATCTCCCCAAAATTGTAGAATTTCTGGATGAGTGGAAGGTGTCTAGATAATTTCTGGATTGAAAACAACATAATAGAGAGTATGAATAAACATGGAAATATTGCATGGGACTATGGAATATTTTTGCATGGGAGTGATCTATATGTATGAGGGAACCAAATGGTATCTTGGTGAAATTTCTTTCAAGCTAAAATTGCGGTGGAGGCTTTAGTAGGATAGACAGAAAGGGTTTTGGAATCACCAAATGGAACCAATGTTTAACAGATAAAATCATGTCATGGAATTATGGTGGAGGTCGACGAAGATCGAGGATTATTGTGAATTTTCTAAGAGAGCGAAACGAAAGTCAAATCAAAGACCAACAGGTTCGAAGAAAACATTTTGAAACCCGAAAAAGTTTTTCAGGTGTTAGAAAACACCACTAAAATTTAGGGACGAATTTTTGGGGTGTTACAAACCTTTCCCCCTTAAAAAGAATCTCGTCCCGAGATTCGGAGACTTACAGAGATTCCCGGAGTTATACAAGATATTTCTTGTATGGTTTAATATACCCCTATAATTAAAAACCTTTTGCGTAAACTTTTCTACAACTACTATAGTTGGAATCCTAAAGAAAGATCAACACTCAACGGGGTTTTTCATAAAACCAGGTATTTTCAAAGCTCGATATTTTTATCGTACTTAATGCATTCTAGGGATGGCATGGCAGGGGCTCACACAACCATTCAATATAGAATCTTCCACTATGGTTATATAAAATTAAACCTAAGGTTTTTTTGTTCAACCAACACAAGTATGGCAAGATCAACAAGATCTCTACACACGAATCATCAAGTGAGCGGGGCACCGTGGGTACAGTGTCTCCTCAAAAACATCCACTTAATGGTTAAAGTCGTGCAACACACCAAGATATTTTTTCCTACTAGAAAATAATATCCCATTCAAAGGTTGTGTTAATTTTACAGGTGGGCATATGTGTCTTGGTTCACATACACATCCTGTTTTAAGTGTCCTGTCATTTGTTCAAAACTTTTAAAAGGAAGAAAGGGCATGGTGTTTTGTCGCACGTCAACCAAGTAGTTAACAAGTGAACAAACATCAAGTCTTTACACGGAGTTGAAGTAACAAGTCCCAAAATAGCTGCCAAGCTAACATGCGATACAAGAAAACACAGAAGAACAAACAACCTCACAAACTCTCACCTACCAACTTAGGACTCCTCACTTGGTGGGGACTTGGTCTGGGCATCCACTTTGTTGTCTTCTGGATCTTGCGGTTTTGGTCCTAAGCAAAGCTTGGTATCCACTAGGCTCCTCGCCACCACGGCCAGAGTCTCAGGGATGCCTCCTGGCACAATGCCAAAGCTGCGAAGGGGTTGGAGGTCGTGGGTTGTGGCTGGTCCTGGATGAAAGGTGTTGAGTCCAAACTTTAGAGCTTCCATTGATGGGGGTGGCCTCTGGAGTTTAATTGTTACTGGTCCTGGCGGAGCTGGGTGGTTGTCAGTGGGCTGCGGGACTCGGGCAAGGGCTTGCCTATTGGAATGGCATTCCTCCAAGTGGTAGGCAAGAATGCTCTCCAAGGCGGTGGTGTAGGCTTCGAGGTGGGACAAGGTTGAGTTGAGCATTGATACGTCTCAAACGTATCTATAATTTCTGATGTTCCATGTTGATATTATACCAATTGTTACATGTTTTATATACACTTCATAGCATTTTTATGCATTTTCTAGGACTAACCTATTAACAAGATGCCAAAGTGCCAGTTCCTATTTTCTGCTGTTTTTGTATTCCAGAAAAGCTAGTCTGGAAATATTCTCGAAATTGGATGAAACTTGGACAGAACCTCCTATTTTTCCAACACGAAGACGGAGTCCAGAGGAGAGACGGAGGAGGGCCACGTGGCACCCACACCATGGGGCTGCGCGGGCCCCCCTGCCGCGCCGTGGGGTGGTGTGGGGCCCTCGTGGCTCCGCAGCCGCCGCCCTTTCGCCTATTTATTCTTCCCGACGCGAAAACCCTAAACATCCGAGCCATTATCCACGAAAAGTTCCAGAGACGCCGCCGCCGTCAACCCTAGCTCGGGAGGGTTCAGAAGCTCTTCCCGGCACCCTGCCGGAGAGGGGAATCATCACCGGAGGGCTCTACATCACCATGCCTGCCTCCGGAGTGATGCGTGAGTAGTTCATCCTTGGACTACGGGTCCATGGCAGTAGCTAGATGGTTGTCTCTCCACTTTATGCTATCATGTTTAGATCTTGTGAGGTGCCTATCATGATCAAGATCATCTTATTGTAATGCTACATGTTGTGTTTGCTGGGATCCGATGAATATTGAATACTATGTCAAGTTGATTATCAATCTATCTTATATGTTATTTATGATCTTGCATGCTTTCCGTTACTAGTAGATGTTTTGGCCAAGTAGATGCTTGTAACTCCAAGAGTGAGTATTTATGCTAGATAGTGGGTTCATGCCTCCGGTAATCTGGGAGAGTGACAATAACTTCTAAGATTGTGGATGTGCTGTTGCCACTAGGGATAAAATAACCGATGCTTAGCTTAAGGGTACGCCGTTAGGTCTAATGCATTTGTTTACATTACGTACATTACTTAATGCAATTATCTGTTGCTTGCAACTTAATACCAACGGGGAACTCGGTATGACAACCTGGCAGTGGATTATTAGTTATAGACGCTGTTGGATAACGGTCTATGTATTTTGTCGTAATACCCTGATGCATGTAAAATGCATACATGAACTTTGCATTATTTTCACTTATATTCCAGTCATATTTGCATCATATAAGGGTTATATCACAGTTTTATAATGATTTTGGGAATATTTGACATATTTCCTATCTATTATATTATTAAAACAACAAACAATCAACGGTAAAGATTTACTGCTTTAACTTAAGATGCCACTCAATGGTTTAGATTTACCGTCATCCACCGCACGTATTGGATGGCCTGATTGATCTATTTCCAATATTGAAAGGAAACGTATACTGGCTGGAGTCTAATTGATTAATGCCAAGCCCGATGGCCTGATGGCTCTTTTTCCAATCTTGAAAGGAGACGTATATTAGATGGCGTGATGGATGGCAAGCTTGATGTCTACATACAAGGATACCTGATCGATTTCCATGGTATGAGCATCCGCAAGCAGGCCAGAAGCACACGGACACGCATACACGGTAGACCCACGAACGCACGTACAACCATCGACGGAGATCTCAAACATACGCGGCGACGCCATGAAGCATAGTTAATCGGAAGCACGCAAGCAACACAGCGATGAAGTATAAGCCGGTGGATCAAGGGCACGACAGGGAGGCATGCAGCACGCTCCCACGGCGCATGAACCCGGCTGAACTATGCTTGATGGCGCGCCCAGCGGATGCCATGTCCGACAAAATCTGTAGGCCGGCCGTCTCCGGGCGTGGGAACTAGATTAGCAATTGGAAATTACGTGGGAATCAGGTCAGTGATTGGCCGGAGGTGATCCATAACTTTCGTATATATCGGTCTACAGTCCGCCGACGGCAGCAATCGGCCGAGGTCCGCTGAACAGGTTGACGGCAACGACCAGTAGACATTAACGATTCCTAGAGCACATCGAGCATGCAAGCAGCACTCTCAAAGCAATGTATAGAGAAGAGATCAAGCACCACGATCTGAAGGTTTTGCATATCCATGGGTTAATCAAATCACGATGCTGCTGCTCAGGACTCAGGTGAGATGTAGCAATAGCAGATCAACTATAGGTAAATATCCCGTCGATCACATACAAGATGCGTGTGTTTTATTTTTAAATATAGATACAGCTTTCTTATACTTCTTACAAACAACCTACAAAGAAGTATTTGTTAAAATTTTCTTTACATATTTGACAACAGTGTTGCCTGTTCTATACACTACGACTAATTTATTACAGTTCATACTACTACCTGTAAGAACTAATCGAGATTTATATATCAAAGATCATCAACAAAACTTCTATATATTAATTGGGAAATTTAAAGATGTAGAATCTATAAAAAAACGTGCGGTCAACAGTGAAGTGAAAGTTACTTTTGCATTGTCAACACCGGGTGGCGATGTTGGTTGGGCGACGGCGAGAGCTGCAGAATGGCCGGGACATAGAGCTAGATGTTCGAGTAGACAGGCCGCGGTGTCAGGAGCAGAGACAGCATGGCCGTTGGAGAAGGGGTTGGAGCTGGATGGACGCCGTGTGCGGTGCGGAAGCAGTAGGAAGGATCAATCAAGTTGAGAACTTGGTGTCTAATACCATGTAGAGGAACGGAAGGACAATAATGGGCAGAATAGGTACAAGTACATCGGTTAAGCGTACCAAGAATACCTTATCTCTCATACAAATGAGCTGCCATGCACAACGTGAAGTGGTGGCACTGGACTAGGGACTACACTGTTAGTTTTTCTAACGGAACAATTTACCAGAACCAATAGAATCATTCTAACAATGAGCAGTAGCAGCGTTGTTTTCTCTCTCTTAATGTCACAACATGGAGAGGAGGAGATCGTTTTGGTCGTCGGAGTGCCTTTCCGCAGCGCATGCCAAGCGACGGTGCCGCGGTGGAATGGTCGTAACTATCTCTCAGGGGGAACGATGTTAGCCTCACGAAAGGCAAGGCCGGCTACACCGCCACATACTACACCAGCAAAGTCTCCACGATTAAACTAGGTCGCGCCACAGATCAAGAGTTCAGGAACTGCGTGGCGGCAAGAACATGACATGTGAATTAACTACTCCAGCTTTTGTCGTGCCGCTTGCATTGGACTACAACTTCGAGACCTGTATGACGATGAGTTTGGAGACACGAGTTTGGAGACACCAAACAAGATTAGCTGACGACCACCACCACCACCATGCAAGTTAGCCTGCAGCCTCTGCCCTCTGCGATGTACTAGCACGGGAATGTTGCATGCATGATGAAAGGATGCATTTGAGGCTAGCGGGTAAGATCTCCGCATCTATGCACATACCAGATGGAGAGTTTCTACCCAATGTATTACTAACAGGATGTCATGGTGGCCTGGTGAGTTGACCTGCATGAAGCACGATAGAAGATGTATCAAAACTCAGAAGGTACAAAAATTCACCATATTAACTGTAATTTGAACTATTCTGAGTGACTACATATATTGCATATCGGATTTTTCATCAAATTTTGTTTAGATCACTCTACGAATGATGCCATTAATTGCCTAATAATCCTATTTTTTATTAGTATGTTGATCATAACAATCTCGATATTTTTCGTAAGAAAGCAAGTTGTGACTCTCAGTTCGTCTAAAACATTACATTATTTTAATATAGCATTTCATCTCTTCTTCATTTTTGCAGGCCTTCAGATCCCTTTAGATAATGGTTTGTGCACTACATGACAATATAATTTCAATAAAATCATTTGGGCAGATGTCAAGTAGTGTTTATTTTGTTTCTTTTTATCCACTTGATCAACGGGTAGATTTGAAGATGAAGTAATCATTGAACTTACTTCCTGACACTCCAAAACAAGTTCAGACCAGTGCGGCAAAAATGATAACTCTGGGCATGAACAAAAGTTTGATAAAAAAAAATTAGGACAACGTTGCCATATTGTTTATAGTTTTCATTGACCAATCTTAACCATAGTTCAGGCCTAAAATTTGTCTCCGTCAGTAAATTCTTATTTGAATTGTACTCCCTACGTTCTAAAACATTTGACTTACATTTATCTACATATGTATGTATTTACACACTAAAAGATATCTACATACATCCGTATGTGGGCAAATGAGTTTTGGAACGGAAAGAGTATTTACTCAGGATGACAGCGCATGACAGGGCACAGGGGCTACAAGAGGGTCCATCTCTGTTCCGTGGTGCACGATCTCACTTAGGCCTCATGTTTTTTTTTTTTGCGAAGATACAGCCAAAGCTTACAGCAAGTTTACAGAAAGAACCTCCTCGAAGCAGAAAATTACAAACCAGTCCTTCTCCTGCAACGCAAAGCTACCGACGAACCGCAGAACGCACCGACGGCGCGCCGCCGCCGCATCGCCACACTGACCTTGGTTCGGCAGATGTCCCCAGACGGACGGGAAGTCGTCGGAACTCGAAATCCGGAGATCCTCCATCCTGCGCCATCGGTCGCGTCGCCAACTTGCTCGAGCTCGAGCTGCACCAAGAACTTCAAAAGCCGAGACCTTCGTCTTCGATCTCCGGCACGGGGACGTCGCCCACGGCAGCACCAAGCTGCGAGGGTGACGGAGGCAGCAGATCCACACCAGAACTCCACCGGAGCGCCGTCGTCGGAGGGAAAGATCCCCACCTGCATTTTTGACTATTTAAATAACGATAGATTATTTTGTAGGAGGCAAGGTTGCATTATTTTGCGTGCTCCCCGCTCAGTTTTTTAGCCACAAGGTAGAATTGATGGAAGTGGAAGTCCGAAACTTTTTTTGTTAGATTCGTGGCACCTAAGATCATTATACAGCTTGATATTTGCAGGTTATTACTGTTACTTGCCAGCCAGTTATTAGTAAAAAAAAGTCCATATGACGTAGTTTTATACAGAAAACCATAGATTAGAGGTTACCGAGAAAATATTTATCTTATCAATCAGATTTGCTCGACCTATATAGAGACAATATGACAAAGTTTCCTACTTCATTGCAGGTTTTAGAAGGTAAATTTGATTTGCAAACTTTCTAAGAGAGAATAGGGTTAACTACACATATTTTGCTTTTGTGTACTAATTTTGTTCAAATAATGCGCATCCGAACGGATCGAGTTAACCTGTATTACGGTTGTACACATGTTTTGGAGAGAACATAGCCGCACGATGGAGAACTTATGACAATGTTACCATGTAAACTGAATCAAGCTGGATTTGAGGTTTGAATAGAGTTAACGCCCACAACAAGAAGTTTTGGCCAGAAGTGATCGAGCAGACAGGATGACCAGAAAACAAAAATATGAGTAAGCATGTATTCTTTTTAGTCCAGGATGACATTTTTACACTTTGTTTTTATTTATCTTTAATACTTTGACCCAAATTTGATAAGAAATTATATTTGATCAAACACCTATTTTGTGATTGTCACTATGTTGTTCCTTTGATGATCAACTAACATATATTTCCCTCTATAGTTTTGACGAGGCATTCTAAGTATCACATTGAGTCTTTTCGTGGATTTGTTTTTGGAACACACATAAAGAGTTTTACAACTCTGATAGATGAAGTCCGTTGCTCCCACGGGAAGCCACAATCCATGCTTCTCAAAGTCGTAGAGAGTTTATATTTCCAAGGAAAAAAAGGGAAATATGGGCATATTGGTTGCCTATCCATGAATCAGAATGAAACATCATGGTTGGCAAAAAAACTGATTTTTATACTTAACGGTTTGTATATAACAAATAAAATTTACCTACTAAAACGAAAATGAAAACACTTTAGTAATAAAAACAGATTATTTTAACTTTGTCTAACATATCTCGGTAAGTTTAGTGCAATGAGAAAGACAAGCAACTAGGAAGAATTCAAGTCAGACAAATTTATCGAGTGATAAAATATTTACTCTATATGCCAGAAATTATAGTGTTAAATATAACATCAATAGACAGTCTAGCCGCGCAAATGCGCGGGCCACGCAGCTAGTTTTTATGGAATTAACCCTGCGCAGGCAGAAAACCCTATTTCTTTCTTTTAATGTTTCAGGGACCCAAACGACGTCCAAATCACCTGCAAATTTACGAGCGTCAATATTTGGAAGGAAGAAGACTTGTGGGCGAAGGAAGCGAACAAACGGAGCCACGAGGGCCAAAAGGGGTGGGCCCACGCGGCCCCTGTACCTGGCCGCGTGGGACCCCTCCAAATGGGCCTCGGAGCTCCGCTGCCGTCGATCTTTCCTCCACCGACTCCGTTTTGACCTAAAACACCTATAAAAATTATCTCCCGACGTTCTCTGGAAGGAGCGCCGCAGAAACACAGAAACACCGAAACAGAGACCTGAAGCTGCAGATTGGAGGGGGAAAACTCCGGCGGGGCGCTGCCGGCGTGGTCTCCATCTTCTCCAACGACTTCTCCACCGTCTCCATGATGAAGAGGGAGTAGTCCACCTCTGGACTATGGGTTTGTGGAAGTAACTTATGTATCTCTCTCTCTCGAGCTTCACTAATTAGTACCGTATGAGCTGCTGAACATGATTACGGTCATCTATGTAATACCTTTGTGGTGGATCTTTTTATGAGTTAATATATGTTTGAGATTACAATGGTTTTGTTTCAGTTATGAAAGTAGATGCATATTATGTACCCCGTTCTTATTTACTTGTTATGATCAAGCATGTTTATGAGAGCGCGTGAGGGGGAACGTGTGCATTAGTTGGAGTAACGGGGGTGGCTAGTGCAGTGAATGTGAGAGAAAGTTCTGCGATCCACTTGGGTGTTTTACCTTACTTTGTTGCCTCACTAGGGATAAAAAGAAATACCATGCTACCGGAGATGTGGGTGTGACCATTGCCACTACTCCATGACTAGATCTAGCATGTTCTTATTTTAACTTCATGTCATGATACTTATTGCTATACTCTGAGTTATCTTAATTACCGAGGTGTTATGATTTAGTTCGCATCTTGGTGGAGTATAAGAGAGACTAATAACAAAAAGGTCTCTATGTTAGGACGTGATGCCCATATAATTATAACTTGTTATTAAACTGTTGTGTTGCAATCTCATATGTCAACTCTAGTGTTCCATTGTCTACCACTTTATTAAAGAGAGAGTGCATTTGTGAAACCATGAACCCCGGTCCATTTTTAATCATAAGAAACACATTTCCAACCACTTTTACCACTTTACCATTTTCTGCCATTATTAAATCCGAAAATACAAAAACACTTTTACATCTTGCATTCATCATATAAAACCCAAAAATATCATTTATCATTGCTACCACCATCCTTGCATATTTATTTACCACCATTGCATATTTATTTCTTGTTTGCATTGCATATTATCTTGATATCATTCTCACACCTTGTGCTTGACAACCACTAAGTGAGGTTGAGGGCCAAAACATTTACTTTGTTTTGTAGGTAACCAAAAGAAGGATAGGAAAGATAAATCTTCACTACTGATTCCCCGAGAGTTCGATATTAAATCCTCGAGTCACCCCTCGTGGGGAAAACACGTCTTCCACTTACTACACACTCTGCACTTGGAGTCTCAACCTAACCCATTTACTTTTCACGCGAGTAACTACGTGAAGGGCCATCATGCCCACATGAATATCATAGTAATCATCATGTCATATATATGCATTGTCATGCGCTCAATATTTTGTCAATTGCCCAGATGTAATTTGTTCACCCAGCATGTTAGTTATCTTTTACGGAGAGACACCACTAGTGAACTGTGGACCCCGGTCCATTCTTTTACACTGATAATACAACCAACTGCAAACATTGTTCCTTTTCATTCTCTGCAATTTACTACTGTTTTCTACACCATACATTTAATCCTTTGTTTTCAGCAAGCCGGTGAGATTGACAACCTCACTGTTTCGTTGGGGCAAAGTAGTTTGATTGTGTTGTGTGCAGATTCCACGTTGGTGATCAAGTAACGGCGCCACCAACAACCTTCAGAAGTGATTTCTTGCTCCTACTGGTTCGATTAAACCTTGGTTTCATACTGAGGGAAACTGCTGCTACACTGCTTCATACCTTCCTCTTGGGGTCTCCCAGCGAACGTGTGATCCACGCAATCAAGCATCACTTCGATGCTTACCATGGGATGGCTGGGGCTTGCAAGGGATCTTGGCGGGAAAAAGCGAGGCGCGGGAGGTTCTGTCGCGGCTTCAAAGTACCGCAGACGAGCGAGACATTTCCAAGCTGCAACTTGGAGAGCCATCTCAGAGGAATCCACGAAGTGGCTTTGAATCACATACGGCGTCGCGCTTCCTAAGGCACTTGTGGCGACATACACATCGGCATGATACTCGCTCACGCAGGAGGAGAGATTAGACCAATATACATGGTACACCGGCCGAGAAACACAACCAAGAATGTCGCGAGCAGCTTCCCACAGCAGAGGTGGAAAACCGGGGCGAAACTCAGCTGTGGTCTCGAAAACCAGGGTAGCTTCCATCTACAAACTCAAGCTAAGGTACTTGGGAGAGAGGAGAGCGCAAGGTTCCTGAGCGGGATCGGCTTCAGGAGAGTTGGGTTGCAAAGGATAGCAAGCGAGGGTGGGATTTTATAGGTAGCCAGGACTTGGGTTTCATACTAATGGGTAGTGTCGATTCCTTCTCAAGGAAGAAACCGGCAAGTCGTGTTGGGGAAAAAAATTGCGACAAGTTCTACTGCACCATAATGTTGACCGACACGAGCCATGCCAGTTAGGCGGAGATGGGTTAAATCCATCGGGTCATTGTCGAGCAAAAGTAAGGCGGGGATCTCCATGCTAGGGTAGTCTATAGCCAGCCTGGTGCTCTGATACCATGCTCTGTGGCACCCCCCTCTGACACATGTCGCCAGAGAGGCGGTCGCCCCGTGCCCCAGTCCAGGATATCTGGACGCACGTTACGACAAGGCAACATAGCGGAAATCATTACACAATCAGGCCCAAAAGGGCTACAAATGGTTTACATGGCCATCAAGGCATGACAAAATATCATGGCCAGGTATGGCATGGGACAGAGTTTAACTGGCAGCGGAAGACCTAGATACGGCAACGGCTTGGTGCGACTCCAATCCACAGGCATCTGGCTGGACTACTGATCCTAGCACGCTCTTGCTCCATCTCCTTGCTACGGTAGAAGATGAATCCTCTCAACGTCTGGCCACATGAAAAGCCAGTATGAGTACAGTGATGTACTCGCAAGAAAATAACCACAAGACATGAACAGTCAAACAATCAGGCAACAAGATATCCATTGGAAATAAAATCCTATAACATGGCAAGTGTCTACTCTAGGTAGACCAATATGATAACATAAAGGTAGCATGGCATCGCAAGCAAAAATATAGCACAAGCAGACGACAGGGGTATCACCAGTACAGGGTCCAAGCCAGGTGGGGTTGGATCGTGTACCGGCAATCACACAAAGAGATTACCTGTGACGAGTAAACGAGTGTACCAGTTGGTACCAAGTATTATAACAACACCTGTCATCACAACTAGGCTCAACGGCCTTACCACATCTGTCAACTGCTAGGCTCACTGGCCTCATCTTTCCACGTTGGCATGCACGGTAGATGTTGGCTCAGGCCTAACTCTAGGCTCCCAACGATCACGCCGTCATCCCTAAACACGGTAACCATCCACAGGTCAAGTAACATTCCCTGCATCATCCTATTGTTCATTTAGTGAAATCAGGTTGTTCATCTATCTTTCAAACCGAACTTATGTTTAACCTCCGGACTCGACAAAGACACACAGTGTGACCGACACTGAACTGTTGTTCCATATCCCAGGAACGGGGCTAGCTGCTAGATTGACACTCTCGAGAGGTTGCAGTTACCACTCATCGAAATGGACCATATAGCCGGTACTTTAGGAAATCATCCTCAAGACGACCTGATACACTTACATGACCGTTCACGCTACCGAGACACTCCTTGTATAGCTACCGACATAACTCTATGTCTTATGACGAAGTGAATCCGACACGTCCCCAACCCATGAGCGACGCCTAGCTCCGGAACCTTCGCAAGACTAGCCCCGACCACAAAGGTAACGGACTAGACTTGCCAAAATGGAAGCATCAAAGGAGGCTCAATAGGTTACGTAGGCCAAGGCCCGCCCATATGAGTGACAGTGGTAGTGCTTTCGATGTTCAGATTAGTGGCACCATGGACTGACCCTATCGATGTTTGGAGGGGTGTTTCATTTAATCAAGTTTCATCATAACAAGTCCAAACAACCGATGTTCCGTCCAACACAACAATCACAATATCATAATAATATATCATCAAACGACAAGACATTAGCAACACAATATTACAAGAAATAGTAGTTTGTATTGACCGGGTGACTAAGGCGCCATCACATATCAATACAAAAGTTAGCACAAGTGGTTAGCGCCGATCGGGTGACTGTGGCGGAGATACCTCCGACCAGCGCCGTCACAGATCAACTACAAAATATAGCACAGTTGGTTAGCGTCGATCGGTGACTGTGGCGGAGATACCTCCGACCAGCGCCATCGCAGATCAACTACAAAAGTTGGTAGGGCATGTAGTCTCCAAAATGAACCGAAAATCACTCATAAGAAAGAAAGCATCCATTCCACTCGAGGATTAACTCGACGTGGTGTCAGCAATCTTGGCAAAAAGAACCAAATGGAAAGCAAATGTCCCAAGCGTCACAGTCAAAGCGGGCATACGCCAACCAAGTTTGACGGAGGGAGAAGAAGCAAATAACTCTTTTGGCAAATGCCCCCAACTCCGAGGATCATAAGACGACATTCGTCCGCTCCTCACCTCGGCGAAGAAGAAGAAGCAAACACTCATAGGAACGCATGTTTTGCAGTTGTTTAGTTAGATGGTTCGACAAAGCCACGCAAGTGCGAGGCGCACAATTAATTCACACGTCATTCTAATGCACACATGGATGATGAATGAAACCTGGCATCCCTATCTATGCTCGAAACTAAACATGGCATGCAAGCATACACATGAAATCATATCGACAATCATCAACATTGACTAGCAGGCAAAACACAACAGGATAAACTAGACAGGAGGTCGTAGCAAGTGGTTAGCTTGCCTCGAAGATCGACACCATTTGGCTCAGGATCACGGACGTGTCACGGGTCAGGGTCTCGGTTTGCCGGTACCGCGGAATACACCTATGCATGTGTACAAGGGTGCTGAGCATACAAACATTTTACAAAAATGTAAAAACTATACTACTGGATAGAGCTTTTCAAAATATGAATTTACAAATTTGAATCACCTCAAACGGAGCTACGGATCAAAAGATATAGCCCGGCGACGAATAGCTATTCACTGCCCATTCGAGGAAAAAAAATAGAATGGGCTGTTTTCTGAACCGGGCCGGGCTGGTCGCGCACTTCTCCGAAAAACGTCTTCCAGATGGGAAGACGGAAAGCGCTGGTTACGCCTCCACTTGACTGACGTGGCTGCTGGGCCAGCGCGGGCCCGCCTGTCGGCGTCACCAGCCAGCCACGCAGGCGGCCTCCTTCTTTCCCGCGTTGACGATGCTCTGGAGAGCCCGGCGCGGCACGGGCCGGCTCGGTCGCCGCCGCCGCCCTGGTGCACGCCGCCGGCCGCCGGGATGCGGGGAGGGCCGCCCCGACGCGCCGCCTCCGATGAGGACGGCCACGGACGAGGGGAAGCTCCGGGGGCGCCGCCACGGGAGCGTGCTCTGCGAGCTTGCCGCCGGCGGTTCCCGGACGGAAACGAGGCCTCGGGCCACCCCACCTCGAATTGACTCGCCTGGGAGGGAGAGGAGACCTAGGGGAACTCCTCCACAGCTTTAATTGGAGAATGGCCCGGTCTGGAGCTCGTCGTGGTCAGCGGACCGACGGCGACGTCCATGGCCGGAATGGAGCAGGGCTCCGCCATTTAGCGACTAAAGGAGCAGAGGGGCTCCAGGAGGGGGAGAGGAAGGATAGGGCACAGCTGAAGGGGCTCGGGTTGCTCTCTTATGGCCGGGGCGAGGAAAGGAACGGACGAACCGGGATGCACGTGTCTCATGCACCAGTGCACCAAACTCCGGCCACGAGGATAAGGGGAGGGGATAGGATCAAGTCCGATCGAGCCAGGGGAGCAGTAGATGGTCTAGCTACAGCTGGGGTGCGGTTGGAACATGGGGGAACAGGGGAGGGCTAGTGCACAGGAACGTACAGGAGGCCGACATGCGCGCTGTAGCGTTCAGAGTGCGCCACGAGTGGCATCATAGCGTTCCCGTCAACTCGGAGCACAACGAGGGAAACGGCTTCAGCACTAGCTTTACGGGGATTAGGACAACACAACAAAACAAGAAACACTCAGGGGCTCGAACTTCCTCTATGCAAAATTTTCAGAAACCGAGGGAACGCCAGGTGTTCGATGAAATGACCTAGGTCTTGCACACCTCAGAAAAATCCCCAAAATTCACAGTAGGTTTGGAATGATGTATATAGGATGTCTGTGGAGTTTGAGCTCAATTGGTAACCTGGAAGTTGGTTGAACAATTTGGTGTCCAAAAATGCCCTAATGGCATGGGTATGCCAAGTGTGCTTCCTCAAATAATATTGATCTGATATTGTGGATATATTGTTATATACGGAAGGTTGTCAATTTGGCAAAGTGCCACTGCCAAATGATTTTTGTAGCCAGGGGTTGCTTTGGAAATTGCTATTAGGCATGAAAAGAGCATTACAAAGGAAGTACCTCAAATATTTCTCAAATGAGGTTGGGCCAATGGAGTGAAATGTTCAGGAGGTGGATTTATGCATCTCCCCAAAATTGTAGAATTTCTGGATGAGTGGAAGGTGTCTAGATAATTTCTGGATTGAAAACGACATAATAGAGAGTATGAATAAACTTGGAAATATTGCATGGGACTATGGAATATTTTTGCATGGGAGTGATCTATATGTATGAGGGAACCAAATGGTATCTTGGTGAAATTTATTTCAAGCTATGCGGTGGAGGCTTTAGTAGGATAGACAGAAAGGGTTTTGGAATCACCAAATGAAACCAATGTTTAACAGATAAAATCATGTCATGGAATTATGGTGGAGGTCGACGAAGATCGAGGATTATTGGGAATTTTCTAAGAGAGCGAAACCAAAGTCAAATCAAAGACCAACAGGTTCGAAGAAAACATTTTGAAACCCGGAAAAGTTTTTCAGGTGTTAGAAAACACCACTAAAATTTAGGGATGAATTTTTGGGGTGTTACAATACCCCTCAACAAAATGGTGTAGCCGAGAGGAAGAACCGGACTCTCATGGATATGGCAAGGTCCATGTTGGCGGAGTTTAAATCTCCACTCTTCTTGTGGGCCGAGGCGATCTCCACGGCGTGTCATTCATCAAACCGGCTATTCTTTCGCAAAGGCAAGAAGGTAACACCATATGAGATGCTCACCGGCAACAAGCTCGATGTCTCCTACTACCGGGTATTTGGTTGTAAGTGTTTCTATAAGATCAAAGGTGTTCGTTTATCTAAGTTTGGGTCTAAAGCTTTAGAGGGTATTTTTGTTGGTTACGGTGCCGAATCCCACACTTATAGAATCTACGACAAATCCTCCGAGAGAGTTGTGGAATCTTGTAGTGTGGAGTTCGATGAGAATAATGGCTCTCAAGTGGCGCAATTTCATGTTTGTGATGTAGATAATGAGGAACCTCAAGATGCAATAAGAAGAATGGGCGTTGGATTCTATCGCCCAATTGAGATCCATCATGAGCCTCCTCAAGCAAGTCCATGCTCCACTCAAGTGGAGACCTCATCATCACAAGTTGAACCGTCGCCTACTATGGAAGCAAATGATGCACCAACCCAAGAACAAGTTCAAGACCCTCCTCAAGTTGACCAAGTTTCTATGCAAGAACCAAGTTCTCCAATTGTTGATGCTAGCCAAGGTCAAGACCAAGATCAACCCTCTCCTTCTATTGTTGAAGATGTACATAATGATGATCAAGGTCAACATTCCGGTCAAGACGGGGACTCAGATGATCAAGTGATACCTCCAAGATCCAATAGAGATATCGAAGCCCGTCGTAAAGCAAGAGTTGCAAGAAACTTGGAAATAAAGAGTCATAAGCTAGAAGCAATTATTGGTGATCTAAATAGCAAGGTTACCACCAGGGGTCAATTGGCAAGCTTTAGTGAGCACCAAGCACACATCTCCATGGTTGAACCGAAGAAAGTGTTTGAAGCTCTTGAAGACCCAGATTGGTTGGAAGCTATGCATGAAGAGCTCAATAACTTCGAGCGCAAAAAGGTGTGGAAGTTAGTTGAGAAGCCCAAAGAGTGCCGCAATGTTATAGGCACTAAGTGGATATTCAAGAACAAGCAAGATGAACATGGCATGGTTGTAAGGAACAAGGCAAGATTGGTTGCACAAGGATACTCTCAAGTTGAAGGCATTGAGTTTGGGGAGACTTATGCACCCGTGGCTCGCCTTGAGTCCATCCGTATCCTTCTTGCATATGTGTCACATAATAATTTTAAATTACAACAAATGGATGTGAAAAGTGCCTTTCTTAATGGTCTTTTAAAGGAGTTGGTATATGTTAAGCAACCACCGGGTTTCGAGGATCCCAAGTTCCCTAACCATGTCTACAAGCTCGATAAGGTGCTCTATGGACTTAAACAAGCTCCACGTGCGTGGTATGAGCACCTTAGAGAGCTTCTAGTAGACCGTGGATTTGAGGTTGGGAAAATCGATCCCACTCTCTTTACTAAGAGGGTTAAAGGGGAGCTTTTCATATGCCAACTTTATGTTGATGATATTATCGTTGGCTCGTCTAACAAAGCTTTTAATGATGAATTTTCAAAGCTTATGACCGATAGGTTTGAGATGTCTATGATGGGGGAGTTGAAGTTCTTCCTTAGTTTTGAGATCAAGCAATTGAGTGGAGAGACTTTCATCTCTCAAGCCAAATATACCCAAGACATGCTCAAAGAGATTTGACATGCAAGATGCTAAGGAAAAGCGTTTTCCTATGGACACCAAATGTCATCTACAACTTAACCCAAAGGGTATAGATGTCGATCAAAAGGTATACCGCTACATGATTGGTTCTTTGCTCTATCTTTGTGCATCTAGACCCGATATTGTGTTGAGTGTAGGGGTATGTGCAAGGTATCAAATCGCTCCTAAAGAAAGCCACATGATGGCGGTCAAAAGAATCCTTCGATATTTGGTTCATACCCCAAGGTTTGGTTTGTGGTATCCAAAGGGGTCAACATTCTCTCTTTGTGGTTACACAGACTCAGATTGGGCTGGTGATCATGATGATAGGAAATCAACTTCCGGGGCATGCCAATTCCTTGGTAGGTCCTTGGTGAGTTGGTCTTCTAAGAAGCAAAATTGTATATCTCTCTCCACCGCCGAAGCCGAGTATGTGGCAGCCGCTAGTGCATGCACTCAATTGTTATGGATGAGGCAAACTTTAAAGGAATATGATACGTCTCAAACGTATTGATGACGTGAAATCACACGTTCGTTGGGAGACCCCAAGAGGAAGGTATGAAGCAGTGCAACAACAAGTTTTCCCTCAGTATGAAACCAAGGTTATCGAACCAGTAGGAGTAGGAGCACTTCAGAAGGTTGTTGGTGGCGGAATATGGCACGGCGCAACACCAGGGAATCCGGCGACCGACGTGGAACCTGCGCACAACACAATCAAACTACTTTGCCCCTACGAAACAGGAAGGTTGTCAATCTTCCTGGCTTGCTGTAACAAAGGATTAAACGTTTTTTGTGGAAAATAATGTTTAATTGCAGAAAGTAAAAGAGAACAATTGTTTGCAATTGGTGGTTTTATCAGTGTAAAAGAATGGACCGGGGTCCACAGTTCACTAGTGGTGTCTCTCCATAAAGATAAACGACATGTTGGGTAAACAAATTACAGCTGTGCAATTGATAAAATATTGAGCGCATGACAATGCATATATATGACAAGATGACTACCATGATATTTAATTGGGCATTACGACAAGATACATAGACCGTTATCCAACCGCATCTATGACTAATAATCCACCTTCAGGTTGACATTCGTGTTCCCCGTTGGTATTAAGTTGAAAGCAACGGATAATCGCATTAAGTAATGTGTGTAATGTAAACAAGTACATATGACCGTGGACATAACATTGTTAGGTTATCCCTAGTGGCAACAGCACATCCACAACCTTAGACGTTGCTGTCACTCGCCCAGATTACTGGAGACTGAACCCACTATCTAGCATAAATACTCACTCTTGAAGTTACAAGCATCTACTTGGCCAAATCATCTACTAGTAACGGAAAGCATGCAAGATCATAAATAACATGTAACATAGATTAATAATCACCTTGATCATAGTATTCAATATTCATCGGATCCCAGCAAACACAACATGTAGCTCACAAGATCTCAACGGTTGATATTATACCAATTGTTACATGTTTTACATACACTTCATATCATTTTTATACATTTTTTGGGACTAACCTATTAACAAGATGCCACAGTGTCAGTTCCTGTTTCTGCTGTTTTTGTATTCCAGAAAAGCTGTTCTGGAAATATTGTAATGCTACATGTTGTGTTTGCTGGGATCCGATGAATATTGAATACTATGTCAAGTTGATTATCAATCTATCTTATATGTTATTTATGATCTTGCATGCTTTCCATTACTAGTAGATGCTTTGGCCAAGTAGATGCTTGTAACTCCAAGAGTGAGTATTTATGCTAGATAGTGGGTTCATGCCTCCGGTAATCTGGGAGAGTGACAATAACTTCTAAGATTGTGGATGTGCTATTGCCACTAGGGATAAAATAACCGATGCTTAGCTTAAGGGTACGCCGTTAGGTCTAATGCATTTGTTTACATTACGCACATTACTTAATGCAATTATCCGTTGCTTGCAACTTAATACCAACGGGGAACTCGGTATGACAACCTGGCGGTGGATTATTAGTCTGTAACAGCCCACTTTTGGTAATGCAAATTATGGACCAAAATTTTCACTTTTTCATTCCATACATGCATCATTGCATCCATTTGAAATTGTTAAACAAAACAACATTTGGTTTGGCATCATTGCAAAGTAACATGCCAAACTTGCTACAACAAAATTTCACAACAATGAGACACCCAAACTTGCAAAAACAAGTACTTTGACCTCTCCTATTTGTCAAGGAATTTCCAAGAGCTCAAATCAATATTTTGACTTGCTTCAAAATTCTAAAAGAGTATCATTTTGGAAATTCTCAAAAATGCCTATAAGCAACTTCTTATTTTATTCCCCAAGCAAATGGAATCCAAATGCATTGAAAGTTTTATGAGTGGTTGCCCAAGGTACAGGGAGGTTACACAAAAATTTGCACAATTTTTGGAAGTGTTTAAATGCCACTTTTAATTCAAAAACAGTGCATCCAGTACCAGGAAGGACCAATCGGTGATGCTTTTAAAACTTCCAGGGACTAAATTGCAAAATCTTCATCTCCCTCGCGATGTAGCGACCGAGCTGCTGCTCGCGCCGCACCGCCGTCTCGCGCGCGCACGGGGCCCCCTGCTCGGCCTCCACTTGCACGGGAGCAAGCTCCACGAGGCCACCCTCTGCTCCCCACCTGCTCCCTCACCTGTCCCCACACTCTTTTCTCCCTCCCCACGATGCGCGCCATGGCCACCGTGGCCACCGAGCTCCCCGCCGCCTGTCGCCGCTGATTGAGGAGCTCCCGAGCTAATCCAGCACCACCACGACGTCCCCCTCTTCGTCCTCTCCACCTCCGCCGAACGAATCGACCCGGGGCGCCGCCGTTTCGCCGCTCCCTCGCCGTCTTCCCGCCGGCCGTCCGAAGCTCCGCCGGACGGATTCGTCGCCGCCGTTGCACCTCCGGCCACCCCGACCCCACCATTCTGCTCGTGGTGAGATTTCCCTCGCCGTACCACTCCGTTCCCTTCCCCTCTCTCGCTAAGTCGTGCGCCACCGTCGAAGCCAGTACGCCGGCGTTCGTCGCCGTTGCGCGTGCGTGACCGGCCGAGAAAACGGCCAAGGCCGGCCTTGAGGCCGTTTCTCTCTGGCCACTAACTGGCCTTGGGCCGGCCCAAACCGGCCAAAAGGCCGAAGCCCTCTGTGACACGGCCGGCCTTATAACCGGCCCAGACCGGGCTGAGGGCCGGAAGCCTCTGGAGCCAGGCCGGCCTGCAAACCGGCCCAGGCTGGGCTAGAGGCCGGACTAATTGTTTTATTTTTCCAGGAGTTCCTTCTTCTTTTCCTCTCCCTTTTGCGCATGCTTCCGGCTACTCCCTCGCGCTTTAGGGAAATCGAACTCCGATGATTCCTACTAGTTCCTCTCTCCCTTTCGAGTCGAGTAAATAAAATATTTATCGTTGGAATTAAAATAATCAAAAGTAAATATTTTAAAAGAGGAATTATAAAATTAATAACTTTTTACCGGGGCCTCCGAAAAATGTGTTCCTTATATCGAAATGCTCATAAAAATGTGCACTAACCATTAGCGTCACTTGCATGCATGTTTACATGAACTTATAGCACAGGAAAACATTAAAACAAATGTAGAGCTTTATTTCTTTCTTGTTAAACAATTAATTATCGCACCCCATATAAAATGGGTAGAACTTGCTATAATAATTTTAGTGCATTAAAAATGCCATGCCATCATGTGTTTGTGCATTGCATTTGTTAAAGCATGTGTGGTGATTGATTGCTCTTCTGTGGTTATGTCTCGATAGATCAAGCAGCCGGGGTTACTCCACAATACCCCAAGGATCCGTACTACCAGTACCCTGAACAAGGCAAGCGTAATCCCCCCTCTGAGCATGTATTATCCTATTTTCCGCAAATATTTTCTCCACTATAATATTGCATGCGGTTCCAAATGTCAAATTGCTTGGATTAGAGTATCCTATAGCTGCATTAAGATTCCGATGCCAATTACCTGTTTCCCCTCCTATTATCCCTAGGATTTTACTGTTGGCCTGAAATACTTAACTATGGAATGTTGATGCTTAGCCATGCTTAGTTAAATGCTTAGCCGTCCGATGGATACTTCATGTTGGAAACAGGTTATTGAAGTGTTCAGATGATGGTGGAGAAATTGTGGTGACAGGTAATAAGATGCTTAAAGGTGGGGATGAGAGGCCACTTTGGTATGGTGGTGTTTTGTCTCACTCTCGCCGCCTAGGTGCGAGTTCTTTACCTCTTGAACCAAGAATGAGCGCGCTTCCTTTCGGTGGGGTATATGGAGCCCTCGTCGACCGACTAACTTGTGGCGGACTAGCCGAGGGTCCTCTAGTTTGGCTTTCCATTTGCACGTGCGTTGAAGATGGTGGCCAAGACTAAGATGAGGATGGTGGTGTCAGGAGAATAAGTGGCCGCGGGACAGGGTGCTGGAGGTACCCCTTGTCCTACCGCCACTGATGATCCTGGGTTAGTCTCAAGCGAGGTAAAGGTTGTAACCGTTCCCACTCAGCCGGCTTTCCCCGGAAGAGAGCTACGTGTAGGCAATGAGCCGGGCGGTACCGAAGGTAAACACAGTGCACCCCTGCAGGGTTAAATCTTTTCGAAAAGCCGTGTCCACAGTTACGGACAACTTGGGAAAGGACGATAAGACCATAGAATAACTTGAACGGAATGATTAAAACCTGGGTACTAGAGGTACCACTTCAAGATTGCAAGGTGAGCTTCCTCGAGGGTGGTTCGGGGAGGTGCCTTTGTAGAACAGGTACAAGGTTGATGATGATGGTTGAGGATGAGAAAAGTGATCAAGAAAAGAGTACTTCTTACCCCTTTTTAAAAATACTCTGAATAGTCGATGCCATTGAGTTATGTTTTCATAAATAAAATCAGCTTTATGCAAAACAGCCATAAAACATTGAAAGCCTCATCGAGCTAAAGCTCTATATATAATCTTGCGAGTTCGTCGAACTCAACGTCGTTTGTTTTGTTTCAGAGGAGGACTTCACCGACCTCGAAGGTGGGTTCTTTGTGGACGTCGACGAGTAGTCTGGGGTTCCCAGGTGGCAGCTTGGGACATCCCGGAGCAGCTGGCGCTGGATGTTTACTTGTAGGCCTCTGAGGCCATAATCTGGATCTTGTTGTTTAGAAGAACTTAATTTGCTTCCGCTTGTTGTAATGTTGGGTCTGTGACCTCTGGTTGTCATTTGCTATCTTTCTCTATTATAAGAGTTGAACTATAATGCTTTGTGTCGTAGAGTCTGTGATGTGCCAGTTGTTCCACAAGTCTTGATCTCTCTATTATACAGTGAGGGTTGTGCCTGTGTTAAGGCATCAATCGGGGTGTTGCGTTGCCGATGATCCATTCCAAGCAAAGCCTGCCAAAGGTTTTGGCCGGGGATTGGTAAACCCGTAACCTTCGGTTGTATCGCTTAACCGGTGACACACAGCATCACTGTATAACAGTCGGGTCGGGGCGCCACATAGTCTTAGACGCTGTTGGATAACGGTCTATGTATTTTGTCGTAATGCCCACATGAATATCATAGTAATCAGCATGTCATATATATGCATTGTCATGCGCTCAATATTTTGTCAATTGCCCAGCTGTAATTTGTTCACCCAGCATGTTAGTTATCTTTTATGGAGAGACACCACTAGTGAACTGTGGACCCCGGTCCATTCTTTTACACTGATAATACAACCAACTGCAAACATTGTTCCTTTTCATTCTCTGCAATTTACTACTGTTTTCCACACCATACGTTTAATCCTTTGTTTTCAGCAAGCCGGTGAGATTGACAACCTCACTGTTTCGTTGGGGCAAAGTAGTTTGATTGTGTTGTGTGCAGATTCCACGTTGGTGATCGAGTAACGGCACCACCAACAACCTTCAGAAGTGATTTCTTGCTCCTACTGGTTCGATTAAACCTTGGTTTCATACTGAGGGAAACTGCTGCTACACTGCTTCATACCTTCCTCTTGGGGTCTCCCAACGAACGTGTGATCCACGCAATCAAGCTCTTTTTCTGGCGCCGTTGCCGGGGAGCAAGAGGATTTCTGCAAGGGGAGTTTCACGCTTCCAATCTCTTTACTTTGTTATTGTCTTGCTTAGTTTATTTTTATTTAGTCTTGTTTGCTTTATTTATCAAAAACACAAAAAAATTAGTTACTTTTATTTTTCGAATTGTTATTTTTCAGTCTTGTTATCATGTCTAGCCCTGTTCCTGTCATCATGTCACCTGAGGAAGAGATCTTCACTTTCAAGCAAGGGAGTGAGGAGAGTTTTAAAGATGCTTGGTCTAGAATTTTTGAGTCTTATGCTAAAACTGAACCTAAAATGACTTTAAGCCTGCTTCTTAGTAGCTTTTATTTTGGTCTTGTTCTTTGCTACAGATATGCTTTAGATGCTGTGGTAGGAGGAGATTTCCTTCGTTATGATGGGGATCAAGCTTTTAATGCTATAAAAAAATGATTACAATTTCTAGCCCTCCAATCAGTAAAATTGATTTGGCTTTGACAAGCATAAGTGATAGACTTAACACTCTTGAAACAAACATATCTGGTCTAAAAGAAGGGTATAATCAAATTTGTGAACACTATGATAATGTGCCAGTAAATTTTGAACCATCGGGATGGGTTCCCTCAGTAAAAGTTGTTATCAATGGTGAAACTTTTCATGCTCGCTGTGATATTATGTCTGAATTCTGTTTAATGCCCAAGGATATTTTTGATTCCTTAAATCTTTGGGAGCTTTCCAAATGCGAAGATTGTATAATTTTGGGTGATAATACTATTAAATTACCAAGAGGAGTAGCCGAAGGAGTATTTACAAAACTCCTGGGGATAACAATATCTATTGATTATCTTGTCATTGAATGTGCAGGAGTAGGACAAATTACGCTTGGAAGATCTCTGTTGAAACGCTTTGGAGCAATAATAGATGTGGGCCAAGGCACTATGAATTTCGCCTCTTCACCTATGTGTAACCAAGTATTTCCTAAAGATAAGGGTAAGGGTAAGAGAGCTAAGCGTAAGATTGTTGATGCTTCATCACTTGGAAACACTTGATTCTTACTTTCTGCGCCTAGCTGAAAGGCGTTAAAGAAAAGCGCTTATGGGAGACAACCCATTATTTTATTTCTGCAATTTTTCTTTTTTTGAGTCAAGGAGTTGTTTACTTCTGTAACAATTCCTTTGTATCTTTATTTTATCGCATTGTTGTGCCAAGTATTGCCTCTAATAGGAAGATGATGCTAGATTTGGATTTCTGCGCAGGAACAGATTTCTGCTGTTCACCGTTTTAATTCTGTAAAATCACAGAAAAATTATTTAAATCTGAAATTTTTGTGCGTGATCCTCAGATATGTACGCATCTTTCGTTAGTTTAAAGTTTTTCGATCTGAGCAACGTAAGTGCCTCGAAAAAATTCGTCTTTGCGGACTGTTCTGTTTAGACAGATTCTGTCTTTTATTTTTCGCATTCTCTCTTTTACTAGTGTTGAGTGGAATTCTTTTTTAGGGTGAAGAGCTTCACATAACATCAGTGGCAGTAGCTAATGTTAAAAGTAACGGTCATGTTTGTGTCCTTATAGAACATGTGAGTTTTTGATTGTGCACTAACCCTCTAATGAGAATTACTTTGAGTTTGGTGTGGCGGAAGTTTTCAAGGGTCAAGAGAGAAGGATGATATAATGTGATCAAGAAGAGTGAAGAGCTTAAGCTTGGGGATGCTCCCATGGATCACCCCAGCATATTTCAAGAAGACTCAAGCGTCTAAGCTTGGGGATGCCCAAGGCATCCCCTTCTTCATCAGCAACTTATCAGGTCATCTCTAGTGAAACTATATTTTAATTCTTTCACATCATATGTGCTTTACTTGGAGCGTCTGTGTGCTTTTATTTTCAGTATTTTATTTTTCTTATGGTCAACTTGATTGGACCCCAGCATTCTTGATTGGGAGAGAGACACGCTCCGCTTTTTCATATGAATACTCCTATTCTTCACTTATACTTGTTGAGTATTCTTATCTAGCTATTGCTATGCTTTTAGCTCCTGTTTTTTATGCATCTCTTATTCAGAGCTGTTAGTTCTTTTAAAGAAAGTACTCTCTTGCTTCACTTATAATTGTTTGGAGAGTTTATGTTGAAATAAATTGATTGGTGTTTGGTTGGAACAGAAAATGTTGCATGTGGTAGATGGTATAATGGAAAAAGCTTACATATTCTTGTAGATCATTGTATTGGATAATTTGATACTTGTCAATTGTTTTGAGTTATCAAGTAGTTCATGTTTAAGCTTTTGTATCATGTAGTTAAAACCTATTAATGAAGAACTACCGTAAAGCTCGTTGAAATTTGGTTTGCATGATTGGTATCTCTAAGGTCTAGATATTTTCTAGTAAAAGGGTTTGGTTAACAAGGAAGACAGTGTAGAGTCTTATAATGCTTGCAATATGTTTTCATATAAGCCTTGTTGTAACATCCCAAGTTTTTTTATTCAAAAAGTTAAAAAAAAATTCAGGAAAATTTAAAACTTTTGAAAACTATTATGTATTTTGCTTTGAAAACAAAAATCATGCATGCATTCATCATCTTATTGCATTGTTGCATTTGGATACTTCAAAAGTGAGAATTATAATTCCACTTGAAAACATATTAAGAAAATATAATAAAAGGGCAAGTTATGCCTTATATATTATTTGGACTTTTATTGTTTTATTTGTTCTATTCAAATTTTGGCTGTGACTTGATGGTACTTATTTAGAAAGTATTTTTAATCCCAAATTTACTTGTGTGGTGTTTTATTTAAGAAACAAATTTTGTGTTCTAAAACCTATATTTTAAAATAGACATTAAGTTTCAAAATTCCTTTTAACCACATTTCAAAAATTCTTGTGATAAAATAATATTTAAAATTTTATTCGAAAGTTTCAAAACAAAGATTTTGATTTTACAAAACTATAGGAGTTGGTTTGAATTGATTTGAAGTTATAAATCAAAAGTTACAAAAGTTTTCAGAAAAATAGAAAAAGAGAAGGAACCAAAAAAAATGCGAACCTAGTCTATTTGGGCCAAGCCCACTCTCTATCTCTCGCATGCGCAGCACACAGACGGCCCAACAAGCCCACCTCCCCTTCTCTCGCTGCCAGCCGGGCCCCACCCGTCAGCCCGAGGCCATCTTCAACCTCCAGCCGAAAAATCCGACACCGAACCCTAGCAAAATCCGGACGCGATTTGCACGATTTGGTTCGCGATTTTCCCGTGCCTCCTGCCCCATATAAACCCCCACAATCTCCGCTCCAAAAGCCCCCAAAAACCCTAGCACCTCCGCCACCAGGCTGCGCGCATTAGACCCCGCCGTGCCGCCATTGCCGCCGCCGTTCATCGCGTTTTCCGGTGAGCTTCGACCCTCTTAGCTCCTCTCCTTTCTCCCTCTCGCTTCCCCGTGTCCAGGCGCACCTCCTAAATTTTTTTCCTTGGGATTTTACGAGCTCTAGATCGACGGGAGCTTCATCGACTTGGAGCACCGTCCGCGGAAGCAGCTCCGGCGAGCGATCATCGACGACACGCAGCTCCTCCTTCAACCGCGACCACGCCATCAGCTCCGCCGCGCCCGCCTGCACCCCGTGGTATGCCCCACTCCTCCCCTCTCTCTCTGTTTCATTCTCCGGCGAAAGTACAGCAATGGAACCGCCACGTAGCTGCGTTGCCGGAGTAGCGCCGGTGACCATATGGTCCATCACCGTGAGCCGTTAGATCCAAGATGGACGCCCCAGATCTGATCCACGTCGCGAAGCGGTATGCTCCAGTGAGAAGACGCCACGTCATCGCCGAGTCAGCATCCTCGTCAACGCCAACTCAGCGCCAGTCAGCAGTCAAAGTCAGCAGTCAATGCCTGCGTGGAGAAGACCGTCAATTTTGCAGAAAGGCCCCTGTAACTTAGAACAATCATTAATTTTTATTGGCTCGACCAAAATTTGCAAACTTTATATTTTGGAAAGCTTATGACTTGTAGAAACTTTTGGTATAGTTAGTTTCATGTTTTGACAAATTTAAATAAGTACAAATTTTCAAATTGTTTGTTTAACTAAATTTGACATAACTTGAGTTTTAAAAATTATTTCTGGGCAAATCCAATTGCTATAACTTTGTTTAGTTAATATCTGGCCATAGGAACCTTCATATTATTTTTGTAGATTATTTTCCTGTGAATTACTATTTATTTGTATTTATGCTCTTTTTAGGAGGATTCTTAATTATTTTTAATGCTTAAAAATTATTTTCTTCACCTTTTTTGAGCTATACTTTAACTTAGAGATATTTTGAAAAAGTTGAGATGCTTAGAAGTACTTAGAAATTTTTTAGCATCCCAACATCATCAAACTTGCCTTAGGAAAATTTGTTAAGTTATTTCTGTCCATTATAATCCCTTAGAAAAAATTTGGTAACTTTTTCCTTGTCAATTTTTCCTTAGAAAAATTTGGCATCTTAAATTGGTTAAGTTTTCCTTAGCAAAATTTTAGCACCTTATAAATGGTGTGCTTTCCTTAGAAATTATTTAGTCACTTTATTTGTGTTAACTTGTCCTTAGAAAATTTTGATGGATTGTATGTTAGCCCTTTTGACCCTCCAATTTAAAAATTACCAAGTTAGAACTAGTGAAAACCATGAAGGACAAGAAGATGTGGCATTTGCTATCCTTAGAATTCTCAACATGAAGCTATAAGGACAATGAAGGATTTAGCCAAGAAAACAGACTCCAGAAGCATCTCCAAGAAGTAAAAGCACTTAGAAGAAAATCAAGAGAAACTTCAAGAAGACCAAACATGTGAAGACTTGGAGCAACCATACTACCAATTTAAGTTGATTATATCAAGTTTATTTTTCCCAACCTTGACCTTGACCTTGACCTAGCCAACTTGATTAAGTTATTTTGTCCATGTTCCTCAAGTTGTTTTGCACATCATGCATGTCATATTTCCTTAGAGTATTTTGCATATCATGCATGGCATATTTTCCTAAAAAGTTTTTGGTATGATTGCATGTTTATTGTGGCTCGTTTGATGTGTTAGAAATTTCGGAGAGAGGCGAAGGCTTTTGCAACTGCTACTCCTGCTCTCCCTGTTGCCATGGCAAGTGGCGCACCCTCATCAATTTTCCTATGTATTTTACGTATGCATGACTTAGTGTATTTTCTATAGGCATGTGTTGGATAGTATTGCTATGCTGAAAACTACACTAAATCCTTTTACTAGTTGTCTAGCATCCTATGATAACTTAGTAGAAATATTGAAGCTATGCAAATGATGTTTTATTGAAGAGGCTAATTTCTACTAAAGTTAAAATGAAACACCTGGGTGGATTTGGGATTGATTGGATGTATGAGTTGAGTGTCTACTCAGGACCATGTTCATGGGGGTTTTCACCTAAGATAGTTTACTATACTTAGGACCATGGTATGTGGGGGTTCTTACTGAGAGTTCACTTGAGGACGGCCACCCAGGAACAAAGGGACCAAAGTTTTCTCAAAGTGAAGATGCTTCCAGTGCAGCCACGTGGTATAATGGCTCTGCCTTGACTTTTCCCCAAAGGTCTCGTCTCAGGCTTCTCCTTTCCTTTTCACTATATGAGGGTCAAGGACAGAAGGGTTGATTGAGTCTCGTGGTGAAAGTGCACACCCTCTCGAGAGTTAGAACTAAGTACTTAGCCGTGTCCCCGGTTACGGACAATTGAGCAGCTGATCAAGGACGTCAACGGAGGCTCCCAACATTCCAATTTCTCAAGTTAAAATTTTGAACGTTGAACAAAGGTAGACAAGAGGGTGGTTTTCATGCCATACCTGTTTTGACAAAAGAAAAGTGTTAAAAAGAGATAGGAAAAATTGGCTTTATGCAAATTAGCCTTGAACTCCACCAGCCAGATATGCATATAGGTTATTAGAGTTATTCCACAAAGTGTCCACATAGTGTCACTTGCCAGATCCATTTTATATGGTTCTGACCCACCTTGTTGCAACATTTTTCCTGTTGCAAGATGTTCAGACGATGAGTGAGGTTTCGTATAAGGTTTCGAGTCTACAACCAACATGTTTTCGCCTGTGGCACATGAAGATGATGGAGACTCACTGCTACTTTTATTCCGCTGTCCTGAACTTTGTAAATGCAAGCCTTGAGCTATGCAATTTGTAATGAAAATTGTAAGTCTGGATCATGCGATGCAATAAAATTTGACGCATTTGCATGATATTCATCTAGACTGTGTGTGCAAATGAATCGATCCAGGGGTTTGCACTATACACAGGGATCTTGCCAATTTTTAAGTGCAGGTCCGCTACACTTCCTGTGTCAGTTGATATCCTGTGTTTGCTTCAAATAACCTTGCTGGCCTAAACTCTGTATTGAGAGGGAATGCTTCTCGTGCATCCAAAACCTTGAGCCAAAATCCATGCCATTTGTGTCCACCATAACTACCTATATGTGGTATTTTCTTGCCATTCCAAGTAAATTTTTCATGTGCTACCTTTAAACTATTCAAACATTATTACTCCTATTTTGTGTCAATATTTACCAAGCTCATGAGGACGGGGTGGATGTCTTTATGTCAACTGTCAAACAGACTTTACCACCGGACTAGCGGCATATACATCCGCTTATCCATTAATTTTGCAAAAAGAGCTGGCAAATGAGGTGCCCAGTCCCAATTAATTACAACTTTAACCGCTTAATTCTCTTCACATTTTTGCCCTGATTTATCAGTCAAGCAATGACAAACAGTGAAATATCTGCATGTGTAAACAAAAGAGAAAGAGGGATGATCTGCCTTGCTGGTAGAAATAACGTCCTTCATGGGAGCCGCTCTTAAAAGTTTGGTTGGCAGGGGTCATATTGTACTTTCCATTTTCTGATTCGTTGACAATTAACAAACACCTCTCAAAACTTATTTTTACTCTCTTTATGATTTCAAAAACTTAAAAAGCTCTAGCACATGATTTAATCCCTGCTTCCCTCTGCGAAGGGTCTTTCTTTTACTTTTATGTTGAGTCAGTTTTCCTACTTCTTTCTATCTTAGAAGCAAACACTAGTGTCAACTTTGGTGCAACAATTTTTATATGCTCGTATATTGCACTTATTATATGCTTTGTGTTGACAAATATCTATGAGATATATATGTTGAAAGTTGAAAGCAATTGCTGAAACTTAAATCTTCCTTTGTGTAGGTTAAATACCTTTTACTTAGAATCTATTGCTTTATGAGTTAACTCTTATGCAAAACTCTTTGATGCTTGTCTCGAAAGTACTATTCATGAAAGTTTTTGCTTATATGATTAAGTTGTTTGCTCATTATCTACTTGCTAGCAAACTATAGACCATTGACATGGATCACTTCATTCATAACATGTGCTTTACAGTATTATTTGATCAAGATTATGATTGTAGCATGTCACCTCAGAAATTATTTTGTTTTTATCGTTTTACCTACTCGAGGACGAGTAGAACTAAGCGTGGGGATGCTTGATACGTCTCAAACGTATCTATAATTTCTGATGTTCCATGTTGATATTATACCAATTGTTACATGTTTTATATACACTTCATAGCATTTTTATGCATTTTCTGGGACTAACCTATTAACAAGATGCCACAGTGTCAGTTCCTGTTTTCTGCTGTTTTTGTATTCTAGAAAAGCTAGTCTGGAAATATTCTCGAAATTGGACGAAACTTGGACAGAACCTCCTATTTTTCCAACACGAAGACGGAGTCCAGAGGAGAGACGGAGGAGGGCCACGTGGCACCCACACCATGGGGCCGCGCGGTGTCGGGGGAATACTTTCTGGGTTAACCCGCGGCCCAGTGCGACTTAACTTACTCGCACGGACGAAGGCCCACTTGGGAGCAAGCCCAATATTGAACCGCCATAAGGGGAAAGATCTAGAAGACATATCCCGGAGGACGTGAAGACCAAGTAGTCTCCGAGTAGGCCTCTGTGGATGTATTCCTTATGGGGAAGTTTCCTTTTGTAACCTAGCGAGCCTCTGTGTATATAAAGAGGACTCGCAGGACTTAGAGCGGGTCAAGCTATCAAGCCCTAAACCCTAGCTCATACGGCGAGTACCAGATCGGATCGCCTCCATTGTAACACCTCGATTATCATATCAATACCAATCTAGGGTAGGCAGGAAGTAGGTCTTTTACCTCACATTGAGGGGGCCGAACCTGGGTAAATCTGTGTTGATCTTTGTTCCTGCGATCCCAAGCTCGGAGATGCTTGACTCGCATAATCCCACACCTACGAAGTCATCTATGACACCTGACGTGACAAACCCACGACAGTTGGCGCCCACCGTGGGGCCTGCGGTCAAGAGCGTCACGTTCCGCGCAGGATCCATGAAGGGAGCTGAAGATCTTGTTGTTGGCCGTATCATCACGGTCAATGGCACACCCTCATCGACGATTCAAGCTGGGGGCCGGAAGCAGATTATTTGGAGACCGGCCACGTCATCCCGTTCGGATCCATCAACGTCTTCGTCGGCTTCATCGGTGGCAGGTCCGTTAGATCGGTCCAGGAAGGCGATTCAGTAGAAGAAGTCGCCGATGACGGGGAAGAATCCGTGGAAAGCATGGACTCGCAAGAGTTTGGGTCCATCATACCTGCCTTTGAAGAAAGTTGCTGGGGTTACCCACCAGAAATCACATCATCACCAGATCAAGAGATGGCACAAGTCGCGGTTTACATGGCCGGAGGAGCAGGTGCATCAGGAACTGCTGGAGAAACCGAGGCATCGGCACCCCCAAGCAACCCACTTCTTGTCCCTGTGTCAGCCACGAACGCCGCCCTCCGTGCAACAGAAATTGAGGCCGCCAGGGCCGAGCTCCTGTATGAGGTTCGAAGGATGGAAGAAGAGCGCCGCAGGCTCGATCAGATAAACCAAGGAATCCAACAGGAGCGGCAGAGAGTAGCCGCGCTGGCTGCGACTCAACAACAGGTTGACCCGCAAACACAGCTGCGCGCGACTCAACCAACAGTGGAAATCCCGCTCACTCCAGCCGCGGGACGGGAATCCAGACGACTGCGGAAGGAAGGGTACCAACAAATCAAGAGACCCAGCAACAACCAAGGAGGTTTCACACCCCACAGGGCCATTACCAGAACCCTGTCGATAATATGTATGCTGCGGCTAATATCTTGACTCAGATGGTACCAACAGGCGATGACCCGGTCAATGCTGAGGCGCGGCGCGCGATTCAGATGCTAAGTACGGCAGTCCTGCAACAAGCCAATAGGGCGGAAGCCGAAGCACAGCTGCCCCTCGTACCAGCCAATCACAGGATTACAGCAGAAAGAAGCGTCCAGAGCAGGCCACCAGAGGACGTGTCAGGAGTCGCACAGAGGCAGCAGGAGCAAGTCGCAGAAGCGCAGGCGAATGCGCCATTGATGCAAAAGCGGCCCGCAGATAACCCCGCAGGCGCGCCCACAGCCCTGTCCTCGCGACTCAAGGGACCGGCGTGTTTCACTGAGAGGATCAGATCGGAACCTTTTCCTGAAGATTTCAAAGGGCCACGCAAGGTGGCAAACTATAACGCCAGCATGGATCCAACCACTTGGCTCAACAATTACGAGATGGGGCATCTGAAGAGATCTGCGCACGCTACCTAAACATGATGCTAGAAGGAGCAGCGCACATATGGCTGCAAAATTTGCCTCCCAACTCTATAAATACTTGGGAGGAACTGAAGGATGCCTTCATTAAGAACTTCCAAGGAACTTGCAAGCGACTCTGCAATATAGAAGATTTAGAGCGTTGTGTCCAGAAGGAAGGCGAGTCAAGTCGCCATTGGATGAAAAGGGTGGCAGAAATAATACACTCCTCAGATAATATACCACCAAGCTCAGCCGTCCTGGTGATGGAGAAAAACTGCAAGTTTGAGCCGCTGATTCATAAGCTGGGTCGCATGAAGGATAAAGTCAAGAGCCTCAGCGAGGTGATGGCTGCGGCTAACAAATATGCCAGCTCAGATAAAACCAGAGACGCGTCAGACGGAGAAGAAGAGGAGGTTGCTGCAAAAGGAAAGAAAAACTCCAACAAGCCCCAGCAGCAGCAAACGAGCCACAACAACACGAGTCAAAACAAACGCAAAAGCGAAGATGGTCACTCAGGGCTCGTCGCCAATACGCGTGGAGGATTCAGAGGCCAGCGTGGAAGGGGTCGAGGATACGGCTCCCGTCCAATCAATATGCAAGAAGTTTTCAACCGGCCATGCGACCTTCATGCGACAGGTGATGGACGGCCAGCGGACCATACCAAGGCGCAATGCCATTATTACAAAAAGTGGAAAGAAGAGAGCCAACACAACGGGGGGAATTCCCATGAAGGAAACCCTAGTGCGGCTCATAACACAAATATTGGGCAGCACGGCGCGAGTAACCCCAGGCAGACGGGGCAGTATCACACAATAGTTATCGATACCTCCAAAAGAGAAGAGAAATTGAGCCGGAGAAGTCAGCAGGTGAACGCCGTGATACCAGCAACACCCGCTTGGTTAAGGTGGTCAGAATACGCGGTAACCTGGAGTCGCGACGACCACCCGCCACAGGTACGGGAACCTGGCAAGTTGGCACTGGTTGTGGCACCATACGTTGCAGGATACAAGCTGACCAAAGTGCTTATGGATGGAGGAAGCAGCATTAATATCTTGTACTACGATACTTTCCAGCGTCTAGGACTCAAGGATTCCAGCCTGCAGCCCACGTCAACAGTATTTCACGGCATTGTCCCAGGAAGGTCCGCACGGCCAGTGGGGAAAATAACCCTAGGGGTAACTTTTGGAACAGAAGAGAACTTTAGAAGTGAATTCCTAAGCTTCGAAGTGGTAAAATTCCAAAGCCCATATCACGCCTTGTTTGGAAGAACGGCCTTTGCTAAGTTTATGGCCAGGCCATGCTACGTGTACCTACAGTTGAAGATACCAGGACCAAAAGGGGTCATCACAGTGTACGGAGATAGAGAAAAAGCAATAGAATGTGAGAAAGGAGATGCGGCTTTCGCAGAATCCGCCTGTGCCGCGGAAGAACTAAAAGGTTATAAGTCGCAGGTGGACCCAAACGATATGAGTGTGGTTACCACGCCATCTGCCGAGCCACCAATGAAATTCAAAGCGGCCCAGGACACTAAGCAGATAAATCTTGTTCCTGGCGACTCATCCAAGCAAACTAGCATTGGAGCACACATGGAAGAAGAGCAGGAGAAGGCCCTCGTCGCTTTTCTCCAGGAAAATAAAGACATCTTCGCATGGAAGCCGTCAGATATGCCAGGGGTACCAAGAGAATTAGCAGAACATAGCCTCAAAGTGAACCCTGCGGCTAAACCAGTGAAGCAGCCACTACGGCGTTTTCATGATGACAGGAGAAAGGCAATAGGAGAGGAAATAGCTCGCTTGCTGGCTGCAGGATTCATCACAGAGGTATACCATCCGGAATGGGTGGCAAATCCAGTATTGGTTATGAAAAAGAACGGTACGTGGCGAATGTGCGTTGATTACACCAGTCTTAACAAAGCTTGTCCAAAGGATCCATTTGCTTTGCCAAGAATCGACCAAGTAATTGATTCAACTGCTGGGTGCGAGCTGTTATGCTTTTTGGACGCCTATTCAGGCTACCATCAAATCAAGATGAAGAGGGAGGACCAAGAAAAGACGTCCTTCATCACACCCTTCGGAGCTTTTTGTTACGTCAGCATGCCCTTTGGGTTGAAGAACGCAGGTGCGACTTACCAAAGATGCATTCAGAATTGCCTACATGAGCAAATAGGTCGCAACGTTCATGCCTACGTGGATGATATTGTGATTAAATCGCAAGTTAGCCAGGATCTTATTGGTGATCTGGCAGAGACATTCACAAATCTCAGAAAATACAACATGAAGCTCAACCCCACAAAGTGCGTTTTCGGAGTACCAGCAGGAAAGCTATTGGGATTCATAGTATCAGAAAGAGGCATTGAGGCCAATCCTGACAAGATAAAGGCCGTGATGGATCTCCAAAAGCCAGAAAAGATAAAAGATGTACAGCGGCTTACTGGTTGCGTAGCAGCTTTGAGTCGCTTTATATCAAGATTGGGAGAGAAAGCACTACCTTTGTACAGACTGTTGAAAAAATCAGACACCTTCGTTTGGGACGCAGAGGCCGACGAAGCTCTGACAGCCTTGAAACATCAATTGACAAATGCTCCAGTTCTGGCGGCTCCAAAAGATAAAGAGCCAATGCTACTATACATAGCGGCAAATTCCCGCGCTGTGAGTGCTGTCATGGTTGTGGAGAGACAAGAAACGGGAAAGGAATACCCTGTCCAGAGACCAGTATACTACGTGAGCGAAGTCCTCACAGCTTCCAAACAGCGTTACCCACAGTGGCAGAAGTTGGTGTTTGGAGTGTTCATGGCGAGTCGCAAGCTGAAGCACTACTTCCAAGAGCATCCAATAACTGTGGTGAGTTCAGCACCATTGGCAGATATCATTCGTAATCGAGAAGCTACTGGAAGAGTCGCTAAGTGGGCGATCGAGTTGGGACCACATCACATCAGTTACGAGCCGCGCACATCAATTAAGTCGCAAGCCCTTGCAGATTTTATTAACGATTGGACAGAAATCCAAGTTGCTCCTAGCATGGCAGAAACCAAATACTGGACCATGCATTTTGATGGGTCAAGACAGTTGCAAGGCTCGGGGGCTGGAGTTGTTCTGACATCTCCCAAGGGAGACAAGCTGCGGTATGTGTTACAGATACACTTCAACTGCACAAATAACGTGGCGGAGTACGAGGCACTGCTTCATGGTCTACGTATAGCAAAGGAGATGAACATCAGTCGTATACGCTGTTTTGGCGATTCAGACTTGGTGGCACAGCAGGTCTCCGGAACGTGGGACAGCAAGGATGCGAACATGGCTGCATATAGGAGAGAGGTGGACAGAATTGCTGGACATTTCACTGGATACCAAGTTGAACATATTGATCGGAGACAAAATGAAGCTGCGGATGCCCTGTCTCGGCTTGGATCCAACAGACAGTCAGTCCCACCCAATGTTTTCCTGGATGAACTGCACAATCCATCAGTCAACCTCCAGCAGATTGACATTGCAGAGCCAGAGGATGATTCAACTTTAGTCGCAGCCCTGCATGAACAGCCAGGATGGACAGAGCCATACATGGCATATTTAAGTCGCGGAGTGCTGCCGGACGATGAAATTGAGGCGCGCAAAATCATACGACGATCAAAGGCCTATACAATCATCAACAACGAATTATACAAGCGCAGCGTATCAGGAGCATTCCAAAGATGTGTCTCACCAGAAGAGGGACGAAAAATCTTGCACGAAATTCATTCAGGCGATTGTGGCCATCATGCTTCGTCAAGATCTTTGGTGGCAAAGGCGTTCCGACATGGATTCTTCTGGTTAACAGCATTAGCAGATGCAGAGCAAATTGTCAGAGTGTGCGATGGATGTCAAAGATACGCTAGGCAAGATCATATGCCAGCCCAAGCACTTCGCACAATACCCATCACATGGCCTTTTGCCGTATGGGGTTTTGACATGGTAGGGCCTTTCAGACGGTCTTCAAACGGAAAAACTCACCTCTTAGTCATGGTGGACAAATTCACAAAGTGGATAGAAGCAGAACCTGTGGGAGATTGCGAGGCTGAAACAGCAGTCAAGTTCTTGAAGAAGGTCATATTCCGCTTCGGTTACCCCCATAGTATCATTACAGACAATGGGAGCAACACCTCTGAAGGGGCTACACAGATATTTTGCGCAGACAATGGGATAAGATTGGACCTCACGTCAGTAGCACACCCGCAGAGCAATGGACAAGCTGAGCGAGCTAACCAGGAAATTCTCCATGGAATTAAGCCGCGCCTTATTGAAAAGGTCGAAGCATCTCCAGGATGTTGGGTGGAAGAACTGCCAGCAGTACTGTGGAGCTTGAGAACAACCCCTAACAGATCCACAGGATTTACACCATATTTCATGGTCTATGGAGCAGAAGCAGTCATGCCCAGCGATATCATACATGATTCACCAAGAGTTGCGGCTTACATCGAGACAGATAATGAGATAGCTCGGCAAGACTCGGTGGACACATTAGAAGAGGTTAGAGACTTGGCAGCATCAAGGTCAGCAGTATATCAACAAGACTTGCGACGCTATCATGCCAGACGCATCAAAACCCGCACCTTTCAAGAAGGCGACCTAGTACTGCGACTTAAACAAGATCACAAGGGAATGCATAAGCTGTCCTCTCCATGGGAAGGACCCTACATCATCAGCAAGAAGCTAAACAATGGGTCGTACTACCTGCTGGATGTAAGGGAAGAAAGCAGCGAACGCCATGATTTCGAGGATCGTCTCGAGGCACCTCGCCCTTGGAACGTCGCACACCTGCGACCGTACTATACATAAGAAAAGGCTAATCAGAGCCAAGCATCATCCTTTCCAGCTTTATAGCTGAGTATCATCACAGCCACTCAGGGCTAGAACTTCAACTTTGGTCGCCACCTAGGCGCGACCTATGCAACATCTGATCGCCACCCAGGCGCGATCGACCCTTGTATCAGAAACCGGCTGCCACCTAGGCGCGGCCGTAAACTTTGTATCATCTCTGGTCGCCACCTAGGCGCGACCGACCCCATGTATCACCATGGATCGCCACCTACGCGCGATCCAACCCTATGTATAACACTCGGTTGCCACCTAGGCGCGACCTTATGTGTCATCATAATCAAAGCTTATCATAGCTTAGCCTATCATGGCAATATCATTATGTTTCTTGGGGTCTTTGTTACCCTGAAACAGCCGATTTATTGGCAATTATCAAATTTACCTTAAGTTGGATTGCTACTCGCATTATGTGGCCAAAGTACTGGGGTGTGGCGTCAATCGAGCTTGATTGCCTATCATGGCCGCTCTCGACCCTGAACACACATATTCCTAGGAAATACTGAGTCGCGCGAGTGCCCACTTAAGGATGTACTGCTTATAGTACGGCAACACCAATTACAATTACTTGTAACTTAACAATTGTTTTATTATGATATCAAGTTACAGGTGATGACCTTCAGAGTTCTCTGAGAAGAATTGAGATGATTACCACATAACATCCTCTCAATCCTTGGGGGCTATATCATATTATCATCAAAAATTTGAAGATAGATCGTCATCAAGTTCTGAAGCTATCAGGATACTCTAACAAAGAAGCTCACGAAGTCAGATGATCTTCCAGGTGCGAGTCAAGGCCAAACTTGCACAATTATAAGTCGCGAAACAAGGAAAAGCGCGGCCTAAGCATTCAAGATCAAGAAATACTATGAAGTTCAGGCCACGCTTGGGGGCTAATGTCGGGGGAATACTTTCTGGATTAACCCGCGGCCCAGTGCGACTTAACTTACTCGCACGGACGAAGGCCCACTTGGGAGCAAGCCCAATATTGAACCGCCATAAGGGGAAAGATCTAGAAGACATATCCCGGAGGACGTGAAGACCAAGTAGTCTCCGAGTAGGCCTCTGTGGATGTATTCCTTATGGGGAAGTTTCCTTTTGTAACCTAGCGAGCCTCTGTGTATATAAAGAGGACTCGCAGGACTTAGAGCGGGTCAAGCTATCAAGCCCAAACCCTAGCTCATACGGCGAGTACCAGATCGGATCGCCTCCATTGTAACACCTCGATTATCATATCAATACCAATCTAGGGTAGGCAGGAAGTAGGTCTTTTACCTCACATTGAGGGGGCCGAACCTGGGTAAATCTGTGTTGATCTTTGTTCCTGCGATCCCAAGCTCGGAGATGCTTGACTCGCATAATCCCACACCTACGAAGTCATCTATGACACCTGACGTGACAAACCCACGACACGCGGGCCCCCCTGCCGCGCCGTGGGGTGGTGTGGGGCCCTCGTGGCTCCGCAGCCGCCGCCCTTTCGCCTATATATTCTTCCCGACGCGAAAACCCTAAACACCCGAGCCATTATCCACGAAAAGTTCCAGAGACGCCGCCGCCGTCAACCCTAGCTCGGGAGGGTTCAGAAGCTCTTCCCGGCACCCTGCCGGAGAGGGGAATCATCACCGGAGGGCTCTACATCACCATGCCTGCCTCCGGAGTGATGCGTGAGTAGTTCATCATTGGACTACGGGTCCATGGCAGTAGCTAGATGGTTGTTTCTCCACTTTATGCTATCATGTTTAGATCTTGTGAGCTGCCTATCATGATCAAGATCATCTTATTGTAATGCTACATGTTGTGTTTGCTGGGATCCGATGAATATTGAATACTATGTCAAGTTGATTATCAATCTATCTTATATGTTATTTATGATCTTGCATGCTTTCCGTTACTAGTAGATGCTTTGGCCAAGTAGATGCTTGCAACTCCAAGAGTTAGTATTTATGCTAGATAGTGGGTTCATGTCTCCGATAATCTGGGAGAGTGACAATAACTTCTAAGATTGTGGATGTGCTGTTGTCACTAGGGATAAAATAACCGATGCTTAGCTTAAGGGTACGCCGTTAGGTCTAATGCATTTGTTTACATTACGCACATTACTTAATGCAATTATCCGTTGCTTGCAACTTAATACCAACGGGGAACTCGGTATGACAACCTGGCGGTGGATTATTAGTCATAGACGCTGTTGGATAACGGTCTATGTATTTTATCGTAATGCCCACATGAATATCATAGTAATCATCATGTCATATATATGCATTGTCATGCGCTCAATATTTTGTCAATTGCCCAGCTGTAATTTGTTCACCCAGCATGTTAGTTATCTTTTACGGAGAGACACCACTAGTGAACTGTGGACCCCGGTCCATTCTTTTACACTGATAATACAACCAACTGCAAACATTGTTCCTTTTCATTCTCTGCAATTTACTACTGTTTTCCACACCATATGTTTAATTCTTTGTTTTCAGCAAGCCGGTGAGATTGACAACCTCACTGTTTCGTTGGGGCAAAGTAGTTTGATTGTGTTGTGTGCAGATTCCACGTTGGTGATCGAGTAACGGCGCCACCAACAACCTTCAGAAGTGATTTCTTGCTCCTACTGGTTCGATTAAACCTTGGTTTCATACTGAGGGAAACTGCTGCTACACTGCTTCATACCTTCCTCTTGGGGTCTCCCAGCGAACGTGTGATCCACGCAATCATGGGTGGGTATATATACCCCACTTCGTCTTCAACCTCAGTGAGCTGGCCCAAAATCTGTTGACCCCCATTGTTGTAAGCTCAAAACCTCGATTACTCCCAATCCCTCCACCCAAACTTGTTGATCTTTGGAGGATTGAAGGAGAAGGCCCGGATCTACATCTTCACCAAGCAGATTTGCATTTCCTCCTCATTCACTTGAGGAACCATTTGCTAGGGTTTCCATTGGGAAAAGCTAGCCCCTTGTTGTTGTGTAGCAGATTCGTGGTGCTTGGGAGCTCCCAATCCTTTTGTGGGTTGTGCCTCAAGTGTGTTGTAAGGGCTCCGGATTCCGCCTTGAAGGATACCGATAGTGGAAGGTGAACCAAGCTTTTGGACAAGGTTCATCGGAGAATAGGGTGAGGCCATTTGTGGCGTTTGAGTTTGAAACTCACACCCCTCCAACGAGACGTACTCCCCTAAAAAGGAGGAACTCGGGAATTCATACTTGTCTTCGTGTGCTTCCAGTTCGGTTACTCCTTACTCTCGAGTTATTACTTGTTTCTTACCGTGCTTAGTGTTAACTTGTCATATAGGTAAATTCACCGTAGTTGCATATCTAGAGAATTTATCTTTGTGTCAAGCCTTAATCGAAAAAGAATTAAAATTTGGAGTAGCACCTATTCACCCCCCCCCTCTAGGTGGCCATACGATCCTTTCAGGCGTCCTCTTCCACTATTTGAAAAAAATATGAACTCATCGTCGCTATCAATGACTTACTAATCAGACACTGAAGCAATCAAACTACAAATCATTGCACTTCGATGAAATTAACTATTATGCAAACGGCCGTAAACTTTCCATGCGGGGCAGGAGGTAGTCTTGGCCGCCGGCTGAATGAGCTGTGGGAGCGGCATCTTGCAAACGACGGCGCAAAACAAGAATGAGGAGCGGTGGCGAGTCAGCCTGTGTGGTCATTGTGGGCTCTCGGGAGAGAGTTGGCAACAACGCGATTCGGTGGAGAGAGAAATTGTGACGGGATAGAGGACGGGGCGAGGGAAAATGTATGTCGGGGTCTATGATGTGGGCGTGTCCAGCACACCCAAGCCGGATCCCAATGTTGGGGCGGACACGGGGATACATGGCATTTTTTCGGGCGGCCCGGACCAATGAGGATACCGCTTGTGCTGTTTTTTCTGTCTGGACCCACATTTGGCCGTTCAAAGGGTAGGTATTGGAGACTCGGGTGGAGATTATGTTTGTCATCGCAATTGCTAATGCAAAAAATGAGGATGGCTTCAACATCACACTTCGAATTGTCAGGGCTGTTTGGTTTGGCTTATTTTTGTCTTTTTTATTTTGGCTAAACATAGTTATATGATGGAATAAGGCAAAACACACAATCAAAAGCACCTAAATAGGTACTTTTGTGACTTATCTCACTCAAATGGCACAAGCCAAAATAAAGCCGCACCCAAAACTAAAATAACGGCTAGTACGGAGAACCAAAGCCCTTTCAAAAAAAAAAAAAGGCTGTCACTCTGAATATAACTACTAAAATAAATTAATAATCGGTAAAGGTGGCAAGTTAACTGAATCCGAGTAGTACTGACTTCTTCACTTTCAGAAAGAAAAATAAAAGATTTCCTCTCTTTCCGATATACGATCAGGGTCGGGGTCGTAATAGTAACACGCGATCAGCGACATTATAAAAGTACGGAAGCCTTGCGAAAATCAGGAGCTGACGGTTGACGACGATGGACATGGAGGAGGACCGCATCAGCCTTCTCCCCGACTGCGTGCTGGGCAGCATCGTGTCCCTCCTCCCCGTCAAGAACGCGGCCGCCACCATGGCGCTCTCCCGCCGCTGGCGCCCTCTCTGGCCTTCGCTGCCGCTCCAGCTCGACGTCGCCGACCACTCCCCCGGCGCCGGCCGCCTCATCTCGGGCGCCCTCCCCTCCCACGCCGCCGCCGTTCCTATCCGCCACTTCCGCGCGGACACGCTCAAAGACGAAACCACCCTCCCGTGGCTGCTGGCCCTAGAAGGGAGGCGCGTCGACGGCAGCCTCGTCATCAGGTTCGATCCGGACGGCCCCCGTCCGGTCCTTCCCCCGTATCTCCTGCGCGCCAGCACCGGCGCCGCGCTCCGCCGTCTCGAGCTCGACCGGTGCGTCGTCCACCCCCGCACCACCGACGCGCCCAGCTTCCCTAGCTTGGTCGTCCTGCGCCTGTCCTCAGTGGTGATCTACGACCCGGCTCTGCACCGCCTCATCGCCGGCTGCCCGGCGCTACGGGAGCTGCACCTTGTCGCGATCTTTCAGCTCAGCCGCTTCGTCCCCCGCTCCAGCACCCTCCTCCGGGTCAACATCGGGGCGCCGGACGTCCCGATCCGGGAGATCTCCTTCACGGGCACGCCCAATCTCCAAAGCCTCCAGCTCTGGAATGTCGATATTTGGCACATGTATCCCGCCATCATCAACCAAGCTGCCATGCCCTGTAAAGCCAAGATATTTGGCATTGCACTTCCCACGCTCGACTCGCCCTTCTTCAGGATTATGCCTAAGGTACGTTTCCCTAGTATACTTGACGATTTAAGCGTATGTGCACTGATGGTTCTCTGATAGGCTTATAAAGGTTTCAACTTTTTAATTTGATGCAGAAGTCGATCCCCATCGTAACGAGACTAGTTCTTGACATGAAGTTTAGTGATAGCGAGGAGCTGAGGAACGCCGCACACATGTTAAGCTTATTCCCGAATTTGCGGACTCTTCATGTTATGGTAATCATTTTACTCCCGTTTTCTGATATGTGCATACAAGTTTTTTTTTTACTCTAATAAGTTTGAATCATGGAAGTTAATTTTCTGACGTCTACATGCAGTGCTACAACTTCCTCCGCTCAAATAATAAGGATAAAAATGCGCCTGGACAGTGTCAATTACCAGCAGCTGATACGATCAACTGCCTCAGTAAGCATCTAAAATATGTGATACTGGAAGAGTATTGTGGGACCCAAGTGGAGGTAGAATTTGCGAGGTTCATTGTGGCTGGAGCAAAATCTCTCGCCACCATGCAGGTATTCCATCATGCTGCAGCTAAGTGGAGCGACGACAATATCAACTATCACAAAGACCTGATATGCAGAGGTGGTAAAGCCTCCTCGAAAGCTCGAGTAAGATTTCGCAAGAGCAACAGCAGCGAAGCAAGTTTGAGAGAAGGTTATAGTTGTGTGCACAGAGTTCCTGCTGTTTGATTCCATTCCTATACGTCAGCATGTACGTACTGTGACATTGTATCATGAATATTAGTACAGATGTAGTGCAACATTGTAATTACATATGGAATTTTCTGTAAATATATAAATGCCTCCATATTTTCAGCAAACAAACATACCAAACTGTTGGAAGCATCATGGAAAAATTGCTACAAATTAAGGAGTTGTTTATTTTATACACATTTACTTAATTCAGACTAGGATCCCAAATTCAGTCTGTGCATCATCCTGTCACTAGGGGTGTTCAAGACGGTTTGGACTCCAAAACTGGGTTTTTAACACCCCTGTTCCTGTGCCATAGCCATCTGCTGAAAACCAACTCTCCACAACACAATATGACACAAACGGAGATGAATGCTCTTACAAAAATTACTTCTGCAGAAAACTCGATCTTCTGCAGCAGGAAATCAAGGAGGACACATGCAGAAGGTCCAAAATATAAGGCAGCAGCAGCACAAATGCCAAGATCCAGAATCATGTATCCACCATTAGTAGTAGCCTAGCCATATAGTACAATATCATTCCATCACACTCTTACAAGTGTTACAGACCAGAAACATCTTCCATGTATACTTCTACTTGGGATAAATGACATCATAATGCCCAGGCCTATATAACAAGGTCACTAACCTCCTTCTTTCTGCTGGCGACAACTTTCTAGATCCATCATGCTCAACCTGGGCCATGGGTGTAGTGGAATCATCACTATCAACAGACTGTTCTTCTTCCAGTGATTCTGCTTCAGATTCTCGACTAGGGTATATGTGATCCGTATTAAGCCTTCCAGGTGTGTTTTTATCCAGATTTTCCAACACGATGGGGATGCCTAGTGCATTTGCTAGCGCTGTGATCTGAATATGGTTGGCTTGGCCATTCCCAGGACGCACTTCACATAAGCAAAGCTGTTTAAAAAGCACAAGCAAAAGAGTTGTAAATTATAGTTGATGTTGTTTCTAAAATATTTTCTGCTGGTTAATTTTGTACAATATAGGGATAGATTTATCCATACAATATAGGATCCCCTCCAGTTCTGAACATTGTGGATAAGGAAACTTAGGCAACTACAAGGAAGAACTGAGTCGAGAAATTAACTACCATAGCAAACTATTTGGACTACAACCGTGCATACAAGTTGAACACAACCCTGTTTCTCCCTGCTACTTGAAAATATCACATGAGCTTGTAAAAATGAACTTTTCTCATCAAGAATATTCCCAACAATTGGTTAACATATGAAATCATAGATCATAGCATAGTGATGAGCTTTTACTATTTCAAAATTTAAAAGCAAAGTTCAAGAAATAGTTTCTGCAAATAAGATTTCATCAGTATTACAAACGGCAACCGGCATATAAATTTCTAAGTGTGAGCGTAGACATGCAATAAACATATCACATTTCGTGGATGGTGTCAGGTCACAATTCGTCTAACCTCGAAAACTGATCCATAACTTCCTCCAAGGAAAGGATGATAGAAGTCCTCCCTTGAGCATAGCTCGATCTCAGTCAGCGACCTGAGGAGGGGCAAAACTGAACAACAAAAACTTGTTATTTCTGAAAGACATAAGAACATAACAATCATTAAGAACCCTCACTTTGTGATGTCACATGTTCATTCTTCTCCATGTGATATAGTTCTCCAGAAGCAAGGCTACAAAATGAAAAGGGTTTTAACAGTGAGAACTCAATCAGAAAGAATAGGTTCCTGTCATTTGTAGAAATAGCTTGAAATTCTCAAGATGGTTTAGCCATACCCCTGTTCAATTAAATTGACCACAGATTCAAATCCCTGCAAACAGAAATTTAGAAAATTCAGGGATTATTCAACATATATTATAAGGGAAACCAAATGCAACAAATCTTAAACAGCATTGAGCATAGTAGTCTTAATTATTTGGGAATTATGCAAATATTTGTAAAGGATCCCGAAACAGAAGAGTGCTCAGAGACTGTTAACAAACCAACTCTATTTTGTTGAAATCCATTCATAGTATCCTACACGAATCTTTGACTTCACTCAGTCTACTAATGTAGCAGACCCCATAAATTATAATTAGCTGAACACCATGCATAGCATAAGTCACAACACCATGATACAATGGTAGACTTATGCAGCATATACACGAATCTATGACTTCAGTCAGTCTACTAATGTAGCAGAACCCACATATTCTGATTAGCTGAACAGTGTGAAAAGTAGCATAAAGTCACAATCCCATGATAGAATGGTAGACTTATGCGGCATATACAGTCTTTCGTTTTCTGTTATAGGCGGAAATTTATGTATAATAACATTTATGTCTGATCTAAGGAGCTGACATACAAAGCATAAAAGTATTTTACAAGCACAGATAATGTAAACTCGACCCGTTCATGGTATGTATGTGCTACCCGAAGGCAAGCTTTCTAAAGGGCGATCAGTTTGCTAGAGAATGAGCCAAAGTCAACTTTAATTATATTTGAAACTCAATGGGGTTGGCTGAAAAGAATAAACACACTGGAAAAGTTGTATTAACTGTGTATTAAGCTGAGAATCGAGTAATACATACAGAAAATGAAGGCAGCAGCTCATATCTATGACAAGCTAGCATGTATTTTTCGACACGCTGTCTGAGACGGGCAGCTTCAGCCTTGCGTTTGTCTTCATCATTTGTTTCAACAACATTCTCCTGTATAAACATGTACTTATTATTTTTAGCGTCCAGGCATACGACAGAAATGCATAACGAGAGCAAGTGGATTGAGATAGTTACCAAATAACTGAAAATAAAAGCTCTGTAAAAGCAGCTTCCATCTCCAGGGATTCGTCTGAGGAATCTGTACTTCTTACTGAGTAACTGTGTAAGGATCATCAAGTTAGAACTGAAGTTAACAGTATACTTACATAAACTAAAGAATATTATACATGAATATACCATGATTTGTCCAGTGATGATGTCGCTACCATAATTATCCAAAGTCAGAACAGGTTCCTATAAAACCAAGAAAATCACGATGACAGAGATATGCCAAATGATTCAATCAAACTTCAACGCATCAATTAGCTAATAAATTTTAGAGGTCAACAAATTTACATTTTTTTACTAGACTAGACAAAGACCATTGATAGTAAACAATGAACTCATCTAAAGTAACTAAGACAAGCAAATTCATTACAGAGTTCTAGTTACACACCTTATCACCAAGCTTGGAATTACTTTTCAAAACCCCTCCAGTGTCACCCTTCTCAACTTCTTGTACCTAGAGAGTTGGTGGCAATGAGTTAAGATCACGTCATGGTCTAAATATGAACTAACACAAGCTCAACATTGGACTTCAAAAAATGGAGAAGGTGCCATGATATTCACACCTCGGAGTGCGTGCTGTCCAGGTGAGTGGAGCCAAAAGACTTGTTTAATTGATCAAATTCCTGCTCTTCTCCCCATGGAAATTCCTGTAATCGACATTTTCAAGAGTTAAAACCACAGTAGATCACCCAATTTCCTGGAATTTCTAACTGTACGCGAGTACGGCCGGATGAATCACCCATGCACACCAGCCCAAATCTAAATCAAGAACAGGCGCGAGCTGGGGAAGGTGGCTAAACGGACAAATGACCCAAGAATGCAAGAACGAGAGCCTTGCAAAAGGAGAGGGGGCACACGGAACAGCACAATCCACCCAAGAATGCAAGAACTTGAGCCTTGCAGAAGGGGAGGGGGCAAACGGAACGGAGCACAAGTCTCCAAGAATGCAAGAAACGAGAGCCTTGCAAAGGGGACGTAACAAACGGAACCGAGCGCGAATCACCCAAGAATGCAAGAACGAGCCTAACCTCGTGATAAGAGGACGCCGACGATGTTGGGGACTGCGGAGGCGAAGTTGAGGAAGCCCTCGACCTTGGGGACCGCGGGGTCGAAGGCGTCGCCGTTGAGGGAGTCGCTGAAATCGACGGCGTTGACGAAGACGAAGGCGTTGAAGAATACGACGGCGTTGACGAAGACGACGGCGACGGAGCTCCGCCGCCGGAATCGCCCGAGGCTCCCGCGGCCTCGTCACATCCCGCGCACTCCCCCTTGCCCCACCACTTACGCCACATTTCTCTTTTAGCCCTTAGACTCTTTCCTTCTGCAACCTGTACTTTGCAGTAATTGTGCGTGAGGGTGTGACGACGAGGAAAGGGGCTAATATTTATAGGCGTGGAGGGTCCTATGTGTGAGCTTGTACGTAGTTTTGAGGGCTCCAGGAAATGGTTCGTTGTGTTCCCACTGTTTTTTTCTTTTTGAGATCTTGTTCACACCTATTCTAAACCGTTAACCCTCTGTAATAAAAAAACGATTCTTTTGAAAAAATTCTGCAGATAATTGTGAGTACTACCTCCGATCCATATTAGTGGGCACAACTTTGTCTAGATACACATGTATCTAGTCTAAATACTTAACTAGATACATATGAATTTAGATAAAACTATGTCTACTAATATGGATCGGAGGGAGTATTAAAATCTTTAGTGGGATATTTAATTTGTAGGATTGAATCCATAAATTCTCTCCCAGAAATTTGCGTTTATAACGAAATTCGCACCCAGCCTAACCTTCTGAAAATACTAGCTATATATATGTATGATAAGCAATGGATCAATAAATTTGATCGTTTCAGCATGTCAAACAATCGTAAATATGTTTTATTATGCCTCGTACGAGCCCGTTTCAGGCATAATTGAGGGTCGATTGATTGAACATATTTATATTCATAGATTTGTAGTGGGTGGGTGAGAATTGAGGAGTACCGTTTTTTTTTACCATAAACAGTAGGGAAAACTCCTACTGTGTCAAATTTTTATAGATTTTTAAAACTTGGAGTATTTACAATGGAGATAAAAAGTTCTAAATAAATTACAAGGTGTCCAGCCACGCTTGCATGCCTTCTTTCAAACTAGGCCTAGCTCTATGCATAGATGTATAAAAGAAATCTTTGAATTGGGCAGTGCATCTCATGCATGAGGGGTTTTGATCTCTGAATATGAAGCTATTTCTTTGGTCCCACAGGCTCCAGCATCCTGTAATAATAATCTCCATTAAGAAGCTGATAGATGAATATCTGGTGGTTGCATCCTTGATCATTGCGTGTATGTCTAGGTCTGTATCCCATTCAATACCAATACTCCACCAGAAACTTTGGCTGAAGCTACATTGGAAGAATAAGTGAAATAGTGTTTCATCTGGACAAGTGTCACATAGCACACAATCTTGGTACTCCACGTAGAAAATTTTCCTTTTCATGAGGTCCTTCGTGTTCAATCTTCCATTTAGAAGGAGCTAGGCAAAGAATTTTTGCCTCGGCACACAACAAGTTTTCCAAATATCCAGGATAGTGCTAGGTGCTGGATGCTTTCCAGTAAGCGCATTGTATACCTTTTTGGTACTGAATTTCTTATCTCCCCATAAGGCCTTGTTTACTTCTAGTGTATATTAGGGGATTATCCCGGATCCCGGAAATCCCCACTAGTTTGTTTACTTCTAGTGTATTTTAGGGGATTAGAGGGGATAATCCCTAGATACCCCACCAATCATCTTATTTTTGTCTAAAACAAAAACTCTAGTCCATGCTAGTGTATTATAGGCGAAGAGTATTTTTGGAGATTTGTGGGGATTGGGTGTTGATGAGGACATCCATATTATTGTTCCCTCTACACTTCATGATGATGACAAGATAGTTGCTGCAAAGAAGAAGTCCAATGATGAGATTAGAATTGGACCCATCACAAGAGCTCGTGCAAAATTAATAGAACAACAGGTGAATTTGCACCTAAGAGAATCTGATTATTTTATTAATGAGAATTGTTTACTGCCTAAATCTTTGTATGTTTGCATAATCAGATTTGTTGGAGAAGGTGGCATAGCACGAGGGAGCAAGGAGTTGATGCAGCAAGGAGAACAAGGCATGGAGCAAATACAAGCAAAGGATGCGAGGGAGGAGAGGGAGGCAGGCATCCGAGGAGAGGAAGAAGGGCTCCACGCCAATTGACAAGGTGGCGCACCGCACCATCCTGTTTTGTGCGCCACACATGAGGACCTGCGAGTCCAATAGGGTTGAACCCAATTTGGGTCAGTTTGTATCCAAGTTTGAGTCAAACCAAGTCGGTTTAGGACTAGGAGGCGCATTGGGCTGCTGCCGCACCCCCGCCCTCATATATACCCCTTGGCTGCGCCCAAGAGGGTTTAGACCACGTTAAAATTAAACCCTAGTTTTAGTTGAACAGCGAAAGCTTTCCTCTGAAATTTTACATCTCCAATTCGTATCGATCTGGAGAGTTGAACCTCAATTGAAGTGTGGTCTGTTTCTTCCATTGGGAATTAGTAGATTGCAATTATACCGTTTCATGGTCGACGGCTACGTGCGCAAGTGTGTGAAGTCGTGAATATCCGAAGGGTAGAGAGCTGCTGCATTGGCAATAGGGATCTAGCAAGGCGAGTTCATCGGTGACACCAAGTTATCTATCATCGTTCATCCACCATCGACGCGCTCAACGAGAAGATCGGGCCACCCCATATCAGGTGTTCACCAAATCCCCTCCCATCCCCACTCCTCCCATCCCCTAGAAAACCCTTAGTAAACAATGCCTAAGAATTTCCAAGTATTATCTTCCTCAGATATACCACTGAATTGAGTTCTCCTTGCAATTCCATCAATTGGTTGTGGGCAATAACCGAAAGGGGTAGCTGAAACATGTCATAGATGCTGTCTGAGTGAATTGTGAGGGCATCCTTCATGGAAATATCTTCATTATCAGCAAAACAGTGAAGATGTGGAAATTTGAGTTCCAGGATTTCCCCTTTCCAAATATCTTTCCATAGAAGCATGGTACTACCATTTCCAATAGAGCAAGATGCTAGCCCTCTGTAAAGTTCCACTAGACTCATGCAATCTCTCCACCAGAACGATCCTTTCGGATTTATAGCATGTGGGACAGCAGATCCACCATAGTGAGCTCTCCAAATTAAATTTACCCAAGGAATATCTTCTTTGTTGTAAAATTTGTGGAGGCTCTTTATATGCAGGGCTTGATTCTGAGTTCTAAGGTTTAAAATACAAAGCCCTCCTTGGTCTTTCGGTTTGCAAATCATTTGCTAATTCGCAAGACATCTTCCTTGCTTGTGAATGTCCTTTCCACTCCACAAGAATTGCCTGCTACTCTTTTCAAAATGAATGAAAATAGTGATAGGGATATTCAGAGTACACATAGCATACATATGCATGGCCGCAAAGACAGAGTTCAGCGGAGTTAATCTTCTAGTGTAGGATAAAAGGGATGATATACCAGACAACCTTCTATCAGCCCTAGACACCATTGGCATTAGATCATCAATTGAGGGTCTGGTAGTTCCAAGTGGGAGTCCCAAGTAAGTGAACGGCAGTTTCTCTATTTTACATCCGAAAGAATTTGCAAGAAAATCAGCTTGAGCATTCCAATATTGATGGGTACTAATGTGGTTTTGTGGAAATTAACCTTTAGTCCAGTACAATCATTGAATCCATTCAAGATATCTTTCAGTTTTCTAAGCTGAGCTGCATCAGATGGCATAATCTTGAGAGTATCGTCTCCATATTGGAGCACAGGATATTTCTGTACAAAATCTTCAGAAATAGGTGAAAGTGCATGTGTTGCCCCATGCGTGGTTTTGGTAATTAATGACAATCCTTATGGACTAATGTTTGCATTGAGATATTCTTGTAGATCTTGTCCATAGGAAAAGATTGGAGTTCATGTGTTGGACTCTAGAAGATTACATGATGATCAATGCTCTATTCAAAAGTTTATATGAAGAATGGTCATGTGTAGAGTTGAGCATATTGCATGTATGTCTTGAAGGATTCAAGACATCATCTTTGTGAAACGGAGCTTAGCGAGGCTCTCCCATAATGGAGTATGGGGGAGCATTTGGAGAAGTTTTCATCAAGCATGTGCTAGCAAGCACAATCAAGAAAGGTGTTCCAACTTGAGGGAGTCAATATCGTCATCATCTAGCTCAAGTGGAATGCTCAAGGCAAAGGTATGATCTTGATAGGGTTTCTATTTTACCGGTCTCGTGGTGTTGGTGGGAGACCGGGTTATAGGATAGACGGCGTACTATCAAGAGGGGCTCTCAAGTGAGTAACTTGATCGCATCTTTGTGGAGAGCTCAAACCTTTGCATATTTGGCATATCATCTTTCTTGGTTCTTATTTGGCTTTTATCCATGTGAGAATTTAGAGCTTGTGTTCATCTCCATACCAAGCTCTAGTTCATCAAAAACGGATTTCATTTGAATATCTTGTGGTGTTTTTGATGTTGGAGCGTTTACCGGTTCATCTCTTGTAGAGAGGTCAAACTCTCCTCTTGTGTTATCCTCCTCACATGATGGACTATGATGTGTATTTGCATGATCTTGTAGTGCTTGTGATTATCTTCGGAGCAAGCCCAAGATCATAGAAAACGGAGTCCAGATGAAAAACTTGTTGCGTTTTCATGTTGGAAATATTATCGGTTTATCCTTGAGTAAAGTTCCACACCTTCCCATGTGTGGTAACTTAACTCTATTTATGTTTCTTAATATTATCGGTTTATCCTTGAGTAAAGCTCTTGTCGTTATCTTTCCAACAAAATTGGTTTCATCCCATTTGGAGTTTTCTTGCAAAAGTTATGGGTGTTTCATTTTCGGGTTCTGGGTGGCTAGCCCCCTGGCCGGCCTGGCTGGCTCCCAGGCCGGGCGCCTCTGCTGGGTGGCCAGCCCCCAGGCCAGCCTGGCCGGCAGGCTCGGATGGGTGGCCGGCCCCCAGGCCGGGCTCCTCTGCTGCCTCTGCAGCAGCGCGTGAGACCGGCCTCCCTGCACTGCCCAGCGGGCAGATTTTTTAGGGGACCTATTTAAGGGGTTTTCTTCCCCATTGGTTCCTTAGCCTCTTGAGCTTGTTTTTCCCCTCTCTCTCCTCCATTGTTGACATTTGGAAAAGCTTGCCTACCTCTCATTCCCTCCCATGATTCTTGCATATCTTTGAGGGAAAGTGAGAGGAGATCTAGATCTACATTTCCACCAATCCATTCCTCCTCTAAGTGAGGGGAACCTAGTTGATCTTGATCTTGGAGTTCTTGGTGTTTCTCCTCCATTGTTCTTCCTCTCTTATTCCCCCATAAGCATTTGTTGCTTTGTTGGAATTTGAGAGTGAAGGATTTGAGCACTTGTGCTCTTGCCATTGCTTTGTGCATCGGTTTGTGCTCTCCATGAGGATTCGTGGAAGTTGAAAGTTTGTGAGCTTGTTACTATTGGGTCATTGGACCCTAGACGCCTTTGTGGTGGTTGAGACCTTTGTGGTCACTTGTAGCCATTCGGGAGCCCCCAATCCAGTTGTGGGTTGTGCCTCGGATTGTTGTTGTAAAGGCTCCGGATTCCGCCTTGAAGGATTCCGATAGTGGAAGGTGAACCAATCCTTTGTGGTGCGGTTCATCGGAGAATAGGGTGAGCCTTTGTGGCGTTGAGATCAACCTTTGTGGTGTCTCACACCTCTCCAACGAGACGTACTCTCCTAAAAAGGAGGAACTCGGGAATACATCATCGTCTCCGTGTGCCTCGGTTATTTCTATACCCGAGCTCTTTACTTATGCACTTTACATTGTGATAGCCTTCGTGCTTGAAGTATTCTATATTGCTATCACCTTGTTGCTTGTCTTGCTTAGCATAAGTTGTTGGTGCACATATGTGAGCCTAGTATATTTAGGTTGTTGGCTTGTTAATTTAAACACCTAGTTTTATTCCGCAATTATCAAGCCTAAACCGGAAAAGTTGTAATCGCCTATTCACCCCCTCTCTAGGCGACATCCTTGTCCTTTCAATAGGTAGTTCTTGGTCGCCATTCTGTCAGGCATTATTAATAATAACCTGTAGGAGTTCACCAGTTAAGACAAATAGAAGTGGTGATAGGGGGTCACCTTGCCGAACTCCTCTTTTGCAAATGATCTTTTTCCCTGGAACTCCATTAAGAAGCACTGAAGTGGATGCAGTGTTGAGGGCATTGCTAATTAGAGAAATACATTTAGGTCCAAATCCTTTTGCTTTGAGCATTTCAATAATGGTATTGTATTCAACTTTATCGAAAGCCTTCTCAAAGTCTATTTTCAAGATGATGATGGGCTTCTTGGAAAAATGACAAATGTGTAGATACTCAAAACTCCAGGCTAGGCAATCTTGAATTGTTTTGCCTTTGATGAATCCATATTGATTATGGTGAACAATCGGAATAATTTCTTTTTGTCTACCATTATTAGCATCACCATACTTGAATATAGTGTCTGAGTTGTATCTTTTTGCAAGTAAAGGTAAAATGTATATATCAGGATAACGCATATATATAAGGTGTGTTGCTCAACTTGTTCGCTTGTATGGTCCTACTTGTCCGAGTTGAGAGGAGAAAAACTAGGAAGATAGCACTATAGCAGGGTCGGTCTTATAATCACAAGATCACATTGAGCGTCAAATGAGGGACAATTGCGTGTAGCTAATATAATTGTATGCCACAAGATGATTTGGCAAATTAACATTAAAACTAAATTCTACAACATGAACTTACGTTGGCATCGACAAATTAAATAAGGTGCAACCTTTTTCTCTACGGCAGAATAACTATGGTTTTTAGCACCATATTCCTAATTTTATACCAATGATGCATGGGACATGTTCTAAACAGATAAAAAAAGATATTAACAACACTCCAATAAGGAGATATAGCAAAACTTAATGTAAAATGGCAAAAAAATAAATGCAAACTACTAAGAAGTTAATGGCATATACTGAAATGACACATTCAAGCATTTGTACGAAAAATAATTAAGGACACCATCCAGATCATATCATTCAACATATTGTTTTCCAGTATGAGATATGAAATACCATATTCTATATATCTTGCTCGTGACAGAGTATAAATTATCTCAATTAGGTTTCAGAATTTAAAGAAGAACCTTAACATGCACATTACACACGACTCCTTAAGGGTCGCAAGCCATTTATAACACAAGAACGATTACCCCGCGCATTGCATCGCGTATCTGTTTTAAGAAGTCTAATAAAATGCTTGAAACTCGAAGTTATCTATAAGAACAATGCAAATTTTATTTAATCACAACAGCCGAGAGAATAAATTTAATAGACATAAAATGTATGTGTATTCTACAAATTAAATGTCATTATGCTTTAGGGTTGCACCTGATTGATATATAATAGTTGAAATCAACAGAATGATGTGGATAGCTTGCATCAAGATGCCATGTATGTTGCCGCATAATGCTTTTTGAAACTTTTTGAGCGGCTACATATAGAAGAACACATAATCTTGAATTACAGCTATATGATTTTCATAATTGAAAAAAGTTCACTTGGTTGACGAAACTAATTCCGGCGTCCCACTTGCGCATGATTTAACTGTTGAATTATATAGCAGTGCGGTGTGATCTTATCAATGGAACGGCAAAAAAAGATGGCACAAATAATTTGATGGCTAAAAGAAAAAAATATGTTGATGATTGCATGTAGAGTGACAGGGATATACCTTTCGGGTACCCTACCATGAGGGTACCTGGTGCACGTATCGACTAGGCCCAACTATCAAGAGCCTACATGAAGCCCATAAAGGAAGGCCCAAGAAGACGGAGTATCCTCCAAGTTAGATGAAGCCATAGTCGGTTTAGACTTTCCTTACTTGTAAATCTGAGTCGGTTACGAACTCCCGAGACCCAGCCTATTATATAAAGGCTGGGAGGGCCGCCGATGACAGGACACGCAATACTCGAACCACCAAAACCCTAGCGAGATCGACATCTCGCCGGGACTCCATTGTAGCTCGCATATACCCTCAAATCAATACTAGACAAGCAGGAAGTAGGGTGTTACTCTCCGCAGGCCTGAACCTGGGTAAATCCTTGCTTTTGCTTGTCAGCCGACGAAACTACCAGCTCTACCACGTTCTCTCCCCCGTAATCTCAACCCTAGGTCCTTAACCATGGGATTTGATGAGTTAACCCCTCGTCAATTGGCGCCGTCTGTGGGAAAGAATAGTGCTGGAGTCACGGTTTCGCCGGTTCCATCGGAAAACGGCGACTCGCCGATCGCATCTACGAACGGCAACTCGCCGACTGCATCAACAAACCACAACTCGCCGACTCGGTCGACATACGGCAACTCGCCGACTCGCTCGAAAATTGGCAGCCCGCCAACTTCACCAACAAAAGGCACATTTGATCCACACTCGCCAGAAGCCCGAGAGACGTTTGCTAGTCTCGAGTCAGGTTTGGATTTAACTGTTGGAGCATTCAATTTTTTCGTAAACAAGTTTGGTACGCAGGACTTGACAGATCCACGACAACTCGCGACTGCCGCACCCGAGGCTCCATCGACTGCGTCCGTCCCATCGTCGATTCTCGAAGCCTGCTCATCTGCAACAACCATGTCGACTCGAGAGATCAACGAGTACTTGACAAAAGAACTCCAAGGTGAGGAAGCTGAATCAGCGTACCGCAAAAACGATCTCGAGCTCGATTTTCCACTCGATGACACCCTCGACTACGGGATCTCCCTCGACGACTCGACGAACCTGAAAATCATAACGACAACAACGTCGACTCTGAGATCTGCACCAACAACAAACTCGACTCCGAGGTCCACAACGGTTTTGCTGACGCCGAGATGAGCATAGACGATGAACGCATCGACAACGAGATCCGTCCAGACGGACCACTCGACGGCATACCGACTCCGACATGAGCCTTGATGAAGACGTCGAGTCCATGACAGGAATTGGCAGCACATACACGTACCCGCGGGTCATCCCCCATCAGGTTTACGTTGCCATCAACGGAGAATCATCTGAAGCCGCAGCCTGCCGCAGGCCTACAGAATTCCCATGCACGGTAACTATGCCGGATGGGGTCACAACTCTGACAATTACTGCTGAGATGGCAGCAAAAGCAGACAAAGTCATTAAGGAGTGCACAATGATGCCAGCAGACGCAACTCCAGAAGAGACGTTGACCTTCCAGTACTTCAACTGGCAGGAATCACTTCGCCTGCAAAACATCAGAGCAACACTCGAGGAGCGCAAAAGGCAAGCCAGCATCTCGAGCGCACGAAGAAGACAACTATCACTTAGCTCCACAGGGCGGGCGAGCCCAAGAGGCAGATCGAGGCTGGCACGCCTCCCGGAAGATGAGAGAGAGGCAATTACTCGCAACCTAGGCTTGTCATTCATGACACACGACGACGAAGGAATCCCAGTACCCAAAACAGCTGCGGGTGCTCTTTTCTCTGTGGTGCTTACCTCAAAGCAATACAGCCTCCGGCGGACGATCCCAACGCAGCCCTGCATCGCCAACAGCTCAAATCACTGGCCCTAGCGGTGAAGGCCATACATCCGGATGCAAAACTCCAGGAGGGAGTCGAGATCGCAACATAGTCAGCTCGCGACAGGCAGCACACGATCGTAGTGGTCGCAGTCACCACTCGGAGGAAACAAGGAAAGGCACACGCCGACACAGGTCCAGCAGAAGCAGATCTCGAAGGTCTTCCAGTAGCGACTCATATTCCGACCGGGAGCCCGAGCCATGCGGAGCCTTGTGTTTCACTCGCCGCATCCGCGAGACACGGATGCCCAAAGGGTTCAAGCTAACATCTGAACAACCCAAGTACACAGGTCGACAGGAACCTTCAGGATGGCTAGAAGACTACAGACTCGCCGTCTCATGCCAACGAGGCACGAATACTACGGCAATGCAATACATACGACTCATGCTCGAAGGTACAGCCCGCGACTGGCTCAAGGCGCTACCTCCGTCGTCATACGACTCGTGGGATCACTTCCGCAGAGACTTCATCAAGAACTTCGAACCTCTGTGCGAGCGACCGAAAACATTCGAAGAACTGAGAGCCTGCACTCAGCGATCAGACGAAACATTGAGATCATACATACGGCGATGGACCACCATACGCAACTCAGTCGGCGCAATATCGGAAGATAGGGCCATGGACGCCTTCATCATGGGTCTCGCCAGGAGCGATTTCAAAGAAGCACTTGGTCGAGAAAAGCCAACCTCCATGGCTAACCTCATAAAAATCGCGACTGAGTGGGCAGATGGAGAAGACTCGGTGCGAGCAACCCGCGCCTCTTCACCACGCGACAACCATGACAGCGGCAGCCGAAGCCGCAGGGACACATACAGAGATGATCGGAGGCGCAAGCGTTCCAAACGTCATTACGACGACGACAGATCCGAGTTCATGGCGGCTGGGTTCACACAACCCCGTGACGACCAAGATAGAAGCGACCGGAGGCCGGATGATCGCCGGGATAGTCGAGACCGCGAGCAACGAAGTAACAGCTACAAGAAGCAAGAGTGGCGAAAGCCGCGTTCTGATGCACAAAACGAGCGCTCATTCGATGACAAGATGGATGACTATTGCAGATTCCACCTGTACAAAGGGGAGGACGGAAAATTGCGCTCCAATCACTCGTTGAAGAACTGTAGAGAATTCGACAAATTGGCATCTGAATACATGCATCTCAGAAAGGCACCCGCCGCAACTGCACCTCAGCCAAACACTGTACCTGCCCTGATGGCACCACCACACCACCACAGCCTGCCGCAGGCGGACATGTTGCGGGCGCCATACACCCGTACCTCGGGTAGAGGAGGATCGGTACCCTCAGCCTCACGGGCAGGTGAACATGATACAGAAGGGTCGCCCTCCAATAGGCAGCAAAAACTACGCACTCGACAGGTGAACATGGCCGTCATGGCACCCCCGCTGTTCCTGAATTTTTGAAGGGATCCGAAACTGCCATAAACTTCAGCCGGGGGACCACCCCCCAGCTGTAGTTCGACCAGGGCACGCAGCTCTGGTACTCGATGCGCAAATTGGAGGTTACGCCATGACCAAAGTCTTCATGGATGGAGGCAGCGGCATCAACATCATCTTTGCAGACACACTCCGCAAAATGAACAGGTCAGTCGAAAATCTACCAAAATCCACAAATACCTTCCACGGTATCGTCCCAGGCAAAGCAGTCAGCCCAGAAGGCACAATACAACTCGACGTCACGTTCGGGGACCCAAGTCACTTCAGGACAGAATCGATTGAGTTCGAGGTCGTCGACTGGAAGTCACAATACCACGCCATACTTGGACGCCCAACGTTCGCTCGATTCATGGCAGTCCACATTATGCTACCTCAAGCTAAAGATGCCAGGGCCAAAAGGAGTCATCACTGTCAATGGAAACTTTCAAAGGTCCGATTCTTGCGACCGCGAGTTCAGCAAAATCTCTGAGATGTTCGGCATGGAAGAGACACTCGCCGATCTGCGATCTCCAACGACCGCACACTCATGCAGGAACACAAAAAATTGGCAGTCGACAGATCGTTCAACGCAACAAATGACACAAGGTCACATCAGGTGCACCCGACCGATCCGTCCAAGACAGTCAATGTATCGTCGATTTGCCTATCGCATAGGAAAGCGCGCTCGTCGAATTCCTCCGTGAGAACTGGGAGATATTTGCGTGGTGTCCAGCCGACATGCCAGGTATCCCCAGGGAATTCGCCGAGCACTCTCTCCAACTGTTTCCAGATGCCAAGCCAGTAAAACAAACAATGCGCGCGTTTCCGGCCCAAAAAGAACCGCCGTCGAGTCTGAAGTTGATAGACTACTCGCGGCAGGGTTCATCCGAGAAATCAAGAAATCACAATGGGTGGCTAACCCCGTACTTGTAGAAAAGAAGCATACAGATATCCTTCGGATGTGCGTGGACTTCACAGCCCTCAACAAATGCTGTCCAAAGGATCACTTCCCGCTGCCTCGAATCGACCAGATCGTCGACTCCACCGCGGATGCGCACGCCTATCCTTCCTGGACGCTTACTCAGGTTACCACCAGATAAGGATGAAGGAAGATGAAGAGAAAACGGCGTTCATAACCCCACTCGGGGTCTACTGCTACACAACCATGCCCTTTGGGCTCAAAAACGCGGGTGCGACATACCAGCGCATGATGCAAGATTGCCTCAAAAAGCAGATCGGACGAAACGTCCAAGTATATGTGGACGACATTGTCATCACAACAAGGGAAGAAAACACACTACTCGACGACCTGCAGAGACGTTCGCCAACCTCAAGCACTTCCACATCAAGCTCAATCCTAAGAAGTGCACGTTCGGCGTACCAGCCGGGCAGCTCTTGGGTTATCTAGTCTCAGCTCGTGGAATCGAGGCGGACCCGGAGAAAATACAGGCCATCTTGACAATGCAAAGGCCTTCAAAGCTTCATGACGTACAAAAATTAGCAGGTCGAGTGGCGGCGCTCAGCCGCTTCATCAGCAAACTAGGCGAAAAAGCACTTCCGTTCTATCAACTGATGAAGAAAGCAGACAAGTTCGAGTGGACGCCGGAAGCCGAAGCAGCTTTCACGGATCTCAAGCGAGTCCTCACAAGCCCTCCAGTCCTCGTCGCACCTAAGGAACGGGAACCGCTATACCTGTACGTCTCGGCTACCAACAGGGTGGTGAGTACCGTACTGGTGGTCGAACGCATGGAAGAGGGACACGCCCAAAGCATACAACGCCCAGTCTACTACTTGAGTGAGGTCCTCTCCATATCAAAACAGCGGTACCCGCACTATCAAAAGCTGGCCTACGCCGTGTTCATGTCATCAAGGAAGCTGACGCACTACTTCGCAGAACACCCGATCACTGTAATCAGTAACTCAGGGATCGGGGATATTCTCACAAACCCCAACGCAACTGGGAGAGTCGCAAAATGGCTCATCGAGCTGGGACCAAGGGACATCAGATACGATCACCCGAAGGCCATCAAAGCACAAGTCTTACCCGACTTCACAACCGAGTGGATCGAAGCTCAGTTGCCTGGAGCGCCAGATGTGTCCAACTCATGGACCATGTACTTCGACGGGTCCAAGAAAAACGAAGGTGCAGGCGCAGGTGTCATCCTCATATCGCCAAAAGGAGACAAGCTTCGCTACGTCCTGCAAATGGGATTCGAGTTACCATCAAACAACGAGGCCGAGTACGAAGCCTTGATCCATGGCATGCGGATGGCCAAAGCTCTCGGGTGCACTCGATTAATGATCTACGGTGACTCGAATCTGGTGGTGCAGCAAACAATGAAGGCCTGTGACGCCATAGCAGACAACATGATCGCCTACCGCGACCTGTACAACGTAATGGAGGGCAGCTTCGAGGGCTGCGAGTTGCGACACATAGGGAGAGAAAGCAACGAGGAAGCAGACATACTAGCCAATCTAGGCTCAACCAAGGCGCAAGTTCCACCTGGTGTCTTCCTCGAGCGCATTGAGCACAGATCAATCAAGGAAAAACGGGCACCTCCTACATCGACCGCACCAGCCAAGAGCAAAACACCCAGCACAGAGGACCCGCCAGTCGAGGTACTCCTCATTGAGCCAACTTGGACTCAACCTTTCCTGGCATACATACTCCGCAACGAGCTACCCGACGACATAACTGACTCACGACGTGTCACTCGACGGTCTAAAGCATACACTGTCATCAATGGCGAGTTCGCAGCATATCAGGTATGTTCCAACGGTGCATCGCATTCGAAGATGGCAAAGCCATCCTTCGAGATATTCATGCAGGTACCTGCGGACATCACGCCAGCAGCCGATCACTCGTAGCCAAAGCCTTTCGAGCAGGTTTTTACTGGCCCACATCGCTCAAGGACGCGGAGGACATAGTCAAAAGGTGCATCGGCTGTCAAAAATTCGCCACAAAGCCGCACGCACCTGCATCAGCATTGAAGACAATACCATTGGCCTGGCCTTTCGCCCAGTGGGGGCTAGATATGGTTGGGCCACTCAAAAAATCTTCGCACGGAGGACACACTCATCTCCTGGTGGCAGTTGACAAGTTCACAAAGTGGATCGAAGCAGTCCCCATCACAAATTCGACTGCTACTACGGCAGTTAACTTCATAAAGACCATCATCTACCGCTTCAGCATCCCAAGCAGCATCATAACTGATAACGGCACAAACTTCACGGCTGAAGAGTTCCGTTCCTTCTGCAAAGAGCAAAGCATCACGCTCAACTATGCATCCGTGGCACACCCGCAGTCCAATGGCCAAGTCAAAAAAGCCAATGGACTCGTGTGCAGCGGAATCAAGAAACGCCTCCTGGTGCCACTCAAAAGAGCCGCGGGTGCTTGGGTTGAAGAACTTCCGTCGGTACTGTGGAGCTTGCGCACAACTCCTAACGCTTCAACACAATTCACACCATTTTTCATGGTCTATGGCGCAGAGGCAGTCCTACCATCCGATGTAAAGTTCGATGCACCAAGGGTGGCAGCATACAACGAAGACGACGCAGAAGAAGCACTCGAAGACGCAGTCGACTTGCTCGAAGAAGCACGCGACACGGCCCTGGCTCGCACAGCTGTCTATCAGCAGGATCTCCGCAACTACCATAGCCGTCGACTGCACACCAGGTCCTTCATGGTCGGCGACTTGGTGCTTCGGTTGAAGCAGAAGAAGGTGCACAAGATCGCCTCTCCATGGGAGGGACCCTTCATCGTCACCGAGGTCATCGACGGCGGCGCATACAGGCTGAAGCACGCGAAGACAGGCGAACCCTCGCACAATCCTTGGAACGTTGCGCACCTGCGCCGTTTCTATGCTTAGACTGCTCAGTCATCAAATGTAATAGGTGATATGTCGGATAGCTGCAGGTTTCAGACGCGCTCTTTTCCTTACCAGTGTACCTAAGGGGACTGGAAGGTTTTTAATGAGGCGGCCTGCAGCTTAACATTCAAAAGGAATATAATCAATGTTCCTCTATTCTTTGCTGATTACTCCTCACACAAACAATGCAAAAACAAAAAATAGCCACACCCGAATCCTCGGGGGCTGCGCCTTAACAGGTTAACAACAAACAAAACCTTGGCCGCACCCGAACACTCGGGGGCTGCGCCAACAGGTCAATCATAAGCACAAACACCGACGCACCCGAAGACTCGGGGGCTGCGCCGCACAAAGTTCAAGTAAAAAACATAAACGCTCTGCAGCCACACTCGAATGCTCGTGGTATGTGTCGCAACAAGTAACACCTCTCGCACTCACCCGAACACTCGGGGGCAGCGCGACATGAAACTATACAGAACGTAAATTCGAGGGCTGAGCCCCATACATGTGTTACATACACGCAGATCGCGAAAATTCATCAGGTAAACTCTATACAAATTTCTAACCAAATATAGGCCTAGCCTATTATGCAGGTTCATCCTTTGGTACGGCCCATTCCTCCTCCTCTTTCAACACTCGATGAATCAGGACCAGCGCGTCCGTACGAGTCTCTTGGTAGTGCTCCTGCATAGGCACAGGACCGCCACCAGGCACGGGCGCGGGTCCCTCAGCAATTCTCGTCAAGTTAATGTTTGGATAATGGGTTCGCACAAATGCGAGTGCAACATTTGCTCCGTCGATGAGCTGCTCTCGCACAAATCTCTTGATGGCCTTGCCTCTACGAAACTTCTCCAACAAAGCTGGCAGACCTTCCGGCTGTTCGTTTAAGGGAAACAACGCCTGATGCACTCTGGACAAAGCCAGCCTGCAGGTCTCAAGCACAATGGCCACGCGCCAGGCGCGGTTCTGAAGCAGAACAAGCACTCGAATTCTTGCCCGATCTGACTAGAAAGGGTGGGTCGAATACTCCGGTCTATTAGCCTGATCATCCAAACGTTCACGCAGCCGAGCTTCCTCTTTCGGTTTGTCGAAGCATGCACTTGCGCAAGCATAACATAGTGACATTTCGTCAACAAACTTGGCAAATACAATATTTTGACTCGAGTGTACTCACATTCGAGTTGAAGATTCACTTTGTCCGGCTCCGCCAGCAGAAATAACTCTCGCTCCGTTGCTGGTGACGGCCTCGACGGAAGATCGGCAAGGGCGTCCTTCGTCTCCTTCAGCTCCCTCTCCATCGTCGTGAATTTCTGTGTAAGGTAATCAATAAGCTTTTGGTCGTTGACACTTCGGGTGCTTGGCTTGGAAGAAGAACTCCCCGAAGTTTGATCAGTCGACGCGCCACGCGCTTCAGACTACATAAAACCAAAGTTCAAACATAAGCTCCATATATCACTCGCAAAAACCCCGACCAGCAGGCTCGGGGGCTGTTTTTTTTCCAAATTTCAGACATATTATAGGCATAAGGGGTGCAGGTCATAAGAGCATATTAATCAAAAGCCCCCATACGGCATTTAAGTTCATTACAAACCGATCAAAAGCGCGGGCAAGCTAGCTACGCTGTCTATGAAGCTGATTCGGATCTAGCCCTAGAGGTGCGAGCGGCACGCTAGGACATGGTGGCGGCGCGCTGCTCGAGCATAGTCACCATCTTCCGTGACAGCGTCCCCGCCTCCTTCTTCATCGAGTTGGTCATGGCAGATTTTCCTTCAGAATTCTTCGGAAAGCCAGCTACAGCTTTCTCGAAGTCGCCTGCTATACCGTGTCCCATCAGCAAAATGAAGGTGGTCTCAGATCCACCTACCATCTGAGCTCGGGCGTAATTTGCCATGGTAGATGTACCAGGCGCAAAGATATCGGCCAATGCCTCCACAGTCGCGGGCGGCTTGTTCTTCGGCAGGACGGTCTGGTAGACAGATGCCAGCGCACTCGTGGACCTCCGAAGGGCGTCCCGGGCCCGCGCGCATATCCTATCAAAAGCGCTCGCTGCATCCTCGAGTGAGCCCTCATCCGCAGCCGGGGTGACACCAACAGTCTATGTTGGGAAATCACAAGTTAGAATCGTGACAAAATTCGTCAAACACGATACCTCTGTCAGAATATTACCTCCCATCACGTGGGATAGTGATAGGGTAAGGGTGCCCGATCTTTCGATGAGATGGATAACTCTCGATTTGGGTAGAGGTCGACGTTGACGATCCGACTACAAACGTGCGGGACGCTGCGCCTTAGCAATCGCTACACCAACTTCCGAGGCTATTGATCTCGCCGGGGCTAGATCAACCTGATCCGAAGATCAATTCCTGCAAGCAATCGAAGAACTAGCAAGAATTATAGATGCAATCAAGATATTGCGGATAAAAGATGAAAGCTTTATAGTTGGGATTCTGCAAGTGCATAGTACAAGAGGTCTGAACCGACACTGTTGTCAATGGCGAAGAATAGCAATGGCTAAGTCTTAAACTAAACAAAATCCGAGTCGAAACGACGACCTAACGGAGGTATATATGGAGGGACAGAGGGGGATTCGGCCAGCCTTGGAAAAGGAGGTCGAATTCCACCCTAAGTCGATTTCCTTCCACTTATACAGACTCTAATTGTTCACGTACTTATTTTGGACGAAATTACATGGGCCCGGCCCATAACTAAAAGGTGACGCAGCACCATATGAATATATGGACGAAATTATGAAGTGGAAAACTCTATATTTCATCCAAGTCTTCTCCTCTTATTATGGTGTGATGTAGCCTGACCTACGTCTCCTACAACAAGTGGCCCAATGACAAGAGCAAGAATCAAAGCTCTCCATGATAAGGTGAATTCGCTCCTATCTATGTGGGATTTGTTACCAGTCGATTCATGCCGGGTTGCTACTTGCTATTTACCCTTGTGTGTTTGATTTCCCCTCTTTGTGTTCATCGTTCTTCGCGTGTTCTTCGTGTTCATCCTTCCCTCCGCCAAATCCGTGAAAATCGGGACCAACCCGCATCATATGGTATCAGAGCTCTAGGTTGACACGGATTTGATTTGTGTTTCCACCAAAATCCACCAAATTTTTCTTCGTTTTTGAGAAATTCGAAAATTTCCACCAAAAATAGCCTTGCCTTGATTCGAGCCGATCTGTCGATTCGTTGCGTTTTTGGTAGTTTTTGTCCATGGATCTGTTGCTTTAGGACCCCCTCCACCTTTGTTTGCGTTCCCTAGCCTTAATTTTGCCAATTTCCCACGAATTCGAGGATTTTCGAGCCCAATTTCCGCCCAAATTCGAGTCAAAATCGCGCAGATTCGTGCGCAGCGGTACTACCGCCAGTGCAGCGGTACTACCGCCGCAGCGGTACTACCGGGCGGACCAGCGGTACTACCGCCAGGGCCAATTTTTCAGCAAATTTTTCTTTTCCTCGGTTCGTTTTGGCATTTCCTCTTTGTTTGAGTCCTTCTGGTGTGTACTACGTCTACGACATCGACAAGCTTCCGCAGCGACTTCATCAACGCCAAGCGACGACGCCACCAAGGACTCGACATTCCCCCACCATCATTTCCGTTGTGAGCCCTTCTTCCTTTCGCGCAACTTAACCTATTGGACTAGCTCGGTGATATTGCGAGGCATTGCACGTGTTGAGTGTTTGTCTTCAAGTATTGGCGAGTGTGTATCGTTAGAGAGCTTGGCACTAGCAAAAGAGAAGGAATCATCGTCAAAAAGCAAAAATCAAAAAAAAAAGAGAAAAGAAAAGAATCAAGTGGTGCCAAGTTCATCTCTTGTAGGTTGCGACAAAGCTAAGACCGCCAAAGTGAGTGTGAGTGTTAACTCTTGTGCAAATCCGTTGCCCACAAAAAGCAATTGAGCTAGCGTCCTTCTTGTGTTGGGTGACATTTGAGCACGTAGTCTTCGTTAGGTTGTCTATCTTCGAGTGCTCGCCCTTTGGTCGCCCAACCCCATCATTCGCTTTTGTGTGTGTTTCTTGATACTTTGTGGTTGGAGTTTCTTTGGTAATTTGATCATTGTGGATTTTCTCTACCTTTGACAATATACTTGTCGGCGGGTTTGCTTGTTTCGTTTGCCACTTCATACCTTCCTATCCTCATAAGTGTGTGTGTTGGGTGTTAGAACCGGATACTCTCCTCTCAAGCCACATTATACTTGGGATATAGTTTGTCTTGGTTTTTCCTTACCACATATCTCACTTGTTCTTGAGAAAATGTTTAGGGGAAGTACAAACGGAAGCTCAAGCTCGGATGAGGAAATCCATGGTGGAGTTCGCGGTGATCATGGCTATGTCACCAATCCGAGTTCGTCGGTCTTCGACACCTTGTTCGTGATGGCTTAGGCCGCTACGAGCGCCGTCTCCAAACTCATGATGCCAACTTCAACGAAATCAATGCGAACATGGAGCGGATGACCGAAGCTATCAACAACCTTGCGCGACAACGAGCTCCTTCACGCTCAAGCCGTACAAGAAGCACCTCAAGGTCGACACAAGCACATCATGGACGTCATGAACCTCGACAAGAACGTCAACATGATTCAAGGAGCGACGCCCATGAACGACCTCCTCCTATCGTTGAACAACCACATGATCTTCACGCGAACAATGCCAATGCGCATCAAGAACAACCTCACCAAAATGATGATCGTCGAACGCATACCATCACCACCACCGCACAACGTGATCGTCATGACCCATTGGCTAATGACAATGGCGTTCCGGGTGCGAATGACTTTGGTGAACAAGGACGTCACCCTCGTCATCCTCCAAGGCCACGTCATCAAAACCATGACAATGCGAACAATGTCGAGCAACCCGTTCCTCAACAAGAGCTACCTCCTCAACATGCGCCTCGTCAAGAGCTTCCTCATGATCGTCACCAACACCAACGTTCCGAGTCAAGTGATAACGAGTCAAGCCAACACAATGGTGATGGACTCAACCGAAGGAGACGTGGACGTGCATTCCCACGTGGTGGCCACGTGACGACTATGATGACTTGACCAACGTCCGCTTTGACATACCCAAGTTCTACGGCACAAGTGATCCGGAAGCTTACTTCTCATGGGTACTCAAGGTTGACAAGATCTTCCGTGTGCAACGCTTCTCCGACAACAAGAAGGTTGCCTTAGCCTCGATGGAGTTTGAAGAGTATGCCTCTTGTGGTGGGAACAACTACAAGATGCTCGCGTCGCTAACCACCAACAACCAATTGACACTTGGGTTGAAATGAAAGAAACCATGTACAAGCGCTTCGTGCCAAGCCATTACACTAGAGACTTATACAAGAAGTTGCAAGAGTTGAAGCAAGGTTTGAAGTCGGTTGATGAGTACTACAAGGAAATGGAAATCTCCATGATGAGAGCCAATGTCAACGAGTACGAAGAGCAATCCATGGCTCGTTTCATGAATGGCCTCAACTATCCCATCAAGAAGATCGTGGAGTTCCAACCATATGCCTCTTTGGTAGAGCTAGTACATCAAGCTTCCAAGGCCGAGCGCCACGTGCTTGAAGAGCTCAAATACCTCAAGACAAAGGCATTCTACGCCAACAAGCCTTCTTCGTCAACTCCTACACCTTCACAAGCTCTTCCTCAAGCGAACACTCGAGGTCCTCCAAGAGTCTCTACTTCGACACCTCAAGCGCCTCAACCTTTCAAGAAAGTACCTCCCTCCTCCAAGGCGCCTCAAGGATCTTCGTCCGGCACAAGACTTTGCAATGCTACAAGTGCGGCGGACAAGGGCACAAATCTTTTGAGTGCACCAACAAGAAGGTCATGATCATCAATGACATGGGAGAGTATGAATCTATGAGTGAAGATGAGTACAATGCTTTGAACAAGGTCGCCACAATGCAAAGTGCTCAAGAAGAAGAAAGTGAGATCTATTGTGATGGCGACAACAACCCTTCCTTGGTTGTGGCAAGAGCTAACCACCAATGTTCAAGTGAAGAAGACCAAAGATGCAACTTGTTTCAACAAGAGCGGGAATCAATGGAAAGTCCATCAAGGTCATCATAGATGGTGGAAGTTGCCACAACCTAGCGAGCAAAGAACTTTGTGATAAGCTCAACTTGAAGTTCAAGAAGCACCCACATCCTTACCATGTGCAATGGTTGAGTGATACCGGAGCCGTCAAGATTCAACACATGGTGCAAGTGTCCTTCAAGATTGGAGCCTATGAAGATACGGTTGATTGTGATGTTGTGCCTATGAACGTTTGTCACTTACTCCTTGGGCGTCCATGGCAATTTGACAAGGGTGCTATGCATGATGGAAGGACAAACTACTATAGCTTCAAGAACAACGACAAGACCTTCGTCCTTCGTCCCATGACACCAAGTCAAGTCATCGCCGACAACGCCAAGACCATTGCAAGGGCACAACAAGATCGTTCGTCTAGTGAGATGAGTGGTGAGCGAGAGACCCACCATAAAGTGAGTGAGAGCCACAAGCCAAATGAGTGTGACACTTCAAAGAGAGTTCCCACAAAACTTACACTATTTGCCACAAAGAGAGAGATGAGGGAGTTGAGAGAAACCCATCCACCCTACACTATGTGCTCATATGCAAGGGTGAAGTTTCTATGACTAACACTTCACAAACCTTCCTCCTTCTTTGTTGTCTCTTTTGAAGGACTTTGAAGATGTCTTCCCTCAAGAGTGCCACCGGGACTACCTCCTCTACGCGGAATCGAGCACCGCATCGACCTTGTTCCCGGCGCACCGCTACCAAACCGCGCTCCTTACCGCACCAACCCCGAAGAAACAAAGGAGATCGAGCGGCAAATACAAGAACTTCTTGCCATGGGACACATCCGCGAGAGCTTGAGTCCGTGTGCCGTGCCCGTCATCTTGGTACCCAAGCACGACAACACTCTTCGCCTTTGCATGGATTGTCGCCCCATCAACGCCATCACCGTTCGGTATCGCCATCCTATCCCTCGCTTGATGATATGCTCGATGAGCTTTGTGGTTCCGCTATATTCTCCAAAATTGATCTTAAAAGTGGATATCACCAAATACGCATGTGTGAAGGTGATGAATGGAAGACCGCATTTAAAACTAAGCTTGGTCTTTATGAGTGGCTCGTCATGCCATTTGGTCTTTCCAATGCACCTTCTACTTTATGCGTCTCATGAATCATGTTTTGCGTCCTTTATTGGCAAATTTGTTGTGGTATACTTTGACGACATCCTTATCTATAGCAAGTCTTTGGAAGAGCACACTTCTCATGTTGCTCAAGTTTTGTTGGTTCTTCGCAATGAAAAGCTTTATGCAAATCTTTCTAAGTGCACTTTTGCCACCAACAAACTTGTTTTCTTGGGTTTTGTTGTTTCTTCGGATGGAGTTGAAGTTGATGATGCAAGATACAAGCAATTCGGACTTGGCCTTTTCCGACATCACTTGAGGAGTTGAGACGTTTTCTTGGTTTTGCCGGATTTTACCGCCGTTTCATCAAGGATTTTTCCACAATTGCTTGCCCCCTCCATGAACTTACAAAGAAGAATGTACCTTTCATTTGGGGCAATGCACATGATTTTGCTTTCAATGAGCTCAAACGGTTATTAACCGAAGCACCACTCCTTGCCCTTCCGGATTTCTCTAAGACATTTGAGATTGAATGCGATGCAAGTGGATTGGGCATTGGTGGAGTGCTTATGCAAAATGGTAGACCCATCGCATACCATAGTGAGAAACTAGATGGAGCTCGCTTGAATTACCCCATTTATGACAAAGAGTTATTTGCTTTGGTTCGTGTTTTGGATGTGTGGCAACATTACCTTCGTCCTAAGGAATTTGTCATTCATTCCGACCATGAATCCTTGAAATATTTGAAAAGTCAAACAAATTTGAACAAAAGACATGCTAAGTGGGTTGAGTTCATTGAGTCTTTCACTTTTGTAATCAAATACAAGAAAGGTAAAGACAATGTGGTCGCGGATGCTCTATCCCGCAAGGCCAACCTACTTACACGTCTTGACATTAGTGTCTTGGGTTTGGATGAGATTAAAGAGTTGTATGCTACCGATGCTTTCTTTGGAGACATTTTCGCTCAATGTTCGGAGCACAAAGGAATTGGTGATTTCTATTTGCACAAAGGTTTCTTGTTTAAGGCTAACAAACTATGTATACCCGAGTCTTCGCTTCGTTTGGTCCTTTTGAAGGAATCTCATGGAGGACACTCATGGGTCACTTTGGCGCGACAAGACCTATGCCATGCTCTCCACCAACTACTATTGGCCAGAATGAAGCGTGATGTGGAACGCCTAGTTCGACGATGTTCTACATGTCTCAAAGCTAAGTCTACTCTAAACTCTCATGGTTATACACACCATTGCCTATTCCACATCACCCATGGTCCGATATAGCTATGGATTTTGTCTTAGGACTCCCACGCACTAAAACAAACAAGGATTCCATCTTTGTCGTCATTGATCGCTTCTCTAAAATGGCACACTTTATACCTTGCAACAAGAGCGACGATGCTTCACACATTGCTACTTTGTTTTTCAGGGAAATCGTCCGTCTTCATGGAGTGCCCAAGACCATTGTGTCGGATCGTGACACCAAGTTCGTGAGCTATTTTTGGAAGACTTTGATGGCCAAGATGGGAATCAAGCAACTATTCTCCACCGCATACCACCCTCAAACCGATGGCCAAACCGAAGTGGTGAACCGAAGCCTATCTACACTCCTTCGTGTGTTGATCAAGCCTAACTTGAAGAATTGGGAAGAGTGCATCCCACACGCCGAGTTCGCCTACAATCGAGCACTTCACCGCGCAACAAAGAGAACACCCTTCGAGGTCGTCTATGGTCCAACCCCTACACCGCGCTCGACATGCTACCACTTCCACTCCGTGAGCAAGTTAACATGGACTTCGACAAGCGAGCCGCTTACATGAAGAAGCTCCATGAGGAAACAAGAACTACTCTCGAGAAGCACAACAAAGACCATGCTACGAAGATGAACAAACACAAGCGCGCCATGATATTTGAAGAAGGAGACCTTGTGTGGCTACACCTTCGCAAAGATCGCTTTCCGGATGCAAGGAAGTCCAAGCTTCACCCTCGTGGAGATGGACCTTTCAAGGTTATCAAGCGCATCAACGACAATGCCTACAAGATCGACATCTCCAACTCCAAACACTTGGTCCATGACACCTTCAACGTCGCCGACCTATCGCCATACCTTGGAACATCAAGCGATGAGGATGACCAAGAGTCGAGGACGACTCTTTTCCAAGGGGGGGGAGATGATGTAGCCCGACCTACGTCTCCTACAACAAGTGGCCCAATGACAAGAGCAAGAATCAAAGCTCTCCATGATAAGGTGAATTCGCTCCTATCTATGTGTGATCTCGACACTCCTTTGAATGGGTTGCTACTTCATTCGGATACGTTGTGCATACTCAGGAACAACTACCAAGAAGATCACCAAGCAAGTGCAGAAGTTGGACAAGAACGAGTCAAGAGGAAGATGAAGAAGACGAAGCATCAGCCGGCGGTACTACCGCCAGGAGGGCCGGTACTACCGCCAGGCCCAGGCAGCTGCACCAGCGTACTACCGCTGAAGATGAAGACCTGCGTGGAGTTCCAGGCAGCGGTACTACCGCCAGGCCCAGATCACGGTACTACCGCCAGAGGTACCGCTGGAGGTACCGGCACGCCCGAAAACGCCACTGGATACCCCTACGGTACCTCCCGGTACCCGCTTCGTACTACCGCCAGCGAGCGCATTAATCCCAGCGGTACTACCGCTGGCGCAGCGGTACTACCGCTGGACCTGGGAAGATTCGGGCTGAAGCCCATGTAACGGCCCACAACTTACCCCTTCGCCTCATGGACTATAAATACTCCTCCTCAGCCTAGGGTTAGGGTTAGACTATGATTTGGGAACTAAAGTAGAGCCTTGCTCCTTCTTCTCAAAGTGTCTCTTTCCTCCTATGGAGATGAATCAAGACCTCCACATGTGGAGATGAACCAAGGCCTCCTCTTGAGGAGAAGATCCCTGCGTGGATACCAAGGCTCCGCTTGTAGTTGCGATTACTTGCTAATCTTCCATCTTTAGGTGGCTAGGTTGGATTGGTTGGATTGACCAATTGGACAAACAATCCTAAGAGTAAGGTGTGCTTGGGAGAGGAGGATTGGGGGCTGCCCTCGGGGATTTGTTACCAGTCGATTCTTGCCGGGTTGCTACTTGCTATTTACCCTTGTGTGTTTGATTTCCCCTCTTTGTGTTCATCGTTCTTCGCGTGTTCTTCGTGTTCATCCTTCCCTCCGCCCAAATCCGTGAAAATCGGGACCAACCCGCATCATGGTGGCTTCAATGTTCTGAATTATCCAGTTGTGGCGTCATCTTCAATCCTCCCACGCTTGCTGCCATCCTCTCCATGCGTGATCCGGCTCCATTGTTTGTCTCTCTCATCCATGATAGGGCCATCATTCCTAAGTGTGACAAACACATCCGATTTAGGCAGCATCATATGTTCATGTATGTGAGGATTGATTCCAAGAAACGAAAGTACCTGATAATTAAGTTGCCGTGCACGAGCTCATGTGAGAGGTCCTTGTATTGTGGTTGTAGGTGCAACGGTTGTATCAACATGTGGGATGTCCTCATCAGATAGCGAGCGGAGTCGATGAATTTGGAGGGTCTCGCGATCCTCCGCTTCTTTGAGCTTCTGCTGCACGCCCTCGCGTTCGGCGGCAAGCTCTTTCTCCAGCTCCTGCACACGGGTTAAGGCCGTCGCCTTGTCACCAAACAACAACGCAAGGAAACAGATTAGCAAACAGATTCATCAAACATTCGTAAACAGAGGTCATGGGATTCTTATGGTCCAGCTGCTCCACCTTGGCTCGCAGTTGATCGCGCTCGTTCTCCACCTGGAAATACGTTTCACCCGACTCAAGGAGAGTGCGGATGAACGACTGTGCGGCAAGAAGGATTCAGCAAAATAACACACAAAACATAAACACTCGGGTTTGAGCCTATGCCCAACTATGCTAGTTGCGCATAGCCTCGGTGGCTACTCCCATCGGGAGCGCTGTCGTGCACCCGATAAAACATTGAAGAGTTCAGCATAATACTTACATGGTTATAGCGTGAGGGCAGCGCACCACTCGACGTGGAAGGCGCGTCTTCCTGCGGGTTGGGATGAGGACTCGCCGGAGAAGTCGGCTGAGCCTCCGCCCGAAGCGCCTCACCCGAAGGTGACACTGGCATCGCTCCGGGAGCGTTCGGTGGGAGGTCATCCTTGGGCAAATCATCATCACCCGGGCTGCACAAAAACAAAGCGTCAGTTGTCAAAGGAAAACATACAGCAAAGCACAAATCTTCGGCAAAAGTCTTCACCTGACTTCCTCGTCGTCAGAAAGCATCAAGGCATCATAATCCAAGCATGCCTCGAACGACGGTGACTTAGCTGGAGAGGCCGTGCGCAGCGGGGTCACCGCCCTTGGCCCTCTCGCGTCAGGTGAAGAAGAGCCCGAGTCTTCACCATGTGCAGCAGGTGGGGGCGAGCTGTCCGCAGTTGATGCAGTCTCGACTGCACGGCGCCGTTTAGGCGGAGGCAGTTCCTCCTCCTCCTGCTCAGATTCCTCCACCTCGTCAGTAGGCGTGTGAGCAAAAGCGAGAGAAATATCATCGGCCTCGCCCTCGGCCAACAAAATCTCCACCTCTGTCATTTCCCTATCTTCGGGAAGTGGAGGGAAGCGCTTGGCAGGCGCCCAATTCTGCACATACCAGATGTACTTACATCAGCTAACAGGCATATATTTCCCATGAAATATTAAGCAGAAGACAAAAACGTACCGCGGGCAGTGGATGGTCGCTGTCGAACGCGTCGCGGGGGCAGTCGAGGGGGCAGCTGTCCTTTGCGGTCAGCTTGGTGATTGACCGCACCCTGGTCTCTACTTCCCTTGCTGATGGCAAGCCCTCTTCTCCTGCCAATCGCGTCGGGTTGTGCGCGCCCTGGAACGCCCACATCGGTTGCGCTCGCACCCGCAAAGGCTGCACGCCCGCTTGATGAAAGTCGCAATCAGTTGAAGGCCGCTCACTTCGCGGCCGACAGTCTTCATAAGTTTGGCCATCTTCTCCATCAAAGGCTTCGCCTCAGCCTCCTCCACAACAGTTGTCTGATGCAACCAGGCTCGGGTCTTCACCAGAGGCGCGTTGGCGTCAAACGCGGGCAGTCCGTCTTGCTGCGCGCTGACGTAGAACCACTTTTTGCGCCAGTTCTGCGCTGACTCGACTTGTTGGATGTCGAAGTACTCGACCTCCTTGCGAGCCTGGATGTTGAAGCCGCCAACGGCATACACACCGTCCGGGCCGGCGTTCCTCTTCACATTGAAGATCTTCTTCCAAAGACCCCAATGTGGATGAACACCCAGAAAGCACTCACAAAGCTCAAAGAAAACAGCAATGTGCAACATGGAGTTGGGGGTGAAATCGTGCAACTGCACCTTGTATGCGTACATCAGCGCACGCACGAAGTCGTGAACAGGGAAGGAGAAGCCCCTGTTCACGAAGTCATGGAAGCATACGCGTTCGCCCTCCCTGGGTTGAGGGCTTACCTCAGCACCGGGAACGCGAGCAGGCAGCAGCGCGGCGGAGGGCAGCCACCCGTCCCGCCGGTATCCGTCCAGCTTCGAGGCTGTCATACTGGACCTCGTCCAGCCTCCAGTCTTCTTCTTCAGTGGCACCGCGCCACCTGCACCCGGGGCGGTGACGTTCGGCGCCGTGGGGGCCGCGGCGTCCGCGGCAGCTTTCCTCTTCGCCGTCTTGGCCATGGCTACGGTGGCTATGCAAGTAGAGCGCGAGGAAGAAGACGATGCAGAAGGAGAGGCGGCGGGGAGCAAATGGCAAGTAAAAACTAATTTACCACGCCGGTCCCATACTTATACAGGACACAGATCCTCACCGTTGATTAGAGATCGTGGGTCGCCATCCACATCTAACTGTACACGTGGCAGTCACGGAGGGCAACCATCGCCGGCCACTCCACCCACTATGCACGGGAAACGAGGAGGCCATTATCACGTCGCCGTGAAAATCACGTCAGAACGGTCAAAATTAGTCCAAACGGCACCGTCCTCGGTCAGCACTGCATAACGGGCCCACACGCGTGTCGTGTCCCATTAGTCATACCAAGCACGCCATCGCTTGTCAGAAATTGCAGTCGAGGCATGCGTCATTGCTGACGTCACTTCAGGTCGCACGCCTGATAGGCACGTCGAGTCTTTCAAACTTACGACAAAGCCAGTCATTCAACTGCCTCGGTTGTTTCGAGGGTGAAATTGCAAATTACGCAACACTAGACATAAAGGCACTCGATAGTTTCTTTGACTGAAGCATATTACTCCCATCGGAGCGTATCAAAATTCTTCGATTGAATATGTACGGGATAAAAAGATTTGAGATTATCCTCCATTGCAAGCAATAAAGCACAATCTCGGGGGTACTCCCATCGGGAGCGCTGTCGCGCACCGATAGAATTAATGGCAAAGGATCAGTCGACAAAGGACTCGACTCAGCTGATAAGCAAAATGTAACGCAAATCATACACGATAAATTCCCGAGTTGCGTCCGCCGCAAATACCTCGGATGCTGCATGCATAAGTGCAAAGGTAAGACCCGCCGATCTGTCGAGCTGGGTTAGGACCGCTCCAGTAGCGTTAATCCTTAAAACTTTCCATGTCAGCAGACATGATGAAAAATCCCGACGGACGCGTTGGGTAATCTCAAGTTATACTGCAGAACGATTCAGTAACCTTAACGGCCTGAGTCGAGTCTGACTAGTCTGTTTTCCAGATTCGAGTCCGGGACTCGAGTTTGATTGAAAGCTAGTAAGGTTTTGCCCGAATGTGCAGTTAACCGGTCCCGATCCGTCGTGTGTACCGGGCCTACTAAGTTATTATCCCTTGATTATCATAAACAAAAACCGTAGTCGATGAAATAATCGACATAGCCAGACAAAATGTGCTATTCATACAGGAATTCCAATCATAAACACAGGTACAAAGAATATGACGTGCACTGATGAATGAGTCCATGCCCGATTCTTCGCGTCAGACAAGTACTCGGGGGCTACTGACAGGGATATAACTTCCGGGTACCCTACCATGAGGGTACCTGGTGCACGTATCGACTAGGCCCAACTATCAAGAGCCTACATGAAGCCATAAAGGAAGGCCCAAGAGACGGAGTATCCTCCAAATTAGATGAAGCCATAGTCGTTTAGACTTTCCTTACTTGTAAATCTGAGTCGGTTGCGAACTCTCCGAGACCCAGCCTATTATATAAAGGCTGGGAGTGGCCGCCGATGACAGGACACGCAATACTCGAACCACCAAACCTAGCGAGATCGACATCTCGCCGGGACTCCATTGTAGCTCGCATATACCCTTAAATCAATACCAGACAAGCAGGAAGTAGGGTGTTACTCTCCCGAGGCCTGAACCTGGGTAAATCCTTGCTTTTGCTTGTCAGCCGACGAGACTACCAGCTCTACCACGTTCTCTCCCCCGTAATCTCAACCCTAGGTCCTTAACCATAGGATTTGATGAGTTAACCCCTCGTCATAGAGATATACAATAAATAATAAATAGATGAGAAGCTTGCCGACATCGAAGAGAGGAAGGTGGCAAATGAGGAAAGGGTCAAGAGGCTTGAACAAGAGCAAAATATCATGTTCATGGATGCAAGTGGTTTAGATGAGAAGGGTCGAGCTTATGAGCTTTGTCGTGATCAAATCTTGATGGCAAGAGGGTATGTGGGAGGCAATGGTGGTGGGAGGGTGGTGGAGGTAATGATGGTGACTATGGTGGCAATGGTGCCATATGAGAGTTGTGGTGTTGTTCTATGCACCGATGAAGTCTTATTTCGTGTTGATGATGCACCGATAACTTTCTATTCGTGGTGTTGTTCTATGCACCGATGAGCTTTTATTATCTGTTGATGATGCACTTTGTGACTTGCGAGATGCACTTTGCTACCGGTTTTATGGATAATGATGAACTTCTATGGTGAATTTGAATGTTTGTGCAATTGTTTGAATTATCTTGTGTAGGATTTGTAGTTAATTCGGATTATATTGTGTTTGCATATATGGGTAAGTTAGAAAAACAGATTTTTTTGGATACCCAAACCTTCTCTCTTCTCTACCCATAATGGCTTTGGCTACCACAAAATATGGGTATGCTCTTGGAGATGCTCTTATAATTTTTTAGAAGGTAGAGCAGGTTCCTTTTTTTTACAGCCAGAGCAGGATTTTGTTTTTTGGAGAGAAATCTTGTACTAGTTAAGTTCGCCAGCGATCCAACATCGGCCCAGACACTGCCCTTGGGTCCCTTCGAGTCCAAAGTCCAAACTTTGCCCCAGTGCCTCCTCCTCTCTCTCTCTCCAGTTCTAAAAATCCTCTCTGCCCCACGCAAGGCCGAAGCGATGACGACCAGCGGCGGCGGCAAGCGGCCGGACCGACGAGCCTACGCACGCACCGCATCGACCCCAGCCCACAGCTCGCTCGGCCGGACAACGGGTATACTCTCGAATCTATTACTTGATTTTGGATTTTACAACGAGTCGTGTCGCTACGCTGTTGAGGGTTCTAGCCCTTCTAGGGCAGGCTCCGTTCGCGCTCTGATTGTGCATTTCTAGATAGTGCGTTGGGTAACAACGTAGGCCTAGCTGCTATAGTTGATTTCCTGGAAGACCTGTTGATGAAGTATTCGGATCCCAGTTCCAACAACCCTGATTTAGCCATCCAACTATTATGTTCAGGCTGGCTTAGGCCCGCCGTAGTTACAGTAAAAAAAAACTATTAGGAGAATCATACCTGTGAGTAGGAGCATGTGTGTTGAGAGATATTTCTCGACTAGCTTGCAATCGTCACTATCATGAGCTAGTGGGGTAATGTCACAGTGAAGTTTCTTATACTTATCGTCAAAATATTCATCGTTGTCACCATAAAAGCAAACTAGTTTAGAAGCATTTTCCAAATTTGTATTATAACATCTTACCTTGCAAGGTGATCCAGATAGAAATAACCGAGCAGACTGTGGGAGGGTTGAGAACTTGCACCATGAGTAGCAGCGCCATGTGAGGATCAGTTTTGTTTTCACCTAAAATAGTTAAGTTTCATTTGTGGCTCTGTTAGCATCGGAAATGACAAGAACACATTTTCTTCTTTTGATTTCACCTAAGATTTTAAGGAAAATGTCTCACTGTCTAGCTATTATTAGCAATAAACTGTTACATATGAAGAACTTACTTCCAGTGAGATTGCTGTCCTGATTTTGGTGATGGCATTGGCGACTGGTCTTGGTAATTTTGTGATGAAATAGAGTTGACAAGCGAGAAGTACTCGTCCTGATGGTAAAGTTTGTACTCATGATGTTATGTAACCAGTATATCTTCTGGAAAACAGAAACATGTTGACTGAAATTTCTAGCTTTACCCAAAACATTTGGAATTTCATATTCATGTAGTTTCTACAAAAGTCATACTTGCTTTGCAGGGTATCTTTTCATGTTACAACTGAGAATTTGAGCTCTCTTGTCGCACTTATTTCACACTTGGCTTATACGACCGTTCCTTTTCAGGAGGTGGAAAATGCGAAAAAAAGAACAGCTATCAACCAAGTGGACAGTTCCTGGGCGTCGCTCCATGTTGATGTGCTCGAGATGATTGCTGATCGAGTACTCGCTGGTGACCTGCTGGACTACATCTGGTTTCGGGCCTCGTGCAAGACTTGGCGTGCCGCCACTCCTTGCCCGCTTGGCCGCGGCGTGGTTGACCCGCGCTTTCACCCGCGGCAATGGACGATGTTTCCGGAGGGCAGTGGGCTTCACCCTGGTCACCCTGCATTGGGCGGCTACATACGTTTCCTCAACATCAACACTGGCATCCTCATCCGCGTGCACCTCCCGGCCTTCAAGGATCACTCTGTGCTCGACTGCCCTGACGGCCTCCTCCTCCTGCAGCGCAACAAGGACGCTTCTATCTGTCTCCTCCACCCATTCACCGGTGATGTCGCTGAGTTTCCGCCCCTTGCCTCGCTCTGCTTGTACATGAATACGTTTGGAATCTACCTGAATGGCCCTTACGATCTTCGATTACGGATGGTCCACTCAGCTATCTCTGTCAATGCGGGTGCCACTGTTACTATCATGCTCGCGCTCAGCCATCTCGAGCGCATGGCATATGTATCCACTGGTGACCGGCAGTGGACGCACACAAGCTGCTGATGAGCGGCATGAGGACAGCAGTGCCCTTTCGTGAAGCCTCTACATGGTGAAGGGCTCGAAACCGGGGCCCTGGCACATCATGCGCGTCGATCCACCAGATAGCTCCAGTGCCTCCTTTTGGTTGTTTACACGCCACAAATAGTTGCGACATGTTCAGCCGATCAGATGACGAAGCCTTATCTGGTGGAGTGCAATTCCGAGCTCTTCTGGTTGGCTTTACCAACGGGAACTCCCGACATGTTGTTCTGCGGCTCGCTGACCTCCTGCTCGGAGTCCCTGCCGTTCCATTGACAAGCATTGGTGACCACGCACTCTTCATCGGCACCTGGAGCATTGCCGTCAACTCCAAGAACCTAGCATCCATCCAGGGAAACTCGATCACTGTCCTCAACCCATCTAAAAGTGGCCGACTGCGACAATATGATCTGGGCAGAGGTACCTGTCAGCAGTGTGCGATGGAGACTTGCTCAGTGCCAGCGGCCCAGTTAACCTTATCCCTTCCCTCCCGTCACTGTAGAGGCGAAGAAGAAGGCGATTTTTGGACGATACTCGCCGAGCCACCGCGTCCGCGCCGCTGAGGCGGGGGATTCCTCTCCTCCGCCGGCCGCTTCGGCGGCGGGAGGGTGAGGGATCCCGCCTCCGGCCTGTACATACGGGAGGTTGGGGGAGTGCTCGCCGCGGCGTCTTGGAGGAGATGGCGCTGACGGCGGTGGTTTTGGTGTCGAGCTCGGCTTCTTCTCCGGCGGTGGTGCCCCCTGGGACCTGTCGCCGTCGCGCTCGGCTTGGAGGGGCTTGAGGCCCGGCGTGGTGCTCGAGCCCCTCTCCCCCCCGTCAGATCTGTGGTGGCGGCGGATCTGGCGGCCGGTTCCCGGAGCTGCTCGAGTTCGGTCTTCTTCTTCCTGCGATGGCTTCGACGGCGGCCGGGGCAAAGCGGTGTTGGTGGGGCGGGGGGACGTCTCGGCTTGGAGGGGCTTGAGGCCCGGCGTGGTGCTCGAGCCCCTCTCCCCCCCGTCAGATCTGTGGTGGCGGCGGATCTGGCGGCCGGTTCCCGGAGCTGCTCGAGTTCGGCTTCTTCTTCCTGCGATGGCTTCGACGGCGGCCGGGGCAAAGCGGTGTTGGTGGGGCGGGGGGACGTCTGCCGTGTGCGTTCATCGTCAACTCCGTCGCGGCGCGGCGGAACGGCTGGGTGGCGTCTCTCATAGGGCAAAGTTCTCTCTGGAAGTGGCAAGGTGGTGGATGGCCTCCTTCGTCTTCGTCGCCGGCGAAGCAGCGGTTCTTGCTTGCTCTGTTTCCCTTTCATATTGTAATCGTACTCTGTATTTCGTTCTGTGTTGAATATATGTGGGAAAAATGCAAAAAAAAAAAGTGCCAGCGGCCCTGTGCCGAGGCCGTACAGTCTTGTACATCACATTGTCAGCTGTAGCCAGCGTCTTTTCTGGATCAGTGGACAAATCTGGAGCCGCCACCATAATTCTGATCCTTGTTGGCCAAGGGTTGCTGGGGCACATGTAAGAGATTGCACAATCTGCACTGATCAGCTGAAGTTGGTTTGCCAGTCCAATGTCTACATCTGAAGGAGTGTTCTCTTTGCAGCTTATCCCACAGCTTCCTCAACAAACACACCTCCGCAGAAGGTTCAGGTTTTATCTGTCTGAGTGTTCACATCTACACCGTATCTGCTCTCGTGATGACAGTTTAGTCTCATCGTGGTTTCTCTCGGATGAATTTAGAAATCTGCTTCCTCGTAACTGGGTCAAATCGTTTGCTGTTTAACCGTGAAACAATGCTTTGTGTAACCACAATGATGCGACCATCCGTAGAAGTACCTCTTAAAGATCAACTCTCGATGCTGAATTGTTGGTGAGTTGCATCATTTCAGGTCAGGTGCCAAATACCGCACATGTAACAGATCTGTGCTCACCATGTTTCAGGTTCATGTTGCAACTTGATGTGTTTTGTTATTCCTCTTTCAGCTTGATGTTTGTTCTCAGTTTCTAGTATCACAGTTTTGGTGCATGTCTACACACTTCACGACGCCAAATAATGGTTTATTATCTAAATATCTAGAGTAAATGTTTGTCGAGATAGTTTCTGAGGTTGCATTTAGAGACATCAGTATTCAGTGGCATTCTCACTTGAGTGACAAAAGCTACGAGGTCACCATAAAAAGAACAATTGAACAAAACAGTTCAGGAAAGTCGATAAGCACAACATACATAGTAAAACTAAACTTAATGTTTACTGATTTGTGTGGTTCATGTACGATTCTTTGTGACTAAACCTCGTGCTAAACTGGGTCTTGGTAGTGTTGTTTGTAGCTCTTGTGAGCACAGAGGTGGGGTTTCGTCAAGTGAAATGCATCGAACTCAACTAGTGTTGCATACTTGCATTCACCGTGTCTCTCTCGGTTCACTGCAAAAGCCAATGTGTGCGCAGGTGAAGCTAATGGTTCCCAATGTCGACATGTGCTTCTTGCCTTACCAGAACAGGATCATCACCGTCCTCCTCGGTAATATATAGGCTGATCTTCATCCATCTCCATCTGCAAAGAAGAGTTTTGAAGATATCGCGATGACCGGGGTCCGGGAGGTTCCATGTCTGCAGAGCTTTCCTGTTAGCGGTCGCAGGTACCGCACTACCGCCCAGAGCAAAGCACTGGAAGATGCAGAGCGGGGCAGGACGGACGATGCCTCCTGCCTCTGCGATTGGAAGGGGAAGGCGTGGATGCAAAATATCAGTACGCATCTACCAAGCAGGGTTCAGGGAGGTTCTTCTTTGTACGACCTATAAGGGACGACGGTCATCAATCTCACGTGTTGAAGAATCTTTCTATGCATAGGGCTAGATCGTAGATTTTCAAATGAACTTTGGGTTCAGTCTTGTTGACTTTTTTAATACCAGCTTTGGGTTGTCTAGTTGACTTTTTAAATATGATCTTTGGTTTAGTCTGTTAGGAATAAGCAACTTGTATTCTACGGGGCCAAAGACCACAATATATAAACATGTACAAATATTTAATAGGGAAACTACAATATACAAATATCTCTCTAACACCCTCCTCTCCCCTCAAATTCATGGTGGATCCACAACACTGAGTTTGGAGAAGAAAAAGCTATGATGTGCTCTAGTATGGGCCTTCGTGAAGAAGTCCGCCAAATGTAACTCTGAAGGCACATACTGGAGCGCAATAATGTGATCCTGCACACTAGCACGGACAAAAGAAGCGTAACACCAATATGCTTGGTAAGCTCATGCTTCACCGGGTCACGTGCAATACTGATAGCACATGTACTGTCAGACAGTAGAGTAGTGGGTGTCGTAACAGAGACACCAAAATCTGCAAGTAACCAGCGTAACCAAGTCACCTCAGCAGTCAAAAGAGCCATAGCTCGCAACTCAGCCTCTACACTCGAACGGGATATTGCGGTCTGTTTCTTCGTTGATCACTAGCCCACGTAGCATCGGAGAAGGACTGGAGCTGTAACGAGCTGGAACGGGGAAATAAGAGATAGGGAAGACACCGGTGAGGAGGGTGAAGAAGGCGGCGACGAAGGAGGAGAAAAAGGCGTCGGAGTAGACGGCACCGGATCAACAGGAGGAGGAGGAGAAATATGAGGGACCACGGGAGGAGAATCAGGAAAAGTAAGAAAAGAGAGATCCTCCACAGTACAGGTCGAGGAGGTCGAGCGCGGGTAGAAAGGACGAGACTCGTCAAACATCACATCCCGAGAAATACGCATCCGACGAGCCACAGGGTCCCAACAGCGATAGCCCTTATGTTCATCACTATATCCGAGAAAAACACACTCAACAGACTGAGCGGTTAGTTTGGTGCGTTCACGAGGAGCGAGGAGAACGTAGCAAACGCAACCAAACAAACGAAGCATAGAATAGCCAGGAGAACGATCATAGAGTCGCTCAAGAGGAATGGCACCCTGAAGGCGGCAGAAGGCTGGAGATTAATGAGATAGGACGAGGTAGAGACAGACTCAGCCCAGAAATGAGGCGGAAGAGAAGAAGCGATCATCATCGCACAAGCAGTCTCAAGAAGATGACGATGCTTACGCTCAGCCACGCCATTCTAAGCATGCGCACCGGGACAAGAGAACTGAGCGAGAGTGCCATGCTCAGCAAGGGAACCACGCAAATGCTTAGAGATATACTCACCAGCAGAGTCAGCACGAAACACACGAATAGGCGTAGAGAACTGAGTAAGAACCATGACTGCAAAACGCTTATATATGGAGAGAACCTCACTACGAGAAGACATAAAATATAGCCAAGTGTAACGAGAAAATCATCTATAAAAATGATATAATATCGATGGCCCTCTTTCGAAGCGAAAGGAGCTGGACTCCAAACATCAGAGTGAACTAAGTCGAAAGGACGCTGAGATACAAACGCACTAGCTAGTAGGATAGGGTAACTGAATCTGTTTTCCTAGCCTACAACCCTGACACTGTAAAGAAACATCTCCTGAGACAGGCCCCAGAAGACCACGATGAACTAATGATGATAAACGAGAACCACAAAGATGACCAAGACGATGATGCCACTACTGAAAAGAGCCGGTGACAGAGGCGACGACAGCAGGAGAACTGGCAGGCGATGTAGCAGCGGAATGAACACGAAGCCAGTCTATATCCCAATGCCCCTGAGAATCACGGCGGCGAGGGCCAGCTCCAACCAGAGCCTGTGTACGACGATCCTGAACAGAACAAGAATCGGCGTCAAGAATGACGCGATAACCAGAGTCAGTAAGCTGGCCGGCAGAAACAGGTTCATGGTAAGACGAGGAACATGAGAAATATCAGGAACAAAAAAAGAAGATGTAGAAAGAGTGCCCCGACTGGAAACAGACAGAGGGGTACCATCAGCAGTGAGAACACTAAGAGGAGAATCAAGAGGTCGAAGAGAGGACAGAGTGGAAGAATACGAAGTCATATGAAAAGAAGTTCCAGAATCCAAAACCCACAAGGATGTACCTGAGTGTGTAGAAGGTGGTGGTCGCGCAGTGCTAGAAGAATCAATCACAGAACCAGCAGTACCCATCGAAGAACCTGAAGCAGCGAGCATCCGCTTGAGCCGCATAATGTCCTGGTCGGTGAAGCCGGTTGTAGAAGACCCTGACGAGCCAGAAGGAGCACGAGTCCCGGGAGAAGCAGACGCCTTCTGCTGACGCAGATCACGCTCCCTCGTGTAGCAACGAGACTCAGTGTGGCCATCTAGATCATAGTAGGTGCAGTGAGAGCGTGGACGAGCGCCACGACCCTGGCCACGACCCGGGCCCTGACCCTGAGGAGTGGGTAAAAGTGGCGGAGCAGTGGACCGCGAAGGAGTCGATGAAGCAGGCGATGAATGAGGACCACGGGCAGCAAGCACAGAAAAACCTCAAGCAACCCAACGCCACGTAGACGAGTCTCCTCAGCACGAAGCTCAGACAGCACCTCCGAGATAGGGACACGACCACGAGCAAGCAGCTGAGCACGTCGGGGCTCGAACTCCTTGCGGAGCCGAGACAAGAACTCATAGACGCGCTGAAACTCCAAGTCGGAGCGCACAGTCTGACAACACGGACATGCACCACAAACTACAGTGCGAAGAGAGTCAAGCTGACGCCAAATAGCAGCGCTCTGCGTGTAGAACTGATCAATGGTAGAGTCACCCTGCTGAAGATCATGCTCCTGACGAACCACAGACAGATAAAGATCATCCCCGGACGGCTGATAGCGCTGATGAATGTGAGCCCACATGTCAGCGACAGTACGGAGTCTCATAAACTCATAAGCAAATTGCGGTAAAACACTGGCGGTGAGAATAGCTGCAGCACGAGCATCATCATCCATCCATTGGGTGTAAACAGTTAGATCCAACCGATAGGTCTCAAGAGCGTCAGAATACTCCTTGACCTTCCGGTCATAAGCGGCAATGGCGGCATCATCTACACTCTGGGCTGCATCCTTATCCGCCTGAGTAGCATTGGCAGCAAGGACTGGTGGTGTCGGCGGAGTAGGAACAGCAGGAGCAATGAGGCATGGCGGACAAGAGACCTCGCCGGAAAGCACACCCCACAGACGAAGACCACGCATATGAATGCGCATAAAGGCAGCAAAATCAGGGTAGTTCGTGCCATCAAAGATCACCGTGCAGTGAGGAATCGCGACATAGCCAGATGATGTAGACATTTTCTCTCTCTCTTTTTTTTACAGGAACTGCTCGGTCAACGGCCGAGCGAGATCGGATCGAGAACACCGAGCTTCGACAAAACCGCTCGGGAAGAACGAGCCCAACAGCACGCAGAGGCCGGATCCGCTCGGTGATGGCCGGAATCAGATGGGGGCGGCGGCGGCGGCCCAAGGCAGGACGCGGCTGAAATGGGGGCGGGCGGGAGGCGGCGGCGCGGCGCGGACGGGGACAGCCGGAGGTAGGAATTGACTTGTTAATCATGAACCACACACTCCTTTCCGTAACTCACCTGTAGGATTCCCCTGGAATGCAAAACCCTCGAAACGGCAGGGGCATTTAAAAAAAATGCATTTTGAAAGAATATATGTATCAGTCTATACAGTCATGATGACATGTCACTGAAATGTAAATATGTCGCCCGAACTATATTTGTTTTAATATTATATGACCCGAGTGCCTCATTGGACAGGCTTCTATCTTGTTTGTATGGTCAGCTATATTTGAAAGAATATGCAATAGGTTCTTGTATTCTTCAGTGAAGTACATATATCATTTTGTTTGACAGAAATAATAAGAAAATCAAAGAGAGAAAAACCCCTAGCCCTCCAGGTCCACCACCAACCAACCCCCAAACCCGTTGATCAGCAGGCACCAACCCCGGCACATCTCCTCCTGCGCCACCAGCTCCCCATCCATCCCCTCGCCGAGCTCCAGGGACTCCCACCACCCGCCGCTACCCAGCATGGCCGCCGCCGCCACCGCCGTCCGCTTCCACACGGCCGCCGCGCGGCGCGCCGCCCCGCGCCGGGCCGCGCGCTTCGCCGTGCGCGCGGATGCCGCCAAGACGGCGACGGCGCTGACGCAGGACGACCTCAAGCGGCTCGCGGCCGTGCGCGCGGTCGAGCAGGTGGAGAGCGGGATGGTGCTGGGGCTCGGGACGGGCTCCACGGCCGCCTTCGCCGTCGCCGAGATCGGCGCGCTCCTCAAAAACGGTAAGCTCTCCGGCATCGTCGGCGTGCCCACCTCCAAGCGCACCTACGAGCAGGCCTTGTCGCTCGGGATCCCTCTCTCCACGCTCGACGACCACCCCGTCATCGACCTCGCCATCGACGGAGCCGACGAGGTCCTTCCTCTTGCCCCGTTGCTTCTGTACCCTCTATATGCATAACTGTTCCTGCTAGAATCAGTCCTATTAGCTTCCAATATGGAGCATCAAAGACTTCATGTCTTCATCATTTTAGTTCTGAGGATTCATAGGTACCTTTGTAGTGAGATTTGGATTGTCCCCTTTTGTTTTCAAACAACCATTTCTGACTACCTACGTTTCATTTTTACTGCACTGAACAGGTTGACCCAGACCTTAACCTAGTGAAAGGCCGGGGTGGAGCCCTTCTCCGGGAGAAGATGGTCGAGGCTGCATCAGGCAAGTTCGTCGTCGTTGTTGACGAGACCAAACTAGTTACTGGCCTAGGAGGGAGCGGTCTAGCCATGCCCGTGGAAGTTGTGCAGTTCTGCTGGAAGTACAATCTAGTAAGACTGCAGGGTCTGTTCAACGAAGAAGGAGTCGAGGCAAAGCTGAGATTGAACGAGGATGACAAGCCTTATGTTACCGACAACTCGAACTACATTGTCGATTTATACTTCAAGACGCCAATCAAAGATGCGTTGGGTGCGGGGAAGGAGATCGCTGCTCTGGAAGGAGTTGTCGAGCATGGGTTGTTCCTGAACATGGCAAGCTCAGTGATCATTGCTGGATCGGATGGTGTCAGTGTCAAAACAAAGTGAGCTTTTTGGGGTCAGCTGTCGTTGCTGTGTTCAACTTATGATTTATAGTGAAAAAGCTATCTGTGTAAAAGGAGGAAATAATATTCTTCAATAAATATATCCTTACACATTTGTTGGGTCTCAGTTTTTTTGGGCCTGGAAGAATAATCTCGTTGCCGAAAAAGTGCCACTTTAATTGGTTGACATCTTTCTGATTGTGATAAGTTTTTTCTCAACGATATTAATCATCTGGGGCGCCAATCATCTTCTCCAACAAAGTTTTTGAATAAACTTGGGCGCCTGCATGTATATCAGATAATTCAGAACACAGCTCACCACACAAATTGTTGGGCACTGGGGCAAATTATACCCAAATTAGCACATTTAATGGTCCTTCAAATTATCAAAACAAATGACAACTTCGATGTAACATGCATTTACCATATAACATGATTACAATTCCAAGTTCAACCGATTTTTTTTAGTTGCACTGCTAATCTTCCACGTTCAGAAAACTTGCTCCTGTGTCTCCATGTTATGCTTGCAGAAACAGTAGTTGACCCAGGACTCAAGAGTGTTGTGCAACCTGAGTTGGGAAGGGATATGTTGGTACTTTTGACTTTGAAAAAATAATTTCATATGCTGATCATTCAGGAGTAAACCTCAACTAAAATGCAAATACGTCAGCTCCTTAGTTTATCAATCATATCAGCATAAATTGTCTCGTTATAGATTTGATTGGAAACCAGAAAAGTCTGCTTCCTGTCCATGTGATCTTGCATGATAGCAAGGGACAACATTGAAGCAGTCTTTCCCTGTAGAAATACAAAAAACAAGAACACCCGAGCCACAACTTTATTCAGACGCCAGCAAAATCTTCAGATAAAATATAGCATTGAGATACATCGAAGAATTGTTTTTCTGGTCAACATAGTTTTGGAGTTCTATTCACAAGACCATCTGAGGTCAGTTTTTTTAATTAGTACTCCACAGATATCAGTTGGGGGACTGAAATTAGTATTCCATAGGATACACCGAAACTATACAAGGTAGACTGAAGTTCATAAAGATGCAAATTTATTGTGACTTTCATGTTGCATTTGGAGACGCCTTCCTGGGTCCAAAAAGCTATAGCCAGCTCCTGAAATCTCTCCTGTTGTCGCAACTGTGAACTAAACTCAAGCAAGCCCTAGAGAGACTCAGGTCTATGAACCTCTTCTGCCTCCAATCGGATGACCTTTAGTGGATTATAATGTTTTCGAATTAACTTTTCTTACAATGAAGTACATCAATTTCTACCATAGAATATTCATTATTAAGAATGGTTTTGCTTAATTCTAGCTGAGAATTAAGTTAGTACTCAGTCAAGTTCTATATTATCCGATTTGCATCGTGATTCGTGCACCTATCGGTTGTAAATGGTTTGCAACTGAGAAAATATTTGATGGAGAATTAGGTTAATTCTCATTTGACTGAGAATTAGTCACACCGTATTAATAAAATATTCATTAAGTTTAATTATTAAATGCCTTATATTACGAAATGTATTTTTTTAATGAACTTGATGTAAAACTAAAGCAAAGTTTTTTGGGAGTAGTATATTCTTTTTTTTAACAGGCCGAATAGCCCAGCCCACTCCGTCGGCAAACTTGAGATCGAATGACGGCCTGAATTCATTCCATCTGTACCGCCGGTACCCCTACTCCCGTCTCGGCAAGCCAAGATGGCCGCCGCCGGCAGGTCGCGGCTCCGCTCTTCCGTTTGTCTTCTCCGTGCTGCTCCGGCGAGATCATCTTCTTCCCTCGGGGTCAGGGCTTCGCGTCCTTCCATCCGTCGGGCGTTGGCTGCGCCTCCTCACCCCTTCGGCCCTTCCTCATGTACCAAAAAGCAACAAGATTCATTCATGCCCTCGCCCCCTAAAAATTAAAATAGATCCGAAGTAACATGTTTGTGATGGCCTTTGTTTGTGTGAGCAGGTTGCCCGTCGAGGCAAGCTTCTGCATGGAGTCGCTGCTGCCGCTGCACAGCGCCACGGCCACTGCGCCGTTGAAGTCGATGCTCGCGGTGCCTGGCAGCCAACTCGTCGGCTGGCTCACGGAAGGTAACTTATCTCCCCTTCAAATGTCGTTATAGTTGGCATCTCCTATCGTTTACACAATTAAGGAACATACTTTACATGTATTGTTGTCCAAATGTGCATTTTATGCCCTCATTTTTGTAGTGGATTCAACTATAGGTTTTCTTTTTTGGCCAGCTATATTCCCCCCTCTTGCTTTAGTTTGGTTGATGAAATGGACATTTTCTTTTTCCATTTCATTTCTTGTGTTGTAGGACAAGATGAAACTGGATGAAGAAAGAAAAACTTGAGAAATTAAGGTCACCCCTAAAAATCTTGACCATTTTGAGTTCAAATGTTAACGAATGTTCTAGTATCATTTAGTCCGTCCTAGATGATGATTACAAAAACCACCATTTACAGCCTTGTTGTAGTGTATGTGAAATGTCGCTCGGCTTCTAAAAAGCCAGCAAGGAATATGAGTCATAACTTCGTTTACAGCTCAGCATTACCTTTCAGTTCATTTTTAAGGAATGTTGTACCGTGCCGCCGTGGAATTGAGAAAAAATTAAACAATAGTAGATTTATAAATGTACTTACCTCTGAACAGTATACTATTGGATAAGGCAAATCATATGCACACACGTGTCATAATAGGAAAATTAGGTAATGGGAGGTTCCCACAGACAAAAGGGGATTGGTAGACGCGTTTTGTGTTAACTCCTCCTTTTACTTTAAAATTTTGTAGAGACGCTAAGGACATTTTGTTATGAAATTTACTGTAATATTGTTGGCTTGTCTAGTTTTTTTTCTCGAATTCGTTGTGAATTGTGCTAAGTCACTATGTTGGATAACATCTGCAACTTTTGTGTAATGATACTGGCGTGCCCTGGGAATAGAAATTGCTACAAGTTGTTTTGGATGAGTTAACAAGAAAAGTATTTTTTATTTATCTGAACTATAACGATGACTCGATGAAATAGGTGTTGCTTGGACTTCCCTCTTCAATCGACCATGATCATCCTTGTTTGATGATAAAATCACACGACAGATTGGGTTTCTAGTACAGTTACTGCGCTGCTACACTAAATCTTTGTCACAACTCATGCCGACTAGAGACGGTGAAGGAGCAGACAAGCAAGAGCAGCGGCCGCCGGCGGAGGAGCAGACCAGCAACCGCAACAGCCACTGGAAGAGTCTGGGAGCAGCAGCAGCTAGCGGAGGAGAAAATCAGGAGCGGCAGGAATTGGTGGTGGCGACATGGGCTTGCTGAGGTGCCAGCCAGCAGGCTCATGACGGCGGTGGCCAAGGGAGAGGACTGGGTTGGTACTCAATTTAGTGTTATTGGAGAAAACAGGGCACAACTGGGCAGACCAAAATGGAGTATTGAAAAACATATCTGAGGTGGGGTCTTTTTGTGGGAAAAGTATAGTAGTCACCCGGGGATCTCACCTATCCGTCCTCCCCATCGCGAGCCGTCCGTTCGCGAGGCAGCGAGCGGCTCTCGCGCGTCCACGTCGCCTCCTGGCAATGTCCGCATATCAGACAAATTTAATGTGCTGCGCCCCCATTTCCCTGTCCCCGCAGACGCTTCTCGCCCTCGCTCTCGCTCTCGCGCTCGACGCCGCGCTCATCGCGGACGGAGGCGCCGCCGCTGCGAGCAACCCGCGCGCCGCCGTTGTCCGGGTGCAGCGGCGCCGCCTGCGAGCCCTCCTCCGCGTGTGCACCTTCGTCCTCCCCGCGCTCCGCCGTACCTTCGAGCACCCGCAACCGCCGTTCAACCTCGCCGCGGTAGATCTACGAGCCTCCGTGAATCCTCCTCGACTGCCCTCTCGCGTCTCCGTGAGTTCGAATCCTCCCCATCATCCACCCCTGCTTCGCGAATGGAAACCTCCTCGATTTTTTGTCCATTTTCGTGTCTGAATCTCGGCCTGTTTTCTAGGGTTTCAGGTGATCTGGAGCTGTCTCCGACGAGCGATTCGACGTGGTAATTTTCCTCCGGTGTCCACACAATGAAGGTGTGTGCTCTCCTCCAACTCATGCTGCAAAATCAGTTTATGCACGTGTTTAGGGTTTCAGTTCATACACATGCTGTCCATTGCTGCATTAGATGTGCAATGTTTGAGAACAAATCGATGTGTACGTTTGCTTGTGCAATACTGATCAATAATTGCTGTTTATGTATTCTTGTTTTGCTATTTTTCATGATTATTTTTGCTGTAATTGGTTGCTTGTGCAATACTGATCAATAATTGCTGTTTATGTATTGTTGTTTTGCTATTTTTCATGAGTATTTTTGCTGTAATTGGTTGCTTGTGCAATACTGATCAATAATTGATGTTTATGTATTGTTGTTTTGCTTTTTTTCATGAGTATTTTTGCTGTAATTGGTTGCTTGTGCAATACTGATCAATAATTGTTGTTTATGTATTGTTGTTTTGCTTTTTTTCATGAGTATTTTTGCTGTAATTGGTTGCTATATGTTTTTTGCTACCTAACCATATGTATTTGTGCTGTATGTTGCAAAAGTTTGCTACCCCCCCCCCCCCCCCCCCCCCCCCATGAGTATTTTTGTATGTAATTTGGTTGATGCATGCTGCTATAGATGTTTTGCTTCATTAGATGTGCAATGTTGAGAACAAATCCATGTGAATGTTTGTTTGTGCAATTCAGATCAGTAATTGATGTTTTATGTATTATTGTTTTGCTATTTTCATGAGTTTTTTTGCTACCCCCCGATGAGTAATTGTTTATGTTTTGGTTGCTATATCTTTGCTGCATTTTCAGAAGAAGAAGGTTACGGTTGCTGATGAGGAAATTATGTGGGTTTCAAAGGATCGTTTTGCTGCGAAGCGTCTGCACAACCTTTCAAAGCTCTTACACCTGACAAGAAGAAGATAATCAAGAATAACAGTGCATTTGCCTCGCTTCTTGACATTTCTCCTTTCAATGTGCCCAATGAGATCATTGACTTCATAGCTGTCAATACAAGCCCCAAGCTTCGTGAGTTCAACTACGGTGGCAAACGGATAGTGTTCACAAAAGACATGGTGAGCAAAGTGTTCAACCTGCGATCCGGGGACAAGCCTGTTGAGCTTCTAACGAAGAGTTGCAGATCTGAAATGAAAGACTACTACAAAGGCGACCTCGAACGCCTCCCCATAAAAAATGTAGCACAAAAACTGAAGGCGCAGGACCCCAGTGATGAAGATGCTGTTATAAGGCATTGGGACCTTATTTGCTGCAACACTGTGTTGAATCCTGGCTCTTGCAATATGATGTGCTGGACTATTTGGCTAGTATGAACGATCCAAGGAAGGTGCATGAGTTCGACTGGAACGAGCACATTTTGGAGATGGCTATGAAGAATGTTGAAAGAATCCAAGCTATGAAGGCAAGGCCTCTGGTGCTTGAGAAGGGCTCACTCAATTTTGATTTCTGGATATGTGGACCTTTGCCGGTTCTTGCTGTAAGTCGTTGAATCCCTTATATTTTTTCTGTTTGCTTCTGTGTAGCATACCTTCAGGTATATTGCATCATACCTATACATATATTGTAGCATATCTTTGTTCTGGATTTTGTAGCTTGACTTATATTCTTATTTTGTAGCATAGCTTAATTGTTTTTGCAGCATAGCTTAATTTTCAAACACCTGTGTGTATGTAGCATCACCGAAGCATTGTTCTCCCTGCTGTTTATACTGTAGCATATCTTTTTTGTTCTGGATTTTTGTAGCAAATTTTTGACCTATTTTTCTTTTTTGATTAGATTATCTATATGGACCATCTTGATATTCCAACGAACACGCACCGCATTAACTACTCTGTCCCTAGAGCGTGTTATGTGACTAGTGCTGACTTCACTTTCATAGCTGAAATCGACCTTGACATCTCGAACCCAAAAAACAAGTATATCTTTGGGAGGCGTCCGGTAAGGCGTTGCATACCTTCTGCTTTTTTGTGCAAATCTTGTGTTGCTGCGACGATTCTCATGTAACAATGTATATCACCATGCAGTTTCTGGATTTATCCAAAACAATTTATGGATCAGTAGCAGGACCCAGCCATGCTCATGTAGAAGAAATTGCAGCCGACCCGTCTGCTTCGTTGAATGACTGGCTTGTGTTCCCAAGCATGGAAGATTTAGAGGTATGTTTTTTTGTTGCTACATTATTGTTTTTGTTTTGCTGACATAGTTATATTGAGTTGTTGTATAAGCTGCATTTTTAAAACTGACAGGTTCCACGGAGGTTCAAGCATCTGTATGAGAAGCATGGTGTCCTTTTTGCTTCTGAGGTTGATGATACACTGAAGAAACTCAGTCAAAATTTGAAAAATATGCACTCAAGACGCATGGCTTCCTTGCTGGTTGATGTATCTGCCGCTATGAGAGAAGGTGACGGTCCAAGTGTTGAGTTTTCTACTGAAGCTGCACCGGAAGTCCAGGTGAATGTGCAAAACGATGGTGCGTCTCAGGTAGATGATGTGCCAAAAGATGTTGCCGACGCTTCAATGAACATGGATGCAACCAAAGATGCTGCTGCGCAAGGTCTTGCAGGGAAACAGGTTGTTTATAAGGCAAAGAAGAAGAAGAAGGCCACTGCTGGAAGGAAGCCCAAGATGACTGTTGAAGGAAAAGAGATATCAGGCAAAGAGAGCCCAGCAAAAGAGGCTCCTGCAGACTCGGAACTTCCCGAGCCCGCAGCAAAAGAGGTTGCTGCTTCAGACTCGGAACTTCCCGAGCCCGCTGCAAAAGAGGTTGCTGCTTCAGACTCGGAACATCCCGAGCCCGCTGCAAAAGATGTTGCTCTGCAGACTCGGAACTTCCCGAGCCCGCAGCAAAAGAGGTTGCTGCTTCAGACTCGGAACATCCCGAGCCCGCTGCAAAAGATGTTGCTCCTGCAGACTCGGAACTTCCCGAGCCCGCAGCAAAAGATGTTGCTGCTGCAGACTCGGAACTTCCCGAGCCCGCAGCAAAGGTCGTTGACCATGGCCAGAAGAGGGCAAGGGACACGGTGTTGATTCCAAAATGGGGTGAGAAGAGGAAGAAGCTTAGGCTTCCGGAGGTGAACACACAAGAAGTTGTGCTTCCGCAGCAAGTCAGTGATATAATGCAAGAAACCATCCCACAATCTGCTTGCATCATAGATTCATCTGTCACAGAAGCTTTTGCTGGTGAACGTCTAGAAATCAATAGCCCGGTCAGACCTCTGATCGTTCAGCCAATTCCAGTTCAGCATTCAGCAGAGAGGATTAGAGCAGCAGCGCTTGCCTGTGACGCCCCAACATTTGAGCTTTGGAGCCAGAGCCAAGATTCGTGTGACAAGGGTGATGCTGCTGGGCCAGAGGAAGCCGCAGCAATGCAACAGCCTAGTGATGCGGGAAGCTCTCTTGTTGCACATGATTGCGTCGAAGCAACTGTCCTGCCTGATGATAAAAAATGTGTCGTGGCAACTGTTTCGGATGGTGCTCCAGAGTCCATTCCACTGGCAACTGTTTTGGATGATGCTGCAGAGTCCATTCCAGATGCTCCAGACTGCATTCATACTGCTCCAGACTCCGGAGCTGCAAAGAAAAATGATGATGCATCAGTTGAGGTATCCGAGCCTGAACTGACGCCAATGCAGCAAAACACCAAAGGTGCATTTTACTGGCATCCTTTTCTGCTTTTTCCTTGTACTCACTGACCTACCTTGTTGTTGTTCACTACATTTTTAGCGGCAACTTCCCTTCTTCCTTTTTTTGTTTTTCAGATGCTGATGATGCTACGGAGAAAGACGCCAGTGTTGGTGTTGCAACACATGAGAAGAAGACAAGATTCAAGAGGGCTATGAAGGAGGACGAATCTCCTACCAAAAAGAAGAAGAGCAAAAAGGTCCCCGTTGATGTGACCAAAGTTTACGATCAGTTTCTTAGGCATACTCGGGATTTAAAGCCTGTCGCCAAAGACAAAAAGAAGGGTGATGAAGCCACGTGAGTTTTTTATTAATATAGCTGCCTTACTGCTTTTACAAGTGCTGTTCTAGCATATGTTGTTTGCTACAATTGTCCATGTTTTTTGCTACCTGTTAATGTGCTCTCTTTCTCACCACGATTTATTGTTTATTGCAGGGGCAGCAACCCATTCATTATTATTGGGCGTACTCACTGTACCTACAGGAGCTTCTTCTCTCTTCGACCTCGCCAATATCTTGACTCTCAGGTCATGGGGTGTGGACCGAGAATGAAAACAAGGTAGCAAAGCAATTGTGGAAGAAAAGCGCAAAGTACTTGAAGAAGTATGCTTTTTCTTGCTACTTGACGGTGAGTTTTGCAGCATCTTTTCATTTTTGGAAACTACCTCCTAAGTTTTTGCTGCATGATCCATAAACCGAATCTGATCCTTTTTTGCTACATAACCTTTTTTTGAATCACAGATGAAGTTAATTGTGGATCCCCAAGAGTTTGAACTAGAAAGCTGCATGAGGGAGTTCAACCAACAAAATGAGGAGTTCAAGATTATGAAGTGTGACCTTGTGAGTTATTTATTTTGCCCAGAACAACCTCCACATTTTTTATAGGATGTTTTGCTGAGTTTTTTTCTTTGCTTCAATGATGCAAGCTCCACTTCCCTGTTGTGAAGAGCCACCACTGGATTCTTTGCTCAGTAAACTTGCTACACAAGCAGTTTCACACTTTCGATCCATTGGCTGGCGAAAAATCGAAGAAGAAACCTCAGACCATATTGGAGCAAGCAGCAAGTAACCTGGTTAGTTGCTACATAATACCTTCTTCTATCTTTCATCCATTTCCACAGTATTTTGAATTTGTACCTAACATGTCACATCTATTTTTTGCTTCCTTAGTTTACTAACTTCATGACGCTGGCAACTGCTTCAAAATGCACCAGCATAGACTGGTCATGCTTCACACACAACACCCCTCCCCACCCAAAGCAAAGAACGATGTAAGCTATCTTGAATCTTTGCTGCACAACATTTTTTGTATTTTTTGTTTACTGTTTTTTACATTCATCTCTCCTTGCTGCAGCTATGACTGCGGGTACTTCACCATGCTGTACATGGAAAACTTCAACGCGAAGGTGATGCTGGATTTCGACCTTGATGCAATACTGGTCTTCCGCATGACTGCTGCAAAGGAGCTCATCGACAGCAGGGAGAACAAGGAGGATGATCTTGTCAAGATAATGGAGGACGAGTTGGTTGCTGCTGAATAGGGGACTTGATATTTCTTAGCTAGTTTGTCTAGGTGAACTGTAGCATTTATCTGTGCAAAACTGTGGAAGTTTGCAGCATCATGTAACCCTGGGGTGAACTTGCAATGACCTTCTTTGTTAGTACCCTATCTAAATAGATGAACTTCTGTATTGCCTCTTGGAGAGAACAAGTATGAAATGGTCTATGTGGGATCTTGTTTAAATCTGGTTTTGTTTTTTGCTTCATATGTATGTTTTAAAATTGCATTACTAGTATCGGTATTTGTACCGAATGGGGTATAACATCAGGAGGTATAACTATACCCACTAGCAACAGAGAATGTTTTGCTACATCAAACAGCAAAACCATTGTTTTGCTGCAAAAACACAATTCATGATTTTTATGCTTTTTGCTTAATTAGGTTAATACTTCTGCTGCTTTAGGGAAATAATTGTGCTACATCAACTATACGGGCTTGCTGCATGACATGATTTTTATGCTTTTTGCTTAATTAGGTTAATACGTCTGCTGATTTAAGGAAATAATTGTGCTACATCAACTGTATGGGCTTGCTACATGACTTTCGCATACATCATTTTATTGGATTAAAAAACAAACAATTTGATACTCATAATTCACAGACAGCAAAAAGTAGACTTTTTTGTGATGTATTCCTTAGTCTCAAAAGCTACAGCCAGAACAATGTACAAGTAGTATATGTAGCAAATTGAACTAAACGAGAGCATTTTTTCTCTTTAGTAACATATGAATGTAAGTAGCAATTATATATAGCATCTACAGCCTCAACTCAGCTCCTGCAGCCAACTCAGCATCCCTCTCCACTTTTGCTTTGTAGTACTTGCAATCTTGCACAACATGCCCCTCCTCGGAGCAAAACGGACATTTCTTCGTCCTTTTCTGTCTAGGTTGCCTGGGCACCTTCTGCTTCTTTGGTTCAGTAGCTTTCTTCCTTCTCTTTGCAGCAGCCTCCTCGCGCAGCTCGATCAGCGGCTTCCGCCTTTGCTCCTTCAACTTCGGACGGCCAGCAGGCTTTACCCTTGCAGGGTTTTTCAGAATAGCAGGCCCATCATCTTTGTTTTCCACACCTTGGCCAACTTGAGCCTGATTCGCCTGTGTCCTCTGCTCTTCAGCTTCATTCATGTGAGCAGTGTTTGCTCCTGTATCCTGCTGCGGTTGTTTAGCCGCTTCAACCAACTCTCTTGTCAACGCAGCAACCCTCTTATTTGTGTCAGCAATCACTTCGGACACCAGTGTGTATGTAGCATCACCGAAGCATGCAGCGGATGCTAGATCATTCATTTTCCTGCACAATGCGGTGTACCTGAGTGTGTTAGTTGGAGGGACACTGAACCTGATGCCATCTGTACCAGGGTCGGGGGAGGGTGTTGTTGCTGCAGCGGACCATCGACGCAGCAGGTATCTATCCGGTATCACCTGCACATTCAGGTGCACCATGACCCGGATGATATGGGCGCAGATCAGACCACACATTTCGAATGTGTTGCAACCACATGAATACAGCCCATCCTCGACCACCACCCGAACCCGATACGTTTTCATTTCAATTCCGGGGTTGGGAACAAGGTCGTAGCAAAGGGCATCTTCCTCTCCTCGCAGCGGGAAAAACTTAGTTGACGCAGCGACCATTTTCCGGAACCTCTCGAACACCTCCCTGGTGTAGAATAGAAGTGCTTGTTTCTCAATTGGGTAGCTGCATATAGAAATGCAACACAGAAGTTAGCAGGTGCTACATAGTAATGAATGGGTTGCTACAAGGACAGGTCTTAACATTTTTTTACCCATTTAGTGTTTTTGCTACCATACATCAACACATTTGCATCATTACAGTTTACAATATGCTACATCAAGTAAAATCAGTTGCATCATAAGTAACCAGGTGCTGCATGAGTTCATGTCTCACCTCCCCCACAGTGCTGCGGTTGTAGCTTCCATCACAAACCCTGAGTTGTCCTCGCGGTCAAGCATCAAGTTCTGGCATAACTCATATTGCTGCACAAAGGTCCAAACCGAGTCACTAGGCGTGATCAACGACTTGAAGTAAGAATTCAGACCCTCCGATCTACCGGTTGTGCTAGTAAATGGGAAGAAGCACTTCCTGAAATACACCGGAGCCCAAGCAGCCCTTGCATTCCACATATTTTGCAGATGTTTGTTCTCCATAAGAGCAAAGTTTTGAATCATTTGCTGCCAACAAATCTCAAATTCCTCAACTGTGTCCGTGCCATATATGGTTGCGTAGAAAGCTTCGGCAAACGGGTGACCTTCTTTCATCTTCGGCCCAAGCTTGGTTTTCGCTAGGCGAAAAACGTGGAAGACGCATGCCCGGTGTATTGAATCTTTGAAAACCTCTTTTATTGCTGCAGCAATCTTGCTGCACTGGTCGGTCATTATATGCTGTGGGTGCTCCCCACCCATAGCTTCCATCCATTTCTCGAATACCCATTTAAATGTCTCAACCTTCTCATCCGGCAGCAAAGCGCACCCCAGGACAATAGTGTGCGTGTGGTTGTTTATGCCAACTATCGGAGCAAAAGGCATATTATAGCGGTTTGTACAGAACGTTGTGTCGAAGAACACACAGTCCTTGTATTTGCTGTACAATGACCGAGTCCTCCCATCCACCCAGAACAGAGCTCTCACAGCGTTGTTCGAGTCTACCTGCGAAGCATAATAGAAGCTGGGGCACAAAGCCTGCCGCTGCTTGAAATACTCCATTGTCATGCTCATATCTCGCAGTGTCATCTCTTCTCGCAGCATGCCCCTGATGTTCGCAACATCCTTCTTGACATAACCTAGACATCTGGGATCACCGCCATGTACACTTCCGAGGCAACCCATGATTTTTGCTGTTGTTATGTTCTGCTCGTGTAACGTCTGCATAAACTGGAAATCCTCTTCTGGCACCTTTCTATGAGATCTGTAGTACCGACGACGTCCAATTTGCTGCACAAATGGATGTGTATGCTCCTCGATGAAAACAGTAACAGCCCAACCACCTTGTCTCCTCCCTACCAGCATCTTTGCTTTGCAATCATGGCGCAGCAACTTGCTGCGCTGTCTCATGTCAGGAGCATCCTTGTGTGCACCAGCTTGCTTGCTCTTCGATTTCTGCCCAGCATAGGCGCTCATGTCAACTTCTACATCCTCATCCATCGCAGCAGTAGAAGTTTTGCTTCCAGCAACAGGTTTTTCAGCAGCAGGTTTCCCTTTATGCACACACTCAAACACCCTGCTCAGGATTGTGTCTTTTGGTGCATTTTTTGCCTGGCTGTACTTTGTGTTTCCAATATGTGTACCAAATCCCATCTTCCAGGCATAATCATTGTATACTATCTGTGCTTGCTCTATGGACTCGAACGTCATGCCAACATATGGAACAACTGGCTGGGAGCAAACCTCCTCACCTGCTTCTTCAGCAGCAAATGCATCAGTAGCACTTGTTGCGCTTTGTGGTCCATCAGCAAAATTATTTGGACCATTGTCAGGCTGCACGTAATGATCAAAAGCTTCTGCGTCAACTGGCCGGTTCAGGTCAAAACCTCCTGCGATGCTGTCCGCAACAAACTCCTGCAAATCAAAGACAGTTGCCACTTTGTTCAATACCCATGCTACTGATTTTTCTGCTACTGAATTTCCTCATGCTCTTGTGCTTCAATAAAGTGTACAGCATGCTACATTAATGAAAATATGCTTGTGCTTCAATAAAGTGTACAGCATGCTACATTAATGAAAATATGTTTTGCTACAAGCATTACTGAATTTTCTGCTACTGAAATTTCTGCTACTGAAATTTCTGCTACTGATTTTTTCTGCTCTACTGGAGTTTCATGCTACCTTCCCAGGCTTTTGCTACACACAAGGAAATATGCTGCCAACAATTTCAATCACTCAAGCACAAGAGTTTCCAGCGAGATCTAAAGTACTCAGTAGCAAAAATTCAAAACTCACCGAAGCTGCGGGCTGCTCTGTCTCTGGATCCTCGGCGAATACTGTCGAAGGATTCATTAGATCATCTAGAAACCCCTGCATAAACGATGGATTCGCAGCTCCAGGCCTCGCAGATCTGTAGCAGGGGCGACGCCGCTGCCGTGGGGTAGGATCCGAGCTTGAAGCAACAATGGAGGGCGCCGGGAAGTGGTGAGGATGGCCCGGTGGAGGATAGAGGATGGGGCGGCGTAGGTGGTCCATCTCGCAGCAACGGCGGAGCTGCACGGCGCGCCGCCTCGCCGTCGCCGTCCGCCTCGCCCGTCGCCTCCGCTAGTCACGGGATTCTGTCCTTTTTTCTGTTATGACCGTTTTTTGCTACGCGCGGGAGACTGTTTGCTTCATCGCAGCAAATGCGGGAGTTGGTGGGCAGGCGCGCGATCGGACGGCGATACGCGATTGCATCGGACGGCTGGCGACCCGGGGGATCAGTCAGAAAGATCCCCCGGGGGACGCCTAGTCCTGTCCCTTTTTGTGGTCGCTCGACTTAGGAGGCTTCACTATGTTATAAACGACAATCAATAAAGGATGCAGAAAAGTAAGATCAACACAATGGGATACGAGAATTGAACATGGAAAACCTTTCCAAAAAGGAAGAGAAAAAACCGCAGGCACCAGCCAGCAAATCTTCACTATGATCGGGTGAGATTATAAACACCGGGATTCGCAATTTGCAACTTATCGCAAACCGGCGGCTTACAAGAGGTATATATAGAGCTGGAACCCTAAGTCGGTAACAATCCGACTCGGTAACGATCCGTACCGCAGGGGACTTCACCCTTGCACCCCCACACGTCCTGGCAGGGCAAAACGGGATGGGCCTGCGTATATAAACACCTACGTGTTCATCGATACATTCGCTGAGCATTCTCTCTCGTCAGAAGTTAGTCTTTATCTTTATATGAATTTGGATCACACCAAACTAACACACTAGTCGAGATTAGTCGTGACGTGCCGACTAAGTCGCTCGACTCACCCCACGAGTCGAGTCGAAACATTGAGTCGACCTTCGAGTTACGATTCATCGACCAGCCGCGTGACTCATAATCCTTGTCGACAACCATACGGATGTCTCTTTGGGAGACGCGTTCCCAGGTCCAAAAGGCTTCACCGAGATCCCCAACTCTTGAAATGTCTCATGTTGTAGCAACTGGGCACTGATCTCAAGCAAACCCTCAAGAGCCTCACTCTCTGCCGTTATGACGTTGAACCTCTTCTGCTCCCGTCGGAGGACCTTCCAAATGGATTGTCATGTTTTTGAATTAAGTTTTCTTACAACGAAGTACATCCGTTTGTTCTATCGAATGTTCATTGTTAATATCATATATATTAATTTTCCGTTAACTTGATCAACTATCTTTAGATGGTTGAAAGAAGTATACATACCCCACAAGTTTCAGTATAAAGACAAAGACTTCTGAGGTCAAAATCGGTGCAGATAATCCCCGAGGTTTCCAAAACCAGGCAAACACCCCCTATGCCAGTTTTAAGTTGTTTTGTCAAACGGGTTTGAAGACGTGGCACTGGTTCTGTGTATCCTCGTAAGATTTGACTTTACTTCCGTTTCACAGTGGAACCCATGTGCCAGGGTATCCTCATAAGATTTTGTCCGTTTTTCTCTTCGCTCGTCTCCCACTCCGTTCATCCCCAATTCTGCATCCGAGAGTCTCTTCAGTGTGGGCTCCAATGGCCCGTCCCTTTACTTCGTCTTCTCCTCAATCGATACCAGCGCCGTCGCCGTCACCACACATCCCATACTGTCGAGCGCGTCTGTTGGATTTATTGGGCTTGACTCATTTAGTTAGCCTAACAAATGCTGAAATCTCAGAAACCCATTTGGATTGGCGCATGTTGTGTATAGGAAGTGGGAGTGAGACTTAGTTTAGTCTCACATTGCTAGTTGGGATAGAACTGCAGCGGCTTGTAAGATGAGCTCTTCTACTCTTACTAAATGAGTGAGAGAATAAGAGGAGTTCATGCGCTCCTTCGCCGCCCGCCTCGCCACGCCACGCATCGCATGCATGTTCCTTTTTTGAATCAAATTCGAGAGCTCGTTTTTTGTGAAAGATTAACTTTTGCATGGTGCACCAACAGTGTGTACATGTCAACAGGCGTGTGCATGCTTGACACGTGCACTACTTCTTCCACCGTGTGGCGCTTGCGTTTTCTGACTCTCCAGTCTATAGAGAACAGGACAGACAGATCCAGAATGAACCCTTACAACCACTTGCTTCCTGTCTCTCCAATGCGTAGTATCTTTTACTGTGTTGATTTCAGACTTCTCCATCCCGATGACCGCGTGCACGTCTATCCTGGAGAGGAGGCTTATGAAACCCCGTTCCTTGAGATCCTTCACCAGGAGAGGACTGATTGGAGCGTCTGGACGCGACTGCTCGGTTCCGTTCGACTACATCTGTCCCGACCGTTCGTCTGCATCATCGTCACCGCCATGGCCGACGACAACGAAGCTGTGTTGGGAACCTTCCCGGTCAACACTACGTGCTACTTCTCTATTTGGCCCATATGCAGATCTGCTAGATATCTCTATTTGTCGTATGTGGTTAGATGTGCTAGTGCATCAGGTGATGTTGATCTCGGTATTTGATCTCATACGAAAATTGCTTAATATCTTAACACCGGGGGGAGGGGGCTATATACTTCTTTCAAGATGGAAGAAAACTACAACAATTTTGGGGCTGTAGATAAAGGATGTCTGAAACTGAAACGACTTTTAACCGGGTGACCGTGTCCACGCTCGATCCGGACACGCGCTCACCCGGTGGACCCCACCCGCATGTGCCTTCTTCTTATCCTCTTCTTTCCTCCTCCGCATGATTTCCCTTCTTTTCCCAGCCGCCGGCACCGCGGGCTGCGGCAGCGGTGGCAGGCAGCCTGACCGGTGGTGTCGGCAGGGGCAGACTCTGGAGTCAAGTGTTGGCGGCAGCGAATCTCTTCCTCTACGGTCTTTTTTTTTCTCCCTGTCTAGTCTTCTTCACCCATTCCGGCTTCCGACAGCTACACTTATTTTTTTCCAGAGCAACAGAGAGGAAAAACAACCATATTTACAGAGGGGACACGTTTAGTTTAAGGTGGAACATGCCGAAACTACCCAAAAAATAAAAAACTAATCTGGGTCGGCAGGGATCGCAGGCGTGTAGGTGAGGAACGTACGCCCCCTTTGGAGGATGTCCTTTCTAGTGATCCATGCCACCTCGATGTACGTGAGCCTCTGTCAGGGAAGGTCCGGCGGTTTCTCTCTTTTCAAGCATTCCATAGGACGTATAGCAGATGCCCAGTGGTTCCATGCTGAATCTCCTTTGACTCACATCTCACAGATCAGAGATGGAGCTGAAGGTCTACCCCGTTGCCACGTTCCCGAGCCCCTCCCAAGACTGCACGATGTTCCACACCAGGATGGTGAGCGGGCAGTCCTTGCATAAATGAACAGCCATCTCAGGCTCACGAAGACAAAGCTGGCAGATAGGGTCATGGGCCAGCCTCTGTCGGTCGGAATTTCGACCGGGGAAAGGATGACCATCATCTAGTCTCGCCCATTCGAAACTGACCCACAAAATTAACAGGCTGAATGCCCCAGCCCACTGGACCCACTCCGTCCGCCAATACGGGAATGGACGGCTTGAATTGACTCCAACTGTTTGCAGCTACAGCAGCGGGTATAACTAGATAAAGGGCACCCTTCCGGAAGGGAACTCCGCGCTGCACAGGGCTCCACGTGGCCGAACGTGCGAGGCAGCCAATTTTGACACGGCACGGAAGCCCCCCGCCTGCGCGTACGTGCCTTCGTTGGCTACTCACGTACGGAGGAAACGAAGCCTCCCGCGGATGCTGCTGCTCGTCGCCCTGTGTCCCTGCCGTGGTGTACGTTTGAAACGAAGCCCCCCTGGAAGATGTACAAACCAGCGGGAAGACGTACAGACCAGCGGGAAGCACCCGCAGCCTTTCGCGAGCCCCGCCCATGGCTGGTTGTACGCCCGTACATCACCATGCGAGCGAATTTGATACGAAGCGCCAGTGTAGAAAAAGCGGCTGCTGGAGAAAGCACAAGTAAAATCCAAATACGCACGAGAAAGTGAAAAAAAAAAAGATGAACTACATGCGGCGTACAACTATGTTGCTACTAGTTGTACAGACACAGGTTGTACAACTATACAATCACAGGTTGTACAACTATACAGACACAGATTATACAACAACAGGTTGTACAACAACAGAGACACAGGTTGTACAACTACATAACACATGTTGTACAACTAGCAGACACAGTTATACAGACACATGTTGTACAACTATACAGTCATAGGTTGTACAACAACAGAGACACAGGTTGTACAACTACATAACACATGTTGTACAACTAGCAGACACAGTTTGTACAGACACAGGTTGTACAACTACACAGAACAGGTTGTACAACTATACATAACCGGAAGTACAGAAAAAAAGTTCGTCGAAACCTATCAACATGGGATCTAGTTTTGAAAATCTCGACGCGAGCAGCTCAAAAATGAAAACGCTTTGTAATTTGGACAAACGGTTCTAGAGATATTTCATTTCAAAAATTCGGTTTAGAAAAATAAAAGGGAAAAAGCTGTCCTCCCACCTCACTATCCATTCTCTCTCATCATACAAAAGTATAAAAAAATAGAAAGTACAAAGTACAGAGAAGTTGGAGTACAACTACACATAACATGTTGTACAACTATACATAACCGGAAGTACAAAAAAAAGTTCGTGGAAACCTATCAACATGGGATCTAGTTTTGAAAATCTCGACGCGAGGAGCTCAAAAGTGAAAACGGTTGATAATTTGGATAAACGGTTCTCAAGATATTTCGTTTTGAAGTTTCGGTTTAGAAAAATAAAAGTGAAAACTAGCCTCCCACCTCCCGTATCTTTTTCTCTCTCATCCTCCCCACGTTTAATATGGTGATGCCACTTGGCGGACATGCAAACAACTACATGGGAACGAGCAAGGAGAAGGCGACACTTGTCGCGACGAGAGTGAGCGTGAAGTTCCCTTTGCAAAGGGAACCCTTTTTCTAGTGATTTCTCCGCCGCCAGGTCGCTGTTCCGCTCTTCTGCTTCTCTTCTCCGTGCTTCTCCGGCGAGATCATCTTCTTCCATCGGGGTTGCGGCTTCGCGTCCTTCCATCCGTCGCGTGTTGGCTGCGCCCCCTCCTCAGGTACCAACAAGATTCATTCATGCCCTTTGCCCACAACAAAACAACAACAGCAGCAGGATTGTCATGGCCTTTGTTTGTGCGAGCAGGTTGCCCGTTGAGGCAAGCTTCTGCCTGGAGTCACTGTTGCCGCTACGCAGCGCCACGGCCGCTGCGCGGTTGAAGTCGATGCTCGCGGTGCCGGGCAGCCAACTCGTCGGATGGCTCATGGAAGGTATTAATCTCCCCTTCAAATGTCTATCTAGAACTCTAGATGGCATGTCCTATTGTTTACAAAATTAAAGAACATACTTTACATGTTCCCAAATGTGCGCAATGATTATTTATCGCCATCAATTTTTAAGTGGATTCAACCATATGTTTTCTTGGCCAGTTGTACTCCCCATTCTTGCTTTTAGTTTGGTTGATGAAATGGGAATTTTATTTTCCCTTTTCATTTCTTGTGTTGTAGGACTGGATGAAACTGGATGAGGAAAGAAAAACTTGGAAATTAAGGTGCCCGCGAAAAATCTTAAACATTTTGAGTTCCAGTGTTATTGAATATTCTAGTATCATTTAGTCTGTCTTAGATGATTATTATCAAAATCACCACTTACAGCCTTGTTGCGGTGTGTGTGAAATGTCGCTGTGCTTCTAAAAAGCCAGCAAGGAATATCAATCATAACTTTATTTTGGGCTCTGAATCACTTTTCAGTTCATTTCTAAGGAATGTTGTACTGTTCCGCCATGCCACTAGGACATAATTAAACAATACTACCTCCGTTCCATAATTCTTGTCATGGTTTTAGTTCAAATTTGACTAAAACCACAACAAGAATTATGGAACGGAGTAGTAGTAGATCATAAAGAGGACTTTTATAGTACCCCCGAATTAATAAGAACCGCCCATTTTCCTTAATCCAGTGGTCCACGCGATCTGGTATTCCACGTTTAGCCCCACGGAGTACCGGTTCTAAAATTCACGAAAACTGACGGAGTACCTCCATTGCTCCATCTGAGGGGCAGAAATCCCATATTAGACAGTTATCTTTTGTCTCAAATTTTTGGGCAAATGTAGCCCCTTTGAAATGTGGTGGCGGCATAGAGGAGAGCAGGAGTCCCCAAGACGAGGCTCTGGCCGCGGTGTGATCTGTGATGGCGGTGGTGTAACGGCGGCATGGGTGTTCTCGCTGGGTGGCGTGGGTGTTAATGGGAGAAGGGGGACGAGCTTAGTTGTTCATCTTCTCCAAACTGCTTGTTCAGTTCATCTTCTCCAAACGACCGGAGCACAAAGGTAGATTAGCCGCGGCCAAGAGGAAGTCGGGTCAGCTGAGAGATTACTCCGCTCTTGCAGGTACCTCCCGCGCCTGCTTGCGCCCCGACGTCACCATTCTGTCTGTGGCCGTGTTTGCGTCGGCGTTATGACGGGGAACCATCAGATCTCGCGGCGGCGAGATGCGAACACGATCGATGCCGGCACCGACAGCGTGATGGCAGGGTTGTTGTTGTGAATTTTAATCCCAATTGGCTGTTCCTGAGCTTTGTGGGAATGCAGGCAAAAAGTACAATATGCACTTCTGACTGTCATAAGGGCAGCCCTGGTGCAGTAGCTCCCGCTTGCGCAGGGTCCGGGGAAGGGTCCAACTGTCATAATCATAATAATTTGATATAGTTACCCTCCAACACGGACGGCCAGATCGACATGGTGCTCCAAAGCATGGGTTTGGAATACCAAGGTACTGTAAAAATTATCATAAAAGTTCTTGTCTCTGTATCGATAGTACTGCAAAAGGAAAATCATATAGGTGTCTCTTGTCAAGTTGTCATAATAGGAGAAGTGAGGTAGATGGAAGTTCCCACAGAAAAATGGGGGACGGGTAGACGCAACCATTTTGTATTAACTCCTCCTTTTTCTTTAAAATTTTGTAGAGAGGCTAAGGACATTTTGTTGTGTCCTTAGCCATGGACAGGGGTGCGTGGAAGCTAACTATCCATATGCCAGAACCATGAGTTAGTTTCGAGATCTTGTGGGTTTCACCTCTAGCCTACCCCAACTTGCTTGGGAATGAAAGGCTTTGTTGTTTGTTGCTAAGGACATTTTGTTATCAAATATACTCTTATATCTTGGCTGCCTTTTTTTTCTTGAATTCGTCCTAAATTGTGCTAAGTTACTTTGTTGGATAACAGCTGCAACTGATGGAGAATGATACTGGCCTGCCCTGGGAATGGAAATTGCTACAAGTTGTTCTGCCATCCTGCTGGATGAGTTAACAAGAAAGGATTTTTTTTTTCTGTATCTGAACTATGATGATGACTCGATGTATAATTTTTAGATGTTGCTTGTACTTCCCTCTTCACTGGACCAGTGTCATCCTGGTTTGATGATGAAATCACACAGTAAACTGGGTTTCTAGTACCGTTATTGTGAGGCTACAGTAAATCCTTTTTTGTGTGTTGTGTTTTTGTTTTTTGTACTCCCTCCGATCCATATTAATGGCCTCAACTTTATCTAGATACGGATGTATCTAGTCTTAGATAAAGTTGAGGCCATTAATATGGATCGGAGGTAGTACGTTAGATTGGTGTGGTTTGATGAAATCACACATCTGGTGCGTTTTTTGTTTATTGCACGTTAGGTTGGTGTGGTTGATTGTGGAACTTTTCCTGTATATAGAAACTGGAAATCTTGGAGAAGTCTTTACCTAACATGGTAGTACGTTCTCAAGCAAGCAAATTAGTGAAAATATGGTAGGGCTTTGATCTACCTGTTAGAAGCATTTAATATTACTATTTTGGAGAGGAAAAGTCTGCTGCCTGTCCATATGATCTTGCAAGACAGCAAAGGCAACACTGAAGAAATCTTTCCACAGTAGAAGTACAAAAACAAGCCTCACCTTGGTAAAATCAGTTCTGGGCGCCATCCCCGTGCATCAGCTACTCGCCTTTGCGCCGTCAGATTGAGAAAATTGAGCGAGGCTTTCTATGGGCTGGCCGCGCTGCCGCCAATGGCGGACACTGCCACGTCAACTGGCGGTGAGTCTGCTGCCCAATCTCTCTTCGCGGCCTCGGCGTCCAGGACCTTGAGCGGGCAGGACTTGTGCGGTTATGGTTCTCACGTACCGACACAGAGCGAGCTTGGAGTGGCTTAGACCTGCAATTTTCTGCAGATGAATGCGCGCTGTTCTTTGCCTCCACCTAGATGACGGTTGGGGACGGTAAGAAGGCAAAATTCTGAACCGACGGATGGATCAACGGCCGCGCCATCAGCGAGATCGCGCTGCTAGCTGCTCTTCAATTGCGTCCCTAAGCGGCGACGCAAGGCCAGAACCGTCGCGGCAGGGCTACAGGATAACAATTGGCCACGCGACATCCATGGTATGCTGGGACTCGACGAAATCGGACAGTATCTGCAGGTTTGGCAAATGATCGAGCACACGCACCTCACGGAGACGCCAGATCAGCTAACTTGGAGGTAGACGGCTAATGGAACATACTCCGCCAAGTCATGCTACGCCGCGACCTTCCACGGCTCAATGACCAGCTTCTCCTGGAAATTGATTTGGAAGAATTGGGCACCCCCTCGCGTCAAGTTCTTCCACTGGCTCGCTGACCAGGACAGATGCTGGACCGCAGACAGACTCGCACGACGTGGCTTACAGCACCCTCCTCCCTGCCCACTTTGCGATCAGGCACCGGAAACCATACGCCACCTGATCTTGGAGTGCCCCTTCGCCCACCAGACATGGCATGAGGTCCTGGCATGGCTCCGGTTCACGGTCCTTGCACCCAACCAGGAAAACTCATTGATGGATTGGTGGCTGCAAGCAAAACAGGGCACACCGAAGCAACTGTGAAAAGGATTGGGCTCAATCACTCTCCTGACGCCATGGATGGTATGGAAGCACCGCAAGGATTGCGTATTTGAAGGTGCTCGGCCCTCGGTCCACACCCTCGTCGATAAGATCAAGGATGAAGCAAGACTTTGGGCTAGAGCAGGTGCCAAAGGGCTACGAGTAATACTGCTGCCCACCTGGGACGTGCACTGATTGTAATTCTGCTAAAACTCTTGTAACCCTCCTAGGAGGCTGTAACCAAACTATCTTTTCAATGAAATGAGACGCAAAGAATCCTTTGCGTTTTCTCGAGAGAAAAAACAATTTTATTCAGATACTGGCAAAATCTTCAGATAAATTATACTATCGAAATATATCAAAGAATTGTGTTTTTTCTGTCAAATTGTCGGCACAGTTTCCAAATTCTAATCCCAAGATCATATAAGTTAAGAAAATTGAATTAGTACTCCACAAAGACCAGTTGGGGGAAGAGTGGGGATGATACACAGTGAAACTGTACATGGTAGACTGAAGCTAATAAGATTCAAATTTATTGCAAGTTTATGTTTGTATTTAGATGCCTCTACTTATAATCCTGTTTCTTTGAAACTCTTTGACAACCATATGGCTGTCTCTCTTGGAGATGCCTTCCCGGGTCCAAACGGCTTCAGCAAGATCCCCAGCTCCTGAAATCTCTCCTGTTGTAACAACTGGGCGCTGAATTCAAGCAAGCCCTCGAGAGCCTCAGCTCTCTGCCGGTACGACGTCGTGTCGAACCTCTTCTGCCTCAAATCGGATGACCTTCCGAGTGGATTATTGTCGATACTGAGCAGGTTCAGATCAGGAGTACTGCTGTGGCTTTCGCTGTCGCTCCGGAGCACTTGAAAAGTGCATTTGTCTTTGGTGATCGATTGGTCGTCAATAGATGGTGTCAAGAACTTCATGATGGGACGCGATGGAGCTTCAGAGGATGCCAGTGGGAATTCAGCAATTCTGTCGATTCGAGGAGTATTGACTGAAACATCAGGGGATTTCAATCTGGTGAGAATGTCGGCGCCCCGCCTCTTTTCAGGAGTTTTGAACATGTGCGGAGAGAGTGACGCTCGCCGTGTAGCTTGTCCTGTCCGGTCCGGTGAAGACCTTGATGGGGGAGGCTGCTTGTGTCAAAACAACACATGGTTAAAACCTTGTAGCCATAATATTTTATCAAGTACACTGAATGCTTCTCACACGCACTTAACAAGTGAATGACCAAGGGAAGTCTTAAAACACGGGCTTGCAAAGGCAGCCAAAGGTAACATGTGGACAAGATGTGGGGTTTTCTGTAATGGGCAATAAAATGGCACTTTCATTTGAGGGACTAAAGGTTGGTGAAATATCCCTAATGAATAATTAGTGACTCATTGGTTACGTGATTAGTGATAGCCACTTAGGATTAGAAATTTTATCAAAGTATGCACTGAAATATGAGCAATGGCTACCAACAAGGTTTTAACATTTTGTATGGACATATACTACATACCTCCTCTTTATGAGCTGTTCTAGCATGAAATGTCTTTGCAGGTTCTAGCCGTCTCCTAGGAGTCGATGATGCCCTTCGTGGAGTAGGTGCCGGTGATCTTGTTACTTTCGAATACTTATCATGTATCGCTTCTTCGACAACTTTCTTCGTGACCTGGACTGATAACTGATCCATTTGTTGATTAAGCAATTCCGGAGAATCTTTTGCTATTCTGGTAGATTCAGGAGGGCCATGGTTAGCAATGACATTGTCAAGTTCCAGAATCCTCTGTACTTTAAATGAATGACTCTTAATATATTGGGGTTTCCAACTGTCTTCATCATCAGAACATGCAGTCTTATTTGTATCATGTCTTGTAGGAAGTTTAGCTGGGAACATATTGCGAGTAGGATTCAATTTTGACTGGACTTCCAACACATAGGGCTGAAGGTGCGGATGGTTGAGCAGATCTGCAGCCTGAAAATCAGTATCAATATGAGGCAATGGATGCGCAAATGAGTGCATAAACTATGTTTTTATTCAGCACCAAAAATCATGTATATGCTCTAGGAGAATAACACATACACTTGGTCTGTGATCTGGACTCCTACGCAGCATGCTTTTGATGAGTCCCCTACTGCATGACAGAAGATAAATACATCATGAAAAATTCAGATATCATTAATGACTCACAAGAACTACATACAAGTTAATGTGTCTTACAGTGCACCCGAATACATAGTCGGTAGAGGAGCGACAACAGACTTGTTTATCTTGTTTATCAGTGTCTGCATATCCTGTTAGGAAAAAAAATCATCTGAGATGCAACTTTTGGTGAAACGTCATATGCTTACAACATGCATAAAGGAGCTATAACTAAAAGAGCATGTCAGTGTAGCTACTTACAAATGCTTTGAATGCATGCTTAAGTGCAGCCATCTCATAGATGCAACAGCCTGGAAATTGCAGATGTTTAGCCAAGAAAACAGTGCGAAATTCAGATCAAGACACACAACTGAATATTACTTACCTAGCGACCATATGTCTGACTTGGAACCATATGGAATATCAGCAAGAAGTTCAGGGCACATGTAGCTGGGAGTTCCTACAACCTTCAGAAGAAACACAATTATCAAAGTCATACGCAACTTAGAAAGAGAACCGCCTAAGAGTTGAGCAAGAATAACTTACTGATGAAGCCAAATCATCAGAGGTCAATACTTTAGCCAACCCAAAATCACCTGTTTCAGGCAACATATTCCAAACACAAGATACTACCATCAGCTACATTCAAGTACTTCATAGTGCAGGTATTTTTACTAATCGATTTAACACAGCATACTTACCGAGCCGTATATTTTGGTCCTTCGTAAGAAATATATTTGAACACTGGAACAAGAATACACAGTACATGGTGAGTAATAGGCTATGCTAGACTCCATTTTCAGTAGCACACAGATACAGGTTATGGATTTAACAACCTTCACATCGCGATGAAGGATATGATTAGCATGCAAGTAATCAAGTGCCATTAGGAGCTGCACAAGCCATACACAGAGTTTCTGCTTGCAGAAAAATGGACACAGCAAGGGGTCAAATTTCAGTAAGCCAAATTTACAGCTACTGAACAGCACATATTACAGACTAAATAACTACCTCTTCGGAGAAATGGGTACCGTTAGCCTTCTTAATGGTCTCCAACCTACACAATGAAACAGCAATCATTTCATTACAGGTTCCAAATAACAATTCAGAGCTTACTTCACAAACTACATACATGTCTCCTCCCTCGCAGTAACCGATCACGATGCACATGTAGCACCCCTGGTAACACCAACAAAAGCATTCATTTCAGGGATTGGTGATCATATAAATCTTTCAATAGGAGCACTGGAGCATGAAGGGAGGGACAAGAGCAAAGATTGCTCTCATGGACCCTGCCAATATGCACGGATAGGAGAAGATGGGACCATGCTCACCTTCTCCACCCAAGAGTCTTTGTATTCCACAATGTAAGGGCACCTTACTTTTGCAATGAGCTCCATCTGCATGGATAAAATGGTGAGTTTCGTTCGTGCATTCGTCGAAAGGTCAACCCATCTTTTAGCAAACAAATCTAGGTTGTTAAGGAGACCTCTTGGTGTGCCGAACGGCGGCACCTGACGGTCTGACGGGCGAGCCGGATCTTCTTCAGGACATACCTGAAACGAGCCATGCTTCAGAGATCAGTGACACAAACCCATGTTGCACAGAGCAATCCATCCATCATTCATGAAGCAAGGATGAACATGACTGGAACTACACTAACCTCTTCTTCTCAACCTTGTGCCTCACCAAGAGTGCAGAGCCAAATGAGCCCTTCCCAATCTGCTCCAAGACCTCATACTGATCCATCTCACAGTATTATGATTCAACCCAAAAATATTTGCTTCCCTGCAAAGAAACAGATAGCCTTTAAGGAGAACTGCAAGAACTGTAAAAAACTGTCCCGTCCATCCCCAAATTCGCAAATTCAAAGTGCTTTTAAATTCTAATTTGAAGGCACAGTGGCAATGGATTGTTCCTACAACTCTCCTTAAATCCCTAACTTTTGACTAATCAAGAAAGACAGGAAGCTTTGAGTAAAAAATCATTCTAATTCATGCAATTCCCCCTTTTCCAACATGGAGATTGGAGAGAGCATCGCTGCGTTACCTTTGCATATTCTTGGAAAAGAACAGGTGAAGAGCAATGGCAAGGAAACAATAGAAGAGAAACACAGAAATTCCAAACAGATTGGAGCGATTGGAACGGAGCAAGCAGAAGACGAATTCGATTCTAGAAAAGTCCGAACCGAAACTGATGCATGCCAAGAAAATCTTTACCTCGACTGCTAATTGATGAACAAGGCCGTGCTCCTCCTCAATCCTCACCTCACCAGCCTTCCATTTTTAGAGAGAGAAAGTCTGTGCACTCTGGTTACGGAGGGGTGGCTGGCCGTGCTCGCGAGAGGTTTTCAAAGTTTTGAAAGTGCGTAAGAGAGAGATGGTGGTGGGGGGCACACACACGCGCACACTGTTCACGGGCAGAGGAGAGACAGAGGGATTTGACTAAGATTTTATTTGCTTAATGCTCCTCCGTGTACCGAGCATTCTTTATGGGCTTATTCGTATCGCCGATTCGTGATAGCGGAGTTCATACACGTTTCTTGTACAAGCCGGCTATAAAGGCGTGGGAGACAAATTAGGGGATTTCTTATTCTAAAAGATATGCTAGTCGAGGACATGCAAGCGAGTACTTGTACTACTTTGTGCCTTCCTTGTGTAAATTACTAATATCTGTCTGTATCTAACAGCAAATGAAATTTTGGATATTGGCCCGATATTTAGTTAGTATTTTTATGAGAGACATAGTCATTTTGATGTGACCAATATAAGCACAATGCAATCGAGCAAAAATACAACTTTTACAACTATAATATTACTTATTGTGTAATGGTAAAAAGCACGAAACTACATTCATGATATGAAAACAAGTTCAAAATGTACTAATTAGTTTATGACCATAGAAAAATGTCCGAGTCTTGGAAGCGACGTGTAAAATCTTGTCAAATGTTGTTACTAATAACACCTAGTGTAACGGACCCAAAATTACTTGAAGCCTACACAAACATGATTAATGTGTTATTCCGTTTGTTGGATTTTTATGGGCGTGTGTCCAAGGGCTATACCCAAAAAATGCTGGAGTTTTTTTTCAATACTTACTCACATGTGAGCACAATTTGAATATTACTGTCATTGGCTGCCTCATATGGTCTTCTCGTTAATTAAATGGATGGTAATACGACTTTTCTAAATGAAGAGTTGGACGAGAAAATTCAAATGGAACAGCTTGACGGGTTTGTACTAAAAGGACATGAAAGAACGATTTAATAGTTGGCATGTCCATGAAAGGGTAATGCACTATCTAAATCGAACCATGAGCTATAAATTTATTATGTCGGGTATTCGAGAGTACTTGAACGATATAGTTACTCAAACTGAATTTCTGATACTGATTAAACAAAGGTCAAAGGTGATTATATATTCACTCTTGATGGTGGCTCTGTTCAATAAAAATCTTGTAATCAGACCATCATAATAAGGTCAACGATGGAAGCACAACTCAAAGCATTAGATATTACGATTGTCGAGGCAGAATGGTTTCGTGAACTCTTAACGAACTTTCCTATGGTTGAAGAATCAACGCCAGCTATCATCATGAACTGACAACCAAACTTTGATGGTCAAAGTGATCAGTTCTAAAGATAATATAAAAAGTTAAAAATGTAAAACTGAAAAATCTTTGGAGTTATAGCATTGGATTATGTCCAAACTGCTAAAAATTTGTTACAAAATGTCTTCAAAAAATATGATAGACAATGCATCGATGGAGATAGGTTCGAGACCCACTTAAGTTGACGAGGGGGTAACCCAACCTATTTGATCGGAGATCCCGTGAATTAGGATCTGGAAAAACAAATTAGAGCAGCTGGTTGAGAGAACCTTAATAAAATTCCTACTCAGATGGAGATGCAATTCTCTCATTGAATATTGTTAAGCAAGTTGATTATATCTTAATATGTTCCGTTGGGCTCTTGATGATCGAAGATGTCATCCTACATGGCGATCTTGAAAGGACAGAACTATATGAGCCACATTGATGGTCACAATGTATGAGATTTGGGTGAACCTTTAGTAAGCTCATGAAAGGCCAAGGGGTATGCCTTATATGTTCCACCTGTGGGTTAGCCTTGCCAGCCTAATACCGGTAAGACGTTCAGTGAAACTTGAGACACAAGACTGACAATAAACAACGCACATTCCATTGTTTAGTTTTAGTCACGCGTAACTCTTTTCCTTGGTGGATGTTCAACTTAACAGTCTCCACTGAACTACATATATATCAAACAGTAATATGGAACTGGAGTGCAATCAAATGTTCCTACGAAATCAGATGGGATGGGCTTGGCCATTTAGCCTAACAAATCTGGAATCTCAAAGGCCCATTCGGGTTGGTTAGCATCGTATGTATAGAAAGTGGGAGTGGGACTAATGTATAGTCACTAAGTGAAGTCCCATTGCTAGCGAGGAGAGAGTTGGACCTGCTTATAAGTGAATCTCTTCTACAGTCACCAAGTGAGTGAGAATATGAGTTGTTCACGCTCTCTCTTCCGCCGCCTCCTGCCACACCACACATCGCACGCACGTTGCATATCGTGAATCGAGTTAGAACTCGCTTTGGTGGAAGATTAATTTTTTGCATGACACATCAACTTTGTGTGTACGTGGCAATAAGCATGTGCATGCTTGACACGTGCTCTGCTTGAATTTCTTCTTATGCGGACTATAGAGAACAGAACGGATGATTTCAGAACACAACACTCGCTCCATGCATCGCTATTGTTTACTTCATTTTGTTGTGCTGCTTCCAGACTTCCCCATCCAAACGACCGCATGCAGGGCGTCCGAAAGAGCGGGCCACTGAAACCCTGGCACTTGAAATCCTGCACCAGGAGAGGATCGATAAGGGTTTGAGGGAACATTTTGGCGTGACTGCTCCCTTCCGTTTGATTACATCTGCGCCGTATGTTCGTCTACTTTCTCTTCACTGCGATGGTCGGCGAAGCAAACGTTGTGGTGGGGACCTTCCCGGTCAACAAGTATGTGCAACTTTTTTCTCCGCTTGCATTAGTATTTGGTCCATAGTCATATAGTTTAGATATGTCTAATTTGTCATATGTGGTTAGACTTAATAGTGCATATGTGATGTTGATTTTGTTAATTAAACTCCACCAATTATTTTTTAATCCTTCAACAATCCAAAAACCTTATATGCTTAGGAGCTTTTCACCATTTGGCTTTGCTGCTTCATTGAAACCGAGCCCGTTTGCGGGTGCTCATTCCAAGAGAAGGTAGAAGAAAATCACCTTATGGCACGGGGTTATAGTTGGCACTCCCAGAGGTCTGCTTACTTATGAAGAGGATCAATTGTTCAGGTAGGCCACTGTAATATTTGTGGGTTCAGTCCATAGTATGCTTGGAGACAAGTTGGTATGCATATCTACATATTCGAGATGCCAAAAATCTACGGGATGCACTAGACTCTAACTTCAGTGCAGTAGATGCTGGTGGTGAACTGTATGATATGGAGAAGTTCAATGACTACATGATGATTGAATACCCATTATGTAGTAGAACAGACTCATGAGATACAGATCGTGGTAAGAAATTCAAGCTCCTTAAGTGTGTGTTACCAGACAAGTTTGGACTTCCCCTTCATGGAGGAATTTTACCACTTCTCTGAAACACCAGAAGCATGAGTTTTTTTTGTTGAGAATCTCATTATCTGTCTCCATGTTGAAGAGAAGTCAAGGGAGAAAAGCACTACTTGAACCGAGTGACATTCTTTCGCCAACATGGTGTAGAAAAACACACTACTCTACCAACTTCACAAAGAAGGAGGGCAAAACAAGGAGAAGCTTCATTGTTGGGTGTGTGGCGAGACTATCTATTGGGCCCATCACTGTCCACAACAAAAGGAAAAAAAGATCAGCCTGAACATAGCTTCACGTCCGTCAACATGGTTATTAGCAGTATTGAAAAGGAAACTTTTGGGTGTGATAATTCATTATCTATTTTATTTTCATTATTTCAATCCACTGAATGGTGGGTTGGTATGGGCGCTAATATTCATGTGTGTGATGATATCTCCATGTTCCACTGTCATGGTGGGGAATGGATTACACGCTTCTATTCTTGATGTTGGCACAATAGATCTGATCTTTAATTACTTAGGAAAAGATCGTGCAACTGAAGAATGTGCAACATGATACGTCTCAAACGTATCTATAATTTTTTATGTTCCATGCTTGTTTTATAACAATGCCACATGTGTTTATTATATTTTTATATCATTTTGGCATATTTTCTAGAACTAACCTATTGACCTAGTGCCCAGTGCCTCAGTGCTAATTTTTGTTTATTATGTCTATGCATTGCAGAAAATGTCCAAAATCCAAAGTGCTCAGAAAAATCCGAAAAAATTACAAAATTGTTTTTCGCCAGAAGACCCCGGGAGCCAGAATGGGAGTTGCAGGAGGGGCCCACAGCCCCAGACGACCCCCAGGCGCGGTCCAGGGTCAACTGCGCCTGGGTCCCACCTGGGTACCTCGTGCATCGCCTCGCGTCGCCTCTTCGCCTATAAAGTCCCTCCTGACCTAAAAACGATGACCCCCGAAACATTTCTCCAGAAACGCAGCCGAGCTCCGCCGCCACCAAAAACCTAATTCGGGGGACAGAAGTTCCTGTTCCGGCACCCTGCCAAGATTGAGAATTGCCCCCGGAGCCATCTTCATCGACCTTGCTGCCTCCCGTGATGCAGCGGGAGTAGTTCTTCATCAGGGCTGAGGGCTCATGCCGATAGCTATGTGTTTATCTCTCTCTCCCATAGTGTGATCTTTGTGTGATCATGAGCATTGTTAATCTAGTTGAATTCGTATATGTTGTTTCCCCTTCATTATGTAATGGATATGATACTCAGTTTATTTATCTAGTATAATTTCTGGAGTCACTGTTGACAACACAAAAGCATGGTGACAGTGCGGATGGCGTGTGTGACTCTATGGTGTTAGATGTCACTATAAAATTGTGGTGTTTGGACTTAAAGGTGTGACAAACCTACGCAGTAATTGTGGTGTTCGAACTTTAAGGTGTGCTTTGTAGTCCTACGTGGTGGTCATGGTGTTTCTTATCTAGTGAAAGAACAGTTCCGAGTAGCGTCTAATTTACATGGTGAAGAGGAAGTATCATGCATGTGTTTAATTGTGTTAATATTGTTGAGAAAGTCCACTAGTGAAAGTATGATCCCTAGGCCTTGTTTCCAAGCATTGAAACACCGTTTACTCTCAGTTTGTTACATGTCACTGCCATTTTTACTACAGATTACAAATACCACTTGTTACTATCCATATCATTTGCATTTTACTATCTCTTCACGTAACTAGTGCACCTTGATACGTCTCAAACGTATCTATAATTTTTGATGTTCCATGCTTGTTTTATACCAATTGCTACATGTTTTGCATCTACTTTATATCACTTTTATACATTTTTTGGGACTAACCTATTAACAAGATGCCGAAGTGCCAGTTCCTGTTTTCTGCTGTTTTTGTATTCCAGAAAAGCTAGTCTGGAAATATTCTCGGAATTGGACGAAACTACACGGGGGTGCCTATTTTTCCAGAACACGCCTGACGGAGCGAAGGAGCAGCAGAGGAGGGCCACCAGGAGGCCACACGCACCAGGGCGCGGGCCCCCTTCTGCCGCGCCCTAGGGTGGTGTGGGCCCCTCGGGGGTCCGCAGCCGCCGCCCTTTCGCCTACTTATTCCCCCCGACGCGAAAACCCTAAGTACCTGAGCAAAATCCACGAAAAGATCCAGAGACGCCGCCGTCGTCAACCCTAGCTCGGGAGGGTTCAGAACCTCTTCCCGGCACCCTGCCGGAGAGGGGAATCGTCACCGGAGGCTTCTACATCGCCATGCCTGCCTCCGGAGTGATGCGTGAGTAGTTCATCCTTGGACTACGGGTCCATAGCAGTAGCTAGATGGTTGTCTCTCCACTTTGTGCCATCATGTTTAGATCTTGTGAGCTGCCCTACATGATCAAGATCATATTATTGTAATGCTACATGTTGTGTTTGCTGGGATCCGATGAATATTGAATATTATGTCAAGTTGATTATCAATCTATCTTATATGTTATTTAAGATCTTGCATGCTTTCCGTTACTCGTAGATGCTTTGGCCAAGTAGATGCTTGTAACTCCAAGAGAGAGTATTTATGCTAGATAGTGGGTTCATGTCTCCGTTTAACCTGGGACAGTGACAGAAAGTTCTAAGGTTGTGGATGTGCTGTTGCCACTAGGGATAACCTAACGATGCTATGTCCACGGGCATATGTGTTTGTTTACATTACGCACTTTACTTAATGCAATTATCCGTTGCTTGCAACTTAATACCAACGGGGGACTCGGATGACAACCCGGCGGTGGATTATTAGTCATAGATGCTGTTGGATAACGGTCTATGTATTATGTCGTAATGCCCAATTAAATATCATAGTAGTCAACATGTCATGTATATGCATTGTCATGCGCTCACTATTCGTCAATTGCCCAGCTGTAATTTGTTCACCCAACATGTTAGTTATCTTTTATGGAGAGACACCACTAGTGAACTGTGGACCCCGGTCCATTCTTTTACACTGATTAAACAACCACAAACTGCAAACTGTTCCTTTTTCATTCTCTGCAATTTAATACTCATTTTCCACACCATACGTTTAATCCTTTGTTTTCAGCAAGCCAGTGAGATTGACAACCTCACTGTTTCGTTGGGGCAAAGTAGTTTGATTGTGTTGTGTGCAGATTCCACGTCAACAGTCCAGACTCCCTCGACAGCTATTTTTCTGGCGCCGTTGACAACCTTCTGAAGAGTTGCTGCTCCTACTGGTTCGATAACCTTGGTTTCTTTCTGAGGGAAAACTTGCTGCTGACTACATCATACCTTCCTCTTGGGGTCTCCCAACGAACGTGTGTTTCACGTCATCAAGCTATTTTTCTGGCGCCGTTGCCGGGGAGACAGCAGTCTTCTGCAAGGGGAGTTTCACGCTTCCAATCTCTTTACTTTGTTTTTGTCTTGCTTAGTTTATTTTATTTTATCTTGTTTGCTTTCAATTATCAAAAACACAAAAAAATTAGTTACTTGCATTTAGTTTATTTTCAGTTTTGTTTTCTGTTAGTTATCATGTCTAGCCCTGTTCCAGTAGTAATGTCACCTGAAGAAGAGATCTTCACTTTCAAGCAAGGGAGTGAGGAGAGTTTTAAAGATGCTTGGTCTAGAATTTGAGTCCTATGCTAAAACTGAACCTAAAATGACTTTAAGCCTGCTTCTTAGTAGCTTTTATTTTGGTCTTGTTCTTTGCTACAGATATGCTTTAGATGCTGTGGTAGGAGGAGATTTCCTTCGTTATGATGGGGATCAAGCTTTTAATGCTATAAAAAAATTGATTACAATTTCTAGCCCCCAATCACTAAAATTGATTTGGCTTTGACAAGCATAAGTGATAGACTTAACGCTCTTGAAACGAACATATCTGGTCTAAAAGAAGGGTATAATCAGATTCGTGAACATTATGATAATGTGCCAGTAAATTTTGAACCATCGGGATGGATTCCCTCAGTAAAAGTTGTTATAAATGGTGAAACTTTTCATTCTCGCTGTGATATTATGTCTGAATTCTGTTTAATGCCCAAGAATATTTTGATTCCTTAAATCTTTGGGAGCTTTCCAAATGCGAAGATTGTATAACTTTGGGTGATAATACTATTAAATTACCAAGGGAGTAGCCGAAGGAGTATTTACAAAACTCTTAGGGATAACAATATCTATTGATTATCTTGTCATTGAATGTGCAGGAGTAGGACAAATTACGCTTGGAAGATCTCTGTTGAAACGCTTTGGAGCAATAATAGATGTGGGCCAAGGCACTATGAATTTCGCCTCTTCACCTATGTGTAACCAAGTATTTCCTAAAGATAAGGTAAAGGTAAGAGAGCTAAGCGTAAGAATGTTGATGCTTCTTCACTTGGTAATACTTGATGCATGCTTTGTGCCTAGCTAAAAGGCGTTAAAGAAAAGCGCTTATGGGAGGCAACCCATTTTATTTTTCTGCAATTTTTCTTTTATTGAGTCAAGGAGTTGTTTACTTCTGTAGCAACTCCTTTGTATCTTTATTTTCTCGCATTGTTGTGCCAAGAGTAGCCTCTAATGTAAGATGATGCTTAATTTTGATTGCTGCGCAGAAACAGATTTTTGCTGTTCACTGTACGAAATTCCTAAAATCACCAGATTGTTAATTAAATCTGAAATTTTTGTGCGTAATCTTTATGAATGTCTGAAACTTTCATTAGTTCAGAGTTTTCGATCTGAGCGTCGTAAGTGCCTCGAAAAAATTCGTCTTTGCGGACTGTTCTGTTTTAGACAGATTATGCCTTTTTATTTTGCATTCTCTCTTTTACTAGTGTTGAGTGAAATTCTTTTTTGGGTGGAAGAGCTTCACATAACATCAGTGGCTGTAGCTAATGTTTAAAGTAACAAATCATATTGCGTCTTTATAGAACATGTGAATTTTTGATTATGCACTAACCCTCTAATGAGATCTACTTTGAGTTTGGTGTGACGGAAGTTTTCAAGGGTCAAGAGAGAAGGATGATATAATAGGATCAAGAAGAGTGAAGAGCTTAAGCTTGGGGAGGCTCCCATGGATCTCCCCAGCATATTTCAAGAAGACTCAAGCGTCTAAGCTTGGGGATGCCCAAGGCATCCCCTTCTTCATCGTCAAAATTATCAGGTCATCTCTAGTGAAACTATATTTTAATTCTTTCACATCATATGTGCTTTTCTTGGAGCGTCTGTGTGCTTTTATTTTCAGTATTGCACTTTTATTTTCAATAAAGCTTGACTGGACCCTAGCATTCTTGATTGGGAGAGAGACACGCTCCGCTTTTTCATGAGAATACTCCTATTCTTCACTTATATTTGTTGAGTATTCATATCTAGCGCTGTTCAGCTTTTAGCTCTTGTTTTCATGTATCTCTTGTCAGAGCTATTAGCTTTCTTTTGTAGAAAGTACTCTCTTGCTTCACTTATATTTGTTTGGAGAGTTGATGAAATAAATTGATTGGTGTTTGGTTGGTTCAGAAAATGTTGCATGTGGTAATTGGTATAAGGAAAAACTTGCTTAATCTTGTAGATCACTAAAATGGATAACTTGATGCTTGTCAATTGTTTTGAGTTAACAAGTAGATCATGATTAAATTGTGCATCACATGAGTTAAGCCTATTAGTGAAGAACTACCGTAAAGCTTGTTGAAAATTTGGTTTGCATCGGTGGTACTCTAAGGTCTAGATATTTTCTAATAACAGGGTTTGGTTAACAAGGAAGACGGTATGAAGTCTTATAACGTTTGCAATATGTTTGTCATATAAAACTTGGTGTACGGGTTGATATTCTTGTTTGCTTACATAACCTTGCTAGCCTAAACTCTGTACTGAGAGGGAATGCTTCTCGTGCATCCAAATCCTTGAGCCAAAATCCATGCCATTTGTGTCCACCATAACTACCTATATGTGGTATTTCCTTGCCACTCCAAGTAAATTTTTCATGTGCTACCTTTAAATTATTCAAAATGTTATTATTCCCTTTTTGTGTCAATGTTTACTAGCTCATGAGGAATTAGTGTGGTTATTCTTTATTCTATTTGTCGAGTGGACTTTTACACCTGGACTAGTGGCATATACATCCGCTTATCCAATAACTTGCAAAAAGAGCTGGCAACGGGGTGCCCAGTCCCAATTAATTACAACTTTAACCAATTAATTCTCTTCACACTTTTGCCCTGATTCATCAGTAAGCAATGACAAACAGTGAAATACCTGAATGTGTGTAAACCAAAGAGAAAGAGGGATGATCTGCCTTGCTGGTAGAAATAACGTCCTTCATGGGAGCCGCTCTTAAAAGTCCGTTCGACAGGTAGAATACTGTTCTCACCCGCTACCATTCGTTGACAATTAACAAACACCTCTCAAAAATAGATACTCCTCCATGGTATGTGATTGATGGAAGGCACCCGAGGATTCGGTTAGCCATGGCTTGTGTTAGCAAGGTTGGGAGGAGTATCAAATATTTTATGCAATCTCTATATGCTTTCAAAAACCTAAAAGCTCTAGCACATGATTTAATCCCTGCTTCCCTCTGCGAAGGGCCTTTCTTTTACTTTTATGTTGAGTCAGTTTTCCTATTCTTTCTGTCTTCCACAAGCAAACACTAGTGTCAACTTTGTTACAACATGCGTTATATGCAATGTATTGGACTTGTTATACTACTTTGTGTTGACAATATCCATGAGATAAATATGTTGAAAGTTGAAGCAAATGCTGAAACTAAATTCTTCCTTTGTGTTGATTAAATACCTTTTATTAGAAACTATTGCTTTATGAGTTAACACTTATGCAAAACTGTTTGATGCTTGTCTCGAAAGTACTATTCATGAAAACGTTTAGCTTGTGTGATTCATTGTTTACTCATTATCTATTTGGTAGCAAATTATAGACCATTGACTTGGATCACTTCATTCATTTACATGTGCCTTGCAATATTATATGATCAAGATTATGATAGTAGCATGTCACCTCAAAAATTATTTTGTTTTTATCGTTTACCTACTCGAGGACGAGTAGGAACTAAGCTTGGGGATGCTGATACGTCTCAAACGTATCTATAATTTTTGATGTTCCATGCTTGTTTTATACCAATTGCTACATGTTTTGCATCTACTTTATATCACTTTTATACATTTTTTGGGACTAACCTATTAACAAGATGCCGAAGTGCCAGTTCCTGTTTTCTGCTGTTTTTGTATTCCAGAAAAGCTAGTCTGGAAATATTCTCGGAATTGGACGAAACTACACGGGGGTGCCTATTTTTCCAGAACACGCCTGACGGAGCGAAGGAGCAGCAGAGGAGGGCCACCAGGAGGCCACACGCACCAGGGCGCGGGCCCCCCTCTGCCGCGCCCTAGGGTGGTGTGGGCCCCTCGGGGGTCCGCAGCCGCCGCCCTTTCGCCTACTTATTCCCCCCGACGCGAAAACCCTAAGTACCTGAGCAAATATCCACGAAAAGATCCAGAGACGCCGCCGTCGTCAACCCTAGCTCGGGAGGGTTCAGAACCTCTTCCCGGCACCCTGCCGGAGAGGGGAATCGTCACCGGAGGCTTCTACATCGCCATGCCTGCCTCCGGAGTGATGCGTGAGTAGTTCATCCTTGGACTACGGGTCCATAGCAGTAGCTAGATGGTTGTCTCTCCACTTTGTGCCATCATGTTTAGATCTTGTGAGCTGCCCTACATGATCAAGATCATATTATTGTAATGCTACATGTTGTGTTTGCTGGGATCCGATGAATATTGAATATTATGTCAAGTTGATTATCAATCTATCTTATATGTTATTTAAGATCTTGCATGCTTTCCGTTACTCGTAGATGCTTTGGCCAAGTAGATGCTTGTAACTCCAAGAGAGAGTATTTATGCTAGATAGTGGGTTCATGTCTCCGTTTAACCTGGGACAGTGACAGAAAGTTCTAAGGTTGTGGATGTGCTGTTGCCACTAGGGATAACCTAACGATGCTATGTCCACGGGCATATGTGTTTGTTTACATTACGCACTTTACTTAATGCAATTATCCGTTGCTTGCAACTTAATACCAACGGGGGACTCGGATGACAACCCGGCGGTGGATTATTAGTCATAGATGCTGTTGGATAACGGTCTATGTATTATGTCGTAATGCCCAATTAAATATCATAGTAGTCAACATGTCATGTATATGCATTGTCATGCGCTCACTATTCGTCAATTGCCCAGCTGTAATTTGTTCACCCAACATGTTAGTTATCTTTTATGGAGAGACACCACTAGTGAACTGTGGACCCCGGTCCATTCTTTTACACTGATTAAACAACCACAAACTGCAAACTGTTCCTTTTTCATTCTCTGCAATTTAATACTCATTTTCCACACCATACGTTTAATCCTTTGTTTTCAGCAAGCCAGTGAGATTGACAACCTCACTGTTTCGTTGGGGCAAAGTAGTTTGATTGTGTTGTGTGCAGATTCCACGTCAACAGTCCAGACTCCCTCGACAGCTATTTTTCTGGCGCCGTTGACAACCTTCTGAAGAGTTGCTGCTCCTACTGGTTCGATAACCTTGGTTTCTTTCTGAGGGAAAACTTGCTGCTGACTACATCATACCTTCCTCTTGGGGTCTCCCAACGAACGTGTGTTTCACGTCATCATACCTATAAATCTGACAAGTGTATTGGGTGTGTTGGGGACACAAGAGACTTCTTGTATTTTAATTGCAGGATTGCTTGAGAGGGATACCTTTGACCTCTACCTCTCTGAGTTCGATAAACCTTGGGTTACTCACTTAAGGGAAAATTGCTGCTGTCCTACAAAGCTCTGCACTTGGACGGCCAGCACTGTCTACAAGAATAGAAGCGTGTAGTAGACATCACAACATGTCGTTAGTGGACCCCGTTTTCGGAAAGATGGGTTTAAGTTAGTTTATGAGTGAAATGAAGTTCTACTGTCTAACTATGAATCATTTCTTGGAAAGCTTATGAGTGCAGAGTCCGTGGGTTAGCTCTATTTGTATCGTTCGATTGGGCCCGCCCTAACCCTTTGACCGTTTGAATGTGCTTGGCTCTGGTTGTGTCTGGTTTCTTCGTCCGACTTTCTTCTAATTAATATAGCAATAATCTTAGTTTTAGTAACAGGAACACATAAAGCAGTCCATGAAAATGTGCAGACTATAGGACGCTTCTGTACGAGTTGTGATTTTCAAACTATAGGACACGCAAATGAAAATTACATTTAAGACGGGGTGATTTTCAAACTATAGGACGTAACATTTAGTGATTTCAAACTATAGGACGCTTCTGTACCAAGTACTCACCCCGTTTTAAATGGCCATAATTCACCAGCAAACCGTTCTTCTACTCATGCTATTCTTGAGATAATGAAAATTTCCATTAGTGAAGAGTTTACGCACAAGTAATTCATTCCGGATTTGCTAAGTCCCAGCTGACTGATTTTTTCTTAAGTCTCAGTCACATTTTAGAAAAGTGTAACAACATTTCAGAGAAAAGTTGCACTTTTCTTTGAACTACCATTGCACATTTCTAAGGTGACCGAGACTTAAGGAAAAATCAGTCAGCTGAGGCATAGGCACTCCCCATTTCATTTTGACCGATTTTGTTGAAAATTATAGGACAACAATAATTGCAATAGGAGAACTGGATAGCACATCGTTCCTCGTCCAGTGGAGTTCAAGTCTTTTGGCATGAATGGAAAATACCTTACTACAGTGTGTACCTAGCAAATATAAATTGCAAAATGTTAAGCTCATTTGGCTAAGAAATCCACGCACACACGTGCACGCTACAGGCCACACGTGCGCACTCATATCAGGCCAGGAACTCTGATGATTTTCCAAGATTGCAACTGTGATGATTAAAGCGATCATAATTAATTCGATCGCGACGGACCGGACTGCACTATAGGTGATGAACACAAGCTAGCTAACTAGCTTAATCGTTGATTCGTTAGTGATGATGAGAAGTGTGTTGGGTTAGGGGCCGGGTTTCTGACTTTCTGTTAGGACAATGCCATCACGGCTTTCCTCTTTTGTCGTCTGTCAGTTCAAGATAAGCATCCGTGCTTTTGGACTTGAGCACTCTCCTTCGCTCGCCGAGAGGGAAAAATAGGAAGAAAATGATTGCAACGTGTTTTTAATTAGTGATGTGATGCCGCATCACAACTCCACTGTTGTTGGTTAGTGCATGGAAAGCAATCGTTTGAGTGCAAGTTATTCCCTAAAAGGGTCGTATATAGTTTTGAACGATTAGATGATCTCGGAAGCATCTCCAACTATTCACATGGTGAGGTGGATACGTATGCCTCCGAATATCTCCAACTCAGGAAAATGTCAGACACTCTTTGTAATATAAGGAGTATATTTACAGGATTACATTTGATTGGCCAAAAATGGAGTCTGCCAGACAAGCCGTGGGTTACCCAGACAGCCGGTAACGATTATCTACAGGCATGGACCACAGCACAGGGAAGCAATCCGAATCGTTAAGCACGCTCTGATCCAGTGGTGAAGGGCGAATTTTTTTAATGTGGGGCGAAAAAAAAAATCATAGTCTGATCCATAGATAATTTGTCATGAACCAAGTGTAAGTCGGTAAGTGCTAGTCTCTTTATTACTCAAGGATGCAGTTCTACGATCATGTAGAACAGATCCTGTTCTAGTAATAAGGTAGTGATAGGTTAAACCATATAGCGATTCTTATGCTGAAGAATGAGGAGGAAAATCTTATACGACCTAAATGGTACGGTCCTGATGACTGAACCAGCTCCTCCGATTGGAACCTGCCAATACAGGGAATGGATTGCTTGGTTTGCTACGTACTCTCAGGACAACACAGCTATGACCGAACTCGGTAGTTTAGGATTTGTCGATTTTGTTTGGATTTTGTTCTCCTATGGAATGTGGCATTTCCGGTTGTAGAAATGAATTTGTTGTCCACTGTGTGTCGGAGATAAGTGGGTTTATGTCGTAATGTTATGGATCTGCACCACTCATAGCCCACGATCTTCAAGGACTCCCCCACTTCTAAAAGCTCCTCCACCGATTTAGACATGTCGTGCTGCACCAAGATTTACAGAAGATTACCTCGCTATGGATTACATTGAAGAAAAGTTACGAGATCAAGACTTCACGTACAAAACATAAAGAAACCCTAAGCGTAAAAGGCTCGGATATCTACCAAGGGACGAAGAACCCCATCAAGACATCTACGCTCTATTCACGCCGAAGTTTCGTCATCGACATACCCTTGTAACCCTAGTCTTAAGCTTTATATACATCAAAACCCTCCGGCCGATATCACTCCCCGATGTCAACCTTTGTACGACCTTGTGCCACTACATGAATAAAGTCTGAGGAATCTTAATCTACATTATCTACGACTCAAACCTGTTAACATGCACCGCCTGCCGAATAAATAAACTCCCTTCTGATTCTCGAAAGTGAGATTGTCGTGAGATCGTGAAAACTATCCTTCGACACTGCGTGAATGGAAAGTTTTGGTACTTGTAGTATTTTCCCGCACAGACGCACTTGTTACATTCAACTTAAGATGAACATAAGACATTTTGTTTCAGCAACTTAACATGAACATTATACATTTAGTTTCACTAACTTGAGTTTGCGAAAAAGAATAGATCCACAAAATTGAAATTATCACAATATATGTTCACCAATATCCATGTCGCATCATAAGCACACAATATAAGAATAAAAGGATGGCGTTAGTATTATGTTGGAAGAAGTAATTAGCAAATTTTAGCTAACATGCCGAGCTAACTAGTATTAAGTCACCAACATGAAACATCACTATTGAGACCTTGATGTACTAGCATGCAGCTTCAGAGAAATCCAATTGACGAGCAACTAGCACGGTTGTGCCATCTCCATGAACTTCAAACAAACAATCTTGTAAACTCTCCTTGGATAGGTGGAATAAAATCTTGTATTTAGCTAATAGCTGATACACACATCTCTTGAATCTATCCTAAATAACAATTGCCACTGAATATATCTTCATACGCACATCTCTTGAATTCTTCAACATAATTAGGATGATCGCTGATAACTTGACTTAGGTTTTAAGCGGCATTTTGATACAAATGCCATAAACATAGATGATGCGTTCGGGAATACCTCTCCGATAACCTTTATAGTGGAAGCACATGGATCAGTAAGTTTTTTTCTATATGTGTGTGCAATCGAGATATGACGACTAGAGGGGGGGGGGGGGGGGGGGTATGAGTTTATAAAATATTGCAGCGTTTATTGACACTTCACGTTAGTATTCATCAAGCTGATATAATGTATAGCGCGGGAGGGTACAGCTTGAATAAATACATAACACTGAGCACATGGAATGATGGCACAACACAGTACGTTGAAACAGTACAAGATGATAGGTTCATACGTGTTTCAAGCGCACTGGAGAGAGTATAGAACATGGAGAGATCATTCTGCAAGCTGACATGTGTTTCGTTGAAAACATGCTTGAGTATGACCACTTGAAATTCCCCATGGGTGCTCTCTAGAAAGTTACCTATTCATACGGGAGAGATCATTCTTCAACCCTTTGCACGGGAACTTGATACCAGTAGACATGATCTTCATGATCATCAGAACGGGCATTGATGAAGTAACTGTTTTGAAATCTAACAGTCGACACAGAGATGATCATCATGTAAAGATATACAGGATAAAAACATGTTGATACAGATCGAGTATGTAGAAATACATGTGCCATGAAAGTGATACATAGTGCTTGGTCAATTCTGAGCATACGGTGGTTGGTAGAAAATGAGATCAACAAGGATGACATCGGAGTACAAACACAACCGTCAGAAAGACATAAGTACATGCTCACATTGATAAGGGAAACAAGTGTACAACAAAGTGAGGGTTTGAACAAACACACCTGATTTGTTTTCTGGAGTTTGAGTTGTTGGCACCAACTCTATATGTCTATTTGGAGAGGCTATGCATGCATGCACTCTGGTTCATATGCATCTTGTGCTGACCCGCAAAAATCACCCACTTGCATACGAGTATCACCCGTTTGAACCAATCATTGATGACGGGTCTGTGATAGGTGATCCCCAAACCTCAGCAAATTCACACCTAGGATGCTCGCAGGACACCAAGGCAGTCCACACCTAGGAGGCTCGACGGTCGACACTTGATCGTACGTGAGATGCCAAATCTGCAAGAGTAACAAGGATTAGCATCTTCAGATATATGGAATCGTCTGATCAATCATTCTAACTACTCAATAACTCGCTCAATCGTTGGATAAGAGTACGTCGATACATGACAGAGCGAGGGGGAGTCGGAGATGGAGGTTATGCAATGTGTGTTCTCTGCTCCGATCATCCCAAGCTTCATGTTGTATTTCTTTATAGGCAATCGGTGATTCTAGTCGTTAGGGAAAAGTGGTTGTGTACGGGTAATCACAATGACTAGTCTTTGGATGTGGTTGAACTAGGATAAGAATGTTCTCTTTTGATCTTTCATAATGAGGACGAGATAAAACCACATTGAATCTTCATGTCAATTATCATGAAGCTCATACTCAACCAGAATAAGCTTTTTCAAGACATGAGATGTTGAACTTAACAGAGGTCTACAAGGATGTGGCCTCTGCTTCAACCTCGTGCTGAGCACGACATCTCAAACTATAAATTATGTTGATTCTCGTTCCCACCAGGATCGTCTCAATGTGGGTTGAACCTTGAATGCTGGCAGAATCACTTATCTATCATATGAGGCACTGATCTCAACACGGTTCTATCAGGACGCAACATTTGTCTTCAACCTCGTATTCGACTTAATGTCTCAAGCAGGTAAAGTGAAGTGATTCTGAATCTCCTCAAAGATGATGTTGTGCATGATTGCAACAGTCATCTAGAGCTTCAATCATGGCTATGAATATCTAACTCTTTGGTGTGAGCTTATCATCATGAGACACTAACCTCAACACAGGTTTACAAGACCGCAGCCTTTGTCTTCAACTATGTGTTGAAGCTAGAGTCACACGCTGTTAAAGCTCACTGGTGCCTAGAAAGATTTCCAACGGAGCTTGTCGCAAAGAATGAGAGTGAATGATTACGCACAGTCCAGTTCCTTTTATCCTTGAAGACCTATCCCCCCTTCATAGTATGGTTTTTCCTATATGACTTATAATAAAGATAAGTATTGTCTTCAACCGTGGCTTGGAGTATTCATGTGCGTTGGATCAGCTCTGAGCTCTAGGAATAATATGTGTCTTGATTTCAAGTACGCCAAATGAGATTTGATGTATTCATCTATACGGTCTTCATGCAACGTTGTTCCGCGACGAATCTTCATGTGCAGAAAAAAAAGAATACTCGGTTAGTGTTGGTGTCTTGATCATTAGCTTGTCATCGCACTGTAAATGTATATCTCAAGTGGCACTAGCTAATATTGCATCAAACAAGTATGTGGGCCTTGAGGTTTTCATGTGGGTGTTGTCTACAACGCTATCTTATAGAGGTACTCAAGCGCTTGATATTGATGAATAAGGCTTTGTTGCTTGAGTCCTCCTGGGGGTTGCGTGTGTCTTCAAATCCTTGAGCCAGCTCAGTAGATGTTGTAGTAGATGAGCGGAGGTGGCGTTGAAGACGAAGCGGTTCTTCAGTGAAGCATCCATTTGGTTGAAAAGGTTCATTCAATTCTTGTAACGAACATGGCAACTTTTTGATCCATAGATGTGTCGGCACTCCTTATGGTTGAGGAGGATTCTTTTGCCGACGTTGATCTTGGTCTTCGGGGTCATTGATTTGCTTCCGCCCCAAATATTCACTTGATTCAATGTAGATGCATTGATAGCATTGGATCAAGTTGTTGGTGGTTAAACCAAACCGACTGAGACTATGTACCTGTTGTACTAGATAAAAATGTTAGTATCAAAAGATCATGTTGTCGTTGATCACTCAAACATATGGGAGTGCGTCAGCTGCACTTTCAATGTTTACTGCACATAGCTTGTAGGCAGGTTTCTAACAGCCTCTTAAGTGAATCTGTTGGTTCATTAAATATCAATGGTGTACCAAAAGGAATAATCTTTATGTGATGGTTAACGTAAATAAGAGGAGCGAATGACATTTGAAACTTATGTGTTGAAAATGTGGTGTCAAAAGAAATAACATCTTCAAAGACAGAATAATCGATGATAGCTTGTCCATCAATCCAAAATATATTCATTATTCTAACATCATCTTCATCTAACTACACAACCTAAAAACTGAAATGAAGGGACATCAGCTTGCTTGTTCTTTAAATACTAGTGTTTGTGCATCTTTGGATTCTAAATACTTCATGGGATCACTTCATAAGTAATTTGTTGCAATCCATTCGCATGAAAGAGTACACCATCTTTACCATACCATTGCTCACAACATCATATATTACAGCTTGTTTAATTCATGCTGTCCTCATTGGTTTAATCATGTGGTGATCGGCATCTAAGAGTATACAGTGCGATCTAAGCATGTGCCTCTTACCTGGACTTACCAGTTGATGATTATGATCAAGCATAACTCTCTGAATATTTCCAAATGCGATCCCGAGTGTTGTTGAACATGAGATGTACAAATTTTCCTTGAAGTAGCTTGTTCTTTCCTCGTTACATGTGTTGGATGAGTAGCCTTCAGGTCTGACTTGCTACAAATGAAATACCTTGAAGATAAAGTCGCATCTAAACTTTCCGTGCAAAACCTAAAATGTTATGGACTGATTAGTAATCATGATCTCTATCTTGATGGTCACGATTAGGGATGAAAACGGAGCGGATACGGACGGAACTGGGTGGTGCCACATTTGTTTTCATATTTTTTTGCGGAAGCAGAAACGAATACAGAAACCCCGGATACAAATACAGAAACAAATATTGTCGGAAGCAGATACAGACTGAATACGGTGCGGACACGGAACAAAAAACAGATGTTTGCCGGAACCAAGCGACCCCTTGAATAATGCAGGAAAACTCAAGCAAACCAACAAACTTATCAATTTAATAAGATGAAATAAATTAAAGTATAATATAGTGTTTCTAAGTTATCAACTTTGGCAAAAAAAAAATATCTACTTCGTCACTAAACCTAGTGCAACACTGAAATGCCGCATCGGGAATGCCTTGAGAGGGAGATAATATGCAAGTGCGTAGGGCCTAAACATGGTCACTTCATATATTTTACTTTTTTTTTGTTTAGATCTTTGTTCTGCCTCGGTGTTCTCACTAAAATTGTTAGCCCTGCTGCATTCAGATAGCACCACGTAGCAAAAAAACGGAAAGTTCCGTATTGCCGGAAACGGAATTTCCGTTTCCGTGGTCGTTCCACCGGAATACGCTGTTCCATTTCCGTTTCCGTTTCCGCATAAAAGTTTCCGTTTTCGTTTCCGTTTTGCAAAATTGCGTTTCCACATCCGTATTTTTGTTCTGTTTCCGTTTTTCCGCGGAAAAGTCGGAAAGTTTCCGCTCTGTTTTCATCCCTAGTCACGATCGCTCCCTTGTGTGCTTCTTGCCCTTGGCTCTGCTGCAGGTTAGAGCATCTCCAACCATGGCCCCGAAAGCTATCCCAAACGACCGGGCGGCCCGCCCGGACAGCTTTTGGGCCGAAAACCAGCACCCAAGGGAGGCCCCCAAACCTAGCCAAAACGACTGGGCGGTCTGGCAAACCCCAAATCCAGCCCATATGTGGGGAGGGTTTGGGGCGGCCCGGACGCGTCCGCCACGTCGACCCTGGAATAGCGGACCCACGCATTTCCCCCATCAATTCGACCGGAACCATCTCTTCTTCCTCCGTGTTGCTCACATTCCGCCCACCTCTCCGCTCCGCCGCCGTTCCCGTCGTATATCCGCCGCCTCCCCGAACCTCCGCCACCTCCCCGAACCTCTACCACCTCCGCGCACTTCTAGACGCTCGCCGGTGCCCCGCCTCCGCAGAAACCAGGCCTGCAGTCTCCATTTCCAGTACGTTCTACATCGCTCTCCATCCACCTCGCTCTCAAAGTGTTTGTCGAAATGCCGGAGCCAGGTTGGGATGACCTTTTTATAATTGTAGCCATGGATTCATCCTCCGACGAAGAGTACGATTACTCCGACGTAGATGAGATTATGTACAACGAGTTCATCGATGGGTCTAGCAACGATGACATGTTGCAGGAGGGAGACGAGGAGGCCGCCATGTCGATGATTAGCATTCAAGAAGAATTGGAGAAGGCGGATCACGTTCTCAACTTCCGCGGATCGATTAAGGGGCGGATTATCGTGGCCCGTGATAGGATCAAAGGATGTCGAGACCTATACGACGACTATTTCAAACCAGATCCGGTCTTTCACGAGGGGTTCTTTCGGCGTCGGTTTCGCATGAGCTCATCCCTTTTCCGACGCTTACAGGAAGCAGTGACTAAGTGTGATGATTACTTCAAGTTGAAGCATGATTGCTGCGGAAAACTTTCTTTCTCTCCATTGCAGAAATGCACTGCTGCTTTGAGAATGCTATCTTATGAAAAGGCTGCGGAGGCCATTGACGAGTATGTCCGGATGGGAGAGAGTACATGCATTGAGGCTATGGAGCATTTTGCGTACGATGTGGTCAAGGTGTTTGGCGACAAATATCTTAGAGAACCAAATGCCGAGGACACTGAATGGCTACTGGCCCTTGGAGAAGCAAGAGGATTTCCAGATATGCTAGGGTCAGTTGATTGCATGCATTGGCAATAGAAGAACTGCCCAACAGGGTTGCGTGGGCAGTACCAAGGTCACATCAAAGAGGCCACAATCATACTTGAAGCAGTGGCATCTCAAGACTTGTGGATTTGGCATGCGTTTTTTGGCATGCCCGGTTCTCACAACGATATCAATGTGCTTCAGCGCTCTCCCCTTTTCAAGAGGCTCTGTGATAGGGATGCTCCACCATGCAACTACACCGTCAACGGACACGACTACACCATGGGATACTATCTTGTAGATGGTATCTATCCGCAGTGGGCAACATTTGTGAAGACTATCAGCAATCCAACTGGTCCCAAAAAATGTGGATTTGCAGCTGCACAGGAGGCTGTTAGGAAAAATGTCGAGAGGGCATTTGGTGTGCTGCAAGCTCGTTGGGGTATAGTCCGTGGAGCCGCAATGATGTGGGATCCGGAGGTACTATGGCAGGTCATGACTTGTTGTGTAATTTTACACAATATGATTGTGGAGGACGAGGGAGAAGGGGCAGGCACAAACGATTTTGAGAAACCTGGAGGACATGTCCACCTACCTGAACAAGAAGCGCAGCATGTCATGCACTTCCTTGAGATGCACCGACAACTTCGAGATGAACAAGTGCACGTCCAACTACTCCATGATCTGGTGGAGCATATGTATGTCTTCATGGGAAAACTGTGAATTTCCCATTTGCATTGATTTGTGGTCCGAATATTATTATGTATGGCTACTTTTATTTTTATTTGTTTACATGCAATTATTTATTCTAATAAGTCGATTTGAACTATTTATTTAGACTACAAACTAGTTGTATGATCGACGTGCATGGCTTGCATGGATTTGGGTGTCAATATTTGAACATTGTGGTTGTAGAGCACAACTTTTGAGAGCTGTCCGGTCGCTGTCCGCGGATACGTGCCATGCACGGATTTGGGTGTCAATATTTGAACATTGTGGTTGTAGAGCACAACTTTTGAGAGCTGTCCGGTCGCTGTCCGCGGATACGTCTGGACGTGTCTGCGGATAGTTTGGGGGCCGGATATGGGGTCTCCGACTGGAGATGCTCTTACGTGTTGTTGTGAGGGTTTGCAATCAATCAAACGGGGTTTGGGTCAGGAACTCAGGATCGGCTACCATGTTGTCCCATGGTCGCATGCCATGCATGGCGCCTTGATACTAGATGGTCATCTCGCCGCATCGTTACTGAGACTTGTTGTGCCGTCGTCGTAAGATGAAAAGGGGAAGAATATGAATTGTTCAGATTGTTTGACGTGTGAATCATTGATAACGAGTCTAATGCAAGAAAAAGGAGATCATTGATTTGCTTATCATGGGAAACGAGATTAGTGATTTGATAACGAGAGCTGGAGGTTAAGTGGCTGGACTGCTTTGAGATTCGTATTTCCATGTGTCAATTGAAAGAGTTGGTCCAACCATCGGGAGCGTAAGACCCATGTCGTGTAAGATTTTCCTCCGTTGTGAGTTGTATGTGTTCGAATAGATATAATACTCCATTTCGGAAAAAATGGATCTAATGCAAGAAAAATGTGTATCTCTCTTTCTAATACATAGAACCACCTCGTGTTGCAAATATCATAATTTAACCGTCTTAGCCTTCGGAAAAAATCTTAAGCAAAATGAAGTAAAAATAGATCAGCAAAAGGGAATTATTTCCAGCCAAACATGCAGTTGTTTAGCCAAAAATGCGAGTGAGAAAATCCTACACACAACTATAAGCATGCATCTAGAAAAAATGGAGTTTTCTTCGAGATTTTTTTTTTGAAACGAGGCAAAAGCTTTGCCTTTTATATTGACTAGGAAAGATGCCCGTGCTTTGCTACGGGTCACCCAATATTGGTGCGATGAACTCATTGAACATTTATGTTATCATGATAATTAATTTGTGCATGAAGCAATACTCAATCTCTTTAAAAGGAAATAAAGAAATCATACCATAAGTGATCTTCGAAGAGAATCTGTGTTCTGTGCAGAGAAACATATCACAGCCAGTGTGGTCAAGATGCCATCGTTGGCTCAGGAATAGGAGGCTCTGTTACCAAATAGATTTTGCAATGGCAAATGTGACGACAAAAATGCAGTGAAATAACTTCCTGCCTGAAGAGAAATCCTTGTATTAAGACCAGGCAAACTGACTATATTTATGCTACGCTGCTGAGCTCAATATGATCCTGGGATCAAGATTTACCTTGTCCAGGACATAGAGATCATCCAAACCATACCTCCAAGTCTCCAACTGGTGCAGACCCATGTTGCTCAGGGAGGTAGCCGTCTGGAGGAAAATTTTCCAAAGCAGTGGAAATCTCAAAGGTTAACTTTCTCCCCAGGCATGTACGCAATCTTTGATCTGATAGAAGTTGAAGTATCAGTAAAAGTAAAAGGATAAGAACACTACATCAGGAATACATCTGGTGTTGGGAGACCAATTAGCAATGTGATAGTGTGACAATAATCAGCAGCTCACATAAATCTTGTGCGGAGTATCACAAAATTCACGTTTCCGGTAGTGAGTGAATTATGACAGTTTCAATTCAATTCGAAATCAAATAAGTAACTCAGTTAGTCAATGTGGTGGACACAGATTATGTAAATTTGTCATTTTTGCACACACGGCAGCAATCAGAAATTAGTGAACTGAAGTCTGCACTGTGGACGGAACAGCAGAGCTTGCGTATCACAAATTCAGAACGTAGTCGGATGAGCTATTAGAGAGGTTCCATTCAAGCTAATCAATCATTCAACGAAACAAATGGCAGGATCGAGCTCCACACTGAAATGCAACAGGTCGAGGGAGAGGGAGATGCAGACCTTGGGGGAGGACCAGGCGGCGGTGTCGTGGTAGAGATCCCCACCTTCTCTTGTGCAGCCTGGTGGTCGCCCTCTTGCGTGGTACGGCCGTTCATTGCGCTCCTCTGACAAAGCGCCATGGAGGAGCGATGAAGATTAGTGGCTGATGGTACCGCCAACTCAAATCAGAAGGGGAATGAACGGGGGAGTACATGTGAAAAGAGGTAATGGGAGGAGGATGGGGACCAGCAGAGAGGAGATGAATACCTGTAGCAGTAGCTCCGTGCAGATCGAAGGAGGGAGACGGCAGGAGAGAGCGCGTTGATCGACGCATGCCGCCGCTTACGCCCGTGGCGAGCTCCTCCGCGCTCGAGGGCCTCCGCCATATCCAGGCAAGGATGGATGACTCGATCTATGCGCGCGATGCGGATCCTCGTTGTGGCGCGGTGGATGTAGGTGGCCAGGCCGGTGCGGTGGAGGAAGTATCCAGCCGGCCAGGGGGCAGCGTGGTCGGGGAAGGAGCCAGGGGAGGTGTCACGTCCTCTCAGTGGCGGCGGCGGACCAAGGGGAGAGGAGAAAAATTCCAGGTTCCCGTCGGTCCAAGACTAAGGCCATCTCCCCCCCCCCCCCCCCCCAGCCCCCCAGGAGGCCTTTTTTGCGCCGCGCCAGCCGAAAAGCGCCGTTTTTCTACCACTCGGCCCCCCCAAAAGCCCAGTTAGCGCCGTTTCGGCGGAAAATAGCGCCGGCGCACCCAGGCGAAACCTAGCCCACCCCGACTCGCCTTTTCCTCTGTCCACCTCGCCGTCGCCTCGCCGTCGCCGCCACCACCCCTCCTTGCGCCGCCGCACGCAAGCAGCTAGGAACCCCCCGTCGAGCCCCGCCCCGCCGCCGGCGCCGCCCACTCTCCTCCGCCGCGATCTAGCCGACTGGGCCGTTCTCGGAGCGAAGCGCGGCCACCCCGCCCGCAAGGTGTTCGGCGTTTCGCCCGACCCAAGCCATGGACTCCGACGACGAGGAGATGCTCGCCGAGCTCTTCGACGAGGAAGATCAGGCCGCCATCGACGACGAGGAACACCTCATGGTCTTGGCCTGTCTCGCCGGCTTGCTCGTCAACAGCGGGCCGCGTCGTGTTGGATCGACGCGCGGGTGCCGCAAGAGCAAGCAAAGGCAGCGGTACGAGGGCTACTTGAAAAGACAAGGATGTCGTCTAGAGGGGGGTGAATAGGCGATTAAAACTTTTCCGGTTTAGGCTTGATAATTGCGGAATAAAACTATGTGTTTAAATTAACAAACCAATAATCTAAATAAACTAGGCTCACCTATGTGCACCAACAACTTATGCTAAGTAAGACAAGCAACAAGGTGATAGCAAAAGAATACTTCAAGCACGAAGGCTATCACAATGTAAAGTGCATAAGTAAAAAGCTCGGGTATAGAAATAACCGAGGCACGCGGAGACGAGGAAATATTCCCGAGTTCCTCCTTGTTAAGGCAGTACGTCTCGTTGGAGAGGTGTGAACCAACACAATGGTTCAACAACCACAAAGGTTTCACCTTCTTCTCCGATGAACCGTACCACAAAGGTTTGGTTCACCTTCCACTATCGGAATCCTCTGAGGCGGAAATCCGGAGCCTTTCAACAACGATCCGGGGCACAACCCACAAGGATTGGGGGCTCCCGAACAGCTACAAGTGACCACACAAGGGTCTCAACCACCACACGGGCGTCTAGGGTCCAAAGACCCAAGAGTAACAAGTTCACAAGCTTTCAACTTCCACGAATCTTCGTGGAGAGCACACCGATGCACCAAATGCAAAAGGCAAGAGCACAAGTGCTCAAATCCTTCACTCTCAAATCCCACCAAAAGCAACTAATGCTTATGGGGGGAGAAGATAGGAAGAACAAGGAAGAACACCAAATCCCTCCAAGATCTAGATCCAAAAGCTTCCCCTCACTTAGAGGAGAGATTGATTGGTGAAAAGGTAGATCTAGATCTCCTCTCTCTTTTCCCTCTAATTGGAGGCAAGAATCATGGAGGAATAGAGAGAAATCCAAGCTCAAAAAGGTCAACAATGGGGGGCTTTTTCGTGCTTGAGAGATAGATGACATTGGGGAAGAAGACCCCCTTAAATAGGTCTCCAAAAATCTGCCCGTTGCAGGAAAACTGCTTAGACCGGAGACTCCGGTCTCTTAGACCGGAGACTCCGGCCCCCTGGAGACTCCGGGGTCACTCCGGGGTCACTCCGGACCCCCCACCCGTGGCTGCCGTCGAAAAACGAAACGCGCAGACCGGAGACTCCGGTCTGGGACCGGAGACTCCGGCCAGGAAAAAACTGCAGCAACACCGAACACGAAAACTAAGATATCTTGAGCATCCGAACTCCGTTTTCGATGATCTTTGGCTCGTTGGAATCGTAACGAAGAGCTTTACAAGATCATACAGAGAAACATCATAGTCCAACAATGGAGGATAAAACCAAATGGGAAAAGGTTAGACCTCTCGATAAAAGAACAACCGATAAAACCTCCAAACCAAAACCGTAATATGTTTCTCATCCGGACTCCGTTTTGTATGATCTTGGGCTTGTTTGAAAGATACTCACAAGCACAACAAGATTATGAATATACACATCATAGTCCATCATGTGAGGAGGAAACCACAAGTGGAGAGTTTGACCTCTCTTAGAAAAGACAAACCGGTAAAAGCTCCAACATCAAAAACACCACAAGATATTCAAATAAAATCCGTTTTTGATCAATTAGAGCTTGGTATGGAGATGAACACAAGCTCTAAATCCTCACATGGATAAAAGCCAAATAAGAACCAAGAAAGATGAAATGCCGAGTATGCAAAGGTTTGAGCTCTCCACAAAGATGCGATCAAGTTACTCACTTGAGAGCCCCTCTTGATAGTACGCCGTCTATCCTATAACCCGGTCTCACACTAACACCATGAGACCGGTAAAATAGAAAACCTATCAAGATCATACCTTTGCCTTGCGCATTCCACTTGAGCTTGATGATGACGATCTTGACTCTCTCAAGTTGGAACACCTTTCTTGATTGTTCTTGCTAGCACATGCTTGATGAAGACTTCTCCAAATGCTCCCCCATACTCCATTATGGGAGAGCCTAGCTAAGCTCCGTCTTCATGTATCCACTTGCGCTTCATATTCTTCTCTTGATATAGATGATGGCTTGGAGATAAACATGAAGTTCACTCAATCTTCTTTTCCAAGCCATGCTTGCAATAAGCTCAACTCTACACATGACCATTCTTCATATAAACCCTTGGATGGAACCTTGGTCATCATGTAATCTTCTAGAGTCCAACACATGAACTCCAAACTTCTTCATGGACAAGATCTATAAAGATATCTCAATGCAAACATTAGTCCATAAGGATTGTCATTAATTACCAAAACCACGCATGGGGCAACACATGCCCTTTCACTACTGCATCCTCTACTCCGACTACTTCGCCAACAATCCTACGCAGGACGCGAAGGTGTTCCGGCGCCGGTTCAGGATGAACCGCGAGCTCTTCCTCCGAATCATGCGCGCCATCCGGGAGTTCGACCCCTACTTCAAATTGAAGAAGGACTGCACCGGCACGGTAGGCTTTACCTCAATTCAGAAGTGCACGATGGCCGTGAGGTTGCTTGCATATGGTGCTCCCGCAGATGCACAGGATGACTATCTGCGCATGAGCGAGTCCACGGCCCTGGAGTGCTTGAACTATTTCTGCCGGGCAGTGGTTGCAGTCTTTGGCCCAACATACTTGCGATCACCCAATGCGCAAGACACTGCTCGCCTCCTCGCAGAGAATGAAGCAAGAGGCTTTCCTGGGATGCTTGGTAGCATCGACTGCATGCTTTGGGCATGGAAGAACTGTCCATTCAAGTGGCAGTGGATGTACAAGGGAAAGGAAGGAGAGTGCTCCGTGATTCTCGAGGCCGTGGCTTCATATGATATGTGGATTTGGCATTCATTCTTTGGTATGCCAGGAACTCACAACGACATCAATGTCTTGCAGTGCTCGGATGTCTTTTCCGACCTTGTCGAAGGCCATGCTCCCCCTGTGAACTATGATATCAACGGGCACTAGTACACAAAGGGCTACTACCTTGCAGATGGCATCTACCCCAGGTGGGCAACATTTGTGAAGAGCATCTCCAACCCTGTGCCAGGAAGCGCGAAGGCTTGGTTTTCCAAGTGCCAGGAGGCTTGCAGGAAGGATGTGGAGCGGGCATTTGGCGCGCTGCAGTCTCGATTCGCTGTTGTCCGGTACCCAGCTTTGACTTGGTCGAAGTCCAACATGTGGGAGGTGATGCAGTGTTGTGTGGTCTTGCACAACATGATCATTGAGAGTGAACGGGATAACCCGGTGCCTGCCAATGAGGCAATGGCACCATACTACCGCCAGGGTCCTCTTGCAGATGTTGATCACCAGGTGCCGGCGCCATGGGCAACCTTCCTCACCAGGCGCCGGGAGATTCGAGACGCTGGAACACATCTAGCTCTACAGGATGATCTGGTGCAGCACTTGTGGGCGCGCAAGGGCAATGGCAATGCCGATAATGGCGATGCCAATGCCTAGTACGATTTGTTTTATTTGCTTGTATTGTTGAACTATTTATTTGTGTATGGATTTGTACGTTAAACTATTTATTTATGTGTGAATTTGTATGTTAAACTATTTCTATGTGTGAATTTGTATGCCAAAAAGGGCTGGCCTTTCTTTATGCCGAAAAAAGGCCGCATCGCCGGCTGGGCGGTTCACGGCTGGTAAACGCGCCCCCCCAGGGTTCGGTTTCGCGCCGTTTCGCGCCGCGGCGGTCCAGAAAAGGCGGCGTTTTGGACCCTGGGGGGGGCAGGACGGCTGGAGATGCCCTAAGCGTTATCTTTCACTGGGCGGTGGCAGTTCCTGTAATTAGCTGAAAACATCAGGGGTAAAACGGTTCAAAAAAGGTTGGACGAGAAGAAGCTTTACTGCCTTTATTATTAGGTATAGATATATGAGAAGCAAACATGACACGGCTGAGACCAAAAAGGAAAAAGTCATACATGACAGGGCGTACTAGACGAAAGAAAAGTAGCCCCGCGAGGATCCAAATCATCCTACTCCATCTAATCTCTTTTTTCGAGAAAATAAAGGAGGTTTTCTTTTTGAGGGGAAGAAAATAAAGGAGGTGATACTAAACATTCAATCTTCTTTTTTTTTTTGGGCGTAAGACCCTGCTTTGTTATCAATGGGGCAATGGGGAATATTTCCTTCGTGGTGGGCCGGCACGTTCTGCTGTAGAGCCCTCAACGTGGTTTCGCTGCCTATGCTTTTTAAAATGGAGAATGGTTGTTTGGGCTGTGCAAGGTCCAACAGAGAACAATATAATTAGGCCAACTGATTTAAGGTACCCTTTTCTTTTCTTACGATGAGTTGCGCAAGTGTATCTAAATTCTAACTTTTTTCCGAGAGAATCTAAATTCTAACTGGGACTTCAACATGCAGCTTGAATAATTCATGTTCGTACAAACTGTTAGAAAAATATTTAAGTATGTAATGTCATTTTTATATGCTAGCCTAAATTGTTTGTTTACATACTAGTTGCTGAACTTTGATTGCACACTTCCAAAAATTTCGTTTATGAATTTAGCTACTTACTAGTCGAACGCCCGTGCGTTGCTACGGTCCATTAATTATTTTTCTTGCCAGACATATAAATATAGTAGACATAATATTCACATGTATACAAAGAGATAAACCCATAATTTAAAAATTATTATCCTACTATAACTGAAATGCCTGTGTGTTGCGACATAATACATATTGTAATGGAAGCGTGAGAATACAAACTTGGCGCTATTCTTTAAGCCAAATTAACAAACTTGGCAAGCTATTTTATAAGTAAAATTAAACCACATTCTAGTGCACTCGTTCTTAGTTAATTGTGTTTTGAAGATTAATTACAAGACAATAGGGAGACAAAATTAAATATACTAAGAACCAAAGAAATACATGTCCATCTTTCTAATTTCTAATTCAGAATTCATCGAATATTTCTAAAAAACATCCGCGATTAGTGGGTTGTTTTACGGTTACCAATAGAGTAGCTCTAAGTGGAATATTGTGTATTTGCTCTAAGCCAGGCAACCCCAAAGTGCTTAAAATTTGCATAACCAAAATTGTGCATTTTTCACACAAAAAATTGTGAAATTGTAGCTAACATAACTACAGTTGCTAGCCATTAGGTTATACACTGAGGATAGATTGAAATTGGATGAGCTTTTTCCTCTCTGCAAAATAATATCCAGATGGTTGGATGAGGTGGGACAAGAGATAAGAAGACAAGGGGTTATCTGCAAATTTGCCAAGATTGCTTCCTGTCCGTTAGATACAAATCGAACGATCATGGATGAAAGATGGCAGGCACACCATCATCACCAACTGTGGTTTTTATAGGAGTAGAGATTAAGGGGTGGAGTATCAGTTTGAAAATTATATATACAAGTCTTTACGTATGTATCTCTCTAGACAGACCGCCGCATTTATTAAAAGTTTAGATACGTCAGCAACGTTCATATGAATCATATCTTTTCAGCATATTAATTGTCCACTATAGTGTAAATGTGTAATCCTTTTTCAAGCATTACGCGACAGGTTTGACGTCAAGGTTATGCATGGGGAAAAGGCTAGTGATGTCAACCAGATGACATAGATTAATATAGTTGGTACTACGTACTCGGAATGTAGATGGGAAAAAGTTGTTGATAAGATGTTGTCATTTTGACCTGCCAACTGCGAAATGAACATATAGGGAGTAGCTGCTTGTTTGCTGGTCATGGTATTGTACTATTGGTAAAACCGTACATGGATGAAGTCGTACAGTAGATATGTTAGAATTTCTCGCACCTACCTAAAAAAGGAATTTCTCGCACCTAACTGCTTGTGGAAATATTATACTTTGTCCTAAGAATTTACTTTTGAGTGATGACACCATGCGATTGGATAGCTAGATAATATTTTCTTGCAGAAAATTCGAATCAAAGGGTCGAAGCTCCGATATGTCAAGCCTAAATGTAAAATTGGGTTCACTTACATAATACTCTCCAAAGGCTACACGGTCTTATTTTAAATAAAACTTGTGTAAGTTTGACTAACTTTATAATAAAATGAAATCATTATCGCCAAATCTATAAAAATATGTTCTTATAATATATTCATTCAGTAGGCGTTATAGATATTGATATTTTTTCTTCGATGAATTCTACCTTTTACCACCTACTTGTGTATTTGTGACACCAATTACCCCATCTAGTGACTTTCGCAGTGTATAGTCGAATGAGGCACGACCGATCGCATTACTAACAAAGTGAGTAGACCGAAATGAGGTTTCCTTGTCTGTCACGGAAGGGTGTGAGCGGGAGCACAGAGACAAACCGAATCTTCAATAGTGTCCTAGGTGCTCATGGGGGCACTGTGTCGCAAGCGCATCTTGCCCGTGATCATATTGTGCCTCCCGCGGGGCTGCCCGTACTTATCCACGTCATGTATCTCAGTGATGGCATTGGTGATCCCCTTTCGATATCATATCTGGAGCTTGTGTCAGTGCTTCCGAAACATGGAGGATTGGTAGGGTTGGACGGCGGAGGAGCCGTAGTTGACGCTAGAGGCCGCGGGATGGATGATGACATTCCTGAGCTTGGTGGCGGAGCGAGGGGCAAGGTTGTCCGTTGTTGCCGTCGACGATGTACCCCAAGTGGGATGAGGTCAGAGGAACGGCCGGTGAGGATATGCATGCAGATTGAACCCCTCGATATGATTCCATCGACGACCTTGTAGGATGTGGTTGCGGCAACGACGCTAGTAACATCTGGCAGGTCCCGTTGTGGGATTCGGAAGACTGGCTGCAAACCCTGGCAGGGGAATGTAAAAAGGACCACTTGGCGGTATTCTGGAGTTGGAACCGCCACCACGGAGTTGGTCGTGAATATGCTTTGACACATTGTCGTTGTTGCTGAGGTTGAGAGTTTTGTTGTTAGCCTTGTTGGATGAGGACGAAGTGGTGATTCTCGCAGAGAACCTTGCGTGCAAAATGTGTTGTGCATCATGAACTCGAATGTATTTTCAATTTGGTCGACATTATGTAATGATTCATTGAGGTTTTGAAAATTAGTTTACGCAATCCATCCGCCGGATAATCTTGGTCCGCTAAACAAATTCGCTAAGTAGTGGGCCGCCTAATGGGGTTCCTAAACATGATAGAAAACGGGGTACAACAAATAATCGATGACTGAACTAAAAATGACATTGGTGGGCCAAAATGGGTCATAGTGGTCCCACCTACCAGTTTAATGGGTCGGCCTGCCTAACTTTAATGGGCCGGCCTGATTAACCTTAATTGGCTGACCTGATTAATCTAAATGGGCTTTTTGTTGGGTCGGCATGTCTAAACTTTATGCGCTTCTGATGGGCCGGTCATGTACCACGTATCAGGTTCGAGGTAGAATAAATGCCACATCAGACAAAATTTATGCTTATGTGGACGTACAGATTAATATTACATGGCGCCACGTTACCTGTTTCGTTTCGTTGATGCCACATCATGTAAAGGGATTAAATCAAAGTCAATGTCATTATCCATGTGGCAGTTAAGTCTCGTTAGGCCGTTCGGGGTCACATAAATATCATTAACTTCAATTGCTTTTTCCGTGGTTGATGTGCACCCATCTAACACGGTTTTTCTGAAGCATGGTAGATTGATCTGCCATGCATGTACTACCACGGTTGACTGTTTGTTGTAACCCGTTTTAGCCACACACAAAACCCTTCTACCATGAAAATGGATGTGGTAAAAGCCACTTTTCATCTAGTGATTGCAGTGTTGCAATATAATGGTGATGAGGTATTGGGGGAGGAAAACCTTATCCAACATGTGATTGAGTTTTATAAAAAACCTTTTTGTCCAGAGTGAGAGCTCAAATTTGAGATTGGATGGGATTGATGTTAATCAACTAGATTCAGAAGATAGAGAGTTCCTTACAAGACCTTTTAAGATTTATTATATAAAGTAGGTGATTTTGATTCTAAACACTTTAAACGTGATGTCCTACCTGCAGGACTTTTACGACTCTTTTGGGACATTGTCAAGTTTGACCTCAAAGATCTATTTGATGCTTTTCATAGTGGGAAATTGGGATCGAGAGGTTAAATCAGGGATTATAACCTTGTTTCCTTAATTTCCTGATGCATATGTCATACCAAAATTTGGACTTGTCTATTTGTTGAATGTCTATTATAAAATACTTACAAAATTTCTGGCAAGCAAAATAGGTGCAGTAATCCACAAAGTGATACTCATACCTAGACTGCTTTTATCAAAGATAGATACATTATGGAGGGTCATTGTGGTTGTTAATGAAATTATCCATTCATAAGGAAATGTTTGATCAGAATTGACATTGAAAAATCCTATAATAAAGTAAACTAGGTTTCCCTTTATTAGATGATGCAACACAAAGGCTTTGGAGATAATTTTTCCGATTGGTTGATGAGGACTTTCAGAGGGGGGCAGTTTCCATTAGAGTTAATTATCAGATTAGACCCTACTTCGCAACATTCATAGGGGTGAGGCACGAGGATCCTTTATCCCCATTACTCTTTGATGTTGTGGGAGATGGTTTGGCTTTGATGATAAAAAAGGAAGGCATGGTGCCTGATTTCTAGGTTCATTCCTCACCTTGTTGTTGGTGGTTGGGCTATACTCCAATATGCATATGCTAGAATTCTTTTGTTGGAGGAGGATCTAGAAAATGCAAGCAATTTCAAGCATATTTTGTGTGTTTTTAACAAATATCATGTGTGAAAATCAATGCTCCACAAAAGTGAAATTTATTGCTTGGGTGCTGCTAGCAAGGGCACAATACAATAAAATCTTCACTTGTGTCTCTGGAGCCTTGACTATGAAATATCTTGGTATGCCAATTGATGAAAAAAAAACTTCTAAATATCAATGAGACATAGTAGATGAGAAGTTTCCTTAGAATCTAGTTGGGTGGAAAGGTAAACTTCTCTCTGCTAGAGACAATGTCACTTTAGTTAATTGTTGTTTGAGCAGCATACCATTATACATGATGTCTTTCCTTGAAGCTTCAAAAGGTGTGTTAAAGCCATGGGATATAAATAGGAAAATAAAAGTCTAGCATGAACTAGATGATAGAAAAAGATACCACTTGGTGAATTGGCATAGTGTTTACAGCCAAAAAAAATTTGGCATAGTGTGTACGCTTGCCCAAATATTGTTCCAGGCTTAAGTTTGATCTTGACGTTGTAAGATGTGATACTTCCTAGTTTATGTGTTCTGATAGTTGTGATGTTGGGTCTTTTTCTTTTAGATTTTATCTTTTAATATTTGTGTTGGTGTTCTATAAACGTGCGGTTTATTTATATTAAATCAATGAGGCGAGCTTGCTTGGTAAAAAACATTTGGTGAACATTCCTCGAGATCAGGGAGGACGACAGGGATATACGGAACATCTTTCTCTGATGTGTGTCTTTTGGGCTAGGTGTGAGGTCATAATCCAAGTTAGAGGGATATACAGAGGACGACAGGGAATGCAACAGATGGAGTAAGAGAGGTATAGATATAATCGTCGAGGACACCCTCCAAATTTTATTGATTTTTGGTGCCACATTGACCTAAAATGTTGATCCTAAATGAAAAAAAGGACAAAATGCTAAAATATGGTAAAACAGGGTTCAAATTTTATAGGTTTTTGGTACCACATTGACCTAAAATGTCGATCCTAAATGAAAAAAAGGACAAGATGCTAAAATATTGTAAAACAGGATGCCACGCTGATCTAGAAGTTTCACTAAATGGGTAATGTGTATCACAAATGCACAAATAAGGGGTAAAAGTGAAATTCACTCTTTTACTATAAAGTTGATTAAACTTAAATATCTTGGACTTAAACCAAGCGCTAATGACCTGAAGGAAGTATTGCACTAGGTTTTGCTTGTTCGCAAAACAAAACATGCATTTAACAAATGGAACATATGCAAATTTCAAATTTCATGAGTAAAATAGTAAATGTACATGAAAAAGACAACCTACACAACACTTATAGCTCTGTGGGTAATCTATTCAATGAGTATTGTAAAACATGACGACGGATCTACGCAACACTCATATCTAAAACATGACGACGTGGTGCTTGACGGATGAGCATACTAAATATATCGTATAATACACGTTTATAATGTATTCGTTGAGTATTGTGAACGCTGATGTTTTACTATAAATAAATTTTAAATTTAGACAGGTTTGATCAGAGTAAACAACCTATATATAGGACAAATAAGGTATTAACCTATGTTTTTGCTCATACGCGAATACATATGCGGTCATATGTAACATATTCTAATTTCAAGTATCCCTCCGTTCACTTTTATAAGCTTGCCAAAGCGTTTTATAAAAGTGAACAGAGGAAGTATCATCATGAATAAAAAGAGTAAATGAAAACATTAAAAATGCAACGTACACAATACTGGTAGATCCAATGTGGATCACGAATATATAGGGCATGCCATGTCGTGCCCGACAGATGGGCTCAGGCCAGTGAACCGGGATAGTTTAGTAGTTTTGGTGATCGTCAAGACGAGTAGTAAACTGGTACACTATGTCTGTTCCAACTTAATTAACGCGCGTACTAAATCTGCGTCAATTAGATTGGAATAGAGGGAGTATTAAAATATATTATCATGGTCCAAACTGCAACTATTGTAGAATATTGTTTAAATGAGTTGGCCAAAACGGTACGACTACAACTGGGAATGCTTAGACTAGTCATAGTGGGAGGAACATTGCTAGTAACTTCAATGCCACGTAGACAAAAAAGATGATGTGGCAAGTAATTTTAATGAGAAGAGAGGAGGTTGGAGTAAGATAGCTAGTTACCGGAACATCACACACCCCAATGCAAAATGAGTCTACAACCTAATAAATGCTATCATGCATGACACCACAAATAAGTTACTACCCACTATAGAGATAGTAACAATAGGTATAGTAACATAAGTATGTTATCATTCAATGTTACTCCCCACTATGACTAGTCTTAGTATATAACATACGATGCATAAATGGGGTTCTTTGCCGAGGAATAGATGATAACATACGATGCCTAAATGGAGTACTTCTTTGCCGAGGAATAGGTGATATTGCTTTACCACAAAAATTAAATAGGGTACCATTCTTACTCATGGCGCGCACGATGCTTAATTGCAGAGCTAGGCGATTAGACGGCTGACATTCTACCAAACGCATGCTTAGTCAATTAATGCTACAGCGGCCATATCAGGATGGAGCATGTCTGGAGCAAATCTCGCGCTGCAGTATACCACTAAAAAGCTATTTGACGTAGCTGCTCGTAAGATGTATTGTGAACAATCCTAGCTAACGGGCCGAGGCGAGTTGTTAGTTTCCGAACGACTGTTGCAATGGTCGACTCCAATTGTGAACATCGACCATCATCTAGACAGTGTCCTGACGATGATCGAGGAGGTGGAGCCAATGCCATCGAACAGCCGATGCACACACATGGACAAGCGGAGGTGCTAAACCGAAAACCGTCGGCGAGTGGTGGTTTGAGAGTGAATAATAGTTGCTGCCGGCTGCCGCTGGATGCGTGGGGCAGCAAGGTCGGATGCACGCACTTTGTCAAGAACACGAGAACTTTTGCTCCACGTGCGTATACAAGAATTCTGGCTCTATCATGGGGGCCACTTCGACCGTGATGTGCGCCACTGTTTGGAAACAAAACCGGATACCTTCAAAATACAGAGAATAGTATTGCCTGGTTGAGAGTAGGATGGTTAGAATGATGGTTGTAGCTGTCCTGCGTCGGCCAGAGCCACACCCACACTTCCGTAGATAACGAAACGTTTTCGCTCGCGAGGCGCTCCTAGGCGATCGTGAGGCGACGCGAGTTCCTACCCTAGCCGCCGCCGCCACCGGCGCCGCCGCCGCCGCAGGCCACCGGCGAAAAAGCTGGGGCCCTCTCCTTCCGTTTGCCGCTCCGGCGGCAGGAGGGAGGGGGACCCCGTTTTTGCATGGTAATTAGGGTTAGGATGTTCCTGGCATGGTGCGTCGTTGGGATGGTGGGAGCGGCGCCCGGACAAATAAATCTGCCTCAACTCTACTCCCACACCGGTGTTGTCCTTCATGGCGGCGTCTCGGAGTTGGTGGCTATGTGTGCTTGCCGATCTTTCAGATCGGTGGCTGTAGGGTTCATGGATGGTGTCGGCGAGGCGGCGGCGGCGACTCCATCAGATGGGTTTTTCCTCCTGCTTTGTCCCCGTTGCTGCGGCGTTGTCTCCGGCGCCATGGTGGAGCAGAGAGGATTTGTCCAGAAGTACGTGCAGACGGTGGTCTGCACAGGTAACAGCTAGAAGATGGTGCACCTTGTGATGGGTTCGTGGATGGATGCTGAAGGTTCTGGTTCCCTACTCCGACGTCGTCGTGCGGGGGTGCCAGGGCTGAAATTCGATGGCGTGTCCGGGGTCGTGCTGCCCCGGTCTGATTCTTTCAACGACAATGGTTTGTCCTATGGCAAACTAGTTTGGAGGTCCGAAAAGCTGATGATCAGCGATGGAGCCGCGTCGAACTCGGGTGAAGAGGTGATCTATCTATTTTTTCCTTGGTGGCTGCTACAGTGGTGCCGAAGAAGATGGACAGGCGTTGGTTTGTCACATAGGTTTATCCTATCTTTTCAGATCTGTAAGATCGGTGTATACGTACTTTGTATCTCGTTTTTTATTTATCAATGAGAATCGTATTATCATGCAAAAAAAGAAGAAGGATGGTTGTAGTACCTAGCCCACTAAAGTTTAAACTTCAGTTTTGACGGGTGTTTCTCGGAAGACGACGTTTCCGTCAATAGCGAGACGCATGTAGTGATGACTTCGTCAATCTCAAAACGCAATCAGGCATCTCAATGAGTTGCTTACAAGGATAGGATGTGTGTGCGTGCGTTCATATGTATTAGTGCGTGCACGTGTATTTAAGCGTCTACGTTTGTATTGTGTTTCTCAAAGAAAAGGTCTAAGATTGGTTGTAATCCAGGATCGGATTTGGATAACCATCGGACCATGACGAATGTAGGAGATGTGCAAACAAGCAGTGGGAAACGTCCCGGTCCATTAACATCGCACAAATTATGTCTTAATAAGTAGTAGCAGTAGTGTATATTGGAATAATGAAATGAGGCAAATTGCTTAACGCCGAAATGGCCGTTTTATAAAAAAACAAAACAAAAATCAGACGCATCACCACGTGGCAAACAGCTCCAAAGCCTGGATCAGAACTGGTAGATCAAATCAGGAGGGCGATGCGGCACCGAACGGATGCACATGCGATGCGCCTCTGCTGGTTGCAGGCATGCAGCAACTAACAGCTAGAGGTCAACAACAGTCGCCTGATCGGACGGCTGCACTCGTCGTCGGTCGCCGTCGGAAGCACACTGTTCCAATTCAAATGGAGGGCAGGAAAAACTAGAGGATTGGTAGTGGCATGCATGTTGGCGATCACTATCATAAATAAGACGCCTCATTTTTTCCTTGTTATTATGTCTTTTGTACTTCTTGCTCTCCGTTTCCATTACCGCTTCGGCAATATCGAACACGCAGAGGTGTAAGCAAACTCGGATACGGAGATCTATATAGGTGCAACGGCTATCATTACAACTATATTTACTTTTGTGTTTCATGACATATCCAAAAGAGAGAAAATGAGGGATTTTCACATGTAGGCATGAAAACGTCACATAAATGATTATAAGGAAAAATGCAATGTTCAGTCCGGACAAACGGTCGTGTGCATCACTTTGATGCAGAGTCTGGGCTCAGCTCCCATTTCTAAAAAAAAAGGTTCGGACTCCAATGAGAACGCAATTTTGAAGAAACAATATCATAAATTTCAGGCAAAAAAAAACACATGTAACATAGATGTCATCCATGTCACGTAAATTTGCATGCAATACATGAACTGTGGATCTGAAAAATCATACAATAGATTCTGCTATTACAAATAAATTTTTATCTTTTCCAAGTACTTCATATTAAATTTTACACACATGTAGAAAACATGTATATGTTGATTTTATGGAATATTTTAAAACTTAAAATGTAAGTTTCGCATCTTTCAAAATTTTGGGCTCAATAGACCCGAAATGTCCAGAGTCATTATAAGGCTTTTGTCAAGCTCGAAGTGTCAACTTGACTATTTTGCAAAATCGACCTAAAGTTGTATTGATGTGCTATAAGAATTACTTGGCTCGTGGATTAATTTCTTAATATTTCTAGAACAATATCAGACAAATAATGATTTCGGGACTTTTATATTTAAGTACAGTATGCAATATTATCTCCAGGTCTTCTCTCTTTTTTCACTTTCGTTTTATGGGAACAAATAGCTCACCCACCACACCTATCAAGGAACCTCACAGGATTTGGTGCAATAATGCACCTCCCACAGCACTAATAAAATAAAAATTCCTCTGAATCACTGGCACAAATGCAGCATCCAGAAATGCATGCACGACTGAACAAAATGTCAACATTTCTTTACTACCGTTACCCCTCTTTCAGGCCATATTAGCCATTGTTTATTCATTGGTCAGTGTTTATTGAATTTAATTTTGGTTCAGCTGCTGGTCAAGATTGGATGACTTGACTGGCAGCTGTTTGTGCTTTTATTTTAACAGGACTGTTTTTGCTTGACAGCTTTCTCTCGCTAGCTTGCAAGAAAGGGAGATGAAAGATATACAGATCATACAAAGGGCTCTGACGTGATCCAACCAACGCGGTTTCAGCCTTACAGCCTCACATGCATGCTTGCCAGAGAGAAGGAATAGATGGACTATTCGTGTTCACATCCAACCTTCTCCAGATTTTCGATAAAAAGATTTAGAGGCTTAGGAAATAAAACACACTAATTAAGAAATAAAATGTAGAAATTTGATTGACGAGCTAGCTAGTGGAAAACAGCGCCGTTTCGTATTATTGAAGGGTCTCTATCGAATATCTATCTAAAAGTAGAACCTTAGAAATACATTATACCACATTTTTACAGTCCAAGACTAGATGTTCTGACGTTCAACAGCCTAGGTCGAAAATGATTTTATGATGTTGGGATTTTTACCGGTTTCCGCCACGTAATGTGTCGGAGATTCAGGCAACCTAACATGCATGGACAATCCACCTAACAAGTTGATAGCATGTTTGAAACGAAGCAATTTCACCGAACATAGTTCAAGTTATTTAGCATGTTTGGAAGCAGTTTCGGCAGGAATCCGGGGAAGGAAACAAGTCCTTTGCCCTCAGAGTTATATGGCAGTCAGTTAATATATGGCACGGGCCATGGTGTGACGCTGCAGATCATGAATGAAAATGCGTCCTTTTCCGGGCACCGTCAACTGAAACGCATGCGGACCCTGAAAAAAGGAATCTGAAAACCGGTGACCACAGTGCTCATGAAAGCTACTGCCGGCCCGGCACCCGGGCCCTTTGTATTTTTCAAACTAGTCTATATACATAGAAGAAGCATCCATGAAATGGGAGAGAAAGTTCTAGAGAGAGAATGAGCTAATTAAGACTTCTAGAGAGAGAGAGAGAGAGCATCTCTTTGGTTCTTTACTGTTGGAGAAAAAGAATATGAGGCAAAGGGGAAGAGGCCAGCAAAGTGAACTCAACAAACACTAGTGTCATATAACAACTACTCCTACCTCTTTTTTTCGTTTTAGTTTGATGCAAAGGCAACCACAACATTTATCTCTTCTCCACTTTCGAGTTAGTTAAATGAGTGGACTATAGGGCCTAGCCACATTGTTAAAGGGGTGCTAGCGCAATCATTTGGTCGGATTGAAAAATGAGAAAGAAGCGATTTCATTTGGATTTGGTCGATCATGCATGCAACATCTACAACAATTAGGGTTGGAGAACCCATAATGATGGGGCATGGAATTGGAAGAATTATCAAGTTCTCAATCATGCAAGATCGCGATTTATAAGCTCCACAAACTAAGTGGTCGTCTATTTGTGATGTCTAGAAAAAATTACATGTCAATCACCTTTCAAAGCCTTTGGTGCATAATCCTAATATACTCCAACCAGCCTCCATCTATATAGAGTATTTTTTATTTCGTAATAAAACACACAATCAATAATGTAATGTTAAACTGATGTACGATGTTAAATGGCTAAGATTTATATTTTTACAATTGACAATTAGGAATATTGATTTCTTTTAAATGGAAACAAAGATTTAAATCTATCAATTAATTGAGGAGTTTAATAAGAGGTGATAGAAAAGGGAAAATACACTGCTAAAACAAAGAGCTCTAATCTCGCGGGCAAGATATTTCTCAAATGTGCCAAAAGCTTGGCCCAATTCTTACGCTTCGCGAAGATAATGGCTGGCTGCATAAAGTTGTTCCGTAAAATCCGAGGTTTCCTTCATGCAAAATCTCCCAAAATGTTCACATAGGGAAGGAAAACATTGCTTTGCGGTACGTCTACTCGCTTGCCATACAAACCACCAATTCTTGATAGATTCCTCAGCGGCCCAGTTGATGGAAATTAGGCAAGCCGATCAGGTCCTTAATCATGCTACAAAGCCTTATAGAGAGTAACAAGACTTGTAAAGAAGAAGAGAGGCTGAAATCCTGCGAGAACTTGCCTGTGGCAAGATGGTTAGGAGGGTGGTTGTACCCCTAACCCACCAGAGTTCAAACCCCAGGTTTGACGCTGGTGTTTCTCATTTAAGGCGGAATATTCTTCAGTGGGAGGCGACGTTCCCGTCGACAGCGAGGCGCCCGTGGTGACTTCGTCAATCTCAAGATCCAATCCGCCGGCTCAGTCTCTCGGAGGTGCTCATAGGGGTAGGGTGTGCGTGTGTGCGTTCATAGGGGTGAGTGTATGCGCGTGTATGTGAGCATCTGCGTTGTACTGTGTTTAGCAAAAAAAAAAAAAGAGGCTGAAATCCTGCGTGTAAGGGTGGACAATAAGCTTTTTTTTTTTTTGAAAGCCACGACTTCATTAGATGGTTCAAGAAAGTACACGTCGTAGTACAGCTGCCTGCACCTTAGGCGAAAAAGACCCTAATGAAACAGAAAATACAAATAAGCCCTTGTATTGGGTCTTCACCAGCACCGACAACGACGAACAATCGCCAAATCGCCGGCCACTGTTGCTGCCATGCCAGGCCTTGAATCGCCGGAGAAGTAACATCAGGGAAACACCCTGTATTGGATATGGAGGCCGCGGCCAAGTGGCTGCCGTAGAAACGGCCGGGGAATCACCCCGAATCACCTGGGCCAGCCATCCACCGTCACCACCATCAGCCATCCGCAGCACCAGCAACACAGCAGATAGGAAGGAGCTTGCAGCCAAGAACTCCTCCTCCACACCACCTCCTTCTCCACCACGAAGATCTGAAGAGGTTTGACGAGGAGCACGACATCCGGCGAGCTTATTGAAAGGAGACACCGGCTCAGCTCTCTCCAGCTTCCCGCGGCACCAAGCCGCCACCGCCGGAGGTCGCCTCACCGCAAGCCAGCAGACGCCGCTCGGAAGCATCCACGGCGAGCTCCAAAACGGCATATAGCCAGACGCCACAAGGGCAAACACTAAGCTACAAGAACTACTCTTATTTAGGCTACTATTTACAGTCCTACCTCCGGCACCTCTCCTTAGCTCCTCCCGGCCGGCATCACCAGCGAGAAGGGCCTCAGATCGGCCTGACCATCTGGAAACGACTCTCAAAAGATGGGGCGGTGGTGGAGCTCTCGAGAGGATAGGGGAGAAGAGAACGGGAGTTGAGTTTTTCTATAAGCTTGAAACTTAGAAAGGTTCGACGCTTGTTAGCTCAGCTCGTTTGTGGTAGAAGCATAGAAGAGATCTATGTCCAAACGAGAAATTGTTAATCCAAATTAGAAATGAGAAGGCATATGGGCCACTCGAAAGTCTCATTGTTGGTTCCTGTTATAAACGATAGCAAATAAACGATGAAGAAAGCGGAAGATCAACCAACGGGGACACGAGATTTAACGTGGAAAACCCCTCCAACAATGGAGAGGAAAAACCACGGGCGCCAGCCAGCAATACTTCGCTATGATCGGGTGAGGTTACAAACGCCGGGGATTTACAACACGCGACTTATCCCAAAACGGCAACTTACAAGATGTATATATGGTGGCAAAATCCTAAGCCGGTTGCAGTCCGACTCGGCAACGATGCGTACCGTACGGGCCTCCGCTTCGCTTCGAAGTTAGCCTTTATATTTATATGAATTTGAAACACATCAAAATAACGACTCCATCTTCACGGTCCCGAGCGCTTACTATATAGTTGCAAAAGGTCACTCACGCTTAACTGAATTTGCGTTTCGATAAATTTTTACTGTTACCCACAAAAACGTTTAATGTTGATATAAATACACACAAACTGATTGAGCAAGAAATAAACTTAATACCCAATTTGTACATCCCTTCTCAAGAGATCCAATCAAGTAATCATGTGATCAATTATCACAACCAATCACATGACCACATATCTATCAAGCTAACTAATCCTAAAATGACAACCCAAAAAACCCATGAAAGCAACACCAATCACACCCATGCAAACACATAAACTTCGATGGTGAACCAAAATATACAACATATATTCAAATTGAAAACCTCCCCAAAATACACACAAAAAAAAGCTGGCCACAAACAAGGTGGAAGCCAGCAGTCAACCTTGCAAAAGAAAAGCACAAGAAACCCAACGAAAATCATGACGCGCAAAGACAGACACGAAACCGTGTCAAAGCATCGCCCTATATATAAACCCAGTTCAACCCAGCTCAACCCAATTCACACACCCACACACAAGAGACGCACACACGACAAACTAAACATGCCGACCACACCGCCGCCGTCGCTGCTCCTTGCCGCCGTGCTCCTCCTCTCCGCCGCGCTGCTCTGCTCGGGCCACCCGCCGGGCTGCCCCATCCCGCTGCCCAAGCAGACGGCGGACAACAATCCACGGCTACAGAAGGCGTACACGGCACTGCAGGCGCTAAAGCGCGCCATCACCGACGACCCCAAGAACCTGACAAAGAGCTGGTGCGGCCCCGACGTGTGCGCCTACTTCGGCGTGTTCTGCGCGCCTTCCCTCGATGACCCCTGCGCGCGCACGGTGGCCGGCGTGGACCTCAACCACGGCGACCTCGCCGGCACACTCCCGTTCGAGCTCGGCCTCCTCACCGACATCGCCGTCCTCCACCTCAACTCCAACCGCTTCGCCGGCGGGCTCCCGGACTCCCTCCCCAAGCTGCACCTCCTCCACGAGCTCGACGTCAGCAACAACCGCCTCTCCGGCGGCTTCCCGCAGCACATCCTCTGCCTACCCAACGTCAAGTACGTGGACATCAGGTTCAACAACCTCTGCGGCACAGTGCCCGCCGCCATCTTCGACAAGAAGATCGACGCGCTCTTCATCAACAACAACCACTTCGACTTCGAGCTGCCGGAGAACTTCGGTAACTCCACTGCATCCGTCATCGTGCTCGCTAACCTGCGCATCCGCGGCTGCATCCCACCGAGCATCGGGCGCATGGCCGGCACGCTCAACGAGCTCGTCCTGCTCAACTCCGGCATCCGGTCCTGCATCCCGCCGGAGATCGGTGCGCTCCGCGAGCTCACCGTGCTGGACGTCAGCTTCAACCAGCTCCAGGGCACGCTGCCGGAGTCAATGGCCGGGATGCACGCGCTAGAGCAGCTCGACGTCGCCACAACGAGCTGTCCGGGCACATCCCGGAGGGCATCTGCGCGCTGCCGCGGCTCGCCAACTTCACATACTCGTTCAACTACTTCTGTGGCGAGCCGGAGCGGTGCGCGGCGCTGCGGCGCAACGACGACCGGCAGAACTGCATCGCCGGCCGGCCCGACCAGCGGCCGTCGGACCAATGCCTCGCCTTCCTGCACCGCCCGCCGGTGCACTGTAACGGCCACGGATGCTTCGCGCAGCACTACTGAGCGCACCGACATCGATCGCTCTCGCCGCGGTAAATTGTTACTACTGCGCGCTTGCAGTGGTGGTTAGATTGTGGAATTGGTTTGGTGGTGGTGTAAAATGGATGGATCCGTCGATCCGAAAGCGTGAATCCGTAGAGAGATTCGTATATATATACTGTAATTTTTCTTTGGTTTTTATTTTTTGGGGGTTTTTACAGAGAGGATGGTAATAATGGAATTTGTAGACATACATGATACATCACACTATTATTACCCACTGATCATTCTTGCTAGTACTAGTATTTTATTGGTTGACACATGGGTGACAAAGGAAATTCAATGATACTACTACTTCAAAGTTAACAGCTGGGTTACTGTTTGGCTTCCTTGGCTTGAAAGGGAGTTAACATGAATGATGATGCAACCACTGCCAAATTAACCAATATTTAACAAGCAAAAAAATGTCTTCTCTCCAATCATGAAGAGTAGGAAGCAGCTACAACCAGAGATCAAGGATAACATCTTTATCCAGCAGGAATACTAGTCCATTTGAGGGGCGGCAGTTGGAGAAGAATCAATGCCATGCACATCTGATAAGGATGTGGTCAAATCTTAGGTGGGTTGGGTTGCGCCAAGTTAAATTGAACTAAACTAAATCAAAGCAGCAGCAGATGCTCATGGGTTCCAGCTGCAAAGGGAGGAGATATAACAAACACATCATCTTGCCTGGCTCCAGCTTATATATTACTAGTACTAGATTTCATAAACAGATACTACATATATAGCTTATTCTTGCTGCATTATGTATAGTTAGGTGCATTCTCCTACTCTGTTTCTGCTCTGCTTGGAGTTTTATGTCCATGTCATAAGCACATCGACAGCCTGCCAAAAGAAGAAGAGGAGCACTAGTGCTAGTCTGCTGCTACTTCCAAAAGGAAATTCGATCCTCAGGCATATATGTATATGTATATGTATATGTATATGTATATGCATGTACGCATATGACCAGCAGAACACGGCACCCGGATGGAGTTCGTGGAGACGGCGACGACGATGGGGACGGACAACGTGGGCGGACGTGGAAACGGAGAAGGATTTGCTGAACGTTTCCGTCGTCAGTTTGGGAAGACAGACTGGCAGCAGGAGGGCCAAGAACTGGACAAATGCGACCAAACAACTCGTGAAAGGTGACCAAATGGCAGCCTTGCCAGCCGTCTGCCATTATGCATTTCTATGGAAATAAAATGCCTACTTGCCCGCCCATAAAACAAATGCAGAGTCAGGTATGTATGACAGGATCACCGTTGGTTACAAGTTGGAAAAGATACAGGGGGTTTAGCTATAGACTTGTAGTGTCCAATAATGCAAGGGAGAGACAGCATAGCAGGTAGACCTAATGCTTGGCATCAATGGCGTGATGGGGAGAAGACAGAAACGGAGGGTGTGCTTGCCCACCAAGTGACAAGTGCCTATCAGCAACCCAAGTACCCAAAACCAAGCATATACGTACAGTTCCTCGGCACACCAAACTAGCTAGAGCTAACATTTGCACAGAAACATGTAGGTATGGCTGACTTGACCAGTGCTACTTCTTTGCCTTTTCAGATTATGAACCATGCATCTGTCATTTGATGGCCTATTCACTGATAAATGTTTGTTCCATTCGGACTACGACAAACCCTTGCTTGATGTTATTAGTAATCAACAACTCCGCTTTAACTGACTGTTTCAGATGGACCAGGCTGGACAAAATGTTAAAACCTTAATAGTGGTGGTACTAGGTCACAAAGAGGAAGAGCCTGACATCTCAACACTCCTTAGCACTATTCTGAGACATAGTTGATAACGGTTAGTACCCCCCCTTTACCTCTGCATGAACGGGATCATGATTTGGCAGGGCACATGCAATGCAGGAAAGAGATGCATGACCAAACTCAGATAAGTATCCAAGCTTAACAAAATCATAATAAATGAGCAGCCCTGTAAAGCGTTCATTCAAATCAGCGAAAATTGTGACCGGGCAGAACTTGGAATGGAATGCCATGAAACAGAACCTGCTGACTCCTCAGAGGCGATTTTATGTAGTATTAATAGAATTTGATGAGGAAAACTAACTTCATAAGATCTTAGCATCTTACATACAGATTTATTCACTAATTAAATATATTACAAATACAGACTACCTGATCCTTAAGTCCTAACATGATTTTCTCTACCAGTACCTCGAGCCTTGACGCTGAGTAAGTATGTGAGGTGCCATTATCGGATTACAAGTCGTACTCCGGTTGCACGTAATCAACTGCCAAGATTTTACAATGGACCTGATTTCATGGATAAATGTATGAATAAGCTGCTCCGACAGATATAAAAACAAAAAACATAAGGTGTCAACATAATGAGTAAGCCTTACCTAAAGCAAGAGGCGATGCGCTGAATGTGCTGTCGGAATTGCTTACTACAGGCTCACTGTTTGTGTCTCCGAGAAGTGACGGGAATGACGGGATGGATTTCAGTATCAGCTTCCGCCCTCCTTTCCGGCTTGGTGAAATGCTGAGTGCATTATGTGGTGGTGACACTCTTTTTCCATTCGGTGAAGAAGTCTTGATGATGCCAGGAGAAGAAGCTTCTTTCAAAATATCAGGCATTTCCTCATCAAACACACTATCAGCAACCTTTGAAATTTTGCGAGAGTGAACTGTTTCAGGGGCTTTTGAAGAACGAGAGGAACTCCCACTGCGGGCTTTTGAAGGTCTCGGTGGCTTTGCATTTGAGAAGTTTGGCTGTTTCAGCAAAGAACTGGAAAACATTGCACAGCTATTAAAACATGTTCAAATGGTCGGTGTATTAAAGATTAAAATGTAATGAGCAAACCTGGAAACATCCAAAGGTGGTGTTATTGGGACAAGAAGCTCAATAAGTTGTGATCTTCGCTATGTACATTAGCCTTTTGTTGGTCACTTTCCTGTTCTTTTCCACAACTTTCAGTCTGTTCACCATCTTGTTTCATTTCTTCATTCTCAGCCGATACAGCACCTACCAACAGAATGTTAATGTCAGACTGAAGCAGAAGAACAGACAAAACCAGGGTACCTGTATTCAGACTCTAACTTGGGAACATCAGGTACTTTATAATCTATATCTTAGATACCTCTGAATGAACACAAATATGTAGCACTGAATATATGTAGACATGTTCATCATTCAAAAAAAAATATTGGGAGACCAAGGTGATAGTGAAACTGTACTAGCAGACAAGGTGTGATTCCTTAAGAAAAACGAAACTAGCTTGGTTCCTCAAATTTCATGATTAAAAGCTAATAAAGTGGATGATGCAAGGCATGATAATCCGACACTTTTATGGAGCTTCATTGCTAACGAATTTAAGGCGCTTCGGCTGTGTGCCAATTATCAATATTCAGGAAAAGGAGCAACTGATTGTTCTTGTTTCTAGAAACATGATGTGCAAGTTTGGAAAATGTAATGAATGACATGGTTGGACAGATAAGAAAAGCACAACGCTCACCATCTCTAGCGCCAAAAGTGTTTTTGCAAGTTTCGCATCTGCAGTTGCTGGAGCAGCCAACACCTCCCTTTAATTCAATCAAACAGTTAAATTGTAAGTATTTTACCAGGGCTACAATTTCAAATGGTTTCATCAATTAATTTCTATTTCAGCTATAATACCTGATAGCATTCACAATATTTCTTGAGACAACTTGACTTCTTGCAATTGCACCCTCTCTTATGACGAGCAGAAGCAGGGGTGTTATTAGGATCTTCCTGCAATTCATTACAGAATTTCTGTATCACATATCACCGGGTGTAATTGACTAACATAAGTAAATCTGAATTATTAACAAGACACCCACCTGAGTCTCCTGGCCAGCATCAGACATGCGGATCACTTTTGGAGCAAATGCCAGTGGATTCCGGAATTCTATCTGCTTTCGAGTGGAGAGAACAATTTCCTCATGTATAGGCTTGTTAAGACATCCTTGACATGAACAAGGTTCAGAACAATACACGCCGGCAGCAAAGCACTCACAATAACTGCAAATGGCAACAGTGCAAACAGACTATCAAATGCGTGTAACCTTTAAAAAAAATCGACTGTACACATGTTATAATGTGTAGTACAAGTAATGAGGTGGTGGCATAACTTCTATGTCCAAGCATTTAAAAGGAGGCTTTGTGTAATTAGGTTGAAAAGATCTTATCTAGGGGAAGAGCACTCACAGTTTCAAGCACTTTGACTTTTTACAGCTGCAACGTTTGCATGAATCATCATCACCATTATCTGATTTACGCCTGCTCTTCAACAAAAAGATGTCAGGTAACTAGAATATAATGAAACATGAAAATAAGCTATAACTCCAAAAGTGAAACCGGAAGCACAAACAAACCTCTTCTTTTGGGGCTGCTGCTTTGACTTGAAGTATGGTCATTTTCAAGAAAACCTCCAGCTGAACAATCATCATTATCCATCTGAAGGTCTAACAGACCAGCACGCGAATGGATGAAATTATCTCCAGCAGACATCAAGTTCCCATTCATATCCTGTTCAATTTTCAGTGATGGAACCAAAGCAGTAGTCGAAGGGTCTTGACGAGCCATTTTATCTTGGGCTGTTAATGCAAGTGCATTTAAATGCAGACCAATACCACGCAATGCACGTGGTGTTGGAGTTTTTCCTGGATTTGTGTGACTTTGTGCAGGACTTTTGCCTTTACATGTTGAGAAGGACAAACTTGCAACAGAGTCTTTCTGCACATTCCTATGTGATTTCCCAGCCGCCTCAAAAACAAGACAGCGTCTTCGAACACCACGTTGTTGGGTCTCAACCTAAACATGCCAGCAGGAAGGAAAAGAGTTAGAGAATAGTATGATATAATTATACATCCATAACAGCTAAAGTTACAGTATTCAACTGCCTACAAATGAAGCTAGAAATACATGAAGCATGAGTAACAATGCTTAGCATCATAAATTGGCAAACCCAAATTATGTGATCCAGTACCTTGCATCCTAATGGAATACATGCATTCTCTCCATTAAGGTTATCCTGTATTTCTTCACTTGAGATTGTTTTTTTATCTTCAGGAAAGAATTCGGCATTTTCTGTCGTATCATCTCCCATAATCATCTCTTGATAGGTTGCTTGGCTGGATGCACTGTTGTATGCTCTGTCTGAAATGTCACCACCTCCGACAAGTTTTGATAGCAAATATCCACAAGATTCTGCATTATTTACTGCCAGCTGAATTCCTCTGTGATCTTGGTCCATTGATGAGTCAAAGGCCATAAGCTCACCCGAAGTTACAGAAACTAAGTCCTCCCATTCACATCCCAGGACTTCGTTGTCTTTTGCAGGCTGGCAACCATCCAGGAGCTGCATGTCAGTGGAAAACAAACATTTCCTTTTCTCCAAAGTATTTATAACGGTTTGGACGGCTTCTAATTTTCGACATTTGTCCTGTTTAAGATCCGATCTAACACCATGGCAAGGCGTTGTGTTATGATTCGGACTGCCAGAATCGAATCGACCATGCTGAGGCAAACCATTAGGCCCTTTGGGAACATCAACAGCACCTTCATTTGCTGAACAGGTGACTGTTTGGCCCTCTCGAGTTATAGTGCTAGTGCATGCGAACAATCTAACATCATTTGAAGAACTGGATGGCTTGTTTTTGTCAGTGCCATCCATGCAGAGCTCATTGTCAGTGAAGTCTGCAAAAGAGCTCCTGACAAGAAGAAGAAATGTCAGCGTCAAGATTATGTTCAGAAGTAAAATGTTTTCACCCGGTTATCCACAAGTATCTGAAAGAGAATATGGCATGAGCGTACTTGGAGAGTTTGGATTCCTTCTGTGCATTGTTGTGTGGGGAAGTGAAAATGGAGGAAACGGAGGTGATGTTCACAGACTGATTATATGCTTGGAGGCTATTCGCGGAATATGCCGACTTGAGAGGCTCAATTGGAGACAGGCTATCGATGAAACTGAAAAGCGGTGAGTCCTGCATTCAGAAAAGCGTGTTAGATCAAGACCCAAGAATGTAATGACGAAAATTAACCATTCATCAATCAAATAGCAAAAAAGAGAAAAGTGCACCCAGAAAAGCAGACTAAAGTCCCACTTAATGCAGTTACCGATGAACAACACATGCTGCAATCTGTACCTATCCTTTCGCTTACACTGAACCGCTCATTTCTTACTTTTTCTGCCAACACTACATTTCATTCCCCAATCTCCTTCCTCCATTGAATCAATGTAGGTAGTTCATCTTGCCGTTTGTCAACTAGACACCAAACCGCCCCAAATCCCAAGTCAAACCTTGAACCAAAATGGATCTGACCCTGCGGGGACATTTGCAGAGACATCTGATTCTGACCAGCAAAATCGTCAACTGGCACATCAGAGCACAGAGCCCGCATGTCCCACACTGCACGCACTTACTCCAAGATGAAAGGGTAGATCTAGAGCGAACCGCACGCGCAACAGTGCAAAACCGCTGGGTTCCTAGATAACCTTAGATCCCAACCTCCGCCGGGGGAATAATCCTAGTTCCTAGCGTCGTTATTAGCGCCGGGAAGGCATGAACAGGAAACAAATTAAGAAAAAAACTGAGATTTTTTCGCTAACAAGAGCGGTGGCTGTTTCTCGAAGAACGAAAGCAAGCGCGGTGACGCCAATCCGGCACCGGCGGCGAAGAAACCGTGTTGATTTGGCAGCGAAACCCCCACACAAACCAGCCCTGATTTCGGCAAGCACCCGCCGGGGGAACCAACGAAACATACCCGCCGCGAAAGAAAAACCTCGAGGTTTTCCACAGTAGTACGGAGGGAAAATCTCGTATCGAAACCACCGGGATCGAAGCGGGGAAGGCCGAGGGATTAACTGACGAAGACCACTGAAAAAAAAATTGGAAAAAAAATTCAACCGTCTGGCGCGGCCGCCGGATCCCGTTCCCCGCAGAGGAGACGCGACGGCGCAGCAGAGGAAGCGCGGAGATACGCCATGAACTCATGTATAAAATCCCCCAAATAAAGCAGAAGAACAGGAAGGGGCAGCCGCGCGCGTCACCTCCGCTCTGGCTGCCGCCGGCGCCGCCGCGCGGTCAGGCGTGTCCATCTCCGCTCCCAAGTCTTCCTCTTTCCCGCTCCTCCCAATCCCTTCTCTCTCTCTCTCTCTGTGCGTCCGTCTCTCTCTGGGATGGGAGGGACGGGACCCCAGCGAGCGTTGTATAGGGGAGCGGGTGCCACGCCGCGCGACGAGGCGAGGCGATAAATTTAAGAGGCGCGAGGGCGGGAAGGCCGCCTCTTTTCGGGCTTGAGCTTTTCTTTTCTTTTTCGCCTGCCGCCTGCCTCGGTGCGTTCTTGTTGTTGCGTGTGACGATCTGATCCAATCTAGTGGTTGCCGTGGACTGACTGGCTAATTTTTTTTTAATAATACATTTATTTAATTAAATTCAAAAAATATAACGGAAAACTACGAAATTACAGGAATAATACGGCCTCGGCCGGATTTGGGCCGACAAGACCTCGTCGGCCAGAGTTGGGCCGAAAAGTGCCCGTCGGCTGAACTCCAGCCGACTGCTTTGCATGGCGGGCCACGCCTGCGGCCGACAGGCCTTTCGGCGTCACGTGGCCTCCCGTCGGCCCAAGCCTGGTCGACTGCCCCTTATCGGCCGACTCCCATGACCAAAGCTGCAACAGCAAGGGACATCCAAGTATGGATGCTGTATCCGACAGTAGATGGCACCCGTTGCACATAGCTCGGTAAGTAGCCGCTAATACAGCTGATCCCCAACTCCTCTGTGTAATGTGTTCTGGCGCAGTAGCACTCGCGATCTCGAAAGTAATAGGGATGTACCTCTTACTAATAGTGGTGACATGGTTCTCCGTGAACATCACCTTCCCCATAAGCCACAAGATATATGCTTCAAGGCTCCTAGTGATTTGTGTAGCATTCAGCGGAATGCCAGCAGGAAACCTCTGTATCTGTACATTTCAAAATAAATTATGTCAGTGAAATGAAACGATGCATGCGAAACATTGCATTCTGTATATAAATTGATGCATGTAAATAAAACAGTGCGTACCTGAAAATCCAGTAACCATCAAAGCTTAGGTCCGTGATTCTCTGACCTAAACACTCCAGCATTAGGGTTTATACCCTGAAAGCGAAGTGACATCTCGTGCTCCCAATTTTCTGGGGCCTGCAACGGCCCTATGGGCTGACCCGCCAACGGCAGCCCAAGCAAGAAAGATACATCCTCGAGAGTAGGAGCCATCTCACCCCATCGAAAGTGAAACGTGTGGGTCTCGGGCCTCCATCTGTCCACTAAGCATGTGAGAAGACAGTTGTCTATCACCATGCATGAAGACTCCGCAGTGGCCTCTACTAGACGCGCGAAAGGTAAAAGCCCAGCCCACTTCAACCTGCAAACAAATATAAATTCGTAATCATATATATGTAGCGAACAAGAAAATTAATGCAGATAATATATGACACGTAAAAATCAATTAGGCATGTACCTCTCCTCCCAAGCAGGGTGTATCTGCCAATATTCCCTCGGTCCTCGAGTTATTAGAGGCTCGAGGCTACGCTCCTGTAATATCTTTGCGCGATGGTTCTCATCCACATCCGGACTGATCAAATATACTTGTTCCATATCTTCGCGCAGCTAAATTAAAAGTCTAAATTACAGACTACTTATAGATGAAATCAAACTCTAAATTTAAAACACTGATCCACACTTATGACAGATAAAAACATACTCTAATTTAAAAATATTGATCCACACTAATTGAAGGATGCGCACTAATGTGACACCAATTTACTGTTATAACCGGCAACATCTATGTACTTAATATTAGTAGCGCAATAAATACCTAGCAATATCAATATCACACTACCACCTTAACACTAATGCGTACATAATTAACAGTAAATACTAATTAGTCAAAAAAATGCATACCCTTGAAGCGTGCCGATTCAATGGACAACCACCGTCACCACCGCCGCTGCACCACCACCACGCTGCACCACCACCACCACACTCCACCACCACGCTGCACCACCACCACCACCCTCCACCACCACCACCTCCACCTAAACTACACCATTGCTCTAACCAAACAACACGAAATTGCACAAAATCCTAACCCAATGTATATCTGAGCTGTCTAAACTCTCTAACACTACATGCAGGAAGAATTGTTGGTTGGATTGACAGATCGGGCAGCAGGGAGCTGCTGTGAGAAAGAAAGGAAGAAGAAGAACGCGAGCAGGAAGAAGAAGGCTCGGCCGATTCTTAATCAGCACCCTGTCGGCCAGGCTTTGGCCGATAAGGGGCCGGTCGGCCAGGCTTGGGCCGACGGGAGGCCACGTCACGCCGAAAGGCCTGTCGGCCGCAGGCGTGGCCCGCCATGCAAAGCAGTCAGCTGGAGTTAAGCCGACGAGGTCCTGTCGGCCCAACTCTGGCCGACGAGGTCCTGTCGGCCCAAATCTAGCCGAGGCCGTATTATTCCTGTAATTTCGTAGTTTTCCGTTATATTTTTCAATTTTAATTAAATAAATGTATTATTAAAAAAAATTAGCGACTGACTGACAGGTGACATCCGGTGATGAGTCATCATGTGTGTGTCCCACTCGTGCGACACCTGGGGTCCTCTGACTCTCTTCTTCCTCTATGACGGTGGGCCTCATCCATGGCTCCTTTGTTGCAAAGAGTTTGGGACAAAATAATGGAATTCCATCTTAATAAGGAAATAAAAATGCACTACTTCCTTGAATTCCATCTTAAGGAACTTGGTAAGGTAGGACATTTCCCATTATAAAATGTACGAAACCAAACATATGCACCAAAAATCATCAGAAAAAATCATTTGGAAGTTTCCACGCGGACAATGGATGGACGAGCTTGTGTGCATCGTTTCGATGCAGAGGGACAGGGATCCGCACCTCCTTTTCGAAGAAAAAATGCCGACAATCGATGTTTTCTCCTATCTTATGCTTCACTTTCAAATCTATAATCTCAAACCATCAATTTGTGCAACATAATCATAATTTAGCTATTTATGATTCATCTTTTCAATGATATTCTAGCTAGGGATAAAATCTTCTTGGTTCAACTATGAAATTTTGCCAAGTTTGGAAATATAAAAGAAACAAAGACAGTATTGCATTACTTACACCGACATAAAAAGCATGAGTAATCTTTGGTTCGATCAGTCTTCTGGAATCAAATATCTAACAATATTAATCTAATGCACGAGAATATAATATAAACGACCTTGCATGATACAGGCCTACAGCTACTCATGTACTCCCTCCGTTTTCATGAATAAGGCATGTAAATTTAGTCAAAAGTCAATGATATTTAAATTTGACCAAAGTTATAGATACAAAATTGGTACACTTTCAAACCAATATCAACCGATTCACTATAAAAATATGTTTTAATGTATTTTTTAATATTGTCTATATTGATATTTTCTTCTATATATTTGATAAAACTTAGTTAAGATTGGACTATTGAGTAAATTTACACGCCTTAATAACTAATCTAATGATTGCAGTGTGACTCTCTCGATTTTCTCCGATAACTGCCCATTATATTTCTCTTTCCTGCACTCTCTATTTTCAAACTGTGAAAATCGATAAACCCACTCAATGCGGGGCCCACCTGCCAGAAGTTTGCTAAGAGCCTGGATGGAGACATTCGACAAAGGAAAGTAACACGGTGCACTGCCTTCTATGTCTTCGTCTTCGTGTTGTCAATGTAATTTTGTTTGTCAATACCCTATATTTTAGTCTCGGCAAGTCTTTGTCGAGTACGTGACAAAACTCACTCGGCAGAAAAACCTTTGTCGGCTCAGTTATGCCGACGGTAAGACATATTTTGGTGAGTGTCTTGAGAAACTTCCTAATTCCGGTGGTGCTTGTTACGTTCACACTGCATTGTTGTGGCGAGCCGGGACCAAGCCCGAGGCAGGCCAACGCGGCCGGCTGCGGTGGAGTCCGGCGAGAAAGAAACTTTGTGTTGAGGTGTGAGGTGTGGGTTGCTACCGTCGTCGGAGAATGAGGGGATTTAGAGCCAGGGCCGTCCGGACGGTAGCTAACCGGCGGAGGAGGCAGTTCGAGCAGGGTGGGGGTGGCGAGGCGGTAGCGGGCGGTTTGGTCGGTTGTTTGTGTGCGGTGGCGGCGCTGCTTTTTTTCTCCCCGATGCGTTCCGACAGCAACACTAGAGCGAGTGTGGTTGGAAAATTGACGATATGCACGGGTGCCAGTCAGGTAGCTTCCCTCTCTAGTCTCTACAGGGTTGCTAGTAGTTACCACGTACGTGACACGTGGGACGCGCGTACCGCACGCTAATCTCCCGCGTATAATTTGAGGCACTCGGCCGGATGGGAGCAGTTGAGACTCGAGAGTCGAGTCGGCCGGATACCGCGCGTTTGGCGCCAACCAATTTATCCAAATTAAGCCGCCAATGAACCAACCTAAATAGTATGTCCATCCTGTTGTGCCCACCTGGCATCGAGGCAGAATCTTGAGCAGGTGCGCAACGGTGGCCGATCGTTCTAGACCATGCATGCATCTCGAACCATTGGATTCTGGTTCCTTGACAGCTCCTGTTTTTGTCCCTAACTAATTTGTCGTTCGTACGTACATTTGGCATATACTGAATGTATACATTATACAGTACATAGACACATAGATGCAGAAGGGAAGGAGTAGACCTTGGATTCATATGATGCAACGCCTGACTGCGCAGGAATTTACATATATCAACGCCTGAGTAAAAAAATGTGCAAAAATTAGGATGTTACGTGTTGCCCTCCTAGTTAGTTGTTGATTCCAGCACAACTCGAACTGAATACCAACTCAAATACAACCTCCGATCCATATTAATGGACTCAACTTTATCTAGATACGGATGTATCTAGTTAAGTGTTTAGACTAGATGCATCCGTATCTAGACAATGTTGAGACCATTAATATGGATCGGAGGAAGTACTGTATTTGAAGATGTGATACGTACTCGCTCCGTTCCAAATTAGATGACTTCTATTTGTCCACATGCGGATGTATCTAGACATGTTACATGTATAGGTACATTCACATGTGGATGAATGAAAAGTAATTCAGAACGAAGTGAGTACATACGTTCGTGTGGAGCTAGCTGGAGCCGGCAACGCAACTCGTCGTCCCACCAGGATGCCAGGTATTGATTCCGCGGCAGTTACGCGCGCGTTACAGTACTAGTACTACTAAAACCGGTCTTAAATCCAATTAAACCGCTGGCCCGGCGACAATACGGTCTGCCTACGGTTACCAGTCACCACTTGTCGGGCACGCCACGCCGGCTAATTAATTAACCTTATCTGCATCCACTGGGCCTAAAGTAAATGCCGGCGCTCAACTCTTTCGAACGCCCAGGCGCGCGGCAGCCCAAATAAGTCCAGTAATTATTCAGAGTCACTGACTAGCGGTGCCCACAAGAACACCTGGCCCCGCCGTTGCTCGTACGGGTAGTAGCACTAGTAACCGCATGCATGCTTGATAGAAATGCGGCGCTGACATGTAGGGCCCGCGTACCTGCAGGGTGCATTTACTTGGTGCCTCGTGAGCCGCGATCATTGAGGAGGAGCGTCGCGTGCAGCTAGCACCGTACTCTTCTGCTCTGCGCCGAGCCGATGTGCACATATATTGCCGTACTGAGAGCTATCGTGGTGCCATGAATGGACGGCCCACGGCGTTCGGGTTACCCGAATTATTCGGGTCGGGTAATTCGGGCTATTGAAATTTCGGGTTCCTAAAACTAACACCCGAATTTTGCCTGGAAAAACAGAAACCCGACAAATCGGGTACCCGAAAATTCGGGTTCGGGTGCGGGTTTCCCTGATCTACCCGAATAGACAAACTGCTGTCGTCCTGTGTACTCTTCCTAGAAGATAAGGAGAGAGCCGCCAAGCCACGACAGGGTCACGCCGTCGCGTCGTCTATGGAGGAACCGCGGAGAGCCGGGACGGGGTCGCGCCTTTGCCGGCCTTGCGTCGTAGGAGGAAACCCCGAGCCGGGACGGAGTCGCGCCGCAGCGCCGTCGGCGATCTCGCATCGCAGGAGGAGCCGCCGTTGTGGCCGGCCTTGCGTAGGAAGAGCGGCAGCGGTGGCATCCATCAGGTGCAGCAGCGGCGTAGTGGATGGCCAGGTATGGCGGCGGTGCCCGAAGGCATGTGAGAGTCGGGGGCGGCGTAGTGGGTGGTGGCGGCGGGAGGGCGGCCACCGGCGGCGTAGTGGATGGTGGCGGCCGAGCGGTTGTGGTGTTGTGGCTGCTGAGTCGGGGTTGGTGGATGCGATGCGAACGCATCTGGGTGGAGACGACATAAATTAGGTTACCTGAAGGATTTTGACTTGTTGGGCTGGGCCTTGGGCTTTTCGGGGATTTGCTTCCTAGTATTTTTTCTATATCTCGGGTTACTCGGGTAATTCGGGTACCGTGACCTCTAACCCGAAATTCCCCAATAAAATTCGGGTTTTCAAAACTGCTACCCGCATTAGTGTTCGGGTTTGTCGGGTTCGGGCTATTCGGGTTCGGGCTCGGGTTTTTCGGGTTCGGGCTTCGGGTATCGGGTTTTATGCCCACCGTGAGATCGGCGAACGTACGTGCACTTGCGTAGCACGTGATGTTTTCCAGGACTTGTAGTTTAAGCGCTCGCTCGCGTGGATTCCGACACCAAAACAACAAAGGATGCTGGGAGCAGTGGCGGAGCCAAAACTTAATATCTGTGTAGTCAAATACACGTCGTCATTCTTTATTATCTTTTGCATGATTTTTGCCTTTCTTAGCCAAGAAACTGTCTAGTCACACTCATGTGTGGATCCGCCACTGGCTGGGAGGAAGAAGATCACTTGCATCGCCGTCCAAACCGCTTGCCACCCCACCCGAGGGAATTGGTGCTCGTGCGGACACCTTGTCGCCCCACCCTCTCAAATCACTCCCTCCGTCAGTCCTGCGCCGCCGACCATCCCTCTAAGCCCCACGCCTCCTTCTTTCAGGTTCTGCGGGCGGATGCAGGACTAAACAACAGGGGGTGCCAACTCATTGTTCATAGCTTAAATTTATCATGTACAATGATTTTTACCACATTCAATACACAGATTATATGGCTATTTATTAGTAGATTGGAAAGGGTGCATTTTTTAGGGGGTGCCATGGCACCCGCACCCCCACTGGATACGCCATTGGCGAGCGCCACACCCACACCCACACCGATAAGTCCAGTACTCGGTTGCTGACTCGCTCCATTATCGACGACATCTTCTCCGCTACGGCTCCCTGCCGGTCGCTCACGCCGAGAAGAAATGGGTCAAGGGAGCGGAGGAGGACGCGCACATAGAAAGAAGAGTGATGCTACAGGTACGACGTTTTGCGTCCGATTTCCATACGACGCGCAGTCACACATGCATCTCTCGTGCATCGATTGCCCTGGTGGTCCCAACGCAAGAGGAATTAAGGGAGTAGGATTAACCCACGTTGAGTCGTATGGAAATCGTACTAAAAACATCGTACGCAAAGCACTTCCGTAGAAAGAAAGAGAGTTTCGGTTAGATTTACATGACGTTTAATCATTTAATCTACGGAGGAGGCCAGGTACCCAGGGGACACATACATAATTGGAGCGGCACATGTGACATCAGGACATCCAGAGCCGACCGGATTGTTTACTTCACACGGCGGGGGACGGCAGGACAAGCGGAAGCGTTCCCGCCAACTTCTTTTTGGCTTCCCTCCTCCCTCTTGTGATTCGCATAGATCGAGAGGGAATCTGGCGCCTGCAAAAGAAGCCACGAGTGGTAGTAGAAACGAGTCGAAAGGTCAGAGGGATGCGATTGTCAGAGAACGGAGGCCGCAATGAAGCGACGAACGAGTACACATCACGTGAATACGCTAGGCTCTAAATTAACTAATCGAGGCCCGAATGCGTGATGCGGAGCTTCCTCTAATTGTTCGCTGCTGCAGCGGCAGGAGTAGCAGCAAGCGCTATTCTTGCAGGCACAAATCGAGTAGTAATTTCGGAATGTTTTTGGATCCACCGCGTGTAGGGGGAGGCTAAGCACGTACGGTACGGATCGATGCGTAATCGCAGCATGCAGGTAACCACAGTCACTCTCCACTAGGATACTTACAATCGAGCGTACTCACCAATTGGTTTGGCTGCGCGCACAGCAGCTCATGCATGATGTATCTAATCACTTCCCAAGTGCCCCGGCCTAGCTAGCATCAGCTTCACTGCATCGTTGCATCAACACATGCAGAAATTGGTCGAAACAACAAACGTTGATGGTGTGAACTCTAATTAATAACCGTAGGCTCCAGGAACGCCTTGACAACCTCAGCATTTTGGCTTAGCCAACCAAGTCAGCAGCATGTGAAATGATTTGACTAAGCTAGACTTTGGGTCCTGCTCCTAGCTACTCCAGTGGCAGCGGCAGTGGTACCGCAAGAAAAGGAAAGGATGCCGGAGCTGGAAAAGCGGCGTGTGCGTCCTCCTTCCTAGGTGGTGGCTCTGCTCTCGCCGAGACGGAGAGGGATAGTTGTTTTAGCCAAAGGGCGACCTCGCGAGGCAGCAGCAGCAGAGGCTTTACGCGAGCGACTGCTGTCCCCCTCTCGTCGGAGCTGACTACTCTGCTCCTGAAGAAAGAACGCGCGCATTTCCACGCACGCACCGCGCTGCTAGACTGCCGTGCTGCTCCACGCTGAGGGCAAAATGATTGAAGGTCGCGTCGGGACGAGCCACCACCACCCAGATTATCTGACAAAAGTTGATGAAACGCTTGCGGCCATCGAGACCTCTCTCTCTCCCGCTCCGCCGCTCTGTCTGAAACGTCGTTCCCGCGGCGTGGCTGCGTGCGTCCTTTTCTCAGGTTCACAGCAGCGTACGCCGCTGGCCGTCACGTGTTTCGTCCAAGCAACCTGGATCTATCGTATCGTACCCCCAATTTCTTGCTACTATCCGGAGTACTAGCCTATGGTCGGAATCTTAGAAGAACTTCCTACGACTGTATGTTGAAATGCATTTTCAGCGCGTGTCTTCAGCGTGGCATGGCATGTTTTTTTAGCATTACTGCTTCCGCGGGAACATACAAGGCTTTGCACCTGTGTGTGCGAGGTGAGAGGAGTAAAACCATATTTTTTTTTCTAAGAAATGACCAGCTAACGGATTAATAGTGTTAACATTTTGGTTTCGTCGCCTTAAACTAGAGGATGCCCCTCGCGCTGCAGTGAGACCTTTTAAAAATATGGCACATATATAGGAAATGTCGACATATCATCTTAATATCAAGGTAAAAAACTAGCGTGCTAAAATAAATAGCGGATGCCTCCTCCAGATTCTATACACGCGGCTATAGCGTGCTAGTAACGTGGTATATTTCTAATACCGTTTTGTAAAAAACAGGATATAACTTAAAAATAAAGGGATTTCAACAAGAATAAAGGATATAATTCAAAAATGTCAGAACAACATATGCATAACCACATACGTACAAAAATTGTTTTCCAATTGTTTAGAAGTCTAACATCAACATTCCACAGAGCAACAACATAGCATAAATTACTTGTTCATAATTATCTGCATTAGCGACATCATCTTCCGATTCAAAGAGTAACCAGCAGATTGCAGTTCATCACCACGGCAAACATGGCTCAACATGTTCTTCCTTGTAAGGTGAAAAACTTGGACCCTTGAGCCGATAGGCTGAAAAAATAGCGGCCTAAGGCTATGAGCCTATGACGTTTTAGCGCGATATAGCACCATAGCAAGCAAAACTAGTAAATTTTAACGTGGAATCTCATGATATAATATAGCGTGCTTTTAGCGCCAAAATAGTGCTATGTTTTTTCCATGCTAAATATACAACAGAGCATAACCGGTTATGCACATATTATACAACTTTGGATATAGTTCGGTACAAAACATGATTTAGCAGGGGTGGTGTTTTGGCTCCCGGGAGCACACGCACCCCTAAATGGGTTTTAAATATTTTTTGAAATGTCAATTTCTTAAAAGAAATGTTCGTGCATAGATCTTAAAATCTTATGTGTTCACAAATTCGTTTCAGAAAAGACCAACTTTTTGTGACTTGTGTAATAAATACAAATTTGATGCTAAAACAAGACTTTTCACGAGCCATTTTTGTATTTTTACACATGACACAAAAATATATCGGTTTTCCGCGGAACGACTTTATGAACACATCGAATGTTAACCGCAGATTTTTTTCCAGATCTTGTGCGGCATTGCTTAATATGTTTTCTAAGTACCGGGTGCATATGCACCCTTTATTTAAAATGTGTTTTAAATTATTTTGAAATGTCAAAATTTTGAAAACAAATGTTTGCGCATAGATTTTAAGATCTTATGTGTTCACAAATTCGTTTAAGGAAACCGACTTTTTTGTGATTTGTGTAAAAAGACAAAATTTGGTGTTAAAATAAGACTTTTCATGAGCCATTTTTCTCTTTTTACGCATGACATAAAAAACATTGGTTTTCCGTGAAACAACTTTATGACCACATAGAATGTTAAAATGTATTGACGGATTTTTTCCAGACTTTGTAGGACATTTCTTTATTTGAAATGTCAGATGTTTTGAGAAAAATGTTCGCGCACATATCTTAACATCTTATGTGTTCACAAATTCGTTCTAGGAAAACTTTATTTTATTGTGACTTGTGTAAAACAGAAAAAAATTGGTTGGTTTAAACTAACGAATTCGTAAGCAAATGACCAGCTAACGGATCAACGGTGTTAACATTTTGGTTGATTCAAACTAGAGGGTACCCCTCCCGCTGCAGCGGGACCTTTGAAAAAATGGCACATAATAAATGTCGGTGGATCATCCAAATACAAAACGGACCATAACCCGCCCAGCCCAGTAAAAATGCATGTGCATTTGTGAAGCCCATTCCACTGACATATCACTCAGCCTATCTCTTCAGTCTGGCCCGCCTAATTTATGGGCTCAAACTCCGCCGCCGGAGAATAGATCAATAGTTGTATTAACCCGTGACCGTGAGCGGTTGATGGAAGCTATGCACCTGAATATGAGATTACACACAGTGTGACTATGTAGAGACAAAGTATGTCTGAAATAAATACCGGTGAACAGAAGCCCAGAGAAATAAATACGTTTTCTGAACTAATGGTGCGTGTGCAAATATGAGTATATATTCAGTTCTTCACAGATCATTAGCTAACATTCGTGCATATTATGGGCCTAGAAATTGGGTCACATCAGTAATGGAAAATTTATAAACTAGAAATATCCATAAATTACCTCTGAAGAAATAATTATAAAGCGCCTATACACTGCATGCTCTCCAGGTTTGAAGTGTGTCGGAACAATAACCGAATTCTGATACACATCTTCCTACATTGCCTTCCGGCTTTCTTTTAGGCCACTACTTTGACTCCTTGAAATTGGGTGACATCGGTAATTCTAATCCATATTTTGGCTCCCTGAAGCATATGCTCTTGATTTACAAAATGCATTTTGAACTATTAAAACAATTAAAACAAAAATTTCAGTGCTTGCAAAGTTGTTTCACGACAAATAGGCCTTTTTGTCGTGTCGTGTAAAAAAGACAAATTTCAGCGCTAAAAAAGGATTTTCATGTGGCATTTTTTATTTATTTTCTGCACATGGTAGAAAAAATATCGTTTTTTCTCGAAACTTGGCTTGCGCACATATAATATCGAGATATACAAGTCAATTTTTTGTTTGAATGATCTTGACATTTCTAAATGTTTTTTCTAGTGGCAGAAATAAACCCTTGCATGTGCCAAACTGAATTTTTCGAGCATGCATACGCTTCTTCTTAGTTAATGCAATTGCTAGTATAGACACTAAACATCACATGAAGCCTTTCTATGTGGTCGATCAAGCACAAGTAGAAGGTCTTCCTAACTTGTCTAGCGTAGGGATTTTTTTCGAGTGACCACGAGGGAGACTTTTGATGTCAATGGTTGGATAAACCATCCATCTTAACTGAATCGAAAAATAAATTATAGGTGCCCCTAGAGGTGCTGATTATATGCTTTGCTAGAAATATTGGGCCGAAAACATATAATAATTACGAGTGTAATATTGAATGTCTACTATGCATGTGTAGATCGTTTAGTGTTTGTGAACTTGGATATTGTAGTTTACCACTAGAGTCGTATGGAATAAAATAGCAAGATCTTACTAAAAAAATACATATATGCCAAGTCATGTAAGTACTACCGTGACTCGGCTAAATTTGGTGGATCTTCTTGCTTATGAGTTGTTATGCCCTGTTTACTCCAATAATATAAAAAATGGTTTTCAAAGCGACAAAATGCCCCAAGAAAGTTTTAATAACATTAATACACTATGACATCTAGATTATAGAGCACACCGTGAATCGGTCAATTTTCATGAAAAAATGATTGCATTTGTGGTCGTCACTCAAAAGACATGGATAATAGGACGATATACTGTAAATATAGTTTATGTGTGCTAATTATTTTTTTGCAGGAGACACAAAAAATACAATGTTTTTACATGGAAATCCATTTACAAATGTAACACTTGACCGACTACTTGATTTTATTCTATTTTTAAGCATGAGATTAAAAAAAAGGCCCATGAAATTGTTTTATCAATTATGGTGAAAACAAACATACTATTAAGAAAATAATATATCTCGTCAAAATTATAGTGTATGTATATTTTTAATAAAATGGAATCCAACAAAAAAAATGATGTGAAAAGTGAAAACTCACACTAGTCAATAAAAGGGTTCCATGATAATTGCAAAAAACAAGGTTCCAATAGATCACAGAAAATGTTCCAATATCGTGAAAATTAACCTCACTCATATGAATCCAACAAACATTTTGTATTCCTGAATAAAATGAGAAAACACTATTGAAATTTTATAAATTATCACTTATGAAAAGACCTTAACTCAAGAACTTTTTTTATCAAAAAAATATAATGTTCATATTATTTTTAAGTCATGCTTAATTTTTCTTTCAAACTTTGTTTTCCACATTTTTTTAGTTTTTCTTAATTATTTTTCAACATATTTAATCCGTTTTCACTTTTGTCACGAGTATGCAAGATTTATGTCTACATATCAAATTATGTTCACAGTACTCATAAGTGGTGCTTCTGTAAAATCATGAACGTATATGGTGCCATACGTACAATTACTTTTACACTAATAGCTAGAAAAGATATCCATATATTTCAAAGTGAATGTGCATGACTTGAGAAAAGGCTACGCTTTTCGAAATAAAAATATCCATGTATTTCAGAAAAATGTTCATGACATTTGAAATAATATTCATGTATCACACATTTAGGTACACACAAAGAAAAAAAGAAAACCAAATAACTGATTAGTATATCGTGCATATCATAATAATATTATTGTGTATGAAATTACATACGAAAATAAAACCGTGCAAAGTTACCATTTGTTTTCTTGGGCCTCTTCTAATGAGGGAGACAACTACACACGTATATTTCCTTCTGGGTTGGGTCCAATGAAACCCATATGAGAGTGTGTTCCTATTCGCCAACATTTAGGGTGCGCCGTTGTCCAACCGCTTGAAGGAATCACCTAAGAGCATCCTCAATGCACAATGCTTATTGAACCGCTTAACTCATAAAAATAAATGGAAAATATAAAGTAGCAGAGAAGCGCTTGCACCTCCCAACATCGGGCTAGCTCGGAAATCACTAGAAAAAGGGTTCCCACTAGAAAAAGGGTTCCCTTTGCAAAGGGAACCCAGCGGACCATCTCCTGCTGACAAGTGTCACCTTCTCCTTCGTGTGCTACCAACAGTTGCATGCATTTTCGTCAAGTGTCACAACCATATTGAAAGTGAGGAGCAGGAGAGAGAAAGGGCACGGGTGAGAGTGCAGCTTTTTTCCTTTTATTTTTCAAAACCGAAACTTCAAAACGAAATATATTGAGAACCGTTTATCCAAATTATAAACCGTTTTCACTTTTGAGCTCCTCGTGTTGAGATCTTCAAAACTAGATCCCATGTTGATAGGTTTCGACGAACTTTTTTTTTAATACTTCCGGTTATGTATAGTTGTACAACCTGTTATGTGTTGTTGTACTCTAACTTCTCTGTACTTTGTACTCCCTGTTTTTCTATACTTTTTGTATGATGAGAGAGAAGGGATAGTGAGGTGGGAGGACAGCTTTTTCCCTTTTATTTTTCTAAATCGAATTTTTGAAATGAAATATCTTGAGAACCGTTTATCCGAATTACGAACCGTTTTCACTTTTGAGCTCCTCGCGTCGAGATCTTCAAAACTAGATCCCATGTTGATAGGTTTCGACGAACTTTTTTTTGTACAACCTGTGTCTGTGTAGTTGTACAATCTGTGTTTGTACAAACTGTGTTTACGTAGTTGTACAACATGTGTCTGTCTAGTTGTACAACATGTGTCTATATAGTTGTACAACCTGTGTCTGTACAATATGTGTCTGTCTAGTTGTACAACATGTGTCTGTACAACCTGTGTCTGTCTAGTTGTACAACATGTGTTATGTAGTTGTACAATCTGTGTCTGTACAACATGTGTCTGTCTAGTTGTACAATTTGTGTCTCTCTAATTGTACAATCTGTGTATGTACAATATGTGTTTGTCTAGTACCTGTGTCTTTTTAGTTGTACAACTTGATTTGTGTAGTTGTACAACCAACCTGTACTGTATAATTGTACATCTCAGAATTTTAGATTTACGTGTAGATCTGTACATCCGTGGGAGATTCTGTACAACTTGTACACTCGAATTTTTGTACATCTCAGAATTTTTTGTGTAGTTCATACACCGTCGGTCTACGTGCTATGTATTGTCTATTCCGTATTTTGTACATCTCAGATTTTTCGAATTATGTACATCTCTATTTGTATTGTACTCCGCACTAGTACTATTTATATCGTTCCTGCCAGCACGTGTGTGGCTGTCGCGGGTGTACGCGATCTGTTACGCACCGGCAGCCTCGTCGCGCGTTCGCTGGGTATGGACGCAGCGGACTTCGATTTCGCTAGCTCCTCGCACCGTCGCCACGTGTCGTCACGAGGCTAGCTGAGTTCCCTTTTAGAAGGGAAACCTTTTTCTAGGTGTACCCGGCTAGCTCTTATTTTGGGACCCTAATCAAACTCGGTCGTACCTGCACTTTCCATGCCGATAGGAGGATAGGAGGCAAAACGAGTAGCGCCGACGATCTAGTTTTGCGGCCGGCGCCCGGGATTGAAGCGATTAACTGCTAATGGACCGAGATTTGAACCCTGGCTCGGTAGAGAAGCATCGCGTTGTGGATGCTCTAATGGGCCGTATTATCGCAACCTATCGAGATATTGTTTTAAAATTTAAATATCTTAGAAAAATTTAGGGATTATTTTCAATTATATAAAGTGAACCCAGGTGAACCATTTTTAAAACTCTTTATGAACTTTTTTTCCGTACCCATGAACATTTTTCAAATACATGACCACGTTTCAAAATATGAACATTTTTAATGTAAAGAAACAAAAAATAAAGAAATAAAAGGAAACTAAGAGGAATAAAGAAAAGGAAAAGCCTAACCATCAGCCGGGGATCACGCGATTCCATCCTCCGCCTTGACGGTGCGACACGCGTCCCCCTCTCGTGGCAAAAAAGGGACGAGACGCACAGGGGCCCACCACGTTCTCAGTCCCCCTTATCCCTTCCTTTCCTCTGCCTCTTCCGTTCTCATCTTCTCCACCGAAACAGCACATCGCTTGGGCCCACCTGCACGCCCCCGCCGCCCTTCTCTGCCGCTGCCTCCCTCCCCCCTCCCCCCGCCCAGCTGTCCCCCCACCATGGCCACCGCTGCCTCCTTCCCACCTCCACACAGCCTTCTACCCCACCATGGCCGCCTCTGCCTCGTCCTCTAGATTCGCCGCCGCACTCAGGCGAGGCTGCGCCGCCGACCGCCCGGTCTGCTGATGGCGCCGCCGCACCCCCATGGATTCCGCCGCCGCGCCACTCCCCCTAGGCTTCCTGTCCCACAACCACCGAAGCTGGGGCAGCAACATCTTCCGCCAGCCCGACACGGACGTTGCTGCGAGTCAGGGGCGGCGACGCTGCCACATGCGATGAGACAACAGCGACGGTGTTACAACCAGCAACGACAGTGCTACAAGCGGAGTCTATCGATGCTCCCTATGGTGTCCAGCAATGCTACCGGCAGTGCCCAGCAATCGGTAGATCGAATTGCTACAGTCGAGCAGCCTGGCTCCTCTTCGTCAATAAATTTCTTGCCTTTTTTTGATGTGGTGCAAAATTTGGATGCTTTTGTAGCATAATGTTTCCCCTTTTAATGCAAATGCAAAGAGCATCTGTAGCAATTCTATTCTTCACACGATGCATTTTTTTTTTGATATGGTGCAAATGTTTGGAAGATTTGTAGCAAAAAAAATCCCTTTTTTATGCAAATTTGTAGAGCAATTGTAGGACGTTTCTTTTTCACATCAATTTTTCTGTATGTGGTGCAAATGTTTGGTAGTTTTGTAGCAAATTCCTCCCTTTTGATGCAAATTTGTAAAACAGATGTAGCAATTTTCTTTTTTTATGCATTCTATCTTTCAAGAGGTGCAAATCCTTCGAAGCTCTCTAGCAAATTTATTCTCCTCAATGCAAATCCATATAAGGTTTGTAGCATGAAATTTTTGGGCTTTTCAATCTGTCCATGGCGGCGCCGGCGATGGCCGGAGTTGGGCGTGGAGGCATGGTGCTCCCAGGACACAACGACCTTGCTGCCGGGGGGGGGGGGGGGGGGTGGAGGCGTGGTGCTTCCAGGAGCACAACGACGTTGGTTGGAGGGTAGGAATGGGGTGCTGCCAGCCGGTTGCAACTCCGGTGACCGGCGGTCGGGATGAGGTGGTGCTAGGGTGCTGCAAGGAGCGGGGCCGCGCTGCTGCCCGCGTGCGGCGGTGCTACACACGACGGAAAGGCCATGCATCACAGGCGGTTGCGGCCTCGATACTGCGCTACTGGTTTGAAATTGCCAATTTCAAATTGGGAATTTTTTCAGCTCACGTGGGGTTGACCTGAGCGGACTCGTGTCAGACGCTAGAGGCCCTCCGATCCCCCGGGGACACCTAGCACTGCCCTAAAGAAAAACAGAAAAGAAATATAACTACGTACGTACGATTTCAACGCTACACTGCGACGGTATTTTCGGACTGGAGGAAGTAAGAAAAAAGGTAAACGAAAAAACCCGCCGATATGGGCCGGCCCACCAGCGCCACCCGCAGGCGACGCTTCTGCGCACAATTTATAGGATTTGCCCGCGAGGTGCGGACACCGCAGCGGGCTTGTGCATTTGAGAGGCCTTTTGGATCATGTGGGTATTATTGAGTAGAAGCGAATGATTCATGTTGGGGGAGAGCCCGTGAAACATGGGACAATGGTGTCTTCACGGCATTCCATTTTGGAGCAGTTGACCATCTCCATACTACGATCATAGCCACAGCCATCCCAGTCCACTTGTGTTTCCCGCGGCTTTGCTTGATTTGTGTGTGCAACCGACCATCGATAGCTTTAAAACGCTGTGCGTAGTGAAGGTTTACATAAGCCTTGTCCAGCTAGGCACACTATCAGCTGTACTGATGTACTATGCTAGCTAAAAAAAACGTTGTTAACAGGGGAATGATCCCTCCTTTGGTCATACGTTGTTAGGTAGATGAGATACCCGGTTTATTCGAGCGCACGCAGCTGGGACTCGAGTTTTTCTCGAGCGCGCACAGCTGGGACTCGAACCCGGGTCGGCTGGGCGCACACTCGCTGCCACTGCCACTGAGCTATCACTCAGTTCTCAACTATGCTAGCTAAGGTAGTATTACTAAGAGCATCTCCAACAGACGCGCCAAAAACGCCACGCGCGCGAAATACCGGCCGTTTCCCGCGCACGGGGCCGGTTCGCGCTCTCCAGTAGACGCGGGAAACTTCCGCCGCGCGGGAAAACGGTCCAGCGCGCTGGACGAACCGGCACGCGCGGCGTCATATATAGCGCCGCGCGTCCAGCGCGCTGGACACAAACGCGCCACGCAACCACCTCTCTCTCTCTCCCGCGCGCGTCTGGATAGTTCCAATCTTTTCCCCACCTCCGCCCGCGCCGCGCCGCCGCCACCATGCCGCCGCGCCCGAACGGCACCTTCACGTCGGAGATCCGGTCCGGCGAGGAGCGCGTCCAGCTCGGGACGTTCGAGACGGCGGTGGAGGCCGCCCGCGCCTGGGACGCGGCGGCGTGGGCGCTCGGCCGCTCGCGGCGCCAGATGAACTTCGCCGACTGCCGCAACGCCGAGGAAGCGCGCAACATGGCGCCGCCGCCGTGCCTCGTCACCGACGAAGACCGCCGCCTCCACCGCCGCCGAGCGATGCTCAGCCTCGTCGCGGAGCGGGACCAGCGCGCGGTTGCGGACTGGTACCGGAGCCACCCGCGCGAACACCAGCTCGAGGTGGAGCACTGGAGCACCGCCGCGGCGGAGCAGCGGAGCGCCGCGCCGAGCGCCGCGAGAACAGGGAGGCGCGGCGCCTGGCGAAGGGGGAGGCGGAGGCCGAGCTCGCGGCAGGCCGCGCGACCTGGCCCGCCGGCGACGAGCGGTGTAGCGCGTTGGAGGACGAAATCTCCAGCGACACCGCCTCGGATTACTCGGACTTCGAGTTCTAGAGTTGTAGTTTCTATTAGGTAGTTTGTAGTAGTTTGTATTAGGTGAAAAATCGTCAAATCTATCGAACTAAGTTTAAAATCGTTTAAATTTGTGTTGTTTGTATTTATTTTGTTGCAAAATTTGGCTCTGGAGCGCGTTTTTTTGGGCGTCTGCTGGAGCGCTGCGTTTCGGCGCGCTAAACTATAGCGCTTCTGGAAAAGCAAAACCGGCGCCCCGCGCGCAAAAACGCCTTTTTGGCGCTGCAAAGTAAATATAGCGCGCCACGCCGAAGCGCGTGTGTTGGAGATGCTCTAACTATGGTGTTAATCAGCGACCACATAGGTCTATTGTATGTGCCACTGAAAATGTATAGTGAGCTATTGGTGTGTTTCGTCGGTTATTTGTGTTGGACGGACAAAATGGGTCATGTTGATGACAGAAAATATTGATGTCACTTGTTTGCGTCAGGATATTTATGGGCAAAAAAAATAAAGGTAAAGCAATGAAACGTACATGGGGTAACAGATTTTTGTAGCACATTTGACCCTAAAGCGATGGAACCATAGAGAACAGAGCTCTTTGACTCATCGACTCACTTTCAAGTCTAAGCTCTAAAGCCATATATAGGACGAATCTCTGTTCAAGCCCATTCAAGATAACGAGATCTAAGGTCGCCCAAATCTTCCAAAAAAGCAGCAAAAGTATGCCTCGCTTGTAGCATTTGCGTCCGTCCAAAAGAAGATCCAAGCCAAGTACTTTGGTCTAAATTTTTAATAGCACCGTCAGCTAAAGTGCTAACGCACATGATCACGACCATTACTTGGCTAAACTATTCTGCTTTCTCCAGATTTAATAACCTGTTAAGAAAACAAACAGTTAATTGTGTTATTTCTCTTGACCACTCGACGGGTCGTGGATCTTCGCAGTCGATCGGGATCGAACGGCTCATGGTCAGCATCATGGAAGCACAGAGGGATAAGGCCGCATGCCATGCCATGCTTAGTTCTGTGCGCTGGAATGATGGCAGCCGGCATTGCTGTGTTCAGGGGCGGAGCTAGGATTTGGATATAGGGGGGGGCGAAGCTATCGTGTTCGCCCTTGACGTATTGTATAGGAGGAGATCAAGTGTAAAAATTAGCATATATATTATCAGACGTTTGTCTTACATTAATATAAATAATCTTAACTTCTGCATAGAGAAGAAACTTACAATTCTTATTCTTGAAAAGGAGGTTGAAACCTCCGGCATGTATATCAAAGTGCTACACACAACAATTATAAGAAAACAGGCGTACGTTTGGCAACAAAATATAGCTATTTTCTCTTAATTTGAATATAGTTCTACTATTAACAACGAATTGATGTTAATTTGGCACTAGCTAGATTGAAGATTGATGCAAATTGGCATAAAAAAGTAATACTCTAGCGAATAATTGTAAAACTGGAAGAAAATGTACTACTTCGCCTAGATTAGCAGTACGTGTACCTTAGACAAATTTCCTGGCGGTGAGTCGATTGTAGGGAGATGTGCAACAATCGATCGGGCAACACTGTATCCGGCGGCCGGCGTACTGGTGGCCAGACGGCTGCCTATACCAGTTGCTAATCAAATCCATGTCCGGCGGCTTGCGAACAGGGTCAGGGGGTGGCGGCGGCGGCAAGCGATTCAACAGTTTTTCAGCGAGGTCGATGCATGCAAGTGGGGAATACAATCAGGCTTCCACGATCATTGCAGTTGCCTAATTAGTTGTAGTAGTGGGCTGGTTTTCTGGCTTTGTTGCCTGTAATTACATGAATTACTATGGGCTTTATGCTCAAATACTATCATGTACTGCCATTGGTACAACTATTAAGTTGTGTATAAATCCTTGGGGGGGGGGGTCGGACCCCTGCTAGCCCCCCCCTGGATCCGCCCCTGGCTGTGTCTATACGGTCTTATTATTGGATCCAAGTCCGTCTTGTCCCCTCAGATCCCCTAATGTACGGATGGCATGCATCATCACAGTTCAGAGTTAGGACATTCCTGATGAGCATGTTTGTACTGGAGAAGGGGCACGCATGCAATTATTTGTCTCACTGTTGGTTAATATATACAGCCCACATCTGAACTTTATGCCTCTTCATTTCTTCAAGGCAATGCCCCGTCATGCGAATTTATTTCATCTGTAAGTACGTAGTAGGAGATGAGGCCAAACTAATTACTTAAACCAAAAATGTGCGGCGGAGATCACTCTCACAACCACTACTAGGGAAAAGTCTATAGATGCAAGGTTGTTGCTGACGGGCAAAAAAGCCGTGCGTCAGTGCTAACATGCGAAAAAAAAACGCGCGTCGGTAGTGCCCTGATACCACTGACGCAAGGCCTAAAGTGCGCGTCAGTGGTAAGTGGGTCCCGCAGCGGTAGCCGAGAGAGGCGTACCGCTGACGCGCGGAATTGCCGTGCGTCAGTGGTATCCAGGATACCACTGACGCACGCACCAATCCGCCCGTCAGCGGTACGCCTCCCCTGGCTAGGACAAGACGCCCGTGCAACATTAGGACCCCTGCGGCTCGGCTAATCGTGATGCAGTTCGTTGAACGTTCCTTCCTGGAGAATAAGGACAAGACGACCTTTCTCGTGCCTTACTTTCCCGAGTAAGTCATTCAATTCGATCGCTAGCCGCCACAAAATAATTCCGTACATTTTGTAGAATACCGATAGTCACTTTTTGACAGGAACGAGCACTGCACCCTCATCATGTTGGACCTGGAGGTATCTTCAGCCACATACTTGGACTCGGGGAGGGATAAGAAGAAAGACTACACCAATATCAAGAATGTTCTGAATGATGCTCTCACCGGCTACGCCTTCAAGGGGGGTAGTTAAAAAGAAAAATACCAAGCAAGGCAACCTTGTATTCGGTCACAAGACAGACTTCCTATGTGCCAAGCAGGCGGAGCACAGCACGAGTGAGGCCTACTACGCCATAATGTACATGAGGGAGTTCGTAAGGGACCAGGACAATCTTGCGTTGCCATCTCATCTCCGAAAAAAGTACAAATTCGTATCGGACTACGCTGATTACGAACTCAGACAAGAGTTTGGTCGTATCCAGCGCATGACCGTGCGAATCATCCAAAAGAATATTTGCGGTGGCGATGGGACATTCTACCACGGCTTACCAATACCACCTAACCGCGAGATAGAAAACCGCTTGGAAGCGCAAGGTGAAGACAGGCCGTTCAACTCGTTAGAGGGCTTCCGCCCATTCCCGCCAAAGCCGAAGACGAAACCGAGCAACAAGCAGTGATCGACGGTTGATCCCTTAGTCCGTTACTGTTTCTAGCGATCGATTAACTTATATGTCTTGTAGACGTTATTCGTAAACTTGTTGCTGTTTTTTTTACTTTCTACGAACATGCTATCTAGGGTTATATATGAATCGTGAATTCCTAATTATGTTGCTTTTAAATATTGGGTGCATGTGAAATCCTTGTTCCGTTGAACTTGTCTCGTTTCGTCTACTTTTAAGTGCCAAGGATTAAAAATATTGTGGCGCTACGTGATACGGGATGGTGCTAGGAGCCTTGTAATATGCACGAATATATCATTTTATGCATCCTACTTGGCTCGCTAGCACCATCTCTGTAATCTGCGTGTGCCACACTTCAAAGTATATATGAGGCACAAATCGAATCATTTCTTGTTTTGTTTTGTCTTTTTCGTTAATTAGAACTCTTGCTTTCTTTTTGCCTAATACTTCTATCCGTGTCTTGTGTGCAGAGAGATCATGAAGAAGTGGTATGTGGTGTACGAAGATAGGGTTCCAGGAGTCTATGATGAGTGGGAAGACTGTCTGAATCAACTGAACAAGTTCAAGGGCAACAACTACAAGGGCTACAGGAGTAAAGCGGAGGCGAAAGCTAGGTGGTTGAACCACCGGCTAGAGGAAGAGAGGAAGAAATGGATGAAGTCCAACTTCATCGTCATCCCCTTCTTGCTCATCGTCATTGCCACTCTCTTGTATGTGATTGTAGTTTAGATGACACTACTTGCTTTCGAAACCTTTGCGAGCTTAAACTATCGACTCTCGAGATGTATTTGTGTATGATACAATATTTGATCACTTTGTGGTATATTTGTCGGTTTGTAATGCATATGTGTGATCGGTGAACAACAACCAATTTGGCCACTTGTCTATTTGTACTACTTGATTATTCATTCTGTGCATTATATTGTATTTGCCAACTGTATACGCATATATATACGCTGGGGCAGAAAAATAATAATTTCAGAAAATTATAGCACTGACGCACGGCATAGGATACTGCTGACGGACGTCGTATATTCGGACAGACTACCTCTAGCGTCCGCACTTAAGCTACCACTGGCGGGCGCCCGCACGTGAGTGGTATCAGAGCTACCACTGACGCGCGCCCCGCCCGTTAGTGGTACGAGTTACCACTGACGAAATAGCGCTGGAACAGTAGCTGTTTTCCCTACCAGTGAACGAAAAATCGGAGGGAAGAACGGGAGCTAGCCATCGCTGCACATCAGTGTCCCACTTGCATCTTTGATTCTTTCGCCACATGCATGATTGTCCAGCATGATAGAGCTAACGAATCCACAACCCAAGCTACAGTTGCTTAATTTGGTCCATCTATGTAAGCCATACGCACACGGCCGGATTCAGCTGTTGCATTGGTAGAGACATTACCTCTATATATTAAGTTGGAGCAAAATCACGTCCTGAGAGCGCTCCGCGCCACTGTACTACTGTAGCTAACACTGTGCCCCGCTACAGTAGTACAGTATCGCGATCCAGGCCGTCCACCAGCGATCGGATGGTCCATAGGAGACGTCCGTGATGCTTTTTAAAAATACCCCCTCAATTATCTTGAAATCAACCCGCAGTCTAACTTTCCACGCTACGAAGGACTTAAATGTAATTTGGTTAAAACAAAAGGACCTCTGTGAAAAAACATCGCCACTTCCCCCTCCTCTCTCTCCCGCGCGGCGCGGAGGGCGCCTCCGCCCGCCGACACGCGACGCCGCCGTCCCGCACCTCCCCACTCGAATCCGACAGCACGGCGACCTTCGCCGTCGTGTCCTGCACCTCCTCACCGAGGGAAGCTTGCCGGGATGGCCGGAATCGCCGCCGCCTTCTCCTTCTTCATCGCCTCCGGCCGTCGGTTGCCACCGTCGATTTCGACGATTCCGGCGACCATTTTGGCCACAGCTCCGCCACCATCCGGGTCGCCGCACGCCGGCGCGTCAGACGCGCGTACACGCGCTGGCCCGCTCGCCCTCCTTCGACCCCTGCGTGCTCGAGATGGCCACAGCGCCATTGCTGACGTCATTTTATGACGTCAGCGCTGATTCCTGCCAGAATTTCAAAAAATTCCATAAAAAAATATAAGCTGCATGTGGGGCCCACAGTCAACATTTTTGAAATTACAAAACATCCTAAATTATGTTGGAATCAAATATATACGGGTCAACAAAAAATGTATTTAATCATTTAAAAGGTGTGAGAAAGAATACAATTTTTTTTTGGTAGAAGTTAAATTACATCAAAAGCAAATTTATGTGCAACAACAAAAATACATTTAAGTGTAGAACGTAAAAACATGAATCTTTGTATTGATTTTTTTTCCTGTTTTTCATGTTATTTATGATTTCTATTTTTTTTGTTTGAAAGCTTACTGTAGACCTATATATTTTTGTACATACAAAATTGCTGAAATTTTGAAGCCCATTCAAACAACAAATTCCAACTAATTTGAACACTCTAAATTCGAAAATTACAACAAAAAAATAAAAGAAACCAATTCTCTTTGCAACATAAAAAATACACACTATATTTCCACTAATTACAGAGCTTAATCGAATATATCAAACTACAAACACAAAGCTATATATTTTTGTACATTCACAATTACTGAAATTTTGAAGCCCACCCAAACAACATCTTCCAACAAATTTTAACACTCTAAATTCGAAAATTACACCAAAAAAATCAAAGAAAACAATTCTCTTTGCAACATATCTAAACCAAAAAAAACAAAGCATTAACACCTACCTAACTTTTTTATTCAGTAAAAAGAATGCTAACTATTTATAGGGAAAAAAAATATATTTAAACATACCAATTTAATAAATACTATGAGGAAATATTCAAACCAAACATTCCCTCTAATTACAAACTTAAATTAAACAATCCAATTTGATAATTATTTGGATACAATCTAAATTAATTTACTCCAATTACGGAATTCATTTCGACAAATGCATATTTCTACCATTATGGACTTATGTTAAATATTAATGTGAGAACATAATTTTAACATTTTAATTCATTAGTTATTTAGATAAATTCCAATGAGTGCTTCCACCCCCATAGACTTAGGTCAAATATTAATGTAAGAATACAATTTTAACATTTTAATTCATTGGGTATTTAGATCAACTCCAAACAACAAATTTCAGCGAATTTCAAATTTCTTTAAACCCAACAGGTGCGGCGCAACCAAATTTACCTAGTCTTCTTCTTATGACGTTACAGCTAGGTAGCGAGTCCACCGCACGTACGCTTGGTTCGTAGCTACGTGCGGCGTCCTTGTTGCTGGATTGCTGGCCTTTTATGTGCTATGCTCTCATGGCACAGTGGTCTTGGGTCAAAACAATGCTGGACGAGAAGGCGATGCGCACAATGGAGTACGCACAACTTGTCCGAAAAGACATGCGGATTAGGATGAGAACAGTTGAAATGTTGGTGGGCCCAAGGTCTAATTCACTGTGAGACCACTATAATCTAACAACTTGATTTTTTTTTAAATGAGCATCTCTCTCCGTTTCTCCCTGTCCCTTTCCCTCTCTCTCTCATTGGTTAGGCGCCTCTACGGGGAACCATGTTTAAAGCTCTAAAATTCTCAAATAATGATCATGGGTGTAGAGGGATCAAAATGCCTCATGGATCTATTTACAATCGAGTGAGCTCTTTTATGGTACCCAGGGATAAATATAGGCCCTCCAATGGCTGGGTCCAACCGTCTATTTACAATCGAGAGCTCTTTTAAAACCAGTCGGTCAATATTTTGACTATTTAACATGGGTATGTGTGGGCGGAAGTACGTTGGATGGACACATGTGATTTTATTTTACTCGACGGTATTCGATGGATATAGGTGATTTTGTTTTATTTGCCAATCTTGTGGTGATCATGCAAAAACACTATCTTCGAATTATGACCATGCGAGAAAGAGAAACTTTAAGGTACCAACCAAACTAATAAGTATCATCATATTTTTTCTGATCCAATGGCTACTAATACTATTGCGTCTTATAGCAGGTAATATCGTATCGACGAGGCATACAAGGCCAGTATAGACTTTACAAAAGAAAGAAAGGGAATGATAAAATCATTAGAGTACAATAGTATTGAAGGGATAGAAGTTTTTTTTCTTTCAAAATAGGAATTGATGCACACATCCATTTTATAAATTTAAAGTCTAGTTCAAAGTAGTCATAGTACTCACGAATATAAGAATCATGGGTCCATAAAGTGAAAACAAAAATCAGTCAACTAAAGTTAGAATTAGTAAGGCTAATTATCATCTCGCAACATGTAGAGTAATCAACTAAAGATAGAATTAGTATGGAGTATTATGTTTGCTCAAAGGTCTTATGATCTACTCCCTCCGTCCCAGTTTATAAGTCCGGTGCGTATCTCTAGGTCGTGAATTTGACAATATAATGTATATTTTATAATATAAAAATTATACCATTAGAAAATAGAACATCTGAATTTTCTAATGATATGTTTTTCATAATATATATCTTGTATTATCTTGGTCAAATTCACGACCAAGGGATACGTGTAGGCCTTATAAACTGAGACGGAAGGAGTACAAGACAAGAGGTATGTGCATATTGGAACAAATGAACACTTGTAGCAGACATTTATCTCAAATGCACATGTTCTGCCTGGTAGCAAGGACACACTTGGCAACATGTATCTGATGGTGTCCCATAAAGTGAAAACAAAAATCAGCCTCTACGGGGAAGCATGTTTAAAATTCTGAAATAATGATCATGGGTGTAGAGGGATCAAAATGCCTCATGGGTTTATTTACAATCGAGAGCTCTTTTATGGTACCCGGGGATAAATATGGGCCCTCCAATGGTTGGATCCAACCGTCTAGATTAACCTGTACCGCTGGAATTCGAGTCCTAGCTGATGAGCAGTATAGGAGTGCACTGCTTGCCGAGAGGCCAGCAGTATATTGATAAGAGGGCATTTTAGGTAGATTGAATTTTGTGGCTCGGTGGACTCGATCGTTCTCCTCCTAGCTTCCCTTCAAAAGAAAAATCACCTCTGCTAGGGTTCCGGCCACAATCCCGTCCTGCCCACAGCCGTCGCAGCACACCGGCCAAGTCACGCTTCATATCCGGCTACCCTATGGCAGTCTCCTCGGCCGAAAGGGGCTTGGTGGGCCCAAGGTCTAATTCACTGAAACCACTATAAACTAGCCACTTGATTTTTATTTTAAATGAGCATCTCTCTCTGTTTCTCCTTGTCCCTTTCCATCTCTCGTTGGTTAGATGCCTCTACGGGGAACCATGTTTAAAGCTGTAAAATTCTCAAACTAATGATCATGAGTGTAGATGAATCAAAGTGCCTCATGCGTCTATTTACAATCGTATGTTTGTTTTTAAAACTGCTCGGTAAATATTTTGACTATTCATCATGGGTATGTGTGGGCGGAAGTATGTTGGATGCATATATGTAATTTTGTTTTACTCGACAATGTTCGATGGATATATGTGATTTTGATTCATTTGACAATGTTTAAAGCTTGTGGTGATTATGCACAAAAAAGAACTTCGAATCATGACCATGCGAGAAAGAGAAGTTTTAGTACAACCCAAACTAATAAGGATTATCGTATTCTTTCTGATCCAACGGCTACTGATACTATTGTGTCTTATAGCAGGTAATATCTTATCGACGAGGCATACAAGGCTGATATAGACTTTACACATCATACAATAAAGAAGGGAATGATAAGATCGTTAGAGTACGACAATAAGCAAGGGAAGCACAATTAGTAAGGCTAATTATCGCCTCAACTTACAGAGTAATCACCCTTATTATGTTTTCTCAACGATCTTATGATCTACAAGACAAGAGAGATGTGCATATTGAAACAAATGGACACTTGCAGCAGACATTTATCTCCAATGCACATGTTCTGCTGGTAGCAACAACACACTTAGAAACATGTATTTGATTGTGTCCACTCGAGGTGGTCTTTCAGGAATCAGGATAGAATTCTAAACTTCATCCTTGAGACCTACATCTCGCCTTTCATAAAAGCCGAGCTAATGATTAAAAGACGAAGTACTATACATGTGAATAAGATCGTATCAAAATTTAGCCTTTCTATGCCGGAGAATTACATCAAATCCACATCGAAAACAGAATCATCCATGGAAACACACGCACACATGAACCAATGCCATTCAAATTGGTTTAAGCAACCAAGCATGTATAACTAACATAGTAATAACCAACAATATCAGTTTACATTGGTAATTAAGCTGTAAGCTAGCACATGGCATCTTGTGTTGTTGCTTTTTTCGACGTTGTCCCGAAGCAACAAGATCCGTGAGTGGTGCGTCCATGGATTAAACAAGGTGACAGTTGGTAGTAGTTAACTCAGGTGTTAACCCTCCCAAGTGGATGAGCCCATGAACTTAGTCACGGTGCTGCGTGCCTCCATGGCATGGCAGAGGATCTAGATCTAGAAGATGACATATATATGACCATATGGGTGTCATTGAAGAATGCAACAACTACTGCCTAGGTATCCTCATATGGGCATGTGTCCTTACACTGTGCAATGCAGTTTTCCATAATGGTGTCTCTCTGGATCCATTAATTATTTATTTTACAACCTCAACTCACAGGACATGTCTCAGAAGTTGGTGGTATCTTTTCCTTTCGCATCAATTATTCCAAACTTTGCATTTTTTTTTCTTTCTCTTCCACCTAGAAAGACATAAATGTTCTTTAGTTAAGCACGATCGACCGTGTCCATTGTCAGATCGATGATGTAAGGGGTGTCTCGTCCAATCTATTTTCGTATTAGGTGTCAGTGTCATGTAATATTCAGATGTGTCTAGCCACAGTATGAGACCATGCCTAGCAAGCTAGTACTTGACAAAAAGAAAGAAAAGTAAGATGCCTTTCTCTACCAACCAGATTGCGGTCGCATGCACGGTAGCCTGAAGGATGATCGATCAGGATGTCTGGATACAATCGATGCATGGGCGCATGGCTCTCATGTTTAGGAACATGTCAGTTCAGATCATGGGAAACCATAGCATATCTATTCTTTTTTTTTTTTGCGAGGAACTTCGAATCTATTCATTAACTGTCAAGGCAGTACAAAAAAATCTAGAAGCAAAAAAAAAAAAAAACTTCCAGATCCCAAAGTTGTTTTAATCATATTCATGTTTTCACCTGTCAAATCGATCCGATAATACATATTTCAGTGCTATGTGTGTACACCACCCACGGTTCGTCGGTTCCTACCCTCCCACGAATAAGAAATGTTGAGGAACCTAAAATTATCCTTGATTTAAATGCTCCTTTGTTCAACGAAAAAAAATGAAGGAATAACATAAGAATATTTTTTCTACCATCAGGGGCGTACCTACACTATGCTAGCCGGTCTCACATGACACCGGGTAAAATCCATTTTCTTTGCTATATTCTGTACATTTATAGCGTGTGACACCGCTATCTCTAGGTGAAATTATGTATGACATGTACAATGACACCGGTGTAATTCTTCGCTGGGTCCGCCCTGTCTACGATGGCACTATCCATCTGTTTTGTTCAAAAGGAATAGAGTGAATGAAAAACACAATAAAATTTTATCTGTAATCTTCAAAGAAAAACATTTTTTTGACAGTCGCATGCACGGTAGCCTGAAGGATGATCGATCAGGATGTCTGGATACAATCGATGCATGGGCGCTTGGCTCTCTTGTTTAGGAACATGTCAGTTCAGATCATGGGAAATCATAACATATCTATTCAACCTTATCGAGTGGTCGGAACCTCCCATAGTTGTTTTAATCATATTCATGTTTTCACCTGTCAAATCGATCCGATAATACATATTTCAGTGCTATGTGTATACACCACCCACGGTTCGTCGGTTCCTACCCTCCCACGACTAAGAAAATATTGTAGAACCTAAAATTATCCTCGATTTTAATGGCTCGTTTGTTCAAACGAAAAAAAAAGAAGGAATAATATAAAAATATTTTTGTCTACGATGACACTATCCATCCGTTTTGTTCAAAAGGAATAGAGTGAATAAAAAACACAATAAAAATTTCTCTATAATCTTCAAAGAAAAACATTTTTTCGAAACTGTTCAAAGAAAAATATGGGCAATTTGTAATCCACTTAGACCTCTTTTTCGAAATCTTACGCAAGAAGATTGAGACTGAGGTCTTTACTGGTATAATAACACGAATTATACTTCTCATGTGGAATGTGTGTATCTTTGTTATGGAGACGGACGAAAACTCTTTGATGCAGAGTAAATGCTCTCTTTATTGAAAAAAATCCTATCGTTATCTCGTAAAAAACCAGAGGGGATAACATGCAAGGTACTATCCGAAAGAGTTTTATCCGAAATAGTATTTCGGAAATACGCCAGGTGTGAGACTAGCTACAAAGGCCACAGGTTGACCCATGTCAGCGGTTAGATTTAGCCAACATGGCCGAGCTTGGAGTGTGGTATGGAGAAATGGTCAATACCTGGCTAGCTAGCAGAAGGGCACCAGCGACGAATCATGGCACGTGTCGGGGGGCTACCCCGGGTAGGGTCATGGTGTGGTAAAAGCTATGCCTAGGTGTGGGCCAAGTTACAGTAAAACCGGCATAACTGGGCTTCAGAGTGCGGTGCAGGTGCAAACCGACATAGGCTTACCGAGATAACCTGGGCCCGAAGGGACCGGGGTACCATGCTGGTGCGGGCCAGCATGTACCGACCGAGACAAGGGATCCGGGATAAAGATCCGAGATAACATAACCGACATGTGTATGTCGGTAACTTGTATGTTTTTCTTATGTGCAGGGAAGGTTATTTGAGGAAGGAGAATCCGGCATATCCCTACCGGGTTATCCTAATGTCGGACAGAGGTCAGCGCTCCTGTCACATCCCGTCTGGCGCGGGAGCGCCTGACACGGAAGCGCCTGACACGGGAGCGTGCAGGAGACCGAGATGGCAGGCCATCATTCCACCGCTGACTCCGGTTTATCCAGGGACAGACTGCGAGGCAGAGGCATGGGCAGGCCCTGTCTTGTCTCTGACCGAGGGTACTTTCTAGCTGTGATGTAGAGCTGCAGGAGATGGGCATGCCGCGTCTTGTCTCTGACAGGAGGCACATCATGACATATCCTTGGCATGGCTACAGTGCACCGGGAAGGGCACTTCGGTAACTCGGTTTAGCCTATATATGTGCCCTCAACCCCTCCTGCGTGAGGGACGGTGCCCAGAGACAACTTTCTACCCGTAGCTTCATCTTCTTCCTTGTGTTCTTCCCCATTGTTGAGATATACAGCTCAAGCAGCTTGTACGCCTGGTACGAGATTTATACAGAGAGAGGCAGGCAGGAGTAGGGGTTTTACCTCCTCACGAGGGCCCCGAACCTGGGTAGATCGTGGTGTGTTCTAGTGCTTGTGTGTTCTTCGTGTGCGCTTCTTAGCGCGCTAGCCCTCCCCGGATCCACCAGCGTCCATCGGCCCCACACTTTAGCCATCCTATGGCATCTGCCGTGATACCACCACGACAGTTGGCGCCCACCGTGGGGCCAGCAGCGGCGCTGGTTGGTGTGACATTCCGGACGGGCTCCATCATCAACTCCGGCGAGCGCGTCGTTTGCGGGCTCGTCTGCAAGCTCGACGCGCTGAACTTCATCAGCGACAACGCTGGATGCTTCGGCAGCAGGCCGTTCCCGACGAACGGCTGCCTCATCAGCTTCGGCACCTTCGTGACCTACGTCGCCACCGAGGTTGTCTGCAAGTACCCCGAGCAGGTGCTTGTGGCGGAGGATCCTCCTGCTATCTGCACGGCTCGCGGTCGGCGTAGCGCTCGCCCCGGGAGCTGCGCAGAGGTCATGATGACCGGCACTGCGGCCGATGCCGGTAAAGGAGACCCGGCAAAAGAGATGCCGGTAATCCTGTCGTGGGTTTGTCACGTCAGGTGTCATAGATGACTTCGTAGGTGTGGGATTATGCGAGTCAAGCATCTCCGAGCTTGGGATCGCAGGAACAAAGATCAACACAGATTTACCCAGGTTCGGCCCCCTCAATGTGAGGTAAAAGACCTACTTCCTGCCTACCCTAGATTGGTATTGATATGATAATCGAGGTGTTACAATGGAGGCGATCCGATCTGGTACTCGCCGTATGAGCTAGGGTTTGGGGCTTGATAGCTTGACCCGCTCTAAGTCCTGCGAGTCCTCTTTATATACACAGAGGCTCGCTAGGTTACAAAAGGAAACTTCCCCATAAGGAATACATCCACAGAGGCCTACTCGGAGACTACTTGGTCTTCACGTCCTCCGGGATTGTCTTCTAGATCTTTCCCTTATGGCGGTTCAATATTGGGCTTGCTCCCAAGTGGGCCTTCGTCCGTGCGAGTAAGTTAAGTCGCACTGGGCCGCGGGTTAATCCAGAAAGTATTCCCCCGACATTAGCCCCCAAGCGTGGCCTGAACTTCATAGTATTCTTGATCTTGAATGCTTAGGCCGCGCTTTTCCTTGTTTCGCGGCTTATAATTGTACAAGTTTGGCCTTGACTCGCACCTGGAAGATCATCTGACTTCGTGAGCTTTAGAGTATCCTGATAGCTTCAGAACTTGATGACGATCTATCTTCAAATTTTTGATGATAATATGATATAGCCCCCAAGGATTGAGAGGATGTTATGTGGTAATCATCTCAATTCTTCTCAGAGAACTCTGAAGGTCATCACCTGTAACTTGATATCATGAATAAAACAATTGTTAAGTTACAAGTAATTGTAATTGGTGTTGCCGTACTATAAGCAGTACATCGACCTCTAGTTAGGCCATCTGAATCCTTAAGTGGGCACTCGCGCGACTCAGTATTTCCTAGGAACATGTGTGTTCAGGGTCGAGAGCGGCCATGATAGGCAATCAAGCTCGATTGACGCCACACCCCAGTACTTTGGCCACATAATGCGAGTAGCAATCCAACTTAAGGTAAATTTGATAATTGCCAATAAATCGGCTGTTTCAGGGTAACAAAGACCCCAAGAAACATAATGATATTGCCATGATAGGCTAAGCTATGATAAGCTTTGATTATGATGACACATAAGGTCGCGCCTAGGTGGCAACCGAGTGTTATACATAGGGTTGGATCGCGCGTAGGTGGCGATCCATGGTGATACATGGGGTCGGTCGCGCCTAGGTGGCGACCAGAGATGATACAAAGTTTACGGCCGCGCCTAGGTGGCAGCCGGTTTCTGATACAAGGGTCGATCGCGCCTGGGTGGCGATCAGATGTTGCATAGGTCGCGCCTAGGTGGCGACCAAAGTTGAAGTTCTAGCCCTGAGTGGCTGTGATGATACTCAGCTATAAAGCTGGAAAGGATGATGCTTGGCTCTGATTAGCCTTTTCTTATGTATAGTACGGTCGCAGGTGTGCGACGTTCCAAGGGCGAGGTGCCTCGAGACGATCCTCGAAATCATGGCGTTCGCTGCTTTCTTCCCTTACATCCAGCAGGTAGTACGACCCATTGTTTAGCTTCTTGCTGATGATGTAGGGTCCTTCCCATGGAGAGGACAGCTTATGCATTCCCTTGTGATCTTGTTTAAGTCGCAGTACTAGGTCGCCTTCTTGAAAGGTGCGGGTTTTGATGCGTCTGGCATGATAGCGTCGCAAGTCTTGTTGATATACTGCTGACCTTGATGCTGCCAAGTCTCTAACCTCTTCTAATGTGTCCACCGAGTCTTGCCGAGCTATCTCATTATCTGTCTCGATGTAAGCCGCAACTCTTGGTGAATCATGTATGATATCGCTGGGCATGACTGCTTCTGCTCCATAGACCATGAAATATGGTGTAAATCCTGTGGATCTGTTAGGGGTTGTTCTCAAGCTCCACAGTACTGCTGGCAGTTCTTCCACCCAACATCCTGGAGATGCTTCGACCTTTTCAATAAGGCGCGGCTTAATTCCATGGAGAATTTCCTGGTTAGCTCGCTCAGCTTGTCCATTGCTCTGCGGGTGTGCTACTGACGTGAGGTCCAATCTTATCCCATTGTCTGCGCAAAATATCTGTGTAGCCCCTTCAGAGGTGTTGCTCCCATTGTCTGTAATGATACTATGGGGGTAACCGAAGCGGAATATGACCTTCTTCAAGAACTTGACTGCTGTTTCAGCCTCGCAATCTCCCACAGGTTCTGCTTCTATCCACTTTGTGAATTTGTCCACCATGACTAAGAGGTGAGTTTTTCCGTTTGAAGACCGTCTGAAAGGCCCTACCATGTCAAAACCCCATACGGCAAAAGGCCATGTGATGGGTATTGTGCGAAGTGCTTGGGCTGGCATATGATCTTGCCTAGCGTATCTTTGACATCCATCGCACACTCTGACAATTTGCTCTGCGTCTGCTAATGCTGTTAACCAGAAGAATCCATGTCGGAACGCCTTTGCCACCAAAGATCTTGACGAAGCATGATGGCCACAATCGCCTGAATGAATTTCGTGCAAGATTTTTCGTCCCTCTTCTGGTGAGACACATCTTTGGAATGCTCCTGATACGCTGCGCTTGTATAATTCGTTGTTGATGATTGTATAGGCCTTTGATCGTCGTATGATTTTGCGCGCCTCAATTTCATCGTCCGGCAGCACTCCGCGACTTAAATATGCCATGTATGGCTCTGTCCATCCTGGCTGTTCATGCAGGGCTGCGACTAAAGTTGAATCATCCTCTGGCTCTGCAATGTCAATTTCTGCTGGAGGTTTGACTGATGGATTGTGCAGTTCATCCAGGAAAACATTGGGTGGGACTGACTGTCTGTTGGATCCAAGCCGAGACAGGGCATCCGCAGCTTCATTTTGTCTCCGATCAATATGTTCAACTTGGTATCCAGTGAAATGTCCAGCAATTCTGTCCACCTCTCTCCTATATGCAGCCATGTTCGCATCCTTGCTGTCCCACGTTCCGGAGACCTGCTGTGCCACCAAGTCTGAATCGCCAAAACAGCGTATGCGACTGATGTTCATCTCCTTTGCTATACGTAGACCATGAAGCAGTGCCTCGTACTCCGCCACGTTATTTGTGCAGTTGAAGTGTATCTGTAACACATACCGCAGCTTGTCTCCCTTGGGAGATGTCAGAACAACTCCAGCCCCCGAGCCTTGCAACTGTCTTGACCCATCAAAATGCATGGTCCAGTATTTGGTTTCTGCCATGCTAGGAGCAACTTGGATTTCTGTCCAATCGTTAATAAAATCTGCAAGGGCTTGCGACTTAATTGATGTGCGCGGCTCGTAACTGATGTGATGTGGTCCCAACTCGATCGCCCACTTAGCGACTCTTCCAGTAGCTTCTCGATTACGAATGATATCTGCCAATGGTGCTGAACTCACCACAGTTATTGGATGCTCTTGGAAGTAGTGCTTCAGCTTGCGACTCGCCATGAACACTCCAAACACCAACTTCTGCCACTGTGGGTAACGCTGTTTGGAAGCTGTGAGGACTTCGCTCACGTAGTATACTGGTCTCTGGACAGGGTATTCCTTTCCGTTTCTTGTCTCTCCACAACCATGACAGCACTCACAGCGCGGGAATTTGCCGCTATGTATAGTAGCATTGGCTCTTTATCTTTTGGAGCCGCCAGAACTGGAGCATTGTCAATTGATGTTTCAAGGCTGTCAGAGCTTCGTCGGCCTCTGCGTCCCAAACGAAGGTGTCTGATTTTTTCAACAGTCTGTACAAAGGTAGTGCTTTCTCTCCCAATCTTGATATAAAGCGACTCAAAGCTGCTACGCAACCAGTAAGCCGCTGTACATCTTTTATCTTTTCTGGCTTTTGGAGATCCATCACGGCCTTTATCTTGTCAGGATTGGCCTCAATGCCTCTTTCTGATACTATGAATCCCAATAGCTTTCCTGCTGGTACTCCGAAGACGCACTTTGTGGGGTTGAGCTTCATGTTGTATTTTCTGAGATTTGTGAATGTCTCTGCCAGATCACCAATAAGATCCTGGCTAACTTGCGATTTAATCACAATATCATCCACGTAGGCATGAACGTTGCGACCTATTTGCTCATGTAGGCAATTCTGAATGCATCTTTGGTAAGTCGCACCTGCGTTCTTCAACCCAAAGGGCATGCTGACATAACAAAAAGCTCCGAAGGGTGTGATGAAGGACGTCTTTTCTTGGTCCTCCCTCTTCATCTTGATTTGATGGTAGCCTGAATAGGCGTCCAAAAAGCATAACAGCTCGCACCCAGCAGTTGAATCAATTACTTGGTCGATTCTTGGCAAAGCAAATGGATCCTTTGGACAAGCTTTGTTAAGACTGGTGTAATCAACGCACATTCGCCACGTACCGTTCTTTTTCATAACCAATACTGGATTTGCCACCCACTCCGGATGGTATACCTCTGTGATGAATCCTGCAGCCAGCAAGCGAGCTATTTCCTCTCCTATTGCCTTTCTCCTGTCATCATGAAAACGCCGTAGTGGCTGCTTCACTGGTTTAGCCGCAGGGTTCACTTTGAGGCTATGTTCTGCTAATTCTCTTGGTACCCCTGGCATATCTGACGGCTTCCATGCGAAGATGTCTTTATTTTCCTGGAGAAAAGCACGAGGGCCTTCTCCTGCTCTTCTTCCATGTGTGCTCCAATGCTAGTTTGCTTGGATGAGTCGCCAGGAACAAGATTTATCTGCTTAGTGTCCTGGGCCGCTTTGAATTTCATTGGTGGCTCGGCAGATGGCGTGGTAACCACACTCATATCGTTTGGGTCCACCTGCGACTTATAACCTTTTAGTTCTTCCGCGGCACAGGCGGATTCTGCGAAAGCCGCATCTCCTTTCTCACATTCTATTGCTTTTTCTCTATCTCCGTACACTGTGATGACCCCTTTTGGTCCTGGTATCTTCAACTGTAGGTACACGTAGCATGGCCTGGCCATAAACTTAGCAAAGGCCGTTCTTCCAAACAAGGCGTGATATGGGCTTTGGAATTTTACCACTTCGAAGCTTAGGAATTCACTTCTAAAGTTCTCTTCTGTTCCAAAAGTTACCCCTAGGGTTATTTTCCCCACTGGCCGTGCGGACCTTCCTGGGACAATGCCGTGAAATACTGTTGACGTGGGCTGCAGGCTGGAATCCTTGAGTCCTAGACGCTGGAAAGTATCGTAGTACAAGATATTAATGCTGCTTCCTCCATCCATAAGCACTTTGGTCAGCTTGTATCCTGCAACGTATGGTGCCACAACCAGTGCCAACTTGCCAGGTTCCCGTACCTGTGGCGGGTGGTCGTCGCGACTCCAGGTTACGCGTATTCTGACCACCTTAACCAAGCGGGTGTTGTTGGTATCACGGCGTTCACCTGCTGACTTCTCCGGCTCAATTTCTCTTCTCTTTTGGAGGTATCGATAACTATTGTGTGATACTGCCCCGTCTGCCTGGGGTTACTCGCGCCGTGCTGCCCAATGTTTGTGTTATGAGCCGCACTAGGGTTTCCTTCATGGGAATTCCCCCCGTTGTGTTGGCTCTCTTCTTTCCACTTTTTGTAATAATGGCATTGCGCCTTGGTATGGTCCGCTGGCCGTCCATCACCTGTCGCATGAAGGTCGCATGGCCGGTTGAAAACTTCTTGCATATTGATTGGACGGGAGCCGTATCCTCGACCCCTTCCACGCTGGCCTCTGAATCCTCCACGCGTATTGGCGACGAGCCCTGAGTGACCATCTTCGCTTTTGCGTTTGTTTTGACTCGTGTTGTTGTGGCTCGTTTGCTGCTGCTGGGGCTTGTTGGAGTTTTTCTTTCCTTTTGCAGCAACCTCCTCTTCTTCTCCGTCTGACGCGTCTCTGGTTTTATCTGAGCTGGCATATTTGTTAGCCGCAGCCATCACCTCGCTGAGGCTCTTGACTTTATCCTTCATGCGACCCAGCTTATGAATCAGCGGCTCAAACTTGCAGTTTTTCTCCATCACCAGGACGGCTGAGCTTGGTGGTATATTATCTGAGGAGTGTATTATTTCTGCCACCCTTTTCATCCAATGGCGACTTGACTCGCCTTCCTTCTGGACACAACGCTCTAAATCTTCTATATTGCAGAGTCGCTTGCAAGTTCCTTGGAAGTTCTTAATGAAGGCATCCTTCAGTTCCTCCCAAGTATTTATAGAGTTGGGAGGCAAATTTTGCAGCCATATGTGCGCTGCTCCTTCTAGCATCATGTTTAGGTAGCGTGCGCAGATCTCTTCAGATGCGTTTAGGATGCTCATGCCCATCTCGTAATTGTTGAGCCAAGTGGTTGGATCCATGCTGGCGTTATAGTTTGCCACCTTGCGTGGCCCTTTGAAATCTTCAGGAAAAGGTTCCGATCTGATCCTCTCAGTGAAACACGCGGTCCCTTGAGTCGCGAGGACAGGGCTGTGGGCGCGCCTGCGGGGTTATCTGCGGGCCGCTTTTGCATCAATGGCATTCGCCTGCGCTTCTGCGACTTGCTCCTGCTGCCTCTGTGCGACTCCTGACACATCCTCTGGTGGCCTGCTCTGGACGCTTCTTTCTGCTGTAATCCTGTGATTGGCTGGTACGAGGGGCAGCTGTGCTTCGGCTTCCGCCCTATTGGCTTGTTGCAGGACTGCCGTACTTAGCATCTGAATCGCGCGCCGCGCCTCAGCATTGACCGGGTCATCGCCTGTTGGTACCATCTGAGTCAAGATATTAGCCGCAGCATACATATTATCGACAGGGTTCTGGTAATGGCCCTGTGGGGTGTGAAACCTCCTTGGTTGTTGCTGGGTCTCTTGATTTGTTGGTACCCTTCCTTCCGCAGTCGTCTGGATTCCCGTCCCGCGGCTGGAGTGAGCGGGATTTCCACTGTTGGTTGAGTCGCGCGCAGCTGTGTTTGCGGGTCAACCTGTTGTTGAGTCGCAGCCAGCGCGGCTACTCTCTGCCGCTCCTGTTGGATTCCTTGGTTTATCTGATCGAGCCTGCGGCGCTCTTCTTCCATCCTTCGAACCTCATACAGGAGCTCGGCCCTGGCGGCCTCAATTTCTGTTGCACGGAGGGCGGCGTTCGTGGCTGACACAGGGACAAGAAGTGGGTTGCTTGGGGGTGCCGATGCCTCGGTTTCTCCAGCAGTTCCTGATGCACCTGCTCCTCCGGCCATGTAAACCGCGACTTGTGCCATCTCTTGATCTGGTGATGATGTGATTTCTGGTGGGTAACCCCAGCAACTTTCTTCAAAGGCAGGTATGATGGACCCAAACTCTTGCGAGTCCATGCTTTCCACGGATTCTTCCCCGTCATCGGCGACTTCTTCTACTGAATCGCCTTCCTGGACCGATCTAACGGACCTGCCACCGATGAAGCCGACGAAGACGTTGATGGATCCGAACGGGATGACGTGGCCGGTCTCCAAATAATCTGCTTCCGGCCCCCAGCTTGAATCGTCGATGAGGGGTGTGCCATTGACCGTGATGATACGGCCAACAACAAGATCTTCAGCTCCCTTCATGGATCCTGCGCGGAACGTGACGCTCTTGACCGCAGGCCCCACGGTGGGCGCCAACTGTCGTGGGTTTGTCACGTCAGGTGTCATAGATGACTTCGTAGGTGTGGGATTATGCGAGTCAAGCATCTCCGAGCTTGGGATCGCAGGAACAAAGATCAACACAGATTTACCCAGGTTCGGCCCCCTCAATGTGAGGTAAAAGACCTACTTCCTGCCTACCCTAGATTGGTATTGATATGATAATCGAGGTGTTACAATGGAGGCGATCCGATCTGGTACTCGCCGTATGAGCTAGGGTTTGGGGCTTGATAGCTTGACCCGCTCTAAGTCCTGCGAGTCCTCTTTATATACACAGAGGCTCGCTAGGTTACAAAAGGAAACTTCCCCATAAGGAATACATCCACAGAGGCCTACTCGGAGACTACTTGGTCTTCACGTCCTCCGGGATTTGTCTTCTAGATCTTTCTCCTTATGGCGGTTCAATATTGGGCTTGCTCCCAAGTGGGCCTTCGTCCGTGCGAGTAAGTTAAGTCGCACTGGGCCGCGGGTTAATCCAGAAAGTATTCCCCCGACAAATCCCGCGCCCAAGGTTACCAGATCGGCGAAAGTGCCGCAGGAAAGGAGGGAGAACCTCCCCGGTCAGGCCGGTACGTCCCATGTGCCGGTTAAGCCGGCTCACCTCGAGGAGATCATAGAGAAATTAAATTTGCCGGTAGCTGCCGGTACAGATGCTGCCCAATCAGAGGCAGAGTTGGAGGCACGGCGTCAGAGCTTGCTTCAGGAGGCTCTGGAGATGGCCGAGGTACGGAGAGAATTTGGGATAACTGTCCGTGAGTATAACCTGGCACATGGTTTTACCCCGGTAGCTGCTCGCCCTAGTCGAGTAGAGGATGTGCGCAAGAGGGGTAAAAACCTCAATGCCGAGTTGGCTAGAGATGGTAGATCTAGCTCCAGCAAAACTCCTAGTGCCTTATCGGTCGAAAAACCGATGTATAGTTCCCCTGCTAAGACTCTTAGGGCTGCCGAGGCAGCAAGAGCCGAGTTGTCTGGCTTATCCGGAGAAACTCTCCGCAGGCAGCAAGACCGAGTTAATGAGCTGGTAGCTGTGGCTACCCGGCAGAATGAGGCCTATCGCAAGGCCAACACAGTTGCAGGGGGTCCGATGTTGTTCACTCGGCTAGGGGAGCTAGTGGATCAAGGGGCAAGCTTCTTCACCGCATGTAGGTGGAGATCGTGACTGGAGTGTAAACTCTGGTAAGAGCAAACAGATGCAGGTGTATGACCCGGCGTGTGCCGGAAAACAGGTAGTTGGGCGAGGTAGTGCCGGCCGGGGTAGAAGCAATCCCGGTCTGGGCGGTCCTGGTGCCGGGGTAGTTAACTCGGCTGGCCGAGGTTATCCACCTCGGTATCCGACACAAAATCTCGCCCAGCAGCAGCAGCAAAATGTCGGGCATGTCCAGCAGCCGCAAGTTGTTGAGCAGGTGGCTAACCGCTATGATGACGGTTACTCGGCTATGGAGAAAGCCGGGTATCCGAGATATGAAGGTGCACTGGGATCTCGGTTGGGAGCTCGCCAGTTGTCACCAAATGACGCACGCTACAAGTTGGACAGAATTTATATGTCCGAGATGCTGGAAGAGCAAGGTCCACCTGGCCCTACCTGCTTTGGACCTCGGATCATGAGAGAGCCACCGGTGCGGCACTTTCAGTTGAACCGAGGTGCAAAAACATATGACGGCAGCACCAAGCCAGAGGACTGGCTGACAGATTATGTGTCGGCAGTGCATATTGCGGGAGGAAACCGCGATGGGCGGTGAGGTACATCCCGCAGATGTTGGAGGGGCCAGCCCGGATTTGGCTGAACAACCTGCGAGAGGGCAGTGTTGATTGCTGGCTGGACTTTGAAGAAGCATTTGTTAGCAACTTCTCCAGCACATACAAGAGACCAAACCGTCCTCAGCAGCTTGCGATGTGCAAGCAGAGGGATAATGAAACTGACCGGGATTACTTAACCCGGTGGAGTACTATTCGCAATTCCTGTGAAGGAGTTGTAGAGGCACAGGCCATATCTTGGTTTGCCCAGGGTGCCGACACGGCTCCATGCTCTGGCAGAAGTTGCAGAGGGAAATGCCGGCCACTCTGGCCGAGACAATCCGGATTGCGGATAGCTATGCACTGGGTGATCCGATGCAACCTTTGCTGAACTCGGGAGAGCCGAGTAGAAGATACCCGGTGAACAACAGACCCGGGCCAGTCAGGCAGAACGATCGCCAGGACTTCGGTAACAAGAGGAGAGAACCGGATTACCGGTATGGCTCGAACCAGGTTGCAGCTGTAAACCAAGACCAGCCAGATGCCGGTAATAGCCAGCGTCCGAAGTTCAATGGCCCAGCATGGGGCCAGAATCAAGAGGGAAGAGGCCATGGGGTGACCAGAAGCCATCCTTAACTTATGAGGCTATGTTGGATGGGCCATGCAGTTTCCACACCCAAGACATCCGCAGGCCTGCAAATCATACAACTCGGCAGTGCAGCTGGTATCAGCGCACAAGGGGAGAAGGAGCCAGAGCCGGAGGAAATCAGGTGGGGGCACCTCAGAGAATTCCGCCGAGGCAAAACTTGCCGCTTACCGGAGCAAATGCTATCCCGGTGATTCCGCCAGTTCCGAGGCAAGCAGATCCGAAGCCTGTGAATCAGGTGAATGTCGGAGGGAACAATAACAACACTGGTCCCAGCAGGCAGGGAGAGTATCCCCAGGGAGATTACAGAGAAGCTCATCAGAGCTATGTGATATTTGTGACCGAGCCAACTGACAAGAAGAGCTTGCATCGGCGTGCACTGGAGGTGAACGCAGTTATGCCGGCAATACCGAAGTATTTGCACTGGTCCGAGCAAGAGATCACTTGGAGCAGAAGGGATCATCCCCGAGTTATGCCAACTCCGGGAGGTTATGCACTGGTGGTGGATCCGACATTCTTCGGACCGCACTCAATACTCGGTTCACCCGAGTTCTCATTGATAATGGGAGTGCTATCAATATCATGTACCGAGACACCATGGTGAAGATGGGTATCTCGGCAAACATGCTGCAGCCGAGTTCTACCACCTTTCATGGCATAGTGCCGGGTGTTTCATGTGCACCTATGGGCAAAATTTGGGTTGATGTGTTGTTTGGCACCAAGGACAACTGCCGAACTGAGAGTATCCAGTTTGAGGTAGTGGACCTCGAAAGTCCATACCATGCTTTACTCGGTAGGCCTGCATTGTCCAAGTTCATGATATCCACCCATGTGGGTTACCTCAAGATGAAAATGCCGGGTCCTAATGGCATCATCACTATCTCGGGTGATTACAAGCGTGCACTGGAGTGTGCCTCGGCTGGATCGTGCTTAGCCGAGTCACTGATCATTGCTGCAGAGAAGAAGAAGATCCATGAAGTGGTGGCATTGGCTCAGTCCGCACAACTCGGTATGCCGGGTATGGTAACCCGGAGCAGAATGCAACTTTCGAGGTGCCAAAGAGACCAAGAAGATCAATGTTGACCCGGCATGTCCGGACCACAACGTCATCATTGGTACCGGGTTAACTGAGAAATAGGAAGGCGAGCTCAGTCACTTCCTCCGTGAGAACCGGGATATCTTTGCATGGTCAAATCAGGACCTGCCAGGTGTTCCGAGGGAGTTGGCTGAGCACTCTTTGTTCGTCAGACCGGATATGAAACCGGTGAAGCAACCTATGCGGCGTCTCTCGGATGAGAGGAGAAAGGTGATAGGTGATGAACTGGCCAGGTTACTTGCATCTGGGTTCATCATGGAAGTGCTGCACCCGGACTGGTTGTCTAACCCGGTCCTGGTGGAAAAGAAAAAAGATGACCCGAATGTGGCCATTGTGTGGCGTATGTGTATTGATTACACAAACTTGAACAAGGCATGTCCTAAGGATCCATTCCCGCTGCCTCGGATTGATCAAGTGATCGATTCCACAGCCGGGTGTGAGCTGTTATCCTTTGTAGATGCGTATTCTGGTTTTCACCAGATACCACTGAACCCTGCTGATCAAATGAAAACTGCTTTTATCACCCCGTATGGGGCTTATTGCTATCGTGTCATGACCTTTGGTTTGAGAAATGCTGGTGCCACTTACCAGAGATGTATGCAAAAATGCTTGCATGATCAAATAGGAAAAATGTGCAGGTGTATGTCGATGACATTGTCATCAAGTCTAAGGAGAAATCCTCTCTGATTGATGATCTCCGAGAAACATTTGAGAATCTAAGGAAATTCCGGATAAAACTTAACCCGGACAAATGTACCTTCGGTGTGCCGGCAGGCAAATTACTCGGTTTCCTCGTGTCAAGCCGAGGTATCGAGGTGAACCCGACAAAAATCCGTGCTATTGAAAGCATGAGGTTACCGACATGTCTCAAAGACGTGCAGAAATTCACTGGATGTTTGGCATCTTTAAGTCGGTTTGTTAGCAGGTTGGGAGAAAAGGCATTGCCTTTGTATCAACTCATGAAGAAAACAACCACTTCGTGTGGACCCCGCAAGCAGATGCGGCGTTCACCGAGTTAAAAAAGATGTTGGCAACTGCGCCGATACTGGCTCACCATTACCCAAAGAGCCGATGTTGCTCTACATTGCAGCCACAAACCGGGTTGTGAGTGTCGTATTGGTAGTGGAGCGAGAAGAAGATGGCAAAACTGTGCAGAGGCCAGTGTATTACCTAAGCGAGGTGATCTCGTTATCCAAGCAGAACTATCCGCACTACCAGAAAATGACATATGGTGTCTATCTGGCTGCTAAGAAGTTGAAACATTACTTCCAAGAGCATTCAATCACTGTGGTGTGTGAGGCTCCTATCTCGGAGATCATTGGGTGTAAAGATGCAACTGGCCGAGTAGCCAAGTGGGCTATCGAGGTGTCCCCTTACACTCCTCACTATGAAAGAAGAGATGCCATTAAATCTCAGGCACTGCCGGATTTCCTGGTGGATTGGGCTGAAATGCAATATGAGCCACCACGGCCTGACCCCAATTACTGGAGAATGCACTTTGATGGTTCAAGACAAAAATTGGTTTAGGTGCCGGGGTAGTCCTTACCTCGCCAAGCAGATCAACTGAGATATGTGTTGCAGATTCATTTTGCGGCATCTAACAATGTGGCCGAGTATGAGGCACTTGTTCATGGGCTAAATGTGGCCAAAGAAATTGGTATTCGCCGGATAGAATGTTTCGGAGACTCGGATTTGGTGGTGCAGCAAGTCTCGGGAAATTGGGATGCTTTAGACGCCAACATGGCGTTGTATCGGTTTCATGTCCAGAAGATCTCGGGGTTCTTTGAAGGTTGCGAGCTCACGCATATACCTCGGGCTGAAAATGACGCCGCCGATGTACTGTCCAAGCTAGGTTCATCCCGGGATCCAATTCCACCCGGCATAGCCTTGGAGCATCTGAGGAAGCCATCAATCAAACCATCGCCGGAGTCCGAGTCAATTTTTATCCCGGCAAAACCGGAGTCTGGTGCTGTTCCCATGGACGTCGATGTCGGATGCATTTGGGAGAACCCGGGGACTGCTTGGCAGAACCCGGGGACTGGTTACTCTATCTCGGAAGAAGTAATGTCGGTTGATCTCATGGAGGTGGATGATCGGTCTTTCCTGTGCGTCCTGTGCCGGAGTGGGCACAACCAATAATGGCATTTATGATGGATGGGAGTTTGCCAAGTAATGAAGTTGAAGCTAGGCAAGTGCAAAGAAGATCCAAGGCTACACCATCATCAACCAGGAGTTATACAAGAGAAGTGTGACCGAGGTACTGCAGCGCTGTGTCGAGCCGCAGGAAGGGCAGGAGATGCTCCTGGAAATTCATCAGGGAGAGTGTGGTCATCATGCTTCATCAAGAGCCTTGGTGGCTAAGGTATTCCGGCATGGGTTTTATTGGCCCAGTGCTTTGAACCAGGCAGAAGATATCGTCAGAAAGTGTGAGGGATGTCAGAGGTTTGCTAAAAAGATCCCACTTGGCCCTTTGCAGTTTGGTGCCTGGATATGGTGGAGAGTTCAGGCCAGCCCGAGGTAACATGACTCATATGCTGGTGATGGTGGACAAGTTCACCAAGTGGATCGAGGTAAAGCCAATCCGGAAGTGTGATGGTCACACAGTGACCTTTTTGAAGGACATCATTTTGAGATATGGTTACCCCATAGCATTATCTCGGATAATGGCACAAACTTTGCTGTGGGAGAGTTTGCTCGGTTCTGTGCGGATAAGAGAATTCGGTTGGACATAGCCTCGGTGGCACACCCTGAGGCAAATGGGCAAGTGGAAAGAGCAAATGCATTGGTGTTAGCCGGTATCAAAGCCCGGTTGATTGAACCACTGTTGCGAACTCCGGGATGTTGGATAGAGGAGATACCAGCAGTGCTGTGGGGTCTAAGGACCACACCAAATCGATCAACTGGCTATACGCCATTTTTTCTGGTCTATGGAGCAGAAGCGGTCTTCCAACCGACATGGAATATGACTCGCCAAGAGTGGCGCTGTACACTGAAACCGAGGCAAAAGAAGCTCGGGAAAATGATGTTGATTTGCTCGAAGAAGCACGAGAACTGACCTTATCTCGGTCAGCTATATATCAGCAAAATCTCCGACGCTATCATAGCCGGAAGATCAGCCCTCGGGTTTTCCGAGAGGGAGATTTGGTGTTGAGGCTAGTGCAACGCAAAGCAGGCCGACACAAGTTGTCACCTCCATGGGAGGGACCGTTCATTGTGAGCAAGGCTCTGCACAATGATTCATACTATCTTATAGATGCACAGGCACCGAGGAAAAATGTGATGGACAAATCCGGAGAGGAGACCAAAAGACCCTGGAATGTAGCTCTACTTCGTCCCTTTTACTCATAAGGGCGCAGTGTATGTATCTCGGTTTTTCCTTTGAATAAAATGCCGGCACTCCGAAAAGAAACTCGGGGACTGCCTTTGTCCATATGCTTGTGTTTTATCTCGGTTTTTTCTGTGTTGTTCATATGTCGGATGATTTTGAGACCTCGTTTCAAAGTTCAAGTAATGTATGCTATTTTGTTGTGATCTTGTGACTCGACTGACGAACGCCGAAATGGCAGTCAAGAGCAGAGGTTATGGTATATGGTAAACATGAAAATGGACTCGGGGACTCGGTCCTAAAAAGATCCGACATATGTCGTTTACTAACCCGGTTTTTTCGTTCCTTTTCCTTGTGTCGGATGACTCTAAACCTTACCTCAAAATTTACAAGTATTGTATGCTATAATGATTGATCTTGTGACTCGACTGTCGAACGCCTAAATGGTAGACAAGAGCAAAGATTACTAAGTATAGTAAACAAGAAAGTAAACTCGGGGACTTGGTGCAAAGTGATACGGCATTAAGCTTGTCTTGTTGAAACTAATATGATAAAAGTAGCACTGCGAGATACTTAAAGTATATTTACATCTGCACCCGGCATTCCGGGGATTTAATGTTCAATGTTTGATAAGCTTAGGCAGCTGCCTCGGAGGAGCTCGGAGCAGTTGGAGCGGTGCGAGGCTCGGGAGCAGTCTCGGCGGCAGAAGAAGCTTCAGTGGTTGGAGCAACCTCGGGAGTTGGAGTGGCTGCCGAGGCACCAGCAGTGTCGGATACCGGCTTCTCAGAAGTCTCGGTTACCGGCTTCTCTGAAGCGTCGGTCGCAGCCGGCTTGGCAATGTCGGTTGCTCCAGCGGCAGAATGTCGGCTGCTCCGGCAGCGGAAGTCTCGGTTGCTCCGGCAGCAGCTGTCTCGGTCGCTCCGGCAGTGGCAGCGTCGGGAGCTTCGGCCTCGATCTCCTCATCGATGTCATCTTCTTCTCTTCGCCCTCTTCATCATCCTGGTCATCTTCTTCGTCATCCGAGTAGGCGGGACCCGGATGAAGTGTCGGGTGGGAGCATACTGGCCATGAATTTGGCTGCATCTTTGCGGCTCTCTATCAATGTCGGATCGGAGGTCCATTTGGAGCCTTGGCGCAGGGAGCGCACGGCGTTGAGGTTGATGGACTCGTACCAGGAGAGCACAAAGGTCAGTGCTTGATCAGCTCCGGCACGAGCTGCTGAGGATCTCCACTCTCGGATCCTGGCCTCGGCCCCGACAGACACTTGGACAGTTCTTCAATGCTAGCGGAGTTGGAGATCCTGGCCATAAGGCTCGGTAAGCTTTGATACCGGCATCAAGAAGATCCAGGCCAATGGCCTTCAAAGGAGAGATGCGAGCATTCAGAGCAGTCAAGTAATCTTCATATCCCATTCCTCCGGGATTGGGCCAGCCTCGGCTCTCTTCGCTCGTGCCTTGCGAACAGTGTTGAGTGCAGCAGCCTTGGAGTGGGCGAAGTGATCTGAAGACAGAAAAGCTATCACCGAATTGAGTTATATACCGGCATATCTTAATGTCGGTACAAGTAATGAAAGCAAAAGGAAAGGATAAAGAAACTTACAGTCCATCTCCTTGTTCAGCCGGGTGAGCTCGCGGAGCCAGATGTCGGATTTTGCCTTGAGGGCATCCAGTTCTCCTTGAGCCGAGGTAGCGCGAACCTCGGACGCCTCGAGCGTTTCCTTGTGCTTTTGAGCAGCTTCCTCCTTTTGCATCAGGGCCTGCTCAATGCCGGTTTTCTCGCCCTGGACCCGGGCAAGTTCCTCCTGGAGCCGAGACACTTCCTGCCGTTCCTTCTGAAGGGCAGTGGCGTGCGCTTTTTCCTTGTTCTTCAGCGTCTCCTGAAGTTGCTTGTGGGACCTCTTGAGCTTGTTGTGGTCCAGAAGCAACTTCCGAAACACTGTGGTCCGAGCGTTGGTGCAATCCTGAAAAGAGCAAAGAGTTGTATGATTAGTTGAAGATTCATGCCGAGTAAAGCTAAGTGTCGGATTTCTTAAAGATTCCTGCCGAGTAAAACTCGACAAGAATCTCGGGGACTGGATGTCGGATTTTGAAGATCCTAAGTGTCGGATTTTCTGAAGATCTAAGTGTCGGATTTTTTGAGTCTAATGATGAAAATTTTGTGAAGATTCGCGCGAGTGATCTTTACTCGGGCGAGCACAGGTCACTCAACCCGAATCTCGGGGACTGGGGATTGTGTATGTTTATCATCTATGGCAAAGAAATAAAGTTTGGCTGAGGAAAAAATACCTCGGCAAGCTTGCTGGCTCGAAGGGTCGAGACTTGCAAATTGTGCATGGCCTGAGCAAGTGCACTGGGGCCAGCTGGATGTGGAGTGACCGGATGCGCGGAGGAGACCTCGCTTGTGTCGGCAGCATTCCAGTCCATGTGGTACTGCTTCTCCGAGCCTAAGCTGTGTCCACTCTGAGTTTGGAGCTGGGGTAAAACCCAGCTGCTGCTGGTGACTCGGGAGACAGAAGTGATGAGAGCTTGGTGCTCCGGGGTAGTGGTTGGAGTTAACACCACTTGTCTCTCCGGGTTGGCAAGTGATTACCCCAAGAGCAGGGGATCACTATAGCACCTCTCAATGTGGAAGTAAGGTATCGATCCGCAGGAGTAAGAAGGAAAAGTTATCTATTCCCTACAACTAAAGTGTCACAAGTTTTAGTTGATTATGACTAAACAAGTTTAAGGAGCAAGGTGGTTGATTTGATGGATGGAAGTAACAAGCAAGAATGTAAAAGTGTCCCAATCCTCTTCAATGCAAGAGGACAAGACAAAGGTTTTCTCTTATAGGAACAATGGACATGGGTTCATGGGTTCACTTAATCCTCTCTCTCATCTATGGTGATTATCATGTTATAGATAAAGTACACATAATTGTCATGTTTTAATGGTAACTTTTATAACGGCTATATGTCCTAAAACACATAGTTGAAAGAAGTACTCATTTGTGTTGCTAGGTCACCTTCGTAAGGCTAGCGTGGTTGCTCTCACTCCCACATCATACTCTTTCTTTTTACCCCCAGATAAAGGATGTTGGGCGGTACTGTGTCACTCAATACCTATGCCGTGTCATATCGGCCATCCCGTACCCACATACACCATACTTCTTAATGGACAATATTCTAAACACTAGTGCAATGTTTATATTTCGTGTGTGTGACCACACCTCTCTCATCTATCTACACTTGGTGGTGTCAATCACCTCATAATAAAGATAAACAAGGCATTATGCATAAATCAAACCATCACATGCATCATAGAATATCTCCAAAGTATGACAAGTCATTAAAACGATCCAACACAACAGTAAATGCATAACAAATATTATCTCACACCACAATATCCACCATGGGAATTACATAGATGACCGTAATCATGTTCAGCAGCTCATACGGTACTAATTAGTGAAGCTCAAAGAGAGGAGAGATACATAAGTTACCACCACAAACCCAAATCCAGGGGGTGGACTACTCCCCCTTCATCATGGAGACGGTGGAGAAGTCGTTGGAGAAGGTGGAGACCACCCCGGCAGCGCCCGCGGAGTTCTCCCCTCCAATCTGCAGCTCCTATCTCCGTTTCGGTGTTTCTGTGTTTCGGCGGCGCATCTTTCCAGAGAACGTCGGGGGACCTTTTTTATAGGCGTTTTTAGGTCAAGACGGAGTCGGTGGAGCAAAGATCAACGGCAACGGAGCCTCGAGGGCCAGATGGGTGGGTCCCACGCGGCCTGGTACTGTGGCCACGTGGGCCCCCCTCTTTTGGCCCTCGGGCCTCCGTTTGATCGCTTCCTTCGCCCACAGGTCTTCTTCCTTCCAAAAAATGATGCCCCTAAATTTGCAGGTGATTTGGACGATGTTGGGTCCCTGAAACATTAAATTACAAAACTAGGGTTTTCTGCCTGTGCAGGGTTAATTCCATAAAAATAGGAAATCATTAAGATATTTCCAAAATCATGATAAAACATTGATATAACCCTTATATGATGCAAATATGATTGGAATATGAGTGAATAAAGTGCAAAGTTCATGTATGCATTTTACATGCATCAACATCCCCATGCTCGTCCTCGAGTATGAAGGTGATAAAACTAACATGGACTTTGTAATTTAATACTAACAATGGATATCAAAGATGATTACAATTGCTACATAAAGTCAAATGATTTATTCTTCAAAGGAGTAGCAATATGCAAGATAGTTTATGAAGTGATATCAAGTATTCAAGACAAGGATGTTCATTGATAGCTCACAAAGTGTAACATAGAAGCAAGTAATATGGACATTCTTACTTTTGCATACATGTGGTCCATAGAGTGATGATGAAAATCTGAATATGTTGGTGGACACTTTGGAAAGATGAATAAGTGAGTAGAGGTAAAGCATGCATAAGTTTCATCTAACCTCCAAACTCTCCTACTTAAGTTAATGATTGCAATGTGGTAATACTTGGTGTCAAGCTCTCATTCCCCTATCATAGCATCTTGAATGATTATAGTTTAATGTGAGAGCAAATATGAGTAGTGTGCTTGACAAAGTAAAGGTTAGGTGTCTCATGCCCCTGAATACAAGTACCTACACCATGATTACTCAACTTAGGAAACAAAGCAAGTTCAAGTTATATCATTGTAAGTAATAATAGTATCATCAAGAGCGTTAACTGGGGTACCTCTTGTCCCAGGATATGGAACAAGCCCATATCAAAATGACAAGACAAACAAACAAGATGAACAATCTCAACACACTTTTTATTTACCATTGGAATAGCTATTTATTATAAGGTGTATCACAGACGGTTCACCATAGCGTGTAAGTAAATTTCTACCATGAATGATGCATGGCTTAGATTAGCGGCCCAGCGTCTCTCTAACCATTTATGCAAACTCATTTAAACTACTTCATTTCCACCTCATTTCACCATGATAGGCATCCATAAACAAAAGTACGTGATATCAACTAAATGAGATGAAGGAGCATGTTGAAAGCTTTGCATGTGACAGCACATATGGGCTAACTCCAACCTCGAACATTATCAAGCCACTAGCATCATAATCTTAATCACAATGGGTCATGTTTTATTTATTGCAATGATAGTAAAATGTGCATCAAGTTCGTGAGAGCTATATAACCAACTTTCCCATGGCAATCAATAACATAATCATTTTCATTCAGAGGTATAGATAACACAATATCATGATGAACATACTCGGAATAGCATATAGCTAGTAGGTAGATATGGTGGACTCACTGGAATGACTTTGGTTGAAGGTGTTGGAAACAAGTTTTGACTTGTTGGAATGTTTAGCTAGCAAAAGGGAGAAAGTTGACCATCTAGATGCATGCATGAGTGTTCATAGAACTAACTAATCCATGTTAAACCAAGTAAAATAACAATCAGCACCAAAACATGAATAAGTTATAGCTCTTCAAAAAGATTTGCAAACTAACTCATAACAAGCTCATGAATCATGCAACTATATGTATCATTAAAAATCAACTCAAACATCCCTTTTCCCAATCTATAAAAGCATCCAACATATTTCAACCCATATTTCCAGTAGCTCTCTCATATATAAATGATAGTGTGGTGGTCTCTCAAAACAAAAATCAAACCAAAACAAACAAAAAACGCTCCAAGTTTATGCGATAAAATATTTCGATCGAAAAACAGAAGTTGGACGTGTGCAAACCGAGAGTGTGTAGGTCCAGTGGGGTTATCTTCACATCCCCAAGCTTATGGTCTTCACCATCCTTGGATAGCTCTTGGTGCATCTCCTCCATCCCTGTGAAAAAACTTCAAAACACCGTTTCTCCCATTTCTTTTCTGTGGGGTGCATTAATAGTGGTAAACAAATAGGTTTCTTGCTGCATATAATCCTTGAACAAAAATTCATATGATATGTCTAGAAAGTGTATAATGTTGTATGCTTACTCATAAACTCAATTGGATCAAAAAGATTCAACTTAAAAGCTCAAAGCATGCATCAAACAAAATGGGACAGAATCTGTCCAGAAAACAGCAGCAACAAAACGTATTTTCTATCCAACCAAACTTTCTCGAAAAATTCCGAACAAATTCATGCATACAGAGATGAAAAGTTGCAACTACAGTTCAAATATGAGCTTATTCGGAATTACGGAAATAAGAATTAAAAATCATACCGTGCACTGACTCGTGCAGGAATAAAATCTCCGAACTCAATAAGTAACTTTTCAAGACCAAAATGGGTAAAACTTGGCACTTTATTAAAAACTCCAGAAACTAACTAGACAAAAATCTCTTGTTATAGCAAGAGGACACAAAAAAAAATCACACACAAAATAACCGGCTTGCCTCCCGCAAAGCGCTTTCTTTATAGCCATATAGCTAGGCTTCTTACTGTTGTTCAGCGAAGATGAAGCTCATGAAGGAGCTTGAATGTTGTTCCCTCTTCCTTGAGAAGTGTTCCATGCATTATACCAGGGTCCCATGGTGCTCTCAAACCGATCAAAATAATAGTCAAGTTGAAACCTATTTGAGAGAAACACAAGACACAAAAGTAATAACAACGAAGTCTAACTTTCTTGCTATGCATTGGTATTTTGTATATGAATGAATCACAATGAATAGAAGTTTTCCAATGCATAGTTACTTGCAGCCCATAATTATTAGTAGCATACAGAGGGTTTCTTAGCACCTCCTCTTTCATAATAGTTGCAAGTAGTAAAAGTGTATTCAACCATATGACCAATAGAATCTTCCAACTTAGATAATTTGGGAACATAATGAGGATCATTAAATTTATTTTGAATCATTAGCATGCTTCCTGTCGTGGGTTTGTCACGTCAGTGTCATAGATGACTTCGTAGGTGTGGGATTACGCGAGTCAAGCATCTCTGAGCTTGGGATCGCAGGAACGAAGATCAACACAGATTACCCAGGTTCGGCCCCCTCAATGTGAGGTAAAAGACCTATTTCCTGCCTACCCTAGATTGGTATTGATATATAATCGAGTGTTACAATGGAGCGATCTGATCTGGTACTTGCCGTATGAGCTAGGGTTTAGGGCTTGATAGCTTGACCCCGTCTAAGTCCTGCGAGTCCTCTTTATATACACAGAGTCTCGTCAGGTTACAAGAGTTCTACACGAAGCCTGATTATCTTTCTTGTCTTCCAAGGCAAGTTTGCACCGACCTTCTGGAACTTTCCTTTATCGGGTCGCGATGCGAGATTGGTGATACGTCTCAAACGTATCTATAATTTTGATGTTCCATGCTGATATTATATCAATTGCTACATGTTTTGGCTACACTTTATATCATTTTTATGCATTTTCTGGGACTAACCTATAAACAAGATGCCACAGTGCCAGTTCCCTGTTTCTGCTGTTTTTGGTTTCAGAAAATCTATTAAGGAAATATTCTCAGAATTGGACGAAACAAAAGACATCGTCAATAATATCACGAGAGATCACGAAGTCCAAAGGGGAGTCGGAGCAGACCCACCAGGGGGCCACGCCACACTAGGGCGCGGCCCAGGGTGGGCCCGCGCCCCCCTATGGCGTGGTGGCCCCCCTCGCCACCGACGCCGCCTCTTCGCCTATATATTCTCCGCGACGCGAAAACCCTATTACGGTCGATCATATTCCACGAAAAGTTCCGTCGCGGCCGTCATCGTCAATCTCAGATCGAGGAGTTCTGATGCTCTTCCCGCACCCTGCCGGAGGGGAGATCATCACCGGAGGGCTCTACATCACCATGCCTGCCTCCAGATGATGCGTGAGTAGTCCACCCCTGGACTACGGTCCATAGCAGTAGCTAGATGGTTGTCTCTCTACCTTGTGCCTCCATGTTTAGATCTTGTGACTGCCTAACATGATCAAGATCATCTTATTGTAATGCTAGATGTTGTGTTTGCTGGGATCCGATGAATATTGATACCATGTTTATTCAAGTTGTTTATCTATGTGCTCTTGATCTTGCATGCTCTCCGTTGCTAGTAGATGCTTTGGCCAAGTAGATGCTTGTGACTCCAAGAGGGGGTATTTATGCTCGATAGTGGGTTCAGTCTCTAGATATCTGGATCAGTGACAGAAAGGTCTAAGATGGTAGATGTGCTGTTGCTACTAGGGATAAAACATTGGTGCAGTGTCTAAGGGCACTTGTATTGATTACATTACACACTTTACTTCATGCAATAATCTGTTGTTAGCAACTTAATACTGAATAGGATGCGGATGCGCCTTGAAGGTGGATTATTTAGGCATAGATGCGGTTGGAATAACGGTCTATGTACTTTGTTGTAATGCCCAACTAGATTTCATAGTAGACATCTTGGCATGTATTGCATTGTTATACCCTGTCTATTGTCAATTGCCCAGCTGTAATTTGTTTACCCAACATGCTAGTTATCTGTTCTGAGAGAGACACCACTAGTGAACTGTGGACCCTGGTCCAATTTCTCATACTGTTTACACAACCTGCTGCAATCATCTGTTTCCTGTTACTTGCTGTGTTTCCTGCTGTTTTCCACACCATACGTTTAACTCTTTGTTTCTGCAAGACTGGAGAGATTGACAACCTCTCTGTTTCGTGTTGGCAAAGTTCTGGTTTGTGTCTGTGCAGATTCCACGTTGGTGCAAGCTCCCTAGCGCCAGGGGGAGTCAACATCAACAACCTTCCGATAGATCGTCAAGTCCTACTGGATTGATAACCTTGGGTAAATTATTCAAGGGAAAACTTCTGCTGTCTACATCATAACCTTCCTCTTGGGGTTCACCAACACTAGCCATCAATTGGCCCATCTTTCACGTGGCCCAACAATGATAGCGCAGCCTTAAGTCGCGGGTTAATCATTCCCCCGACATTAGCCCCCAAGCGTGGCCTGAACTTCATAGTATTTCTTGATCTTGAATGTTTAGGCCGCGCTTTTCCTTGTTTCGCGACTTATAATTGTGCAGGATTGGCCTTGACTCGCACCTGGAAGATCATCTGACTTCGTGAGCTTCTTTGTTAGAGTAGCCTGATAGCTTCAGAACTTGATGACGATCCATCTTCAAATTTTTGATGATAATATGATGTAGCCCCCAAGGATTGAGAGGATGTAATGGTAATCATCTCAATTCTTCTCAGAGAATTCTGAAGGTCATCACCTGTAACTTGATATCATGAATAAAACAATTGTTAAGATACAAGTAATTGTAATTGGTGTTGCCGTACTATAAGCAGTACATCGACCTCTAGTTAGGCCATCTGAATCCTTAAGTGGGCACTCGCGCGACTCAGTATTTCCTAGGAACATGTGTGTTCAGGGTCGAGAGCGGCCATGATAGGCAATCAAGCTCGATTGACGCCACACCCCAGTACTTTGGCCACATAATGCGAGTAGCAATCCAACTTAAGGTAAATTTGATAATTGCCAATAAATTGGCTGTTTCAGGGTAACAAAGACCCCAAGAAACATAATGATATTGCCATGATAGGCTAAGCTATGATAAGCTTTGATTATGATGACACATAAGGTCGCGCCTAGGTGGCAACCGAGTGTTATACATAGGGTTGGATCGCGCGTAGGTGGCGATCCATGGTGATACATGGGGTCGGTCGCGCCTAGGTGGCGACCAGAGATGATACAAAGTTTACGGCCGCGCCTAGGTGGCAGCCGGTTTCTGATACAAGGGTCGATCGCGCCTGGGTGGCGATCAGATGTTGCATAGGTCGCGCCTAGGTGGCGACCAAAGTTGAAGTTCTAGCCCTGAGTGGCTGTGATGATACTCAGCTATAAAGCTGGAAAGGATGATGCTTGGCTCTGATTAGCCTTTTCTTATGTATAGTACGGTCGCAGGTGTGCGACGTTCCAAGGGCGAGGTGCCTCGAGACGATCCTCGAAATCATGGCGTTCGCTGCTTTCTTCCCTTACATCCAGCAGATAGTACGACCCATTGTTTAGCTTCTTGCTGATGATGTAGGGTCCTTCCCATGGAGAGGACAGCTTATGCATTCCCTTGTGATCTTGTTTAAGTCGCAGTACTAGGTCGCCTTCTTGAAAGGTGCGGGTTTTGATGCGTCTGGCATGATAGCGTCGCAAGTCTTGTTGATATACCGCTGACCTTGATGCTGCCAAGTCTCTAACCTCTTCTAATGTGTCCACCGAGTCTTGCCGAGCTATCTCATTATCTGTCTCGATGTAAGCCGCAACTCTTGGTGAATCATGTATGATGTCGCTGGGCATGACTGCTTCTGCTCCATAGACCATGAAATATGGTGTAAATCCTGTGGATCTGTTAGGGGTTGTTCTTAAGCTCCACAGTACTGCTGGCAGTTCTTCCACCCAACATCCTGGAGATGCTTCGACCTTTTCAATAAGGCGCGGCTTAATTCCATGGAGAATTTCCTGGTTAGCTCGCTCAGCTTGTCCATTGCTCTGCGGGTGTGCTACTGACGTGAGGTCCAATCTTATCCCATTGTCTGCGCAAAATATCTGTGTAGCCCCTTCAGAGGTGTTGCTCCCATTGTCTGTAATGATACTATGGGGGTACCCGAAGCGGAATATGACCTTCTTCAAGAACTTGACTGCTGTTTCAGCCTCGCAATCTCCCACAGGTTCTGCTTCTATCCACTTTGTGAATTTGTCCACCATGACCAGGAGGTGAGTTTTTCCGTTTGAAGACCGTCTGAAGGCCCTACCATGTCAAAACCCCATACGGCAAAAGGCCATGTGATGGGTATTGTGCGAAGTGCTTGAGCTGGCATATGATCTTGCCTAGCGTATCTTTGACATCCATCGCACACTCTGACAATTTGCTCTGCATCTGCTAATGCTGTTAACCAGAAGAATCCATGTCGGAACGCCTTTGCCACCAAAGATCTTGACGAAGCATGATGGCCACAATCGCCTGAATGAATTTCGTGCAAGATTTTTCGTCCCTCTTCTGGTGAGACACATCTTTGGAATGCTCCTGACACGCTGCGCTTGTATAATTCGTTGTTGATGATTGTATAGGCCTTTGATCGTCGTATGATTTTGCGCGCCTCAATTCATCGTCTGGCAGCACTCCGCGACTTAAATATGCCATGTATGGCTCTGTCCATCCTGGCTGTTCATGCAGGGCTGCGACTAAAGTTGAATCATCCTCTGGCTCTGCAATGTCAATCTCTGCTGGAGGTTTGACTGATGGATTGTGCAGTTCATCCAGGAAAACATTGGGTGGGACTGACTGTCTGTTGGATCCAAGCCGAGACAGGGCATCTGCAGCTTCGTTTTGTCTCCGATCAATATGTTCAACTTGGTATCCAGTGAAATGTCCAGCAATTCTGTCCACCTCTCTTCTATATGCAGCCATGTTCGCATCCTTGCTGTCCCACGTTCCAGAACCTGCTGTGCCACCAAGTCTGAATCGCCAAAACAGCGTATGCGACTGATGTTCATCTCCTTTGCTATACGTAGACCATGAAGCAGTGCCTCGTACTCCGCCACGTTATTTGTGCAGTTGAAGTGTATCTGTAACACATACCGCAGCTTGTCTCCCTTGGGAGATGTTAGAACAACTCCAGCCCCCGAGCCTTGCAACTGTCTTGACCCATCAAAATGCATGGTCCAGTATTTGGTTTCTGCCATGCTAGGAGCGACTTGGATTTCTGTCCAATCGTTAATAAAATCTGCAAGGGCTTGCGACTTAATTGATGTGCGCGGCTCGTAGCTGATGTGATGTGGTCCCAACTCGATCGCCCACTTAGCGACTCTTCCAGTAGCTTCTCGATTACGATGATATCTGCCAATGGTGCTGAACTAACCACAGTTATTGGATGTCTTGGAAGTAGTGCTTCAGCTTGCGACTCGCCATGAACACTCCAAACACCAACTTCTGCCACTGTGGGTAACGCTGTTTGGAAGCTGTGAGGACTTCGCTCACGTAATATACTGGTCTCTGGACAGGGTATTCCTTTCCGTTTTGTCTCTCCACAACCATGACAGCGCTCACAGCACGGGAATTTGCCGCTATGTATAGTAGCATGGCTCTTTATCCTTTGGAGCCGCCAGAACTGGAGCATTTGTCAATTGATTTTCAAGGCTGTCAGAGCTTCGTCGGCCTCTGCGTCCCAAACGAAGGTGTCTGATTTTTTCAACAGTCTGTACAAAGGTAGTGCTTTCTCTCCCAATCTTGATATAAAGCGACTCAAAGCTGCTACGCAACCGTAAGTCGCTGCACATCTTTTATCTTTTCTGGCTTTTGGAGATCCATCACGGCCTTTATCTTGTCAGGGTTGGCCTCAATGCCTCTTTCTGATACTATGAATCCCAATAGCTTTCCTGCTGGTACTCCAAAGACGCACTTTGTGGGGTTGAGCTTCATGTTGTATTTTCTGAGATTTGTGAATGTCTCTGCCAGATCACTAATAAGATCCTGGCTAACTTGCGACTTAACCACAATATCATCCACGTAGGCGTGAACGTTGCGACCTATTTGCTCATGTAGACAATTCTGAATGCATCTTTGGTAAGTCGCACCTGCGTTCTTCAACCCAAAGGGCATGCTGACATAACAAAAAGCTCCAAAGGGTGTGATGAAGGACGTCTTTTCTTGGTCCTCCCTCTTCATCTTGATTTGATGGTAGCCTGAATAGGCGTCCAAAAAGCATAACAGCTCGCACCCAGCAGTTGAATCAATCACTTGGTCGATTCGCGGCAAAGCAAATGGATCCTTTGGACAAGCTTTGTTAAGACTGGTGTAATCAACGCACATTCGCCACGTACCGTTCTTTTTCATAACCAACACTGGGTTTGCCACCCATCCGGATGGTATACCTCCGTGATGAATCCTGCAGCCAGCAAGCGAGCTATTTCCTCTCCTATTGCCTTTCTCCTATCATCGTGGAAACGCCGTAGTGGCTGCTTCACTGGTTTAGCCGCAGGGTTCACTTTGAGGCTATGTTCTGCTAATTCTCTTGGTACCCCTGGCATATCTGACGGCTTCCATGCGAAGATGTCCTTATTTTCCTGGAGAAAAGCGACGAGGGCCTTCTCCTGCTCTTCTTCCATGTGTGCTCCAATGCTGGTTTGCTTGGATGAGTCGCCAGGAACAAGATTTATCTGCTTAGTGTCCTGGGCCGCTTTGAATTTCATTGGTGGCTCGGCAGATGGCGTGGTAACTACACTCATGTCGTTTGGGTCCACCTGCGACTTATAACCTTTTAGCTCTTCCGCGGCACAGGCGGATTCTGCGAAGGCCGCATCTCCCTTTTCACATTCTATCGCTTTTTCTCTATCTCCGTACACTGTGATGACCCCTTTTGGTCCTGGTATCTTCAACTGTAGGTACACGTAGCATGGCCTGGCCATAAACTTAGCAAAGGCCGTTCTTCCAAACAAGGCGTGATATGGGCTTTGGAATTTTACCACTTCGAAGCATAGGAATTCGCTTCTAAAGTTCTCTTCTGTCCAAAAGTTACCCCTAGGGTTATTTTCCCCGCTGCCGTGCGGACCTTCCTGGGACAATGCCGTGAAACACTGTTGACGTGGGCTGCAGGCTGGAATCCTTGAGTCCTAGACGCTGGAACGTATCGTAGTACAAGATATTAATGCTGCTTCCTCCATCCATAAGCACTTTGGTCAGCTTGTATCCTGCAACGTACGGTGCCACAACCAGTGCCAACTTGCCAGGTTCCCGTACTTGTGGCGGGTGATCGTCGCGACTCCAGGTTACTGCGTATTCTGACCACCTTAACCAATTGGGTGTTGCTGGTATCACGGCGTTCACCTGCTGACTTCTGCGGCTCAATTTCTCTTCCCTTTTGGAGGTATCGATAACTATTGTGTGATACTGCCCCGTTTGCCTGGGGTTACTCGCGCCGTGCTGCCCAATATTTGTGTTATGAGCCGCACTAGGGTTTCCTTCATGGGAATTCCCCCCGTTGTGTTGGCTCTCTTCTTTCCACTTCTTGTAATAGTGGCATTGCGCCTTGGTATGGTCCGCTGGCCGTCCATCACCTGTCGCATGAAGGTCGCATGGCCGGTTGAAAACTTCTTGCATATTGATTGGACGGGAGCCGTATCCTCGACCCCTTCCACGCTGGCCTCTGAATCCTCCACGCGCATTGGCGACGAGCCCTGAGTGACCATCTTCGTTTTTGCGTTTGTTTTGATTCGCGTTGTTGTGGCTTGTTTGCTGCTGCTGGGGCTTGTTGGAGTTTTTCTTTCCTTTGGCAGCAACCTCCTCTTCTTCTCCGTCTGACGCGTCTCTGGTTTTATCTGAGCCGGCATATTTGTTAGCCGCAGCCATCACCTCGCTGAGGCTCTTGACTTTATCCTTCATGCGACCCAGCTTATGAATCAGCGGCTCAAACTTGCAGTTTTTCTCCATCACCAGGACGGCTGAGCTTGGTGGTATATTATCTGAGGAGTGTATTATTTCTGCCACCCTTTTCATCCAATGGCGACTTGACTCGCCTTCCTTCTGGACACAACGCTCTAGATCTTCTATATTGCAGAGTCGTTTGCAAGTTCCTTGGAAGTTCTTAACGAAGGCATCCTTCAGTTCCTCCCAAGTATTTATAGAGTTGGGAGGCAAATTTTGCAGCCATATGTGCGCTGCACCTTCTAGCATCATGTTGAGGTACCTTGCACATATTTCCTCTGAGGCGTTCAAAATGCTCATCCCCATCTCGTAATTGTTCAGCCAGGTGGTTGGATCCATGCTGGCGTTGTAGTTTGCCACCTTGCGTGGCCCTTTGAAATCTTCAGGAAAAGGTTCCGATCTGATCCTTTCAGTGAAACACGCCGGTCCCTTGAGTCGCGAGGACAGGGCTGTGGGCGCGCCCGCGGGGTTATCTGCGGGCCGCGTTTGCACCACTGGCATATTCGCCTGCGCTTCTGCGACTTGCTCCTGCTGCCTCTGTGCGACTCCTGATACGTTCTCTGGTGGCCTGCTTTGGACGCTTCTTTCTGCTGCAATCCTGTGATTGGCTGGTACGAGGGGCAGCTGTGCTTCGGCTTCCGCCCTATTGGCTTGTTGCAGGACTGCCGTACTTAGCATCTGAATCGCGCGCCGCGCCTCAGCATTGACCGGGTCATCGCCTGTTGGTACCATCTGAGTCAAGATATTAGCCGCAGCATACATATTATCGACAGGGTTCTGGTAATGGCCCTGCGGGGTGTGAAACCTCCTTGGTTGTTGCTGGGTCTCTTGATTTGTTGGTACCCTTCCTTCCGCAGTCGTCTGGATTCCCGTTCCCGCGGCTGGAGTGAGCGGGATTTCCACTGTTGGTTGAGTCGCGCGCAGTTGTGTTTGCGGGTCAACCTGTCGTTGAGTCGCAGCCAGCGCGGCTACTCTCTGCCGCTCCTGTTGGATTCCTTGGTTTATCTGATCGAGCCTGCGGCGCTCTTCTTCCATCCTTCGAACCTCATACAGGAGCTCGGCCCTGGCGGCCTCAATTTCTGTTGCACGGAGGGCGGCGTTCGTGGCTGACACGGGACAAGAAGTGGGTTGCTTGGGGGTGCCGATGCCTCGGTTTCTCCAGCAGTTCCTGATGCGCCTGCTCCTCCGGTCGTGTAAACCGCGACTCGCGTCTCTCGATCTGGTGATAATGCGATTTCTGGTGGGTAACCCCAGCAACTTTCTTCAAAGGCAGGTATAATGGACCCAAACTCTTGCGAGTCCATGCTTTCCACGGATTCTTCCCCATCATCGGCGACTTCTTCTACTGAATCGCCTTCTTGGACCGATCTAATGGACCTGCCACCGATGAAGCCGACGAAGACGTTGATGGATCCAAACGGGATGACGTGGCCGGTCTCCAAGTAATCTGCTTCCGGCCCCCAGCTTGAATCGTCGATGAGGGGTGTGCCATTGACCGTGATGATACGGCCAACAACAAGATCTTCAGCTCCCTTCATGGATCCTGCGCGGAACGTGACGCTCTTGACCGCAGGCCCCACGGTGGGCGCCAACTGTCGTGGGTTTGTCACGTCAGGTGTCATAGATGACTTCGTAGGTGTGGGATTACGCGAGTCAAGCATCTCCGAGCTTGGGATCGCAGGAACAAAGATCAACACAGATTTACCCAGGTTCGGCCCCCTCAATGTGAGGTAAAAGACCTACTTCCTGCCTACCCTAGATTGGTATTGATATGATAATCGAGGTGTTACAATGGAGGCGATCCGATCTGGTACTCGCCGTATGAGCTAGGGTTTAGGGCTTGATAGCTTGACCCGTCTAAGTCCTGCGAGTCCTCTTTATATACAGAGGCTCGTCAGGTTACAAGAGTTCTACACGAAGCCTGATTATCTTTCTTGTCTTCCAAGGCAAGTTTGCACCGACCTTCTGGAACTTTCCTTTATCGGTCGCGATGCGAGATTGGCCCATCTTTCACGTGCCCAACAATGATAGCGCAGCCTTAAGTCGCGGGTTAATCATTCCCCGACACTTCCCTCTTTCAAAATAGTTGTTAAGATCAATATCAAGTTTTAATATCATGGTTGCAACAAAGATTTGGAACTAGAGACAATTGCAAACCACATAAGTATTTCTCCACATAAGCAATTTTCTCATCTATGGTGTAGATAGGAGAATTCAAGAACATAGCAGGGCTCTCATGAGTAAGAGTACTATCATGAGCAGCAAGTATATCATTTTTATCCTCACATAATATAGTAACTTCCAAACATGTAGGATTATCAATAAGCATAGGACCATCATCTAAAGCATTATCATATACCACATTTAAGCAACACTCCTCATTATTATCAATGAGTTTACTAGCAAAAGGTTTTTCAGTTTGAGTGTTACTATCATATGTTGATGGTGAAGTTGGGAGATCCAACTCTTCATTCTCCAGTTGTTCTTTTTCAGCATCTTCTTGAGATTGCATGGGCATCCCCAAGCTTAGGTTTTTGTCCTCTTCTTCCTGCAAAATATTAGTTCTTTCCATGGCAGCAAGAGTTAACTTTTTACGTTTAATAGCATCTGCTCGAGAAAAGAAATCATCAGCTTCTTGTAATATTTCAAGTTCCTCAAGTGTAAATGTTGCAAGTTCCTCAGGTGTATAATCAAACAGAAAACCCATAGCAAAAGTAATGAAGAACTTACACCCAGACAAGTTTAAAGGAACCTCCCAAGCTTAGATGGTTGCAAGATATAAAACAAGTTAAAGAAACCTCCCCAAGCTTAGTCTAGTGCACACAAGAATAGAAACTTAAGCGCTAGGCTCCCCGGCAACAGCGCCAGAAAAGTACTTGATTACCCCCAAGAGCAGGGGATCACTATAGCACCTCTCAATGTGGAAGTAAGGTATCGATCCACAGGAGCAAGAAGGAAAAGTTATATATTCCCTACAACTAAAGTGTCACAAGTTTTAGTTGATTATGCACTAATCAAGTTTAAGGAGCAAGGTGGTTGATTTGATGGATGGAAGTAACCAAGCAAGAATGTAAAAGTGTCCCAATCCTCTTCAATGCAAGAGGACAAGACAAAGGTTTTCTCTTATAGGAACAATAGACATGGGTTCATGGGTTCACTTAATCCTCTCTCTCATCTATGGTGATTATCATGTTATAGATAAAGTACACATAATTGTCATGTTTTAATGGTAACTTTTATAACGGCTATATGTCCTAAAACACATAGTTGAAAGAAGTACTCATTTGTGTTGCTAGGTCACCCTCGTAAGGCTAGCGTGGTTGCTCTCACTCCCACATCATACTCTTTCTTTTTACCCCTAGATAAAGGATGTTGGGCGGTACTGTGTCACTCAATACCTATGCCGTGTCACATCGGCCATCCCGTACCCACATACATCATACTTCTTAATGGACAATATTCTAAACACTAGTGCAATGATTTATATTTCATGTGTGTGACCACACCTCTCTCATCTATCTACACTTGGTGGTGTCAATCACCTCATAATAAAGATAAACAAGGCATTATGCATAAATCAAACCATCACATGCATCATAGAATATCTCCAAAGTATGACAAGTCATAAAACGATCCAACACAACAGTAAATGCATAACAAATATTATCTCACACCACAATATCCACCATGGGAATTACATAGATGACCGTAATCATGTTCAGCGGCTCATACGGTACTAATTAGTGAAGCTCAAAGAGAGGAGAGATACATAAGTTACCACCACAAACCCAAATCCAGGGGGTGGACTACTCCCCCTTCATCATGGAGACGGTGGAGAAGTCGTTGGAGAAGGTGGAGACCACCCCGGCAGCGCCCCGTCGGAGTTCTCCCCCTCCAATCTGCAGCTCCTGATCTCCGTTTCGGTGTTTCAGTGTTTCGGCGGCGCCTCTTTCCAGAGAACGTCGGGGGACCTTTTTTATAGGCGTTTTTAGGTCAAGACGGAGTCGGTGGAGCAAAGATCAACGACAACGGAGCCTCGAGGGCCAGATGGGTGGGTCCCACGTGGCCTGGTACTGTGGCCGCGTGGGCCCCCCTCTTTTGGCCCTCAGGCCTCCGTTTGATCGCTTCCTTCGCCCACATGTCTTCTTCCTTCCAAAAAATGACGCCCCTAAATTTGCAGGTGATTTGGACGACGTTTGGGTCCCTGAAACATTAAAATACAAAACTAGGGTTTTCTGCCTGTGCAGGGTTAATTCCATAAAAATAGGAAATCATTAAGATATTTCCAAAATCATGATAAAACATTGATATAACCCTTATATGATGCAAATATGATTGGATATGAGTGAATAAAGTGCAAAGTTCATGTATGCATTTTACATGCATCAGCAAGCTGTTTCCCGATGGCTGCTTGGCTCTGTGCCGGCTTGGCGAGTGGAATAGCTTTCCGAGTTGCTAACTCGGTGGACTTGCTGGGGGAATTGGTGGTGGACTTCGGCCGGGGCGGCTGCTTTGGCTGCTGCTGGTGCTGTTGAGGTTGTTGCTGTCCTTGGTGCTGTTGAGGTTGCTGTTGTTCATGTTGCTGTTGCTGCTGCTACTGTTGTTGCGGCTGAGGTTGTGGTGGTGGTTGTTGTGCGCCCGAGGTCACCGAAATGTCGGCCCGCGGGATGTCGGTTTCCGTGGTGGGGGCACCGGAGCCATCTTCTTGATCGGGGATCACAACCTCGGGAATGACAGTTGAGGTGGCGGGTGCCCCGGAGTCACGTGGCCGAGGTTCGGCCGTACTCGGAAGGGGCGAGCGCATAGAAGAGGCACTCTGCTCAACTTCAAGGGGGGCGCTGCGCCAAACAAGAAAAAGTGTTATGTCGGGAAAAAGTTATCCCGGCAGAGGGAAAAAAGGAAGTAAGCTTGTGTCGGCAAAGAATATCTTACCCTTCAGTAACTGGCGGTGTCTTCTTGCCCTTCTTTGGCTTAACAGCTCCTTTCTTGTGTCGCTTCGCCGGCGGTGCTGCTGGATCCGAGGGTGTGGAGGTCCCGGTTTTCGAGGTACCGGTCTCCACACGCTTGCGAGATGCCACTTGTTTGCCCGAGGTAGCAGGGCGTGCACTCGGGGCAGAGCCTCCCGGGTTAGTCGATGCCAAGGCTGGATGAGCATATGCGAGGGACGAGCATCAATTGCCTCTAGCATTTCGCAATCATCATCATCCGACCAATCTCGGATTGAGGCTCGGGCTCGAGGCTTACCCGAGGTAGGGGCGCCAGCTCTCGGTATTGGCAGCTGATCCTCGTCGTCCGGGTCTTCTACCTCGGCGACATCCGGGGCAGGGATATCTTGGCCCCATTTGGCGGAGGGATCCTCTCCATCTTCAGTCTTCTGCCGGGTAAACCTCTGCAAGCCAGAAGCAGTGAAACCGAGTTACTTTATGTGCGGATGACGGGACCGGCATAAGAGTTACCTCGGTAGGAAAAAGTATGTCGGTGCAAGTTGCAAGGTTACTTACTTGATCCGGAAGCCGAGCTCTGTTATGAGGTTCCAGACCCCATTCCCATTCCTCGGTCATCACCGTGCGGGCAATTGCCTTAACACGTCTTCTGATCTCGGCCTTGTTCAGCTCGTGGGTGCTGATCCGAGTTGGGTCATACTGGCCACTCATGTGGCAGATCTTGTGAGCTCGGTCTTGAAGGGGGGAAACTCGGCGGCTGATGAAGGTCCTCAGGAGATCATCGCTCGTTAGGCCTGCCTTCACCAGCTCCTCCACGACCTTGTGGATCTGGTTGACCTCGGTGTTCAGGTCCTTCGGGTTGAGGGACCAGTTAAACTGTTCAGTGGGGGTGGCGATGTTGAATAGCGGCAGGTTCAGATAATCGGCATTGTCTGGGCTGTCCGGGTTCTTCACGTAGAAGAACGTGCGCTGCCATTTCCGGCATGACTCCAGGCCTTGAATCCGAGGTAAGATGGAACCCTTCCGAGGTATGATGGTAGCAGCTCCGCACGGGGTCATCTCCTTGGGGAAGTTCTTGTTCTCCGGATCCGGGACACTTTGCTTCCGGAGTTGGAAGTACTTGGCCCAGAGCTCTACCGTGGGCCAAAGTCGAGATATCCCTCGGAGAAAGAGACACACGCAGAAAGCGTGGTAATGGCGTTGGCTGGAAGGTGGTGAGGTTGAAGCCGGAACCGATCCAAGAAGGACCGGAAGAACTCGCTCGCCGGGAGTCCAAAGCCGCGCTCGAAGTGCGCGACGAAGATCACTCGCTCGCCGGTTTTTAGCTTTGGCTCGGCCTCTTTGCCGAGAACCCGGCATATCACTTGTGCCGGGATGCGTTTGGTCCGGACTAGCCAGTCTATCTCGGCCTGGGTTACGTCGGAACCTTCCCACCCAGCGCGCTCTCCCTCAGCCATATCCTCGGCAGGCTCCGAGGTATTGCTGGTTGACATCTCGGAAGGGATCAGCAAAAAAGGCACAGAAGAACTGAGATAAGTGTCTCAGAGTATGTGGGCAACGGAGGAACCGAGATAAGTATCTCGGAGTATTTAGGCAACAGAGGAACCGAGATAGGTATCTCGGAACATTTGGGCAACAGAGGAAAAATGCCTAAGTGGCGGGAAACACATTTCTGTGGCTAAGTGTTTGATGGAAAGATCTACGGGGAAAAATAAATGGAAGATAAAAGCAAGAACATCTGAGTTGAAACTTATGAAGATCCGCGGAGAAACTATTGCAAAGTTGGTTAAGAGGCACGGTGGAGAAAATACAGAGGGGATCTAAGCAACTAAGTTCATTAGCATCTATGCATTTGGATGTGAGAGCTCCTACGGAGAAGAGGAAGAAGATGAGCAGATCCTTCGGAGAGGATGAACGTGTTCATCGGAGGAGATGAACACGTTCATCGGCAATGGCAAGGGCGATGACTTACCGGAGATTGCGACGGCGGTGCGAGGCGAGGAAGCGCGGGGCTTTCCGGAGTTGCGCTTGTTCGGTGGCGGCGCGAGGTGCTCCGGTCGGCGGTGGCTCGAAAGATCCGGCGTCGTGCGGTGGCGGAGCTCTCTGCGCGGCGGCGGCGATGGTGCGGTAGAGAGAGAAGGAAGAAGAAGAGTGCGGAGAAGACGAGGAGAGGTGGCCGTTCCCCTATTTATGGGCACGGGGCGCGTGCGGTTTCCAGTTTTACCGCGTGCGGTTACCGTAACGGGCGCGCGGATTAACCGCGCACGATCTGCGCGGTTGCGAGATTTGCGGCCGCACGATCAGCCGCATCGTGGGCCACAAAGTGGTAACGGCTCGCGGCGTGATCGCATGCGGTTAAAGGCGCGGGAATCGAGGAGGCGCGCCACGGTCAAACGCACTCAAGTGCCCACGCGACGTGACGGCGCGTGATGTGGGCGGCGTGCGTACAGAGATGTGTCTGTCCGTGCGCAGGAACCGAGGTAACGTGCAGAGTCTCTCCGCCACGTGCCAGGAAGAGATCTTTAGAGAGATTGTGGGAATCTTCCTGTGTCGGAGAGACCGGCTTAAGGGCAGAACTCGAAGGTTATGGAAAGTTTGGTCCTTGAAGCTTGCAATAAACCGGCGTGTGAATGTCGGATGGTTGGGTTAAGTTGAGTTGGTCGTGAAAGCTTGACTTGCTCTGTCAGCGGAGTTCTTGTGTCGGAGTAACCGACACAGGAGCTTATGTCGGAAGCAGTGGAAGAGGTTGTTAATGGCTTCACGATTGAACCGACATGGTTATGTCGGATGCTTTTTATGGTTGTTTCGGTTGATTAAACCTGCTGTGGCCCTTCATCCAAGGCTGTAGGACCGCACCAGCTTTGGGGACTAATGTCGGGGGGCTACCCCCGGGTAGGGTCATGGTGTGGTAAAAGCTATGCCTAGGTGTGGGCCAAGTTACAGTAAAACCGGCATAACTGGCCTTCAGAGTGCGGTGCAGGTGCAAACCGACATAGGCTTACCGAGATAACCTGGGCCCGAAGGGACCGGGGTACCATGCTGGTGCGGGCCAGCATGTACCGACCGAGACAAGGGATCCGGGATAAAGATCCGAGATAACATAACCGACATATGTATGTCGGTAACTTGTATGTTTTTCTTATGTGCAGGGAAGGTTATTTGAGGAAGGAGAATCCGGCATATCCCTACCGGGTTATCCTAATGTCGGACAGAGGTTAGCGCTCCTGTCACATCCCGTCTGGCGCGGGAGTGCCTGACACGGAAGCGCCTGACACGGGAGCGTGCAGGAGACCGAGATGGCAGTCCATCATTCCACCGCTGACTCCGGTTTATCTGGGGACAGACTGCGAGGCAGAGGCATGGGCAGGCCCTGTCTTGTCTCTGACCGAGGGTACTTTCTAGCTGTGCTGTAGAGCTGCAGGAGATGGGCATGCCGCGTCTTGTCTCTGACAGGAGGCACATCATGACATATCCTTGGCATGGCTACAGTGCACCGGGAAGGGCACTTCGGTAACTCGGTTTAGCCTATATATGTGCCCTCAACCCCTCCTGCGTGAGGGACGGTGCCCAGAGACAACTTTCCACCCGTAGCTTCATCTTCTTCCTTGTGTTCTTCCCCATTGTTGAGATATACAGCTCAAGGAGCAGCTTGTACGCCTGGTACCGAGATTTATACAGAGAGAGGCAGGCAGGAGTAGGGGTTTTACCTCCTCACGAGGGCCCCGAACCTGGGTAGATCGTGGTGTGTTCTAGTGCTTGTGTGTTCTTCGTGTGCGCTTCTTAGCGCGCTAGCCCTCCCCCGGATCCACCAGCGTCCATCGGCCCCACACTTTAGCCATCCTATGGCATCTGCCGTGATACCACCACGACAGCACGCGAACAAATTCGGCAGCTAGAGAAAATCAATGCATGGACTTGATGCGGAGACGAAGCCCACGTAAGACTGCTACGTATAACTAGGCGTTCTACGTACGTACGTACGTAGTATGTTCGATCGGTGTGGTGTGTACAAGTGCGAGTGGCACTTCCGATTTGTTTATAGCCGCCGGCAACAACGATGATGAGAGCCCTATGGAGGGATTGGTATCCTGCTAATTTTGCGAAATTCCACCCGCTATTCTCTCACATGTTTCAGCCCGAGCCCGCGGAATTATTTGGTTCCTCTTTACTGCTCAATCTTGGGCACTTTGGTATGTCAGAAATAAGCTCGCTATTCAAAAGAAAGTTGCCAAACATCCTGCTGATATCGTCTTCAAATCTATGCTCTTTATGCAGGGTTGGCTTCCACTTCTAAAACCACAGGATCGGGTCGGTGCAACCTGGCTGGTAGGAAAGCTTAAGGAGATCCATGCGTCATGCTTTTCGATGAGAGCCTAGCGTCACTCCGACGTTTACCTTAGTAGCTATTTCTTTTGGCGAAGCTGTATGCCGCAGCAGTGTTGTTTTTATCTTGCCTAAGATGTATGCCGTTTCGAACTCCTGCTTTGTTAACTCAAAGCTGGGCATCTATAAAATACCTTTTATCTAAAAAAAACAATGATGATGAGAAAAACAAGGCTAAAGGCTCGCTTGGATGGTTGTTTTCAGGCCAGAATCTGTCAGGAAATAATATGGACCACATTAGGTCCGTGTATTTCGCAGGTCTGAACTGTTGAAAAATACGGAACGTAAAAGCACACGGGCCTTCCAAGCGGGGCCTAAGTAGATATCTCTTACTCCCGAGCTCGACTAGTCCTCCATTTAAAAATTGAAAATTGTATTTATGTGTTTCATTTTTTTGGAAAATAAGGACGAAGCCAACGATATATCCTATATGTATGGAAAATCTCAATGCAAAATTATTTGTATTATGGGATGCACAAAAATGATAAGCATTATGATTTTCCATGTTTGTAGGACATATCTTTGGCTATGTCCATATTGTTTTATACAATTTTCTGAAATACGTAAATCTATTTTTTTGATATTTTTAAAATGGAGGGAGCACTATAGTTCGGGAGTCAAAGACACTTTCCGTCTATACCGTTCATAAATGCACATCTCACCATCAAGGCAACTTTCTTTTGTACTTCAAGTAAAAAAACTTTCTTTTTTACGTTGTGTACCTTCAAGATTACTGCAGGCGACTCTGTTATGTAGTCTCGTTGACGTCCTGTGTACCGAACAAATGCTATTTTGCAGTTAGTCGTGGATATATAAACTGTGGTGTACAATGGTGAAGAAATTAATATATTGGGTTCATATTGTATATGTTGATAATTGTTTTTTTGTTGTGACTTCATTTTTTACCTTCTGCCCGGGCGCATGGTGGACGGTGGTAGACATGGGGTGTCAACTAACCAAATGGACTAATGGAGACCTTGTTAGGACACATGTGGTAAATGGTCATAACTTGTGACAATTTACATGACTGAATTTCTACTCAATACACGTGCATGATTTTTTCATCATTTTTCAATTCTTGAAACCATGATTCTCTCTAAGTTTGAAAACTAAGTCACATATAGCCATATGGAATTCGTGTTAGTGGGAAAGAGACATTCAAGGGGGGCTGACCCCAAACCGCAGGAGACATGGAAAATTTAATGTATATGGCCACACAAACTCCTAAAATGTAAGTTAAAACTCTCAGTCAATGATTGCATACCTTTATTTGTGTGTCATAGCTCGAACATCTCGATGGTCCGTCCTTGTCTCACATTAATTTGTTACTGTTGGAGTTGGACCAATTTTGTTTGGATATTTTTGGGTTTTTTCATGCAAATCATTACTTTTAGGATACTTGCATTTCACTAGTATTGCCACATGGGAAGAAAGAGCAAAGTAAACTAAATTAGATAGTCAAGGAACCATTGTGGTAAGCTGGATAGCTTAGAGATGAAAAATGAACCGCTATTAGTAATATTAGAGGGAAAATGGGGTATTAGCTGCTTTAAATATACAAGCTTCAGATGGGCTTGTTTACCCAATCATCCATGTGATTACGTGACAATCTTTGAGGACGACCGTCAAGCACCGTGACAAGAATGTACTATGAGCGCCGATGTGAGTCAAAGACATTTATAAGCTTCAGATGGGCCTCCTTACCCAATCATCCATGTGATTACGTGAACATCAATCTTGGAGGACAATCGTCAAGCACCGTGAAAAGTATTGTACTATGGCTGCCTATGTGAGTCAAAGACAAAGACAGTGACATTTATAAGAAAATCGGTTACTGCATGCAAATTGTACGTAGGACTATTTGGTGTGTTTCACTTTTTTTCCAAATGCGAAACTTCAGAAGTAGTATTACCCTTCTTTCAATAAAATAAAAGGTCGTTTCATCGTCACGACAATGATCTATTCTCACATTTCTTTATTTCTTTCTTTCTTTGAAATTCTACTTACTAATCTTTTTGGACATTTAACTTATTTAACAACCGTGACTCACATGGTAGGCAGAACTATCTCCTCCAAAACCAACACACACATGTATCAAGTTACACTCACAAATTGGTTCATGTCTAGACTACCTGGTGTTGAGTCACTGAGCCACTGAGACCACATGGGTTGATGTGTGCATCGTTGCTTTAACTTTCTTCTTGCAAGAATGTGTTGTGCTATCATGCTTTCATTCGCTTTCAGGTTTATTTGGGTCCTTGGTCTTTTAGGATTATTCTACGACTCCCCGTTCCTAAAATATAATCATATTAGTTTTTGTAGTCGCGCTTTCAAAAAATGGACTAAGTTTATAGAAATAATATCAACATGCACAATATCAAATCAATATCAATAGATATGTCATGTTAAGTGTTTTTGTGATGTATTTACCACATATTACAGGTGTTAGTATTTTTTTTAATAAATTTATTCAAACTTCATTTTTTTTTCACGTCAGTCGGCAATGGAGGTAGGTTAAAGCCTATGATTGTTAGGGTGGTTGAAATGTTGCTAATGAGTAATGCCAATACTAGTTCAAATGTCTTTTGTTACATACTATAAAGTTATGTTGTTTTTTAATATTTCGGTATCAGAATGTTTGTGCATCAGCATGTATTTTGGAATTTGGTAATATTAAGATAATATCACCCTTGTCGAAGCAGTTTGCTCATATGTATAGGTTGTAAGGTTTGACCATTGTGGGGGACCTCGGTGTTGTGTTTCTATGAATATTTTTATCACAAATAATGCTCCAAAAGCCACTTTCCAGAATACGTTCAGTCTTCCCGACACCAACGCAAGCGGACGGTCATGTGACAGCAGGACATATGAATGACAAGTAGTGACTTCACCAAACTTAAGTCGGTGGCACTTATGCTCGTCATCTCGAGGCTTTAACATATAATGTTCAACCGTAAAATTTGGAAGTTTTTGTGTTCATACGTTTGGTGGCACAATGGCACCACTTCTCTCGTATATTAGACAAGAAATATTTGTTTCGGCTACTATATCAAATGTGTAGAAGTTAATAAATTATTTGTTTCCATTTCACATATTTATTTACTTTGGCTTTGCTCACACTAAAGATACTTTCAAGGGCAAGAAAATGCATATTAAGAAGAAAACCGAAGAGGGTAGGGTGCAACCACGCTCTACTTGTGAATCCAAGAGACACATGGAGATGATGAATAGGAAACATTGAGTTGTAGAGCTGATCTAGATATCATTGCTGGATTTTTATTTCTTTTTACATTTGTTTATGTTTGTAAATATAATAGTGCCCCTTATAAAATGGTAAGTAATAGTTCGATATGGGGAATGCATGTGTCAATGAAATATGCAACACAACTTTTGAGTAATATAATGCCCTTTATATATTAAAAAATGAAATACACAACAATACAGACACGAACGGCTCAATTCAATTCTATTTCACGACATAGAAAACATGAGACGGCTCTTCTTTTCTCTCTGCATGTCACCCTCGTACAGGGCCATAATGTTCGTTCTCTGTATATTACAGACTTACTAGCATAATGCCCGTGCGTTGCTACGGCGTGAAATGCGAATCAAGAGCTAATAGTTTCGTACATCGTCATAATGAACACGGTTGTCTTCCACCAGCTTCCTTCGTTGTAACTATTGTTCCCCCTCACTACTGGCTTGTGTGTCGTGCCTCTTTCATTTGTTTCCGACCCTTCAACCTAAGGACTTCCTCTTCCAATTTCAATTCCAGTGCATCTCTTTTTAACCCCTATGGAGCGATCGCTTATCACGGTCGTGATAAATTTGTTACACGACTTTGGCAAAGGACAGTGACACGAATTGTCTCAATTCAGTAAGAGGAAAATTAAGAATGTGAACATCCAACACATGTAACTTTTGTTCTCACATTCTCAGCATACCCCACTGAGAAAACATAATAGCAAATTTCAGTGTTACACCAAGAAAGTGAGAATGAAAAAAAATGTCAACATCTATGCTTTTCTTCCGGAGATCATCTTATCAGCACATACTATCTTTGGAGAAAGGAGGAATGCAGGTTGCGGAACAGGACGTTGATCTTCTTGTGGATCTAATACTCAGTGCTAGAGTTTGTTTAGTATGGTGTGAGACCAAAGTCTTTGGGGGCAGTGAATCCAAGCATAAACATAGACATCTAGTATAACCAATTTTGTTGAGACCATTGCGACCAATATTCTGATGGCAATTAGCTTTTGTTTCAGTGGCTGCATAATGGTCATAGATTTTGAACTCTTGAGATATTTGCTTTTCATGATAGAGTTTTCATGTTATGGCTCTCTTCCGTCACTTGTCATCAACGAATGTGCACATATACACACTTGTCTTTGAGTTATATCTGTCATAGGAAGAGCAATTTTCTTGTTTCTACTTTTGCAGGCCTTTGAAGGAAAGCCTCACTCCCTTCTGCTGCAATGGAGTCATCTGATTCTCTATACGCTACAGCTGCTAATCTGGTTATGAACTTGCAGTTATTATTCTCACACACCCAAGTCAACAGCTGAGATAATTCTCAGTTGTAGCTAGGTTAAATAAGGCTCCTTCTCCAGAAATACCTGAATCAAAAAGCTTAGCAAAATTGTTTCTCACAAAATTTCTCACAAAATACGTTCTTCTGTAAGAAGCGTTGTGCAGTTCTTTGGTTGGTCACATACTCACATGAGCTCGTATTCAGGCTGTTGGACACGATCTGTTTTCTCCATAGAGTATTTCTTTGTTCAATGCTTTGTGCAAATTTGATGAGCTAGGTAGCTACCAACAGCAATTAAAAATCAATCAGGACAAAAGCGAACGGAGAACTGAACTGCGCACCTACATACGGATGCGCTGCCTCGGGTGCGACACGGGCGACGGAGGTTCCAGCAGTCGGCGGCAGGTCCTGGGCGCCTTGCCGGGGATCTCGAGGACGGCTCGCCTCGAGGAAGGACCAGGGACCTCCAGTGAGAAGGAGGGTTGGCGCCGGTGTGTAGTGAGGTGAGCCGCCGGAGTCAGCACCTAGGAGCGGATGCGCGGATCTAGGCGGCGTGAGCTCGAGACGTCCGCCTGGCACCAGGACGGAGCAGAGAGCTTGGGGAATTGGGGCCGGGGAATGGATAAGTCGAGGTAAAGGGCGATGTTTTTGGGGACGGTGATCCCGTTCCTCCCACCGGAGGAGAGGGCGGCGGCGCCAGTCCCCAGGGATGGAGCGGGTGGCGGCCGGGTTTGGGGACGAACTGTGTTTGCTCGGCCACAGAGAAAACTCGCGCAGGCTGAGGTTATTTTCACTTGGCGGTGGCAGTACCGTTATATCTCAGAAAACGTAGGGGCAGAATCAGAACTTCAAAAAACGTACCAACACCTCCTCAAGCAATATTATATAGTAGAGATTACGTACCGATTTTTTCGGCGCCACCCAAAAACCAAATAGAGCTCGCTTTGACCTGGCTACCTCCAATCAAAGTTAGCAGACGGTTCAGCTAAGCAAACGCACAATCACGGGACAACAACCCCGTTCAAGCACAGACCGCCTTCGCTTTCCAGGCTAGGGCTAGCGCCGCCGCTGGCCGTCGCCCGCGCGGCCCATCCCCCGACTCAGCGATTCCTCCCGGACCCCGACGCCAGGGTTAAGCGCGCTGACCCCACACCTCCCCCGTCTCTGAATTTCTGACGAGTTTTCACCTCGGATGATGCATTTGCCATACAGGGTTAAGTACTTAAGGGCATGTTTGATTCAAAGGATTGGCATAGGAATCTTGTAGGATTCAAATCCTTAGAAATTTTTCCTATGGTACTTGTAGGATTGAATCGCATAGAATTTTTTCCTATGAAATCCTTTGCACTAATTCCTATAGGAATCCTAACATCCACTCACACCTCATTTTCAAAATCCTTTGCTTTTGCTGTGATGGAATCAAACAAAGATTGATGCATGTGAAATCCTGTAGGATTGAAATGGACATAACATTACAATCCTACAGTTTTCCTATTCCTGCGTTTTTCCTATCCTACGAATCAAACAGCCCTTAGGTGTGATAGTTCAGAGTATATGTTCAACTACTAGTATATTTTACAGGATTGTCAGGTTTTTACAAACAGCCGCTTCTATTTTCGTTGCAACGAGCCTGCAAGCTTGCTCGTAACCTTTTCCGAGACGGCGAGCCGAGCATCCAGCTTGGCTCGACCTTGTAGCCTCCAGCTTTTCTCGACCGTATGTACGCATACTGAAATACGAGGCATTTTTTATTTATTTCCCCCGGCCGTACTGCTCCGTCCACTCCTCCAGTCCACTGCCATATGTGCTCCCTCCTCAGCTCCACCACCCCCTCCTCCACACAGCTTTGCTCCTCCCCTCAGGCGACAGGGCCAAGAAAAAGAGAAGCCGGAGGAGGAGAGAGAAAGCAAAGTGCAAGAGAGGAGAGAGAGGTGAACAGGGGAGGGATGAAAGGGCAGCAAAAGGAGTGAGCACACAACGAGCAGCAATCGCCCCTCTCTCCATCTCGACTCCTCTGCCCCCTTTCTCCCACCTCAAGACATTTCGTCCCTTCTTCCTTTCTCCCACCGGTACTCTAGCTCCTGCATCCTGCCTGCGTACCTAGAGGCTAAGTTGGCGGAGAGCGCGCTGGCTGCATTGCTTGCGTCCAACTGGCTGCAAGATTCGTGATATTGCGGTTGCTGCGGCGAGGCGGCCGATTCGGGGCCTAATTTGGTCCAAGGTTTGAGCGTCCCGGATCAGATTCCTGGATTTCAGGCTTCTTGCTGCAGAGATCGCCTGAAGCTTGAGGGCGGTGGCCGGATAGGTAGATCCCTCTTGCTTGCTGCGCCCCTGCAGAGGAACTATGAGACGATGAGGGAAGAGAGCACCAAGAAGAGCAAGGTAAAAGCTAGCTTTTCATCCATCCATTCCATCCATCTTGAATCTTGATGTTTTTGGTGGAGCTGTATGTTGATCAGGTTGCTGTTTCTTCTCTCTGTTTCCTTCTTCTTTTTCCACGGGTGTAGCTTTCATGGTCCAAGTCACTCGTGAGGAAGTGGTTCAACATCAGGAACAAGGCGAATGACTTCCATGCTGATCTCGACGCCACCAACAAAGGTATGGTTAATGCATCCTACCTTCGGCTTGTTCAAACATGAGTATTTGCATCTTATTTTTTCTTTTACTAGGGCGTGTTTTTCTGCATTTATTTTGGGATTAATCAACAGTGTTCCATCCCCAGATGGCGTATGTTTTCCCTTACCTTCCAAGAAAGTCCATTGCTTGTGGGTTTATCCTGCTGTGTCTGTAGTAGTTATCCCCTCCTTATCCTAGTCCTGTTACTTAAACTCCTGGCCTTGATTCAGAGAGGTGGATGAGCAACTACTTAATTGACATGTCCCGATCAGACGCTTTTTCTCCCCCATATAGTTATTATCTGCTACGTTTCAGACTTTCAGTTCCAGTTTCCAGATTTGATTCAGTGATGCAACAAGACCTTAAAAAGGTCCCAACCAACCAACAACTTTTTTGCCACAGATACATCCTGCAAAACAATAATAATTATTTGTTTTTGTTTCATGTCGATTAGAATGATCCCTGTGCACGTTTGTTTCTCAACTTTGTCCCATTTTCTCCGGTATAAGTTCCTAGTAATTTTAAGAATAGAGTGTTTATCATAAGATCACAAACAAGCAAGCAGATTTCCCCTTTTCACTTTGCATTATGTTGTTTGGTTTTGTGCTGAACTTGCCGTGTGATCCAGGAAGGGATCATGGTGCTGGTGGTGGAGCACGGAGGGCCAGCTTCTCAGCGAGCGAAGCAAGCACAAGCACACCCAAGAAAAGCAGAACTGGTACGGTGGAAAGACGTACCTGGATTGGACCACACAATCCTCTCTCTCTCTCTCTCTCTCTCTCTCTCTCTCTCTCTCTCTCTCTCTCTCTCCTCCATTGATGCAGCTTTCTCTTTCCACCACCACAGCTCTCTTTGTCACAAGCTCCTTTGAATCTTTCTGCAGTAGCATCAGCATCTTTTGTTCTACCAAGTTATCTGATTGTTCTTGCCTGTTGTGTCCCTTATGGGCCCCGTAGACCGGTCGTCAAAGCGGAGGGCCGAACGTGTCCGCAGAGGGAGGAATGATTTCGATGTGGCACGCATGACGGAGGTTCAAGACTACAGGTAGGTAACGTCGGTTTATCATGCATTTTTTTTTCTGCAAGGGCCATCGGATCAGCTGTGTAGTATAGGTGTCGTAGAATGGATGTTATGTTGCATCTCTGTCAGATCATGGTCGTCTATATTACTGTTAGGCAGCTCCTGCAATTTTACATCTCTACAGTATTAATTGAAGGATTTGCTGATTGATCATTATATTTGCTCCTTATTGTCTGTAGAATATTTACTGCGACATGGAATGTCGGTGGTAAGTCCCCACCAAGGGGGCTAAATCTAGATGAATGGCTCCACTCTTCTCCTCCTGCTGATATCTATGTGTTAGGGTATGTATTGGATGACTGTCCTATAAAATCAAGTTGTTTCCCTATGGTGTTGGTTTTCAGATAATTTGATTCCTCATCTTTGGCAGATTTCAGGAGATTGTTCCGTTGAATGCTGGAAATGTTCTTGGCACTGAAGATAACATTCCAGCAAAGAAGTGGGTATCACTTATTAGGAGAACACTGAACAAGAATCCTGGGACCAGCGGTTATGCCGGCTATCATACGCCTTCACCAGTCCTTAATCCGATTGTAGAATTAGATGCTGATTTTGAGGGGTCTGCGAGAAGGCAGGATAACTTTTCATTATTCCATCGCCGATCATTCCACAATCTCAGCCGTAGTTTGAGAATGGATGTGGACTGCATGCAACAACCGAGATTAGAACGCAGGTTTAGCGTGTGTGACCCAGTCAACTTGGGAGGCAGACCGAGTGACTTTGATGGGAATCTGCGATGGACTGGTTCACCAGATTATGAGAACAATGACGAAGAACTGAGCACCGGCGCACAATTTTCGCCGTTCCCTTATAACTACAACATGTCAGGATCTGTTGAAGGAAATGATGAGCAATCAAATAACTCTAGGTATTGTGAGTGCTGTCATAAACATAGGCAAAATATTCTCTTTCTTTCTAATGTTGATATCAAGGTGCTGCATTTTTTGTGTCTTATATATCTCTGAAACTAACTACTTAAAAATAATGGTGGCCCACTTCAGGTATTGTTTGGTTGCCAGCAAACAAATGGTTGGCATATTTCTCACTGTTTGGGTGCGGAGTGAAATAAGGGAAGATGTGAGAAACTTGAAAGTTTCTTGTGTAGGCAGAGGACTGATGGGTTATCTGGGAAATAAGGTAAACATCGAACCAAATTATACATGCATCCCTTCTCTGTAGATATTTGGTAATTGCTCATGTATTGTAAATTTCTTGAAGTAAGATCCTCCTGGTTTATCGCAGGGTTCTATATCAATAAGCATGTCTTTGCACCAGACCAGTTTCTGCTTCATCTGTTGTCATTTGACCTCAGGGGAAAAGGAAGGGGATGAAGTGCGCAGGAATTCTGATGTTCTGGAAATTTTGAGAAAGACCAGGTTTCCTCGGGTCCGTGGGGCTGCTGATGTTAAGTCACCGGAAACAATTCTTGACCATGAGTAAGTCCTTTTTTCAAGAACACAAATTAAGAAGCTGTAACAAACTTTCTGACAATGCATAGCCCTCTGATGTCAATTGCAGTCGTATAATATGGCTTGGGGATTTGAACTATCGGATTGCCCTGTCCTATTGTTCAGCAAAAGCTCTTGTTGAAATGCATAACTGGAAGCAGTTGTTAGAAAAAGACCAGGTAACATCTCATTTATATTTTTTGTATTCTCATGAGTCAATTTTCTGATAAAAGGGCCTTTTTTATGTAGTTTAAACTAAATTAAACTTGACTTCACTTCTAATTGACCAGCTTCGAATGCAACGAAGATATGGGCGAGTCTTCCAGGGTTGGAGGGAGGGAAGGATTTATTTTCCTCCCACATACAAGTATTCATTCAACTCAGATCGGTATGCTGGAGAGGGCATGCATCCCAAAGAAAAGAGGAGAACGCCTGCATGGTATGCTTACATAATACACAGATAAGAGTTGCTTTATCCGTAGTAGATTACTGCTTGCTGAGGATCTAACTGCTTTCTGTTTGGCTTATCAATTGAAAGGTGTGATCGCATTCTCTGGTACGGTAATGGCCTCAGCCAGCTATCTTATGTTCGTGGAGAGTCTCGCTTCTCCGACCACAGACCAGTATACAGTATTTTCATGGCTGAGGTTGAGATTGCCCGCCAGAGGAAGAGAAACATGGGCTATTTCAGCTCTAGAATTGAGGTGGAAGAGATGTTACCGCATTCACGGAGCTACAGAGACATAAACTTCTACTGATCTGACTTATCAAATTATCAGCATGTTTTAAGGTATGCCAACGCATTAATGTTGATGCAATTTCAAGTATAATGAAACTTGAAACTTTGTTCTTGTTGCATCATGGTCTATAGATGTTTGCACTGCTTTAACATGTTTACTTGTATTCCCAAGTGCAGGTTAGGAGGTAACCGAAAGTACTAGATATGTATGGTTCAAGATTCAGTTCATTAGACAATCAGATGTGAGTTTGACCAAGTATTTTAGCTTTTGACTCTTTGTTTGCTCATATGCGACATGCTTAGAGTCTAAGATATGACTGCCGGTAATGATGATATGCTCTGAAACCTAATCGCTTGTTTGTTTGGCTTCCCTCATGGCAGATACTCATGCAAGAATGTGCAAATACTAACTTACAGGTGCATTTCTCATCCATCTATATATACTTTAAAACTATTGCAAACACTGAGTTGATTGACATTGTATTACGTATTGTTTCAGGATATTGGGCAATTTTGCGGGCAGCCATTGTGTGAAATGGAGAAGTACCAGCCCATGTCACTAACTATACATTTGAGACCCATCTTTAGCCTTTTAGCTTCTCTGAACAAGACATTGCTTCCAGTTTCTCCTTTATTTATTTTTTGTTTAGATTGTCGATAAACACCATATATTGTTTTATTTTCCCCTTTGGCTTTGTAAGCTTTGTAAACAAACTAGTGTGTCCCATGCAAGTTGTGGAAGAATTATTGCAAAACATGATACTCTGATCTTAGCTTTTGGGACAAGTGTTCCTAGGCTGAGGGAAGAATGATGGGTGTTTAGAAGCTTGCATTGTTACAATCATGTGTATACCTTCTTCCTTTTTTTGCTTGAGGAGATGTGTGAGGCATGCATTTGTTGCACTCATTGCTGGTGTGACAAAAAGATCGACACTCCATTATGCTCCCTCTAATGTTTCTTCGAATATAATTTTGTTGTACCCTTGTTTGCTAGTCATGCCTTCATTTGATGTACGAAATACACCATGAAAACCCAATTCTTTTTCCCTATAACCTCATCTCAAATGGCAATGTCACTAGCTCTTGAAAAGCTAACTCTGCTATGATGTCCATAAAAGAAGTTGAATCCACTGTATGTATATATGGCTCTTGAAGTTTGGTGCTAAACCACAATTTGTTAATACACCCCCTGATCTGTTGAACTCATTGGAAGATCAACTATTTGGCCTTTTTTGGTTACCAGCTGCACATGATGTGATCTCTCCTCCCCAGGTTCACACACCACATTTATGTTACTAGTGCATTTCTTTAACAGAAAATAATAGAAAAATTCAGGCAGGGAATCTTCTTTTCTTTCACATTGCCTTCGGCGATATATGTCGGGCAGTAGATGTACGTTGACAGTTACATCAAGTAATGAGCACGAGAGCATGCATGCATGATGCCAGTTGATCCCAACAGTGGATCAGATCGAGGTCTTGACTGTTTGCTTCAGAGTTCTGGCACTTCACTCTATCCTAGGAGAAATGCATATATTACATATTTCAATGCTGTGCTTTGTGCTCTCCATGTGAAAGAAGTGTAAACTAATTAGTATCCGGTCAACCAAGAACTGTACCCCCGTCTTAATATTTTATCCCTCTCTCATATGTACATGCAGTGTGATTTACTCGATGAAGATGCTTGTGCTGTGATGATCTGAACATTGTTATTTTTGCAATTACTTTGAGAGACGATTCCAGAATCTTGCATACAGAGTTGCCAAGAGAAGAGGTGCAGTGGTAAAGCAGAAAGCAAAAGAAATGCCGTTCCAAGTTTCCAACCTCGCAAGTAAAAAGATAAAGGTAAAGGGGGTACCGTAAAAGAGAGAGGAGAGGCAGGAACGGTCACATCCAGTAAATGGGTCCAATTATCCAAGTACAAGCAAAGCATATGCGGTGAGCACTTGCACAATGTTGTCAAGGCACCGTCTGCTTCTATGATGAGTGGGTATGGGGCATTGTCTCATTGTGTTTGGTCTTCATTGTCAGAATAACAACATTGTTTCTGAAAAAAGAATTGCTGGCTTGTCTTCCTGCTGGTCTGCAGCGAATGTCACCGACCTGTACTTTTTGGCCGTTGAGATTGCTCTGATCTGATCACTCTTCAGAGCCAAGGTGGCATCGCGGGCTTGTGATTAGTTAACGTAGAACGTCAATTGCCCAACAAAGATATGTAACAGAAACTGTCTGGAAGAGCAAGGATAGGATAGGCACTGTCAACAAAGCTGGGGATCACGGCCTGAACTGCATGGCTGATAGTGTGCCCTGGATGTCGCAAGCAGGCTCAGGATAGCTCTACTCATGTTCCTTGCTAGCTTTACGTAGACCAAATTATAACAGACTGCTGTGTAAAATGTAGAGATGTTGGCGATAATGGAGATATCGACTAGAAGTGGCTTGGTCTTGGTCGACAGATAAGAGAGAGGCTGACAACTTGACAGGGAAAAGAGAAAAACTACAGTGGATGGAGAAACTTTTTTTTACTGATTTTGATGGAGAAACTTCTTTCTTGGTGGGTCAAGCTAGTATTTAGTTGGTGCAGTTCAGTATAACAAGACCCAAATCAAGCCAAGTTCGAGAAAAGGAACCAACAAAAAAAAAGGATTGCGGTGAGCGTGGATCGAACACGGCGACCTTCAGATCTTCAGTCTGACGCTCTCCCAACTGACTATCCCCCCGCTTGGTGTTAATTTATAGTTATAACAATATCTTAATTTGGCTACCGTGCAACGTGTGGCGCATAGCCCTCCGCCCCACAACCTCGCCCAATGCCCACGGGGCCCTGTCTCTAGCAATACGGCACGTCATACGAGGTTGATGCATGCAGAGCTTCCTTCATGGTCGTGACTCGCTAGGTACGCAACGCAAGGGTCGAGACGTGTAGACCCGCCGCTGCGAAACGGCCACTTGGCCCCCTTGCACTGAGCTCCAGTTCCAGCTCGATCGGCGGCCCATACTATGAAGATGCCCTTCCGCTAGCTTCTTGTCAGATTGTCAACTCTTCCTCTCTATGCATGCATGCACGCACTGTCGTGTCTCAGTAAAGCTACTACTCTTCAAAGACCCATGGATGGATGGATGGATTGGCCATTTCTATCAGCAAGAGAGACTGATCGATGAGGAGGGAGTACGCCTCGTTGGCATTGCCCCTGGTTCACGAGTCCGGGACCCTCGGACGCGACACACCCGTCTCCGTTTGGCACGATCAAAATTCCTGGTCATGTTGAATTTTTCACTAATTAAACCAAGCATATCATACTCTATATATGCATAATACTCCCTCCGTTTGCTAATGTAACACATTTAGTTTTTCTTAATTCAAATGCTATTTTGCACATAATTCCACTCATTTCAGTATGTATAAAATCAATGTTGAATTAGTGGTAGAATGCCTTACTTAGAGGAACGGAGAGAGTAGCATATTGCCAATCATTTAAACATACTTTGACCATTGGGTTTGTGACTCTATACTATGGTCCTTTTCTAGACTTGTTGACATATCATGCGATCTAGAATTTCTATATGCCACATAATCGTATAAGCCACTTTAAAATACTAAAGACTTAAATGATATAAACGCATTACTAAAAAGTGACACAATATATCATGTAAATAAATGTGAATTGTCATCTCTTATGATTTGCTTACATTTTATTAGACAAAGTTCATTTTTCTACCTGGAAATGAATTTCTCTGTGAAGAAACGAATTAAGAGTCCGGTTCAACAAATTCTCTCGACGTAATTATTTAAAATAACATAATTCAAAAATATTAGCTCTACTTTAAATCGCTACATGTGTTTAGCCTTTTAATACAATAAAAACTATCAATTAAGATTGTTGATAAATGATTGAAAACATTTCCAAGATTGCACGATATGGTAAGATGTATTTTTTTAAAATTAAAAAAAAAAGTTTAGTACAAATAGCAAGGAGCAAACTCTTATGGGGGACAACTCTTTTATACAATGAAAGTGCTCATTTTTTCATCCACTCATGTAATGTAGAAGGAGCATCAACCCTCCGACAGTTCGACGCAGACCGCCGCATATCTCTCCCATAGATCTATTATTATCTAATATCCATTGTTCAATTTTTATGTTTATTTTTTTAAATTGCAATGTTGATAATAATGCACATTGTAATCTTTATTATCTCGAAATAGGGCGAAAAACTTAAAAATCCAACAATGGCCATGTCAAAATCCATCACACTCTCGCTCGCTGATCTAACCAGTTCATCGATTAGAGTGAAACTATCGATCACCTTCCCACCCTCTTTTGATAAAAAAAGTTCAATTTACCTTGTTTTTTTATATGCATGATTGCAAGATGCACAATTCTAATTCTATCCTTGTGAGAGCTAAAACTATGGGATTTGACATCCTTCGCCCTTAACAAAAACTTCGTCCCGAAGTTACCTTCACTCTGTACACAAAGAGTTCAGGATAACCCATCTGTTCATCCTCCTCCTCCTTTTTCCCATGTCTTCTCGTTCAAGGTGATGTATCCATTGAACCTTACAATACTTAATTTCTCTAAACTGAAAGCCTTTTAACAGTTTTCTTCCAAAATCTTTGATGAGTGATCAACATACATACGACAGATCTAGTTGCAATTCTAACTCTACATGTGACAAGGGTCCTCCTCGGTGCATTTTGAAGATATTATAACATTTTAGAACTCTATGTTTAGCTAGGTGATTTTTATATAGTAGAGATTATTTTAGTAATGGTGACTATGTGAAGGGATAAGGGAGAGGATCGAGACAATGCACCTGATTGAATGTTGTATGCCTCACAGAAGCGACGTGGATTCAAGAGATCTCGTTTGAACCAACAATTGGACAATGTGTGCTGCACTACTTGTTATGCTCGAGTGTGTGTACGCACGAGCACGAGAGACGGGACGTACATGAACTTACGGGAAGCATTGACCCATGCAGCGCACTGCGCACGTACGTACTAATAACTCGATCATTACGTATTTTAATCTGCGACGCGACGCGACGCGCGGTCCGACCGGGACAGGATGTGAAGATAGCCGAGCAAGCAATGGACTGAGGAGGCCGCTTCAGAGTTTCAGACAGCACGCATGCTTACGTACCGATGCGCGCTGGTATCGAGATGGACCGGAATCGAGCAGCATTAACTCCATGCGGGAGTTGAAGCTCTCTCATTTAAAGATCCATCTGAACTTGTGAAGCAGAGACGATGTGATGTCTATTTACGGAAACCCGCATGCATCATCACA